>CM067888.1:15547359-16265775 GCA_034621355.1 Mycalesis mineus | reverse complement strand
GGGCTTATGGTTAATCCGACCAAGTCCAAAGCAATTATTGTTGGCAGTCCTGGTTTTATCTCAAGGGTTGATTGGGTTAATCTTCCTCGTATTTCTTATAATGGTATTACTATACCTTACTGTGACTCAGTTAAAAACCTTGGGATACATTTGGATAAGGAGTTATCGTGGTGTGTGCATGTCAAGGAGTTGAGTAGAAAGACGTTTGCAACCTTGAGTTCCTTACGACGTCTTAAATCTATTCTCCCAATTCCGACCAAAGTTATGTTAGCACACTCTCTTCTTCTTTCTGTTCTCGATTATGCTGACGCAAGCTATCTTAATTTAACTGAGGACCAGCTAGATAAACTTGAGCGACTTCAAAATCTCGCTATACGGTTCATATTTGGCTTACGCAAATATGACCACATTTCTGAATTTCGTCATAAACTCAAGTGGCTTCCCATTCGTCGTCGCCGGGATCTGCACGTACTTTCACTTCTGTACTGTGTACTATTTAATAAAAGCTCTCCACCATATTTAAAGGAGAAGTTCACATTTTTGGGAGAGCAATCCGATTTAAGATCATGTCGTGCCCTTACTTTGCGCATGCCGGTACATAGGAGTAAGTTCTATAAACATTCGTTTGCTGTGCATGCAATTCGGCTATGGAACGCTCTCCCACTGGACATACGACGGTCAAAATCACTGGACACTTTTAAAAAAGCTGTTAAGTCATACTATCTCAAGTGCGAGTAAGTACTTTTGATGACTTATTGGTTTGTATTTCCTGTGTGTCTCATTATGTATGTATTAGTTTATCTTATGATATTTATTTTAATGTTTATTGTGTTATTTATGTAATTTATTGTGTATTAGTATGTAATTATTTGAATGTATGTATCTTATTAAATTACACCACCTGCAGCTTATTACTGTTATTTTCCTAAGCCCAAGGTTGCCTGGAAGAAATCGCTATTAAGCGATAAGGCCGCCTTTTGTACATACTTCCTCCATAATATTGTTTCTGTATGTGTTTTTTTTTTATGTTATCTTATGTGGTGTACAAATAAAGAATAAATAAATAAATAAATAACTTCTAAGCAGTCAGGTTTTTTGTTTTTATAATTATAATTTTATTAACAAGTGCTGTTATATTTTGTTCTTTTGTAATTGTGTTGTGTTGTGTGACAAACAAATTATATTCTATTCTATTCTAATTAGCGCTCCGGTTCGATGTAATGTAGAAATCGAAAGGGATGCGAATTTATTCTACTCCTAACGAGTTAGCCCGCTTTCATCTTGATTGCATTTTCACTTACACAAATATGAACGCAGTCAAGGCCTAAATTGTGATGAATAAAAAAAAGTAGAGTGCACTAGCACTTTAGAAACGTGTTTCTGTTGGTAATGACTTAACTATAAGCTTGGAAACAGATTCTACTGAGTTCTACTTATAGTGCTAACAAGGAACTCGGCAGTATCAATATCAGTATTACTATTAACCAATGAAGTAGTAAGTACAAAATATCTATCTGCACGAAAAATGCTACTACTGTAGTCAAAGCTAATCTTATCAAAGCAAACCGAACCCTCAGGCCTCTTGAAAGTATTCCGATAAATTTTCAATTCATTATTCAATTATGAATTCCTCGAGCGTTTGGACAGTTTAGTAACATTATTATTTAATAAGAAAATTTACGACGCCATTGACTATATAGTGGAACTATATTCCATATTTTATCACAGTTGGCTCTGAATGTTCGATCTGTGCATTGCATGTTTAGGTTTCTAATAACATTTCAGAATTATAAATATATTCAAGTTAATCTTTTTTAGTTTTATTGAAAAGTGTTTACCGACACTTTTGGCGTTACAGCCTGGATATCAAAAACATAATATTCAACAATTTCGGTGCCGACGTCAGCTGACACCGTAGCCTAGTTATATAAGGGTAAGATAAGGCGCTCGTCAAGGCCCGGATAGCCACAGAGAGACGCAGGTTCGGATCCCGTCGGTTCTGCAATTTTTGAAATAATGTTTATTCTTAAATAAATTCAAGTTATTGCAAGTGCAAGAAAGCAGATTCTACTACGAAGAGCCGAAAGAAGAAACTGAACTGCATCAATAACCACACTAACTAAACATTGAACCTGAGGAATTGATTGATAAAAAGTCTTCTCCAGTAGGCATACTTAATCTCATCACCTCTATAAAACCCTTAGGCCTCTTGAAAGTATTTCAATAAATTTTCTATTAATTATTCAATTACGAATTCCTCGAGCATTTCAACAGAGTTTGTAACTTACCTAACATAATTTATTAAGAAAATTTACGACGCCATTGGCGATATAGTGAAACTAAATTGCACAGTCGGCAAAGATACCTCCGTTCTCCAATTTGGCGGGCTTCCAACAGAACTTAATGTTGTCCACCTACTTTTTTTTCAACACTTTTATATCTGGTGACGACCTTTAAACCGATTTCATATAACAGCGGTTTTGTATTCGACCCTTGTATTGCACGATTTCTTCAAATTTCTAATCAAATGATAGAATTTTTAATTCAAATTCTTTTATTTCCACTTCCTCTTCTCGTGTCGTTTACTCAACTTTGAGGGTTGAGGCACTTTCGTCGTCGTGATCGTTTTTCCTGGCAATGTGACCGAAGTACTCGAAAATTCTCCGCAAACAGATGTTTACGAAGTCGCATCTTGATTTTTAATTTGTTTAGTATCCTGTGTTTATTTCCACAAGGTTTAAACGCTTTGAAAACCTCAATTCTTCGTTTATAGTGACTCTACCACAGATTCGGAAGGTAAAATCTTCAGATAAATCAGCAAGAAACTCAGCATTTGCATGTATAATGAACATATCTAATAATCATTTACAAATGATTATTTAAATTTCTTGTGATTGTGTGATAATAGTTATTAAAATATAAAGAGTAATAAGTTTATTATTAGCCCGCCAACCCGCCTTGAAGTAGCGTGGTGGGTCTATGCTCTATATCCCCTCTCCTACAAGGAGGGAGCCAGGGCCCTGTAGTGGATCGTTAATAGGCAAATAATGATGATGTTTATTACGATTGACGATTTTTTGATGACCTGGTTACGTTGTAGTTTTTACTTTACATTATTTTAGTATTACTGACAATATTATTTAATAACAAAGTAGGATATTGTTAGTAGAGTATTATTTTGTAGTAGCAATATTTTATTTATAAGTAAGCGCCTAATAACTGTAATTTAGAGCCATTAGAGCAAACGCGCCGCTACTATGTGATGGCAATGGCCGTGTTAATCTGACCATTACACGAGAAGTAATGGACCTACGATATAGACGAACTAAAACATTGCCAAATATTAAAAAATAAACTCTATCCTCTCCAGCGGACAGCCTTTGCCCAAAATGTTTAAATGAAGGTGCATAATAATATTGATTTTAATTCGTTCAATATCAAAATTTTAGGATTCTAGACTCGTAATACTAATAAAAATATATAAAAGGCAAAAGGCGGACATAATAAATTTTTTTAAATTTGTCTTAGTCTAGCTGGCGCCAGGCTTTCGCCGTGGTTAGTTACCACCCTACCTACAAGACGTACCGCCAAACGAGTTATCTTTCCGGTACGATGTCGTTTAGAAGCCGAAAGGGGTGTGGATTTCATCCTCCTCCTAACAAGTTAGCTCGCTTCCATCTTAGATTACATCATCACTTAATATCAGGTGTGATAGCAGTCAAGGGCCAACTTCTAGTAGATAAAAAAAAACCAAAAAGAAATAAATTTAATAAAAAAGTTATATGATAAAGGGATAATTATATGAAAAAAAGTTGAGAGGTGTCAAGGGACACCCGGATGGAACGAAGTTCCTTTCGATTAATTAATGAAGGAATTGTAATAAAATTTTATTTTTTTAAAGTAATAATAATATTTTTTTTATTATTAACAAATATAATGTTATATAAACTTAAACGCGTACCACACACGCGTTTGTTGTTGTACACCGAAACACCAGAGGGCGCCTCGAGAGCGCGAGACAGCATACATAGCCCCCTTTCACAACGCGCGATAAGGAACTTCGTTCCAAAAATGTATAAAAACTATCGGGATAATTTTACGTAAGTAATTTTAATAACATAAATAAAAATGTAAAAAGCTGGATTGAATTTTTTTGACTATTCGACAAAAAAATCAAGCGAATAATTCAATGAAAAATGTTATCAAAATGAAAAAATCTACTAAAAAATTTATAAAGTTAAAAAAGAAAAGAATTATTTTAACTAAAATAATTCACGGAGTACCCTCTTTTGAAAACTCTTGTTACAAGTGTTAGCGAGGCCAGATGTCGAGACCTTTGTCAGTTCAAGACTCTTGTAAGATACCTGAGGCTGAGAAATCTTCACAGCATCTTTAGAAATGTATAGAATTAGGTGTTAATCAAACTTTTCAAGGCAATTTTTAAAAATAGAATTTTAATTTTGTCGTTTTTGTAATGTAATTTTTCAAATATATGAAAAACTAGCTTTTGCCCGCGACTTCGTCCGCGTGGAATTAGTTATTACGGCAGCCTAATTTTTCTAAGCTTTGAATGTCATATTTATCAATATCTAATCAAATGCCTAAGAAATAGGTCTTAAGCTTTCAAAATGATACTTTCATACAACATTTCATCCCCCCTTTAACCCCTTAGAACCCTTTTTTCGCAATTAAAAGTAGCAGTTAGACTTACTGTGTACCAAATTTATTTAAATAGGTTCAGTAGTTGTAGAGTGAAAGTAAGACAGACAGACAGACAAAGTTACTTTCGCATTTATAATATTAGTTAGGATGGTTCTTTTAAATAAACAATAACCATAAATATCTATTCCCATTGTGAATATTATACTTTACTAGCAGTAGCCCACGACTTCGTCCTTGTGATAACCTCTTAGGTACCCTTTTAATTTTAAAGACAGACTTTCATAAAGTGTGCTCTTTCCCTGCTACCACTCGGTCGGGTAATATGTACAGTACAAATATAAAATAAATAATAGCCAAATGTATAATAGCCGATGACACTCACCGATAACGTAGCATTCTGCTGGTGAAAGAATTTTGAAAATTGGATCACTAGTTCCGAAGATTAGCCCCGACAGAACTTTATTTACAAACTTACAAACATACAAACTTATTAGTATAGACTAGAGGACTGTCGCGATTTCATCCGCGTTCCCATAGAAATTTCGATATAATAAATTTATCAAAATCAATTCAGTAGTTTTTGCGTGAAAGAGTAACAAACATCCACCCTTACGTAGAAACTTTCTCGTTTATAACAGGACATTTTTTTTTATCGACTACAAGTTGGATCTTGACTGCTATTACACCTGATGTTAAGTGATGATGCAGTCTAAGATGGAAGCGGGCTAACTTGTTAGGAGTGGTACGAAAATCCACACCACTTTCGGTTTCTACACGACATCGATACGTCTGTGTCGGTAGAGTGGTAACTAGCCACGGCGAAAGCCTCCCACCAGCCAGACCAAGACAAATTAAGATAAATCTCAATCTGCCCCACCGGGAATCGAACCCAGGACCTCCGTCTTATAAATCCACCGCGCATACCACTGCCCCAGGGAGGTCGTCAAAAACATTTTGTGATGAATTTGAATTTCATGTAGGAGTATCAATATTTCAATTAATTTTATTATAAGTTGTATTATTTTAATAAAAATAATAATTGATTTAAATATTATGACCTTACTAATGAACTAACTAAAAATTATTGTGTGGTTAGTTTATACGCGGTAGAAGTGGGTGCGGGATATATACCAGCAAAGTCTCTCTATAACCTGCTAAAAGACCTTGGCCTTACTAGAAGTGCAGTAAGCTTCATATTGGAGCGAGTGCCCAAAGTTGATGTAGGGTCCTTCCGAATTTGGCTGGGCAGGCAGAATAACTTGAATAGAGGAGATGGGTGTTGACGCGCGTCACTAAGAGTACTCTTTTAAACCTACACCCGTGTCACAAGTCTCGGGCTCTGTTCGGAGTTTTTCTCTCAGCCACACGATGGACCCGGCACCTGCACGGTGAATCCATGGAATGCTAAGATATTTTTCAACTGTTAACAAGATAAATGTTATTGTTAAAATTAATGTTTTTTAGAAACTCTACAATATGGTTAACCTCAGTTACCTTAATACGTGGGCTACCTATTTTCAACTTATATCAAAAATCAATCAAATCAGGGACTAAATTACTACGGTCTAATAATAATCAAAATTGGCAGTTGAGATACGAAATGCCAAGAATTTTTTAAATCAATTATCGTTAAATTGGCTCTCGGAACTTCCCATATTCATTTAATTCGCTTCATAACATTTTGCCTTCGTAAACGCCTTCGTCAGCTTATAACCCATGTTGAAAAGTTGCCAAATCGAAGCTCAAACAAGCTATGTGCTAGTTTAGCAAGCTGGCAATTATGTTAACAATAGAATTTGTTATTTTTAACCAATCTTAAAAAATAGATTAATTTGATATGTGTTTGAATTTATCAATATCTACCTATTTTAACGATTTTTTAGCAGAGGTTGTAGAGGAACTTAGATCTTAATGGTTTTAGTTGAATCACTATCGAGATCAATTTGATGTGTGTTTTCATAATTATGTATCTATGTTAACGAAAGGTCCTTTTTGTGAGATTGTAGAGAAACCTCGAGCTACTTCATCCGATTTGTTGGCAAATGATAATATTTTATTTGTAACGATCACACAATACTAAATATTATAAAGCTGAAGAGTTTATTTGTTTTTTTGTATGAACGCGCTAATCTCAGGAACTACTGATTCGAATTGAAAAAATCTTTTTGTGTTGAATAGACCATTTATCGAGGAAGGCTTTAGGCTATATAACATCACGCTGCAACTATTAGGAGTGAAGAAATAATGGAAAATGTGAAAAAAACGGCGAAAATTATTCATCCTTGAGGGCTTCCGTTGCGTGCGCTGCGAAAATGGTTCAAGATACCAAAAATATATGTATCAAAGAATTATTTCTCTTAAAATGATCTAAAAAAATGTCCACGACAGTATATATGTATCTTTTAAGATTAACTCACTAGAACCGTTTTTATGGCAATCAAATTTGGTCGTAATTAATGCATTTGTTAAGAGTTGTATTAACGTAATAATATGTACTATGATACCGTACAATGTTAAACAAAAATGTAGATCTTTAGTACATGGGACGGGACGAAGGATATTGGTTGACGGGAAACTATAAAAAAATTATATTTAGAGGGGGAGCGGGAAATGAGCACACTTTATATGAAAGTCTGTCTTTAAAATTAGAAGGGTACCTAAGAGGTTTTCACGCGGACGAAGTCGCGGGCGACTGTTATATTAGATAAGAAGACCGGGACCGACGGCTTAACATGCTTACCAAAACATAGGGTCTGAGCTTAGAAAAACTGAGAATTTTTAGGTAGACCGAAAATGATCTACTTATATTTCATACTGCCTCGATGGTACAATGGTTGGCCTATGAAAGTTCGAAACATGAGATTTTAGACCTAGGTTCGAGCTATGAAATATTCCGCTTTTCTTTTGGTTATGATGATGTCTAATCATGATGATGACTTAAATTTTTTTGTGACTCTTCGCGCGCTGTACCTACTCTACATAATTACCTACACATATAAGCGGAATACCACTAAATCATCCCACTCAAACTATACACTGGAATAAGTTGAATTTTAGCTTAGGTACTCATTTTACGATGCGGACACTCACTAAGAACGGATTTCCCGATTTTCCGGCGAGAACTGCGTCTACGCGGGCGAAACCACGAAGCACAGCTAGTATATTAACAAACATAATAACATAATCGATTCCTATAATTATATTACTTCATACAAACATAATGTTATTTATAAGGTTGTTTATATTCCCAAAGTATAACGCAACTATAAAAGTTGTTCGCAAGTTTGGTACGAGACTACGAAATTCGTAACAATGTTTCGTGCAACACAATGTTTCTTAGATAAGTATTTTTATGACACTTAGAGGAAAACTATAGTTTTGTTTGTCTTATAACAACCTAGAGGTATTTGTAGCAAAATTGTACCGCGGTCTGTCAGTTACCTATCCGTTAAAATTTTTAAACCACGACGCTAAATCGTGGAGTTATAAGTTTGACGACAATGTCTTAAACGCATAGGCCAATTTTGATGCGGTTTTTTAATTTGAAAATCAGTTTTCTGGCTGTGGTTCCTAGTAGTGTTGAAAATCCGTCTAAAGATATGGCCGCCACGAGAAAAAATGACATTTATTTTACGTTGGCATAAACATTAACAAATTTTGTTAATATTGCAGACGTATAAGAAATGTAATTTTATGTAATATATATATATATATATGACGAGGCAAAAGGAGATGTCCCAAAACTGCCCCAGGGTGGTTTTATATGAAAACCACCTAGAGACCTAACAAAATGAACGAAATAAAATAGCTTTATAATTATAATTTTTAAATCTATAAATAGAAAAATTAGAACTAGCGGAGTTTTAAAATAAACCTAAAAAAAGGTATTATTTTTAATTCCTATTGAGTCGTAGTTGACATCGACAGCTGCATACAAATATTTTATCAAAAAATAAAAATGCCTTCAAAACGTACTAAAAAGGAAAAAATTACTACGTCATTTACTTACTTAAATTTACTTAACAACATCTATGAAGTCCTTGCCATCTAAATTTAGGTAACGTCTTTAAAGAAAGCTCGGGTGGCACCGACTTCATAAATGTGATTAAGTAAATTAAAGTAAGTAAATGATATATTAAAGATATTTTTTACTAAAATAACCTTTTAGGCAGTGTATTTTAGAAAGAGTTTATGGTACTGATTATGCAATAACCCCACTATCTAGGGCCAAATATACTATTTATTATTAAATTAGATAGGATTACCAACCCAAAAGTAAAAGTTTCATTGAGACGCATAAACATTTAATTTTTCCTTTAGCAAACGGTGGGCCATCTCCTTTGTTATGATATGTACTTATATTTAATAAAAATCCTCACAAGTAAATTTGTAATAAAACTAATACGTATTTAAAAAAAAAAATTCAATAGTATGTTAAAAATATCCTCGTAGGTATGCAGTGTAATCCCCAATAGTCTCCCAATAGTCTCAGTTGTAGAGGCACCTAGGTCGCGAGCTGCTATATTGAGGGCTCTGGCAGCCTCATCACCATCTTGAAAGCGTCCACGGGCTGGACCCAGGGGCGTACTTTTTGTCCCCGAGCTGAGCCTCTATGGGCAATGTGCAAGGGAGGCACTGGTATTCGTTGGTTCATAGAGATCCCAGAGCCTCCCTTATTGTACTGAGACGGCCACCGAGGGGGTTTTAGTGGGTAGAAATCCCACATAACCTGACCTTTCCCTCAATTGTTGGGTATCTTTGAGAAGATTTCCCCCCCGTAAACAAAAAAAAAAAAAAAAAGGTATGCAGTGTAAAGGCAGCGTCGCAAAATTCTATGCAACAGAGGCACAATCGAGGCGTTATTGCCGCCACAGTCTGCAAGGCGCCGGTAACACTGTCTGATAACTTTTGGCAGTGCGCCAACGGCCGAAAGGTAGACTCTTGGCATAAATATTTATCACTTCTGTCTAAGTGCTGGGATAAAAGTATCCGCCTCCGTAATATAGGCGCATAAACATTGTGCCAGTATTTTCCAGCTCGTTTAAATTACATTAGGTTGTGCTGGCATTTTGCGGACGATTTGCGAATAATCATGAGCTATAAACTCTAGCAGAAGTGTTGTATTGATATTGAATAGGTACCTTTTTGGTGTTTTTGAGAATACTGTATTATACATTAGACCCTTTTATTTTGAATAAAAAGGTGATTATTTACCGTTATACATCATCGTTTCTTATCGTGACAAGACCTTACAAAAGTCACAGCTATATGTTTTTTGATCACCATTTCACGATTGCATATCTAAATAAAGAGCCTAAAGTCCATTTTTTCTTTCCGGACACAAGAATGACGTTTCTTGTTGTCATTTATGTGTCCGTAAATGAAATAAAGTGCCTTCTCCATCCACGTGACACTGGCGAGATAAACTGTGCCCAGTTGGCATAAATGAAAGCCATAAAGAAGAATTGTATTGAATAAAATAAAAATAGAGCTTAGTAAAATTAATTTCATCATTTAATTTCAAGCATTATGTAGAAACGAATGCAGAAATTACATAAGCCCTTAAATTAATTACCTGTTATCTTTTTTAACCGACGAAAAAACGGAGGAGATTCTCAATTCGACACGTATATTTTGTTATGACCAAGCATCTATTTACAGAGTGGATTTTGAATTAATTGATAATTATTTTTTATTAGAAAGGGCACACTTCCAAAATGGAATCATGTTAGGATCTGATGATGATATCCTGGGAAAATAGAAGGAACTCTTCAAATTTTACAGGCACACTTACAGTGATTTCAGTTTTTGTGTAAGTATCGGTAGCTTTTTGGCTACTATCGCCGTATAATATACTATGAGAGTATAGTACGAGTAAGTTACGTGACGATAAATCACTAAAAAGTAAGAAATAACTGTGTCATTTAGTTGGTTTAATTTACTTAAGCATATCTAGGAGTCGGTGCCAGCCAAGTTCACGGAACATTTATTTAACGTAGTAAAGCAGTTTGTGGGTTCTTGGTAAGTAAAAACCTTGGCTGGCACTGACTCCTAGATATGCTTAAGTAAATTAAAGCAACTAAATAACACAGTTATTTTTTACTGTTTAGTACGTTTTGAGTCGGTTCTATTTTTGTTAAAAAGTTTTTTAGTTTATTATTAATTAAGCACATACCTACCGTATAAGATACTTACTTATTTTATTTCAAAAAGGTTTGTAAGTCCATATTATTGTTCGTTTAGGTTATCTTCACTTTTTTATTTCCTACATAATATTGTCGCTTTTATTGTTTTAACAAACTAATTTAAACACAGTTGGACTTTTCCCATATATCAGTTGCGGTAAACAAAAACAAAAGAATAAAGCAAAACAAAATCGATTCATCCGCTAAAAAGTTTTAATCGTCAAAGTTGTAAACACCGCGCCGCGTCCCAGAGCTAATTTGCAAACAACCGATATTAGTTTCAAGTGACAAACTTCGATTGTATATTTAAGGGATAATATAATAAACAGACAAAGGATGAAGATGGAGTTAGTAGCGAATTTTCTTTATTTCGATGAAGAAAAATATATTTTTACGGATGTCAGTGAGTTTGTTTTATTTTAGTTTATATATATTTGCAACATCATAAGAAGGGATCAAAAGGCAAAAGCAGAAAAAGAACATTAATCAAAACATGAACACGTTTTTATTACAAAACTTCCTTAAATCAAATCAAAATGAAACAATCTTACGGTAATCACATAATTTACTTAACGAGTGCTTATTTACATTTTATTACACTTTAACTTTTAACAAAATTAACCGGCAAAACCACCACCAAAATAACGATCACTTCACCATTAGGGCTTCGTTTATATGACCGCCCGTAACCGCCATTTTTTGCTACAGTCTACCACAACAACACAGAAAATCGGCACCTCTATAGTCTATGGTTCGCAATGCTGCCAACAATTTAGATTTCAGTTAGTTGTCCTTACACGCTATTATGTGCTTTTGTTTTTATTTTCTACTGGTATTTTTAACAACTTATATTGCATCTTGTGTTTACCAATAAGTAGGAGTAAGTTTACAATTAAAAATTAATTTTTAAGATCTCTTAATGTTTATGTTTATTGTAACCTGTTGGTGACCTTAATAAATAAAATAAGTAAGTAAACGGTCAAACCTGTCAATAACTGTAGTCAATATCTGTCAATATTAGTAGATACATGTCAATCTTCCCTTGAAGTTGATCAAATTATGGGTGGTAGCATAGATTAAAGACTACTAGATAGAGCCCATAGCGTGTCCACTCGTGAGACAGCAAATCAGCCTTATTGACATGACATGTCAACATTTAAAGTACATCATAAAACGTTATGTTTTAAAATATCGTAAAATACGAAATATTACTTTATATAATATAGTTTAGTAAACGCATAATACATGAAATTTGCTAAAAAATAACATATCTAAGCTTAAAATCATCAATCAATGAAGTTTATTCCTACTTACGTTTGAAACGTAATTCCTTCGATTTTCTGTTCGCTGCGACTGTTGCAGCCGAAAATATTAGAACCCACCATAGCACGATAACGTTTAAATTAATATAGTAACCGCAAAGTTAAATTATTTATTAGCAAATTTAATAAAAAGCTAATAATTGCTCAGATATGTCCCTTGTCTGTCACAAATTCCACTCTTGACAAATAATAAAAACGAACACGCTGAAAGGGACAAAAAATAATCTTGTATCACTTTCTAATAAGCCTTTATTGTCGAATGAAATAAGTCTGTCACGCTCTTGAACCTACAGCCGCGTGGTAGGTGGTAGAAAATACAGGCGCCAAAAGGGCATTTCACGCGCAAATTAGTTATGTAAAACATTTTGCTGTATTAGTTTATATTTGTAGAAGAGGAGGAAGTACATAACGAAGTATTTATGCACTCTCTCGACACACTCTTAAGGATTTCCCATAAAAACCGATACTCGAGCTATTCAGTGACAGTGCTATATAGACACAGACGGACATATCATATATATATTCGTTAAAACACTAGAAGTTAAAAACTTACGGATAGTGTATTTCTTGTCGGAGTGGCGCGACGCTCTCGTAGTCTGAGAAGTTCGCCGCTTATAACGCATTATATATTCTGAAACAATATAAATCGGATTTCACTCTGTGTTTATTTTGTAAGTCCTGGCACTAAAAATCGCTTTTTTGGGTTTATATATTATTATTTTTTATTTATTTTTTTATTTATTATTGTGCTTTCTATTATTATAGATGTCCAATTCAGTTTTAGATCTGCCATTGCATAAGTTTAAACAATGTATTAAAACTCACTTACTGAGTCAGGGTTATTATACTATCGATGAATTTTTAAATGACAAAGATGTTCAAAGGCAATTGGATCGGCTTTCAACTTCACACAGGAAGTAAAATAAGTAACTTTATGTAACAACACACTTAATATTGTAAAATTGATAATATTATATTATAAAAAGAGCAACTGTTGAGTTTCTTGCCGGCTCTTCTCAACAGGGCCTGTCTTCCGGGCCGGTGGTAGAGTCACTACAAATAGTCCAATTTGACGTTTCAAAAGTGCTTGTAATAAGCCTACTTGAAATAAACGATTTTGAATTTGAATTTATACATATATACATAAGATCACGCCTCATTCTCATAACGGTAGGCTCTCATTACATCCTTCCATTTCCCACAGTTCTTTGCCATGTACTTATTTTTTTAGTATATTAAAACTGACTCAATTTGAAAAATGCGAACCTAGGATCTCTACATTATAAACCAAAAGTAGGTCGTCTGTTTGTGTTTATGTGCAGTGTCATCACAATTCTGAAATAGGCCTCACAAATTAATCCTCTCTTGTTATTCGCCCGTTGATTCCCCAGCCCGCTTAAACTCCAAGTTCAATAGACTGAGCAAATAAACCTCTTAATTACTAAATCCTAGATCAACACAGCAACTTAATTTGCGATCAAAATGGCGTCTGTGTCTAAAATTAAACACGTTCTTTTAATCAAAGATGTGATATATTGTTATATATCTATTTTGACTATCTCATTTATTTTTATTCACATTTTTTTAAATTTTAACAATGTTATACATAATAATACTATAATAAATAGTGTTTTTTATATAATACAAAAATATATAAAAGAACACTATTAAAAATTTATGAAAAAAATCTGCTCCTCCGCTTGCGAAGCCTATGAGGGTCGGAGGAAGCGGTGGACGAGAGTGAGGAACCTCCTCACAATACATGTCTCAAATTCTTAAGACGGTAATTCTACCGCCTTCTGAATCCGACCCTTGATCCAAAAGCGAAGCGAAAGCGTCTTGAGATGTTGGTCGAAGATTTTTGCAATAAGATCATTGCGAAACGACTAATTGGAACAATAATTATTCCTCATAGCGTAATCTCATGAGAAAGATCCAAGTATTTTGATACTTTTTCCTTCTCGGCTTTCACCAGAACATAATCATGTGTAACAGTAATATCAACAATCATTGAGCATAGGTCTTATGTCCTACTACCTTCGCGCTTGTAAGCCGTTGATACTCTAGCTATCCCACATTTTTATCTATTTTCGACTGTATCTTATTCAAAGGCTAGAGCGCGGGATAAAAAAGATTAGGAACTGCTGGTCTATAGAAACATGTTAGACAGAGAGTGATAGCTACGACGCCGATACTCGCACTGTCGAATTTCATTACAGAATAGATAAGCAGGACACACTACAATCCTGATGTTTGGTATGATATAACTTTGGCGACAACATGTTGCATGGGTTAGGTATATAGACCAAAACACAGCGATCCTTCTTGGTAGTTGAAATAAGCCTACACGCAGCTCTTCCTCAAATAGCTCTGTTATAAAATCAATTATTATATTAAATCTTCACTGAATTGGTAATAACAATGAGATAAAAAAATAACTATTTAAACAAAATGAACTGTCTTTCTATTAGGCACTTCAAGTTCCTAACATATAGATACCTATCTACTAGAATTCCATTCAAGTACGATTACTATTTTTTTTTTCAGAAAATTCTGTAGGTGCTTATATACGCAACTGTTAAGTAAGAAATATAGTTTTAATTTAATGCTCATACATTTTGCATTTATATAATTACGTATCTCTTTGCCTATAAGCTATCTTACAATAACCTTTTATATTCTAGTAGGAAAGGAGATGGCCCACCGCCCATACATTGTTTGCCCCAGGAAAAATTAAATGTTTATGCGTCTCAATGAATCTTTTACTTTTGGGTTGGCAATCCTATCTAATTTAGTAATAAAAAGTATATTTGGATACAGGGGTTATTGCGTAATCGGTACCATAAACTCTTACTAAAATACCTGCTTAAAAGGTTATTTTAGTAAAAAAATGTTATAGGTAATTTAACGAACACTAAGTGAAATAATTGTTTTATTATGTCATACTTAGTGTTATCTTAACTACCGAAAACAAAATGTTATGAATAAAAGTAATTTCTTTATACATTTTGTATGCAACTGTCGATATCAACTACGACTCAACAGGAATTAAAAATAATGCCTTTTTTAGGGTTATTTTAAAATCCTGCTAGTTCTAATATTTCTATTTATATATTTAAAAATTATTATTATAAAGCTGTTTTATTTCGTTTATTTTGTTAGGTCTCTAGGTGTTTTTCATTTAAAACCACCTGGGGCAGTTTTAGGACATCTCCTTTATATTAAGAATAGTTATTTCAAAAAATTAAATGGATAAACTTTTACGAAAAAATACATATAACATTAAAATACCTTTTACAGTCTGCGAAATTTCTCCGAATTTATAAAGCACAACTTTGTACACAACACCGTGAGTAAATACAACAACAACGAACAACAATGAATACACAACAACACTACATCAATACAACAATTCAACAAAATATACGATTAAATACATCACGGCAAAGTATGAACGGTACGATCTTAATTTCCATTAAAATTTACGCGACATTATCCCGTGAAAATGTTTTACAATAAATGTTTGAACAACAATTTATTTGTATTTTCAATTTCAACAATAATTACGAATATTTTCATTCATAATTAAAATAAATAAATTGCTCCGCGTAAATTTCGCTCCACTTCGTAATTTTGACGTTTCGTCGCGGTGTTGCCAACTCAGTATGGTTTAATTTCCTTGAAGTACCTAATAAATAGCCTACTTTTGGACATCATGCCAAAATAAAGCAATCCACGGATTGTCATTAATATACCATCATTAGCAGCAAACTTAGGCATGTAGGTTTTACTACTTGTAATAGTTTAGGACTTACAATTTGAAATTTCAAATTATATGCTAAGATTAGACAAACCATTTCAGCACACATTATATTTGATTATAGCGACTACCTTTGCTCTGTTCGTGATGCCTTCGCTTACAACAGAGAGGTCGGTGGTGTGAGATTCGATTCCCAGCATGAATTGATATTTTCTAAATTGACTCAGATCTGGTCCAGTGCTGGACTTCGGTTCTTTGGATAGTGATCGACAAGCATTCAATTTTGCATTCTGCAATGTTGCCGTGTAGAAACTATATGGAGGTATGATTTCAAAAATGCATCTCTTCCAAGTTGTCCTTTACCATTTTATATTTCATCTTTACTTAACAGGTAATTATCAATCAACGCACAATTCGTCTTTGAAAGAAAAAAAGAATAAATAAAAAAATTTAATAAGTCTCACTTTTGTACATTTGTCTTTTTAGCAATAAATATTTAAAAACAAATAACACCTACGAAAATTGAACTGTATTTGGTAACAATAACAAATCATTGTATAAGCGTCGCAAAATGTAAATTATTTCTCAAGCTGACCCTCCCTGACTCTGCACGCTTTAAAGAGTTTCCGTATTGCGTATTCTATTATAGCCTGGTACCGAACCGTGACAAAGTGATTTAAAAGTTACCAAATCAACGCTATTGTTTATAACTACATTTATAAAAGGCATGACAAATTCAATGTTTGGGTCAGTTTAGGGTTATATTGAGGTATCAACAATCTTAAGCTATTCAAGCTGTATTAATAGTTGTTACTAAGTTTCTTTGGACACCTACAAAGGCAAAGGAAATTTCAGCTCAGTTTTCATAATGACCGCTTAACTTCGTTCAGACGATGGCATCAGGTGATGATGATGATGACTTTTAATAGCACTAACAAAGATATCATATCCTGAGAATTTTATTTCATAGAACCATTAGTTAGTAAGTTCGACAAAACGCTGCCTCTGTCTCGGTGATGACTTAATTTTAACTATATTAAATTGTTATCATTGTCATTACCATCACCAGCCAATTAACGGGACGCTACAATACTAAGACTCCCTACTTAGAAGAAAGATAAATATGGAGTTTAAACCGTTTTTCCTGTGTTGTTTAAGTAGATCAATGATGATTATGATTATTTTATTCTTCATAAGGCAAACAAATAAAATCTTACAAATAGAAAAACTTAAAACTAATGTAAAATTGGCGGTCTTAGTTAGGTTATTATTTATCTGTTATCTGAGGCACAGAGGTGTAACACCGCTAACTTCCGAACTCCTTAGAATTTCACTGAAAATTTCCTATTATCAAATTGCATGTCAGCATAGATAGCCCTATCCCATGAATTGAACTCAAAACCTCGCAATCCGAAGGCATAAAGACTAACGACACAGTCAGTATAGAAGATGATGACATGACTATAAATGTCTTAGTTCCTTAAAAGCAGGGAAACCGGTTTTCCTAAAACGACAACACTGACCCGCGCATGCGCGTCCTAACATCACATTCGCGCCAGATGCTTAGACATTTGGTAGTTTTATTGATTTCAGACGTAACCAGTGCTTATGAACGGCATCGAGCAACACTTGACCTAACAACTTGTCAACCTTGAGACGTTTAATAATATGCTGCACTAAATATACTAAATATACGGAACAAATTAAATTTACATAAATACCTACCTTATGTAACATTTTATACAGTTATCAACATTACCAGCATATAAACGGCCCACTACAGGGCCAGGCCTCCCTCTTTGTGGGAGAGGGGATATGGAACTATGCGGGTTGGTGGGCTGATGATGGGTGATGTTTCATTGATTAACAATCACTATCAGATGTCGATGATAGTGACCGGGACGAACGACTAATAGACCAGTGCCGATAATTTTTGAAACCATAAAAAATCGCAGTACGATGAAACCCATTCTCTTCCATTTGAAGAATCATCAATATCATAAAAATGAAAGGAAAAATAAATAACGGGCGATCTGAGGTCGGGAAGGGGTAGTGGGTGAGGGTTGATGATTTTCTTTTACTTTTTATTATTTTTAAGGCTATCTGCACTGGCCTACAACGTGCTCTCCGAGATACGGTGTGCTACCATCAACTTACCTACTCCGGGCTTGGGATGTACTAAAATTTGATAGAAGAGTGAAAACACAGGCTCAGTGAAAATTCCGTGACCCGACTCAGGATTCAAACCCAAGACCTCGTGATCGAAGCCACAATCTAATCATTTGTCCAACAAGGCAGTCCATAGATATCTTAATAATGTAAAATAACAAATATAAAACATCTATACTAATATTATAAAGAGGAAGTGTTTGTGACTTTGTGAGTTTGTGACGTGGGTAATCTCTGGATTTACTGAACCAATTATCAAAATAATTTCACCAATAGAAAGCTACTACATTGTAGAATGTTATAGGCTATAAAAATTTCCAAAATTAACTGCGCATCCATACTTAAATTTAAATTATGTAATCAAAGTTGTAAAAAAATTGCTTTAATCGTATTAAATAAGTTTACATGTATTTTATTTAATAGAATGTTTATCTATCCTACAATATTACGTTTAATTAATAAGTTATGCTGGTGGGGAATTACCGGTACCATCCTTTTGTCACAAAAGGATATATTCCGCTATCACACCGTAGAATAGTATAGATAATAGTTGATTATAGATTCATTGTGGCACGATTTTGCATTAATTTACAAAGTCAGTTGAAGTTTACGATAGGTAGAGTCATTTGTTACTTTTACATGGAAAGTGTTCCAGGAGATTTTCGAAATAACGAAGATGGCTGATATCAAAATACTGGTGTTTGCATATCAGC
The DNA here is from genome assembly GCA_034621355.1 of Mycalesis mineus. Lineage (NCBI taxonomy): Eukaryota > Metazoa > Arthropoda > Insecta > Lepidoptera > Nymphalidae > Mycalesis > Mycalesis mineus. The sequence continues at coordinate 16,246,964 of CM067888.1, read as the reverse complement.
CATTGATGATCATTAACACAATACTGGTGTTTTCATATCAGCCATTGATGATCGTTAACATTAAAGTTACAATACTAAATATTAATACTATAATACTAAATATAATTATATTTTTTTTAAATTTAGGTTACGGTACAGGTTGACTATTTCCTTTTTTATTTAGTTTTAAATTATTTTATTTATCTGTACATATATTTAAGTCAGTCCTTATCTATATATATATAAGAGATTCCCACCTATATATTGACTCATCACGATATTTCTGGAACCATAAGGCGTAGCGATTTGAAATTTGGTAGTAATATTCCTTTCGCCGATTAGAGGTCAGCAAAGAACGGATTTTACGAAATTCCACCCACAAGGGGGGTTGCGGGGACTGCTTTTTTTTATTTTTTTTATTGACTACAAGTTGGCTGTTGACTGCTATGACAACTGATGTTAAGTGATGATGCAGTGTAAGATGGAAGCGGGCTAACTTGTTATGAAATAAAAGAAAACTTAACTTTAACTAGATTTATGAAGATACCACTCATCGAGCTAATGTGTAAAATGTATTATAGCATTAAAGACAAAGACAAACTTATGTGCAGTGGATTTAAAAGAAGGAGGTCCTGGGCAGGATTCCCGGTAAATTGGGTCAGGTTTGGCAGGTGGGAAGATTAGGCCGCGGTTGGTTTCCACCCCAACGACAAAGACTTACCGCCAAGCGATTTAAAGTTCCGGTACGATGTCGTAAAGACACCCAGAGGAGTGTGGATTTCATCCTACTTCTAAAAAATTAGCCCGCTTCTATTTTAAATTGCATCTTCACTTACCATCAGGTGTAATTGCAGTCAAAGGCAAACTTATAATGAGTAGAAAAAAGGATTGACTTGAAGGCCTACGCGTGTGAAACAGTTGAGCACAGCTAGTTTAGACATAATTATGGGGCGGATTAACAAAACTGTCAAAGGCCAACGCATTAGTATGATTGGTATTGCGTATATCGGCTGCGGTAACCACTTAACATCAGGCGACCCGTGTGCCCGCTGTCGTAAAAAAGGTCATTCGCGCCGAAACCAAGTCTGCCCCACTTTTTGCTCGAACTCCGGTCACCACGACAAGTCGCAAAGGTCAAGGCGATGGGGAAGACAATGAGTCAGTTAGTCAGACGTAGTCAGTAGTGAGTTGAAGTGCGCCGCGGACGCAGTTCAGTGAGCGTGGTATGTTTTTATCAATCGCCTTTGTTTTTATTCTGTTCCGCGGTTTTAGGTTATGTTGACTGATTTTTGTATGATAGCTGACAGATTAATTAACGATTAGTTTTGTTTCTTTATTAATAAAGGTTTAAATAATATTTAATACGTTTTAGTAGAAAAATGTTTTTTTATGAAATACTTTTTGTTTGATAATTTTATTGGTTCAGTTGTTATTATTTGTTATATCAATATGGAAATTATTAAAGGCTTTTTTAAAATTTATGTTAAAGGACCAGTTCTGGCTTAGATTATATAAATTTTCAAAGTTTTTTTTATTTTTTTCAATTTGTTTTAAATGACCAATTCGTCGTTAAACCTCACGAACTTAATTTTATATGACTTGAATTCGCCTATTATTAATTCTATTACCTACGGCAGATACTCTCGTTAGTAACGTAAATAAAATAAATAATATATGATCCCAAATTATAATTCGAAAATTAAAAAAAAAATCAAAGCGATTTATAACACAACCAAACGGGATAGTGCCAGGTATATTTGAAATTCTTATATAACAAATTTTGTATTCAAGTCGACCTGCTTCCGGTAGGTGCAAGGCAGACCCGCATAATATAAACGTACGACTTCATGTACATAGAAACGTATTAATAATATTACGTTTCATTTTGATACCCTCAGATGTTTTAAAAAAATAAGTACTTTACTTTCGAGGTCGTTTATTGCTATATTTATCGATACTTGTTCAATATTTGACGACCTCCGTGGGGCAGTGGTATGCGCGGTGGATTTATAAGACGGAGGTCCTGGGTTCGATTCCCGGCGGGGCAGATTGAGATTTTTCTTAATTTGTCTTGGTCTGGCTGGTGGAAGGCTTTCACTATGGCTAGTTACCACCCTACCGTCAAAGACGTATCGCCAAGCGATTTAGCATTCCGGTGCGATGTCGTGTAGAAACCAAAAGGGGTGTGGATTTTCGTTCCACTCCTAACAAGTTAGCCCGTTTCCATCTTAGATTGCATCATCACTTTACATCAGGTGTGATAGCAGTCAAGGGCCAACTTGTAGTCGATAAAAAAAATATATTATGGTCTTCCGAAATTATTATATTTTCGAAGACATAGAAAGGGTTAATTGCATTGTTGTTGAATAGTGGTAAGCCTATATGACTTCAATCACGAGGGTTAGAATGCTGGGTGGAATTGTGGACTGATTCTAAACTTTTCTTTTTCTAAGAAATTTTCAGTAAATTCTAAAGCCCGAAGTCGGGTAGTTGATGATGGATAGGTGACATTCCTGTGCCTCGAAGTGTTAAGCCGTCGGTCCCGGTCACTAACATCAAGGTCTGATAGTGATCGTCGTTCAAAAGCGTGGTAGGTGTTCGTTTCATGTAAGGAGGATGGTCTGAGGTAGAACCAACTGCCTTCAGCGTATCCGTTACCCACTTGATGTCATCGGCCCATTGTGGGGAGACCAGTACTGCGCGATTCGGTGTGGGGTCATTATTCTAGCTTTTTAGGACTCTAACGTCAATCGATCTTCGAACAATATACCCCGGCCATTGCCACTGCAGCTTTCTGATTTGGTCGTGCAGATGTACTACAAGTACAGCTCGTTCCATCGTTTGCTAAATGACTTGAAGCCACCTGACAACAGGCGTGGGTAAAATGTACCTGACAATGTCACTCAGGCACCAGGTGTCTAGTTCTAACTCATTACGAGAACCAAATTAGATATGGTAGAAGAATCATTCAAGTAAATTAAATGCGGTAAAGATGAGAGCATCGAGTGTATGCTTTGATTGAAATTGAGTGACAGGGTAAAAAATAGTATGCTAAAAGATGTATTGACTAAATTTGAGAAAGAAAATTAACAAAAGAGATTTGTGAGGAAAAGGTGAATGAAAATGTTGGAAGGGGAAGGCGAAGGCCAATGTTTTTGGACCAAATTCAGGACATTTTAAAATATAGCCAGGTCAAGAGTACCCTAAACCGAAGAACTTGTAAGAAAGGATTAATGTGAGTGGAAGAAGCTAAGGAAGTATGTAGGGACCGTGGCAAATGGAAGGATGTAGCATTTTTGTATATTAGCTTTACGTTTTGATGTCCTTACAGGAATCCTTTGTCTGGACGTAGACCGTCTAGCGGCTGATAATGATATTGAAAGGGATGTACTGAAAGAACAATGTTAAAATATGATGATAGAGAGGAAAACGTTGTTGAGTTAATTGTCGTGCCAACAGAAAAGCTGATTTAGTTTATTGGGGGCTCTTCTTGAGACTAATAAAACCACCATTTGAAACTCTCATCGATCATCATTGACGATCCAAAATGATGATTTCACTAACAATGTTTTCTCTGACATAAGAAAACTTTTTCTAAATATTTTCGAATGGTATTTTTAAAGAAATTCTCAATTCATTCAAAACAACAATTTAGGGTAATTAGTGACACGTAATTTTAACTATGTAACTATTCCATCTTTATTAAGTTTTAATTTCTAGCTAGTATTCATTTGTGCATTTTTAGTTATGACCTAGCTACCGAAAGACTTAGGTTCAACCAAAAGTTTTAGCGTTCCGGTACGTTGCTTCTTAGAAATAAGTTGAATGACCTACTATACCATTCGTATTAGCTCTCCAGCTCCATTATCTTATTTTTAACCGACGAAAAAAAACGGAGGAGGTTCTCAATTCGACACGTATATTTTTTTTTCTTTTTTTTTTATGTATGACCACGCATAACTTTTTACAGAGTTGTCCGATTTTGATAATTCTTTTTTATTAGAAAGGGCATACTTTCAAGGTGGTACCATTGTCATCACGTTAGGATCTGATGAGGATATTCTGGGAAAATTGAAGGAACTCTTCAAATTTTGGAGGCACGCTTACAGCGATTTTGATTTTTGTCTCGGTATCGGTAGCTTTTTCGCTACTAGTGCCATATAATATACTATGACAGTATAGTACGAGTACGATACGTGGCGATAAATCACTAAAAAGTGAGAAATAAAATTTTTACATAAAAATAGAACCGACTCAAAACGCACTAAAAAGTAAAAAATAACTGTGTCATTTAGTTGCTTTAATTTACTTAAGCATATCTAGGAGTCGATGCCTGCCCAGGTTTCTACATTAAGGACGTTACCTAGAACCCACAAAATGCTTTACTACGTAAAAGAAAGGTTCCTTAAACTTGGCTGGCACCGACTTCATAGATATGCTTAAGTAATTTAAAGCAACCAAATGACACCGTTATTTTTTACTTTTTAGTGCGTTTTGAGTCGGTTCTATTTTTATTTAAAAATTTTTATTTTATATCGTTATCTTTTCTGTTCTTCACAATGTTGGTGGTTTTGTGCAGGCCGACTGCTTCGTTGGTCTAGTGGTTAGCCTATGTGGTTTCGATCAGGAGGTCCTGGGTTCAAATCGTGGGTAGGATCACGGAATAATTATGAGATTTTTATTTTTCTATGAAATTTTCGGTACATTGTAAGCTTTGGGAAGCTGGCTGTTATACATCCCTTGCCTCGGAGAACACTTTAAGCAGTCGGTCGCGATCACTTTCATCAACATCTAATAGTGGTCGTTAATAAATGAAACATTATCTACCCAAGTCCGCATAGGAGCAGCATGTTGGGTCACCATATCTCCTGTAAGGAGAGAAGCCTAGCCCTACAGTGGGCAATTAAAAAGCTAACTAACGATACATAAATAGACTAATTACGAGGCAAAGATGATTTTAATTACATTAAATTAAAAATTAATCGAGTATGAGCAAGCACCTTCTAATTATATGCAAGCGTGTTTCCCATACAGGGTAACCCCCTTTGATCTCAGATTACATCGCATCACTTGCTAGTCAGACAAGAATAAAAAACCCCTTTTAGATGAAATAGATAAAAAGTCCGAGTGACGTCACATAATTCAATTAAACTCCCTTTTACAGCACTTGATCGTAAAAGTTATGGCGCCCGAGCAACAAGGCTAAATGAACGTTGTATTTAATCCAAGCTCCTTACCCGTTAAATTATTCATATTTTCTTACGTCTTAGTTGTTTTTAGAGCGAGTTTAGTCACCTTAACTGTTGATTTCATGTCATAAAACATGTCAGTTTCATTGTTTTCCCAATGTCAATGACTTTAAGATGATTGTAGGTAATTTGTGAAACATAGCGGATTGCGACGTAGTGTCGTAATGTGTTGTTTACACAATTCCAGCTGTTAACTGGACATTTGACATCTGTTTTATTTTTCCAAGCCATGCTATTAAAATTTTAAGCTATTGCATAGCTTCTATCGCGGACCTTGAGCGTGGAGACCGAATCCAGAAATTCCGTGACGAAAAAAACCTAACACCCCCCACCCCGACCGGCACAGCGGTGATACTTTTTAGTTTTTCCATCTATCGATAAATACCAGAAGTTTTAATGACTTTTTGAAATATCACGCTTGTGCAAAAAAAAAAAATACTGTATAAATAAAATAAATATATAATTATAATTGCATAAGTTAATACATAATGCTATGCAATAGCTTTACCGCAGCAGTCTCCGCGTGCCACACGTCTTTTTTTTCATGCGAAAATTTTTAAAAATTCAGAAAACCTGTCGTTAATTCGAAAATATTGAAACTGGTAATTTCTAGTTAATTTACCAGGTTATTTAAATAATAAATGCAATGAAATAAAGGAACACATTTGTTTCAGTGTGTATGTCCGCAACTCTTAAATGTCGCAACTAGAAAGCATTTTAAAAATGTAATTGCATTGTCAATTTTTTATCGATTACAAGTTGGCCCTTGACTGCTATCACACCTGATGCTAAGTGATGATGCAATCTAAGACGGAAGCGGGCTAACTTGTTAGGAGTGGGACGAAATCCACACCCCTTTCGGTTTCTACACGACATCGTACCGGAACGCTAAATCGCTTGGCGGTACGTCTTGCTTCAAAATGCGGAAAGAAGATAGACTGCATTAACATTAGAGAGACGAATATCTTAGCATTCCATGGATTCACCGTGCGGGTGCCGGGTCCATCGCGTGGCTGAGAGAAAAACTCCGAACAGAGCCCGAGACTTGTGACTCGGGTGTAGGTTTAAGGGTACCCTTTGTGACGCGCGTCAACACTCACCTCCTCTGTTCAAGTTATTCTCCCTGCCCAACCATATTCGGAAGGACCCTACTAGTGCAGCTTTGGACACTCGTTCCAATATGGAGCTTACTGCGCTTCTAGTAAGGCCAAGGTCTTTTAGCAGGTTGTAGAGAGACTTCGCTGGTATACCCCTCGCACCCACTTCTACCGCGTATAAACTAACCACATAGCCATTTTTGGTTAGTTCATTAGTAAGGTCATAGTATTTATTCACTTTGAATACATGGTCTTTAGGGATGTTTGTTTCCCACGGCACTGTAAGCTCGACAAGTACTATACGTTTAATTTGTTTGGAAAAAAGAAATATGTCCGGTCTAGATGTCGTAATAGCTAAGTCTTCCGGGATTTTATAGTGCTTATCATACGTGTCCATTAATATAGTCCAATCAGGAGCAGAGCCCAGAATTGAATAAGGCTTGCTGGTGGAATTTGTACTTGAGCCTGCTTTAACGAAGTTAGTTTGTCTTTTATTCGTCGTCAACCCTTTTTGAGCCCTAGCTACTGAAAGGCTTATAGCTACATAAACTAATTTTTATCCTGTAAAACCATAGAAAATGTCCTGCAGAATAGCAGACTGACGAAGTCATGAGCATCAGCCAGGAATCAATAAAAATGATAATAATTACTTAATACTGTGTAGCCAACCCATTATATTGCGTAACATTTTCCCAATCAATAATTACCATTTATTGAAATAATTATGACAGAAAATCAAATTTTAACGCTTTCGATTTTACGTTAACCTATTTTCCTTAATATTAAAATTTAATCTCTACCCATTAGGAGACACTTTCAAGTTTTGAGGAAAACGCACAAGAAAATTCCGTAGGTATCATAATATTTATATTCACAAAGGTTTTCTTATAAACCACGTTTTATTACAGATTCCTAAGACTAACAGTTTTCCTATGTTTAGTTTTAATTAGTGTTCCTTCTTCGTTGTCTATTAGTAAGGTAATAACCAAAACTTGCCACGGAGCAAATTAAATGTTGAACGCTAATAGCTAGGTACTGCATTTGCGCAAACTTGTGATAGTTTGGTTTTCTTTACCTTTGGAGTTTTCCATCTTTAAGTTGAATGGACTGCACATTGCTGCAATAATTAGCTGTATATATGTAGCTTCGGATTATGACTCCTAGGTCGGGGTATGAAATAATGTGCTTCCATTTTTTTTTAATTTTTTGAAAAAAAATGTCGATCTGTGAAGTTGGTGGCGTTACACTTGGTGTCTCTGTCATCACTTAAGCCATTGGTCACGGTACGTATTATTAACATATTGATAGTAAACGTTATAGTTCATTGGAAAATCCGCAAACCTGTATTGCAACAGCAGCGCCAACTATAAGAAGGCATGCCTGGTCTTATAGTGGCCCGATAAATGAAGCTGAAAATGATGAACATACATAATTCACGCCTTATTCCCGTAGGGCTAGACAGAGACCACATCCCTTCCCTTGCCACGATCCTTGCATATTTCCTTAGCTTCTTCCACTCTCACAATTAATCCTTTCATACAAGTTCGTTCGTTTGGGGTACTCTTGACGTGGCCATTATTTAAAATGACTTGAATTTGATCCAGGAACATTCGCCTAGGCCTTCCCTTTTCAACATTACTAATTACTAACATGATTTATTACAAACATGGTGACCTTTTTCACCAAATTTAGGTTGGTTGATTGAATATTAAAATTGATTGATCATGAGCCACCTCATGACCAATCAATTTTAAAATTCGCCATTTTTTTTTATTTTTTCCAATATTCCCTTACCTGTCCATTTAGTCGTTATAACTGTGTTTGGAGTGTTAGGACTATAGAAATTTTGTGTAACGACAGATAGCGATGGTTCCTGTAATCAATCGTTACTGAGGTTAACCCTGACCTTGGAGCAATTGGTGCTTTTCTATGTTACTAAAACTCCAAAAAACTTGGAAACAGTAAAGCAAAATACACAACGGTTAAACAACAAAAGCCTACTATATTCATAAATCATAATAAACGACGGTTCATGGGATATAAAGTTTATGACACGCTGCTTTATATTGGAATATAAATATTAGATGGAAGTCTTTTATCAAAAATTCCTTCGCTTGGATGACCTAGAAATTATTTTCTACAAAGTAGAAACTTTGATATGAGCTAAAACAAAATAGGTAATTTTTATTAATTTTATATTAATTTACTACTAACGCAACATTAAGGGGCCTGTACACGCGTAATTATGTTGACAATAAATATTGTCAATATGTAAAGTAAGATAAAGTGCAAATTACTCGTAGTAAATGAATCCTCACCTACCTTCATAATGGTGGTGATACGATTTTAGGCAATCTCACCTAACATCTTGTTACTAATAACATTTTTTTAAGTCGGACATCTTTATTATACTGCCTCGCTGGTCTAGCGGTTAGCCTATCTGGCTTCGATCATGAGGTCCTGGGTTCGAATCCTGGGTCGGGTCACGGAATAATTCTAAGTTTTTCATTCTTCTATGAAATTCTCAGTACATTCCAAGCTCGGAGTCTGGAAGTTGGTGGTGTTACACCCCTGTGCCTCAGTAAGCACGTTAAGCCGTCGGTTCCGGTCACTGTCATCAACATCTGATAGAGATCGTTAGTAAAATGAAACATTATCACCCTAAGCCCGCCAACCCGCATTGGAGCAGCGTGGTGGGTGTACGCTCCATATCTTCACAAGGAGGGCAGCCTAGCCTTGTAGTGGGCTGTTAATAGGCTGATAATTATGATGATGATCCTTATTACAATTGCTAGACAGACAAACCTTAGTTCAGGAACTTTTTACGGTGCATTTTTTTTTTCGTTTCGAAAGTCAAAATATATATAAAATTCAAAATACGTTTCAAGTTGGCTGGCCTAGTTTATTCCCAATTTTGAAACGTCAAGTTCATCTGTTTGTAATCTACCAGTAGTTCGGAGAATATCGAAATTTCTTATTTTTTTCAAAACTGCAAAATCCTACACTGTTGTATACCTTTCTGGAAATATCAGTCTGAAACTAATTCGGGTACGTTCAGAATAGATTAACATCGTATTAACTAAACTGAAATCAATCGATTGATTGCACTATTAATTCACCGTGCAGTTTTAGTGTAGAAATTAGTGGAAGTGTCGTGGTTAGTAGCAATTACCACGTAAGGTCGGCACAACAAGGCGTTTCCTGCTTTGTGATACAATATGTTGATCAATCGTTTAATCGCTTGTACTAATATTACCAACAATTAAACTATCTATACTATACTAATACATGAAGATACCCGCGACTATGTCCGCATGAAAAATTCGGACTTTGCGATTAATAAATTAATGAAAGATTAAACCTAAAAGGATATCATCTATCTAAAACTAATTTTATCAGAGTAAAAATCCCTGACGTGGACAAGTTTCTCTGAGAGTCAACTATAACTGCGCTGTCTGGTGCAGGGTTCTATTGGAACGCCTTAACCCTAGAAGCCCAATCATATTTTAGGAGCTATAAAGCCCAATCATACGTAAAAATGACGTGTAAAAATTAAATCGCTATATATGTATATTTCTTTATATATTTATTAAGTTTTTATATTATTTTAGGAAAATAGGGTATAATGAAATAAAAAAAATTACAATTGTGCAAAGTTCACTATTTATTTATTATTCTACAATAATAACTTTAGGAACATAGAAAAATTAACAAAAAATAAGATCTTCTTAGTTTTTCTTAAAATTTAATAAATTTTAACCAAAATCAACTAAAATTAAACTTGTTTTCTTAGAATGATATTAACTCAAAACAAAAAAAAATTACTTTTATATACAGCCTTGACAAATATCAATATTGTGCTCCCCGCATACAGGTTTCTTGCACTTTGAGCACTGTGCTTTGGTCATCCTCTTTTTTTTATAAGAACAAAACCCACACTAACGCTTTTTTTTGGTTCTGGTTCATCACTGGAAGTATCTGTTACAGCCTGAGGCATAGTTTTCAAAATATTTGTGATATTATCTCGTAATGTCCGCTTTAGAGTAGGTCCGCTGTTTCTACACATTCGTGTGGGTCCTCTATTGGCACGTAAAATATTTATAGCAGAGGTCCTACCCGTGGACTTTCCTTTTGTTGTTGCCCATATATGATTATTTCTTCCCCGAATTGAACGCTGAGGTAAAGTAACAATTCTGTGTGAAGTCGACGGTGTTACCTCCTGATTTGCCACTTTTGAAGCAGTCGCAAGATTCGCCTCTAGCCTATTTGCCGAGTTCATATCCTCTATGTAGTCAACCATTTCGTCTTCACCATGACTCCGTACATCGTCTTGGAACACGCAATCTTCATCTTCAGAGTCAGTGTCTTGTGGTAAATAATCCTCTTCATTTTCCAGTATAACCGCTATTTCATCCTGGTTTAACTGTTGACGAGCCGTCATTGTGTCATTTAGGCTAAAATATAATAAATAATAGTAAAATATTACACAAAAAACCGTTATCTAACTAAAAAATATAATAAAATGAAACATGTAACATTTGCAAAAATAACATAAAGCCCAAACATACGTCAAATAGACGTGCAATACTGTTACTATTACAAAATGGCGACACTTACCGAAGTGACACAGCCGTCTATGGATAGACCTCGGCAGCTACTAAGTTGGTTCGGACGTTCGCACCAATCCGATCGTGCGTACAAAAGAGACAGAAAATTTTCGTCGGCCTATACGTCAAAACAACGTAGATTGGGCTTCTAGGGTTAAAACCCCAATGTCTGTCTGCTTTTAAACGACTTCAAAAAAAAAAGGCGTTTCTCAATTCGACCGTATATATATTTTTTTTTTTTTTTTTTTTTTTATTTTATGTGTGTTCGCGCATAACTTCGTCGTTTATGAACCGATTTTGATAATTCTTTTTTTGTTGGAAAGTAGATAGTTCGGTGGTGGTACCATGACAAGGAAACCAGGATCTGATGATGGGATCCTGGAGAAAACGAGGGAAACTTTCAAAAATTGTAGGGACAATAAGTACGTTTGTTCATTTTTCCGGTAAGTATTTAAAAGCACTACAATTTGATGAAGGTCTGGAGTCGATCTGATGATGGAGTCGATCTATATATAAGAGAACTCCGTAACGTTTTACAGTAGCTACCTTGTGTTTGGGCTCGATTAATTTGTCTCAATGAAAACTTTACATTTAGATGGGCTGTGACTGTCATTGAGGGTCTGGCGATGAAGAAGAAGGACAGTTGAGGGAGCTATTTAACGGTTTACAGTAGCTACTTTGTGATTGGGCTCGATTAATTTTTGCCTCAATAAGAAGTTTGAAAGGTTATAGTTTCCAGTTAGTTTAATGTTTACTATGTCATGATCCAATGATGAGATCTACGAAAACTCGAGGAAACTCTTCAAACTTTATATTCACTTTTGCAGGGACGTCGAAATGTTATAAGTAGGTAGTGAATATTGGTACTTATGGTTTAGTTCGAGTAGGTTTATTAGTATGTTCGTTGTTGATAAAGCACTAAAAAGTATGAAATAAAAAAATTTTAACAAAAAATAAAAACGCCTTCAAAACGCACTAAAAAGTAAAAAATAACTACGTCATTTACTTACTTTAATTTACTTAATCACGTCTATGAAGTCGGTGCCACCCGAGCTTTCTACTTTAAAGTCTTTACCTAAACTTGGATGGCACCGACTTCATAGACGTAATTAAGTAAATTAAAGTAAGTAAATGACGTAGTTATTTTTTACTTTTTAGTGCGTTTTGAAGGCGTTTTTATTTTTTGTTAAAATTTTTTTATTGAACTACGTGTCCTGCCCAATTGCCACTTAAATTATCGCTAACTTGGACTCTTCTGAGAATCTTCTCATTTCTGATTCGATCCTTGGATATACTCCTGTAGTGGTGATACCAACGTGATTTGAACACGCAACAGTCTGATTCTGATCTCCATACCCAAGATATGTAGCGGCGACGCCAAATAGCACTCAAAGCACTGAGCAAGAGATTATCGAAAACGTCCGAACAAACACACCAAAAGAACCAAGTGCAGTCAACCCACCGCACCCGCAGTGGTGGATACCAGCTACACCCGCCCCCTATGACGTCGTGATCATAGTCGAAGTTAGATTAGTTTATAGCACATCACCTTCACTGGTCCAATCAGGGATTGCAAGTCCAACTATCGACTTTCATTTAATACAACCAAGCAAGGAAGCTACCCCTACACTCCATAAATTAAGGACTGCTAGCTGAATAACACAGTGCCTTTTTATGAGGCCTATATTGGACTAAGTCTTTGAACCGTATGCTATCTAAAAGTTTAAGACATCTCATGATTGGTCAACGAATCACTATCTCCTACACACTCACGATACATCATCATTGAAGATGATACTTGAAGCAATTTCGTATAAATCCATATCAAACTTTGCGAGCCCGGTAATCCCTTTATATCACGTCGCGGTGCAGATTATATCAGCGACCTGAATCTGAAGCGATAAGCTTCTCCGGCTATTAATTACGCTCGTCGGATTAACTATGCGTTAGATGAAACTGAATTTATAGCCTGTTGAATTATGGGAGAGTTTACCAAAATTGTTGTTTGTTATTTATAGCTTCGATATTGGTATTATTGAAATAATATATTATGGCCGACGGCGATGTTTGTATTCGTCGTTTTTTTGTAAAGAAAACTCCAAAACGTATGTTTCATACTGAAACCAGAGCATCTTTAAGAGACGTTGACTCTAAATGAAATGAAAATGAAAATGAAAATGTCTTTATTTATACATTAGGTATGCCACACATCACAATTGCTTTTAGTACAATACCCTGCGGTGTGTGGCATAACCTAGAAAAAGGACCCAGCTCAGCATTCAGCTGGATCCATGTCTAGGTGCCGCCACGGACGCAGCATAAAACAACCTTATGAACTATAGAGATATTCTATAACTAGACTAAAGATTTAATTTTTTTTAAGACCCAACTTAGCCCAAATAGTGAAAAGTAGAACAAAAAAATAATAAAAATAATAAGTATCTATAAAAATATGTTTTTAATTTTAAAACATATTGTGTAACTAAATATCTGTAATATTATTGTTATAAATGCAATTAAAAAAAATAATAAAATAAATAAATAATTCATACGAATACGTCACGCACACATCTAACCTTAAGTATCTATTATATAATTATATCCTTTCATCTTACAAATATGAAATCTCCGCCACATGATGCTGGAACTCAAATTGCTTGTCAAGAAGAAATCCGTTTAATCGTTTTTTGAAGATAAATTTTGATTTAGTTTGCTTTATTGGAGGGGGGATATTATTCCAACATTTAGTGGCGGAGTAAGTGAAAGAGCCCCTGAAAGCGGCAGTATGGTGAAATGGTCTTTAAACTGACTACGACAACTTCGACGTTCTGTCTCAGCTTCACCCACCCAATTAAGTTTATTGAGTAGGTATACTCAACTCTACAATGTCCAATTTGCGGAAATATCTGCGAATCTCCTTGTTCCTGTGGTGCATGGATCTATTCAAGCGCCTTGAAACCCATACGTCCGTCAGCTCTTTGAACTACGTGTCCTGCCACTTCAGCTTGCAAAACTCGTTCAGTTATTGGTAAGTTAGGTTCTTCTGCGCATCTCATCCTTTCTGCTTCGCTTTCGTAGAAATCCGCACGGTACTTTTCTTTATAATGCGTAAGGATAAAAATAGGATTTTTAGAAGTTTGAAGTTGAACAAACTATGCTGAAAAACGTAACCAATATTATCATAAACTAAACCAAAACTTTTTGTTAAATTAATCCCATGGGAATTGAACTTTTTCTAAAATTGAACTGAAATTTCCAGGTAAAATGTTTTCCACGATCAACTGCTACTTTGTCGTAGATACTTGGAATCTGCTTATTAAATTAACCTTTATTAAGATCTGAGCCCAAGCGATAAACGTCTGACCTTTTCATCTAATAATTACGTTGCTACTGTACTTTATTACTGTGCTTATTTATAAACCTGTCTGTAAACTGTCAAGCAAATAGCAATAAATTAATGTAAATGTAAAAAATGTCATTTTAGTAGATTTTACACGATAGCGTGACAATTAAGTAATACAATTAACCATTTGTAACAAATGTTTTACTCAACTCCTCGCTTTGGCCGTAGTTAGGCTATGTGGATTCGGTTCATTTAGTTCTGGGTTCGAGTCCAAGATTTAACTATGAAGGATTGAGATACTTATTTTTTAACTAACTTACTAAGTAAAGCTTTTTAGCTTGGTGTTTGGATGTTTGGGTTGTTACACAGTGCATCAGAGGGCACGCAATGTTTTTCATTAACATCTAAGAGTGATCGTTATACAATAAAAGTATTATAGAATATTAGGTATAAAGTATTAGTATTAGGTATTTATTACCTTAAGCCCCCCAAGCCGCTTTCAAGCTGCGTGGCGAGCTCCATAATTTTACGAGTATATATCTACCCTCTCATACAAGCAAGAAGCGGGGTAATGGGAAGGAGAAATCAAATCAAATCAATCAAATAAACAAACCGATTTTCCGCAAAGAACAAGCCAGGTCCGCTGGTTTGAAGAAATTGGAAAAAAATAAAGTTAAAAACAAAAAGATATGAAAAGAAATAAAGTTTATTTGGGAAAAATCTCAATAACACTTAAAACACAATAAATGTAAAATGATGCGTTTCCTAAAGTCCTCACTCATCATTATGCTGTATCTATTAGAAATCCGCGCTGAAAGCGATAAAGTAAATTTTTAAACCATTTACATTATTTTCTTTCAATATTAATATCATATTAGCTACACAAAGTTAACTACGTACTCTAAGTATGACGATGCACTTCGAGCATAAAGCTGGCGACCCTGTCATTCCAAACGAGAGGCGACGTAGCCACGGCTCCCCAGGGCCGCCCGCCTGTCTAGTGTTTGCTGTATCCAGACACTTTTATCTACCTATAATACATTTGTTAACTGCAACAGTAGAATAATTACAAAAACATCAACATAGTAAGCTTTTTTTTTTTTATCAACTACAAGTTGGCCCTTGACTGCTATCACACCTTCACACCTGATGTTAAGTGATGATGCAGTCTAAGATGGAAGCGGGCTAACTTGTTAGGAGTAGGATGAAATCCATACGACATCGTACCGGAACGCTAAATCGCTTGGCGGTACGTCTTTGTCGGTAGGGTGGTAACTAGCCACGGCGAAAGCCTCCCACCAGCCAGACCGAGACAAATTGAGAAAAATCTCAATCTGCCCCGCCGGGAATCGAATCCAGGACCTCCGCCTTATAAATCCACCGCGCATACCACTGCGCCACGGAGGTCGTCAAACTTACTATGATGATGTTTTAATAAGCTTATTAAAAAGCCTCCTATAACGATCATCGTCAGCATATAGCCTAAAGCCTATATTCGGCTTTCCGAAAGCGCGCCACCATAATCCTCCACCCTCCTCATCCAGCCACTACCCACTACCTTATAAAGCGGTCAGACTATCGGGCTGGGATAGACTAACGAAAAGAAAAAAAAATAAAAAAATAAAGAAAAATATATTGTATTATAGCGTGTTTATATGTTTGTATATGTTTATGTATTTATATATGTCAGAGTAGAAAGATGTCGTACAATAAATAACGACAGAATCGAGAATACAATAAAAAAAAAAAAAGACTATCGGGCTGGGGGGCGTCCTACGCTGTGCTTAGTGGTGCGTGGCCTCCACTACAGAACACCCCGGTCCCAGCGATCATCTGTTCTGGGGTTTATATGGCCTAAGTACCCACTGCTACTTTAACATGCTTCGAGCTATCTCCACTACTTTAGTTGTTCGGATTTCTTCCATTCGATCGATCCCCGAGGCGTAAAGACAAAAGTCTTTTTTTTTTTCTTTTTTTTTTTATCGACTACAAGTTAGCCCTTGACTGCTATAACACCTGATGTTAAGTGATGATGCAATCTAAGATGGAAGCGGGCTAACTTGTTAGGAGTACGATGAAATCCACACTCCTATCGGTTTCTACACGACATCGTACCGGAACGCTAAGTCGCTTGGCGGTATGTCTTTGTCGGTAGGGTGGTAACTAGCCACGGCGAAAGCCTCCCACCAGCCAGACCAAGACAAATTAAGGAAAATCTCAATCTGCCCCGCCGGGAATCGAACCCAGGACCTCCGTCTTATAAATCCACCGCGCATCCCACTGCGCCACGGAGGTCGTCAAAACGTCAGTTGTTCGGATTTCTTCCATTCGATCTATCCCCCTAGGCGTAAAGACAAAAGTCTTCAATCTTTGTGAATATTTACTTGTACAAACTAAAAATTCTACTTGTTAGTCCATTCTATTAGCGAATCCAACAATCCATTTTGGCGTTTTCAAATCAATCGTGAACGTAAATGTGCTTATACGTTAAAGTCAAGGCAACATTCTACATTGTTTTGTGTTATTGACTTGTGTCACGAATTGAATTTCCGATTTCGATCGACTGTGATCTCACCTTATGAAAAGTGATCGTGCAATCAGATAATAGTTACCTAGCTAGGATACCTACTGTAGAAAGGGTTAACACCTTGATTGGTTTGTATACGTACCGGAACGTAAAATACTTCAGTATCATCATCATCATTATCATTTTTTTAACTGCACACTGCAGAACTAAGGCTCCTTTCTTGTAGGAGAGGAAATATGGAGCTCAGACTCACCACGCTGCTCCAAATACGAGTTGGTGAGCATATTATTATAAGTATTGGAAAATAAACATAATAATAAAAATTGCGGAATCGACGGGATTCGAACCCGCGTCTTTCTGGTAATCCGGGCCTCTGAGCGTCCTATCGCTAGATACGGTGTCCTACAATTTTAGATATTATGTTACTGTACATTAAAAATGTAAAGCATATATAATTGAGTATGTTTGATTATTTAACGATCACTGTCCGATGTTGATGGTAGTGACCAGGTCCGACGCTTAACGGTACCTTGAGGTACAGGGGTGTAACACCCCCAACATCCCGACACGAAGTAATTTAATAATATGAACCTCTCAACCCCCAAATACTTACTCTGTACGGAAAATTGCTGAGAAGAAGAAAAAGGTAATATAGAAATATTATATCATAGCCCGATCTAGGAGTCGAACGTAGGACCTCGCACTCATAGCCGCATAGCTTAACCACTATATCTATGAGGTCTCAATAAAATCTTGAAAGTATCTCAAATTTGTTATACCTATACATTAGTTGATACCAAAGCGGATCTTCGGCGGAATGCGGTGCAACGTGCTTAGGAACAATAACGCTTAAATAACTACTACCGCTCTAAAGCAGTTGCAGACTACCACAAGTACCGCAGGAAAAGCATTTTATTCAATTAAATTCAATTCTTCTTTATGGCTTTCATTTGTGCCAACTATGCACAGCTTATCTTGCCAGTGTCACGTAGATAGGGAACATCTGGATACGAATTTCCCTATGTCACTCTCTCACACACTCCTCCTGAGTCTGATTATTATATACGAAAGATTTTTTTACAATCCGACTGGTACTTTCAAAAATTAGCCGGAACAAACACAGACCAACAGCCAAGTTTAAGGAACATTTATTTTACGTAATAAAGCAGTTTGTGCGTTCTAGGTAACGTCTTTAAAGTAGAAACCTTGGCTGGCACCGACTGCTAGATATGCTTAAGTAAATTAAAGCAACTAAATGATACAGTTATTTTTTACTTTTTAGTGAGTTTTGAGTCGGTTCTATTTTTGTAAAAAAAATTTATTTCTTACTTTTTAGTGATTTAACGACACGTAATGTACTATATTGTCATAGTATATTATACGGCACTAGTAGCCAAAAAGCTACCGATACCGAGACAAAGACTGAAATCGCTGTAAGCGTGCCACCAAAATTTTAAGAGTTCCTTAAATTTCCCCAGGATATCAGCATCAGATCCTAACATGATGACAACGGAACCACCTTGGAAGTATGCCCTTTGTAATAAAAAAATAATTATCAAAATCGGACAACTCTGTAAAAAGTTATGCGTGGTCATACATAAAAAAATATTCGTGTCGAATTGAGAACCTCCTCCGTTTTCTTTCGTCGGTTAAAAATGTACGTAAGTAAGTGGTGTCAAAGTAGCTTTCGATTAGGGCCAGAAAGGTATTAAAAACGAAAATGATATTAAGTGTGCGAGTTCGTAGCTAACTGCAGACTATATATCGCTACTACTTGTCTATGAAATACGATTATGGTAAACGACACGTCGTTCCCTTATAAATACGTGGAAATCAGAAGTCTTGCTGCGACACAATGTCTTGTTATTGTCTGCAGTTCTCTTAAATCTTTTGATAACTTAGGGAAGGCATTGTTGCATATCGTCGCTTAAATAGAAAAGTGACATTTTTCAAAATTTTTCGAAAATGAGGTTATTTCATAAAACGAATCAGTTGACATCATTTTATTATGTGGATAAAAGACACTTCATAAACTACACGTCAGGCTCACTAGATGTCACAAGTGTCGTTTCGGTATTCTGCGGTTATTCACCAGTTTGATTGTAGAAAAATGACACTCTGCCATTTGAAACTTGTCTACAAAGTTGAGTACATGTGCGTTTTTGTAGAAAAGTGTTATTTCTCAAAATAGTGCTTGGATTTGATTGCAAACGGTAAGAAAAAAACAAAGAAAAACGTATTTCTTCGAGAAATCACGTTTGTTCCTTAAAATTAAACTATCATTGTGATCAGAACTTTTATAGAAAAATGGCTTTTTTTGAAATGCGACTATCTGTTTATGAAATAAATTTAAATAAATTCGTTGAAATATAACTTATTTTAAAAAATGCCGTTTTTCTATATAGGTTTTGTACATTTAGTAGCATGAAGTTTAACAGAACTATGTTACAGTTTTAAATATAACTGTAAATGTTTAAATTAATTATTTATTTGATGTGTTTTTTTTAATAATCACGTTTATTTGTAAACATTAAATGCATTTAATGGCAAAAGTACATAATTATTATTAACACGGTTTAAATAAACAGGTTTAATTAAAGATTTAAAATAAAAATTTTGAACATTAATAATTTATTTTGCTTCTTTAGGATGAGGCGTGGTGGAAAAATGTTTATGTGCAGGGAATATTCTAAAGAAAATCTAGTGGAGTACTGAGTAGGATTATCGTGGAATCTGCTGTAAGACATTCAGAATTAGAATAAAGCACTAACATTTCTACCCATAATAAGACTTCGAGTAATATAATTATGTCAGATTTGAATAATAACCCGGATTTTTCAATATGCGAAGATCTTGCAATATCATCATCATCATCATTTTCGGAAGATGAAGCTGCTAATGTGTCCGGAATCCCAGAAAATACAGCTGATGAAGTTAAAAAAGAGAGAAAAAGCATGTAAAAAAAGAGAAGTTGTGCCGAGTGAATGCAGAATAAGTATAGCTAAACTATTAAGGAATTCTGGAAAAGGGTATTGGTATATCGACATCTAAGTTACAAAAACAAATGCCAGAAAGACAAATGAAAGTAACATGTACTGAAAAAATGTGAATTGAAATGTTATTACAAAATTAGTGAGGAGAAGCGAAAACTTATTTTTAGCCAATATAAATGTAGCTTTGTAAAAAGGAAAAGAATGGACATGAATGTCAGCAAAACGATAGCAATGATTTTT
The DNA here is from genome assembly GCA_034621355.1 of Mycalesis mineus. Taxonomy (NCBI): domain Eukaryota; kingdom Metazoa; phylum Arthropoda; class Insecta; order Lepidoptera; family Nymphalidae; genus Mycalesis; species Mycalesis mineus. Next base: position 16,226,929 of record CM067888.1, on the reverse strand, counting down.
GAAAGAGATAAATATGTGTCACTGTCATATTTTGATAGATGGAGAGAAAGTGGAAGAAGTAAAAGAGTTTATAGAACTGGGTAGTAAATTTACAAAATATGGAAAGTTTGAAAGTCCAAACCATCTGTTTGGGCATGTAGAGAGAATGCATAAAAGAAGATTAACAAAAGCGATTTATGAGGCGAGAGTGAATGGAAATGTTAGAAGGGGAAGACCTAGGCGAATGTTCCTGGACCAAATTCAGGACATTTAAACGTTAGGACGTTTGCAATTACTATTTGCGGTATTATATTATTATAAAAAATCAAGAAATTACGTAGATTTAAGTTAAAGCTCATCGATATCAATATTGTTGCCATTGATTTATATAATAAGTAGGAGTTACGTTCATATAGGGCTTATTTCTGATTGTTATTTTGCATAATTTGATTAATTTTTTAGAAAATCCGTGTCATATTATTATCAATTTTATATGGAAAAAAGACACTTCGTGTTATTAATGCCCCCTTTTTTAATAAATCAATTATAATAACTACACTGTTTTGTTTCTTATGTAAATACCTTTTAAATGATATATAACACTTAGATATAAATATAATACATAACAAGAAAAATGAGTTAAAAAAAAATTGAAAACTTTAAATGGTCATAACTACAAAATTGATATTTTTGAATAATGCCACTTTTCTGTTTAAGCGACGATATACTAGAGGTCGCTCACGGTTTCACCCGTGTAGTTTCCATTCCCGTAAAAAAATTCAGGTTAAAAAGTAGCCAAGGTGTCATTCTGATGTATAAACTGTATTGTTGTAAAGTTTCATTAAAATCCATCCATTAAGTAGTTTTTGCGTAAAAGAGTAACAAAAATCCATTCATCCAAACATTCGTGTTTATAATATTAATTGGATGGTCTTCGTGATGACGTCATTGTATTTTCAGTCGGTGAATGTTTCGTACGGCATTCTATCGTCGTGGAAGTGTTTGGTATTACCACAATACTCTATCACGTTTATGCCTTGACATTACTCGTCCGAGTTATTTTCATGTGAAATAAGGTTAAGAATCTATTTTGCGGTGAAATAAAATAATAAAAATTCTGACTTAATCATTTATTTATCATCATTAGGTATCAGTTGATAAAAAACGTCAGTTGCTGGACCTTTTGTAATGACTGCTTATATTAGTTATAACAGAACAAACAGATGAATTCGACTTTTCTAAAGTGCTTGTAAAGTAAGCTTCCTACTTGAAAAAAAACGAATTTTGATTTTGGATAAAGACTTCCAAATTTTTGATTTTGGAAAAAGACTATAGCCGTCTGCATCTAACGACTGTAACCCGCTTGTACGCGACGCGACCGTTTAAATATTGTAATTTATATTTACTTAAACCAATAAATGGCGAAAAAGGAACGTAGCTGGTGACAGCTTTGGCAGATGTCAAACTCAATTGACGCATATTTGAAATAAACGACTCCGAAGCCAACCGTCGAAGCGTCACTAGCCACTTTCCCGAAAAAAGCCGTTTTTTACCTCGAATCCTGAGGTTTTGTTGGCTCAAGACCCAACACGGCTTGATTACGTCACTTTGCTTACTAATATTTACCAGTATGAAAAAAGCAGTTATAGTGCCTGCGCTCTAACATGGTGCCTGTGACATATGTCATTAACTTTCCGTTTCACTCTTGAAAGTTGAAGCGATTTACAAATTATGACTTAGTATTTCAGCTGTTCCAAATTCTTAATATATTAAATCGTTAATAGCTGTAGTAACTTAAATTTAAAACCGTTAAACCCAGCCAGAATGTTCTAGTCTACAAATAAAATCAAATTGAAAGAAAAATTAAGCAAAGTGTTGTAACGTATAACGTAACGCCATAGACGTGTCTAGTGATGGGACGTACTTCTACGATGAATAGTCGATATTTATTTTAATAATAAACGTATATTGTAGTACAATTTTTATTTTTAAAAAGTCTATAATTTTATACAACAACAGAACATCAGGGAAAGTTTACTCAAAAGGTTGCAAAGAAGAAATATATTTTATTCGTCTAAACTTATATCAGAATTAGGAACATTTGAGTTGTCACTAAATTCATCATCTGAATCTATGACGAATATTATTATCAACTAGCGGTCTCCCGGTATTTCACCCGCGTAGTTCCTGGTAATATCTAGATACAAATTACCTTATGTCACCCCTCATGAGTCGAGCTATCATATACAAAAGGTTTTTTTATAATCCGACTGATGACTGATGTAGTTTCAAAAACAGACAGACGGACAATAATTGAAAAAAAAATATTATTTTGGTGTATGTACGGTATGCATATATGCATAAACAGACACTGCAATTTTATTTATATGTATATATGAATTAATTATGTTGTTAATATGGACGTCACGATCCCAATCAGACATTATATCCCTTTTTGTTTTATTCACGACCTTCGACCAGCCTTCAGGTTAATCTTTGTTGATGGCCTCTTGTAACAGTGCCAACATGTTATTTGCCGTTAATGGCGGTGAAGTAGGTATTAATTTTTGCGGCGTGACTGAAAATTAAATGGGAATATGGAAAAAAGTATTTAAATTCAATCAATCAAATCATTCAATCAAATAATCAATTATTTCATAGATAATGCTGCGTTCGCAACGCTGATGTTATAAATGCTGATTTTATAAAGCTTCAAAATAGGAATTGAAATTAAAAGCATACATGTTATTTGGGCCCAATAACATTACATCTAAGGACCAAGGTCAGACCTATTGTCCTCTCTTTTAAAGCATAGGTAGGAGTTGGTGCCTTTTGACGCCGGACTGAGGCAATAAGCTCCAACTTTAACATTTTTATATCTACTCCGTTTTCCAGTTCATCAACTCGCTGTTGCGGTTGGATTGGTTTGGGGTTTATTAACCTGTACCAAATGGTAAAGCGGGGCAGATTGAGATTTTCTTAATTTGTCTTGATCTGGCTGGAGGAAGGCTATCGCCGTGGCTAGTTACCACCCTACCGACAAAGACGTACCGCCAAGCGATTTAGTGTTCCGGTACGATGTTGTTTCATTCTACACCTAACAAGTTAGCCCGCATCCATCTTAGACTGCATCACACATCAGGTGTGATAGCAGTCAATTGCCAACTTGTAGTTGTTAAAAAAATTATCGCAGAGACTATAGTCAATAAAAGTTTAATCCCTAGAAACTATGCATTAATATAACCGCGATAACAAAGTCTCCTCATTAATAACGATCAAATAATAATTTGCCTTTTAAGCTAATTTTTTTACAACATTAAAAAGAGCTAGATTTATGCTGCGAGTATCGTCAGCGATAAACATGAATTTCTAAGCGTCACATCCCTAGTCACTGACGTCAACGTCATACTGACAACTGTCAGCTGCACCTTCTTACAGCAATTCGAGTATAAGTGCAAGTTGGACTCGCCCATTAAGGGTTCCACAGCACCAAGTAACATAATATAAAAGTTCTTGTAACTCGTAAATATGATCTTATAGTCTACGAATCTATAAGGGTTCCGATTTTTGTCATTTGGCTATGGCACCCTAAAAAACATGTGAACTGGCTTATGAGATTAACTGCTCTAACTGAAATTCGATCGGTAAAACATTGTTGATATGTAAAAAGTCACTTTACGTACTGTAATCAAATACATAAAATATTTTCAATGTCAAGTTCACGCATCAGTAAGCAGTTCTCAAAAACAAATTCACAGGGTTACGATTACAAAAAATCTGACGTAATCAGTTTTACTGATTATGTCAGCTTTTTTCTTATGACCAACAATGTCGGTAAAAGTTTGCTTATTGTAAATTAAAAAAAAACACTAGCCTTTTTTGACATGACTAATGCACCTACGATTTTTCTCTCCAACTACTTAGGCAAATTACCTTTACTAGAAATAGCTATTTCATTATACAATACTATATCGCATTGCATTATAGTATTATAATGCAATGCGATTGATATTTAGACCTTTCAGTTTTCAATCAACTTTATAATTGTTGAACCTTAACTTTATTATTATAATATAAACGGCTGAAGCTCACGTCACCTTGTCGGAGTATGCCCGACTAATTTCGGACCTATACGGGGTCCTTAGTCATTGCTTGTTCCATTGCGTGAAGCAGTTTGCTGGCGATAGTTTAAATTCTGATAAAACCTTAAGTACTATAACCTGTTTATAACAGTCTAAAATGCATGTTTGGTAATAAGTAGGTTTGCAATAAAACGTTTATTCCTTAAGGTCTTGTTATATACATTTTAAATTATTTGTAAACTATTAGTGACCTTAATAAATAAATAATGTTATATAGGTACTAAAAACCTTTTATGTGTAAAGCAAGGTAATACATTGTATTGCATTAGAAAGGTTCTAGCTCGCTCGGGTCAATATAAAATTTTATATTTTTTAATTACCATAGATCTAACCCTTTGTTGGCCTTCGTGGCGCAGTGGTATGCGCGGTGGATTTATAAGACGGAGTTCCTGGGTTTGATTCCCGGCGGGGTAGATTGAGATTTTTCTTAATTTGTCTTGGTCTAGCTGGTGGGAGGCTTTCGCCGTGGTTAGTTACCATCCTACAGACAAATCGCCAAGCGATTTAGCGTTCTGGTGTCGTGTAGAAACCGGAAGAGGTGTGGATTTCATCCTACTCCTTACAAGTTAGCCCGCTTCCACCTTAGATTGCATTTTCACTTAACATCAGGTGTGATGGCAGTCAAAGGCTAACTTGTAATAGATGATTCGTCTAAACTTCTTGTAAGTTTGCGATACTATCTTTAGTATTAAGTAACTTACAAGATGTAACGTCCTTAAAGTAGAAACCCTGGCTGGCACCGACTCATAGATATGCTTAAGTAAAATAAAGCAACTAATTAACGCAGTCATTTGTTACGTTTTGAGTCGGTTTTATTTTTTATTAAAAATTTTTATTCTCGCTGCAAGAGTGCCTATAAAATTTTTAAATTTCCTTCAATTTTCCCAGAACATCATCATCAGATCGTAATATGACTATGGGATTATCTTGAAAGTGTGCCCTTTCTATTAAAAAAAGAATTATCAAAATCGGACAACTCTGTAAAAAGTTATACGAGGTCATACATAAAAAAAATATATACGTGTCGAATTGAGAACCTCCTCCGTTTTTTTTCGTCGGTTAAAAAAAATACACGTTCGCAAACACTATCTTCCAAATTACGGGCTAAAACACCTGCAATGATATAACCATTCTTTACTTAGTACCTGAGCCAAAATGGCGCACGTGTAACTAAATTACAGCGAGCACTTGCCGAGTTGGAAACGTTCCTCTACCTTACGCAATATCCAAGGTTTTAATACGCCAAGCCTAACATTTGTGTCATTACCTACTTAATTTTCTCATTACCAGCCTATTAACGGCTCAGTTCAGGGCCAGCCCTCCTTATAACAGGGGATATGGAGCATACATCCTGTTCTAATATGGTCGGGCTTAGGGTATTTCTTTTATTTACTTTTTCTGACGGCCTCCGTGGCGCAGTGGTATGCGCGGTGGATTTATAAGCGGGGGTATTCGATTCCGGTAGGGCCGATTGAGATTTTCAAAATTGGTTCGAGTCTGGCTGGTGGGAGGTCTCGATCGTGGCTAGTTACCACCCTACCGTCAAAGGCGTACAGGCGATTTAGCGTTCCAGTACGTTTCCACACCGCATCATGTAAAAACCAAAGGGATGTGCTAATTATCTTACTCCTAACAAGTTAGTCCGCTTCCATATTAGATTACATAATCACTTAACATCAGGTGTGATGATGTGATGTGCTAGAAGTAGGATGAAATCTACACCTCTATCAGTTTCTACACCGCATCGTACCGTAACAAGCCACAGCGAAAGCCTCCCACCAGTGAATACCACTGCGCCACGGAGGCTGTCAAAAAAAGGAGGTTTAGACGGGAGAAAAATAGTTGTCCACAACACTAAGAAATTTTATTCAAAGCAAGATAATGGAATGAAACCGCTCATCAGACCAAGTTGTACCACACGCCGCACTTCTAGATTCCATTAGCAGGGCGAACATGAAAAAGATCTTACTACGCGGAATCGTTCCGTAAAATGTACAACAATATCAGCGTTGAATATTGTATGCTGCTTCCGTCTTGAGTGCTCACTTATAAATATTCTGTTTTCCAAAATAAACCGTAGAACTTTACAGATTCTTAAATGTAAACTTTCCTTATAAATGTAATCTTAGGAGTTTTTTAAATTAAAATATTAGATTTTGTTTTACTTATTTCATAAAGGAAAGTCTAAAGGTATATTGTGGTGTTAGATTTTGAGATGTTGAACTCGAGGCTGAAATGGAACTTTCTCCCTTGCGCGAAATTCTTAGTAAGAAAACTCAGTTTCGTAGGTAGTTGAAAAGTTAGTGATTTTACACCTCCGAACCTTGCAGCCACTGGTTCCAGCCTTTATCTTATTTAAGTTGAGACATCATTATCACATCACATCAGCCGATTAACGTCCACTGCTGACAAAGGCCTTTTGTAGAGTCTTCCGAAGATAAGGATCCTGGGCCATGTCAGTATTGTCAGTCCACCAGGTTTGATGGCGCCGGAAACATGCAAAATTCAAATGCCCATTCAACCCACTAGTGTATTATAGTTTATATGCAGTAAAAGTGGGTGATATACTTCTACCAGCAAAATCTCTCTACTACCTGCTCAAATACCTTGGTCTGACTAGAACTGCAATAAGTTCCATTCTAGAACGTGTGTCCAAAGCTTCTCTAGCAGTATCCTACCAGATTTGATTGAGCGGGGAGAATAATTTGAACAGAGAAGGCGAGCGTTGATAATGGACCGGCATCCGCACCTTGAATCCATGAAATGCTAAGATATTCGTCTCTCTTTTCAGTTTCAGGATGTCTCCGGCAGCGTCGTTTGGTGAACGATGGGCCCGCGACAACCTGGACAGAGAAGCGTCACCAGAAGAGATCCAAACCCTCGACTTATTTCCTATCACTTGTGGAGGGGATGTGGCAGAAGCGACCAAGAGGGCGAGGCGGTATTACACGGCGCGAGGAGCCGGCGGCTTGACGGAGCTTTGGCACAAAAGCCATCCGGACGACGAAGACATACTTTCTAGCTGTCAAGATGCGTAAGTATACATTGTTTTCTAGTAAGTATTAGCTAACTTGTAGTGGGGAACTGGAACTAGGAAAAATGGAGCCCCCAGATAAAGATGACATAATTTTGGACCCCTATAACTTAAAAAAAAACTATTTTCTTGAAGCAAATATAAAATGTTGCTTATTTGGTTGGAAATTTGGCAAAAACTCTTTGACATAAAATTATTATTTAAAAAAAAAACCCGACTGCTTAGAAGTTCTGAACTGAAAAGAGAAAAACAAGGATCACTATATCTGTATAAAATTCTAAATACTTTATGGTGCTGCCAACAGGGACAAAATACTGAAAATGCGGGGCTAATACTGAAATTTCAGTTTATAACTTCTAAGCAGTCGGGTTTTTTGTTTTTATAATAATAATTTTATTTCAGACTTTTTAGTTTTAGTTTATAGTATAGAAATGAGACGGTACACTTAGTACACCTTTTGCCATTTTTTGTTAAAAAAGTAATATGAACATGATATGATATTTATATTTTTAAAATGGTCTTTTTACGACCTTTCGATTGGTATCCATATTGCTAAGATAAGATAAAAAAATACACACATCCCCCCTTTTTTCCCCCATTTACAGCCACCATTTTGAAAATTTATATAGCCTATGTCACTACAACAATTTTGACAAATTCAACGACACCTCACATGTCAAAATCTGTTCAGCCGTTTAGGCTGTAGCGCGTGCCGAAGAAATGGACATACATACATACATACATACGCTCGAAAAACATAACCCTCCTTCTGACGCAGTCGGGTAAAAAGAGCTCCCATTTATCGCGAAGCTCAAAACACTTGTCCATAGTGCCCAGTGAGAAAGACGGGCCTGAGTAGTTTCTTAAAGCCTTGCTCAGAATCTAAACTAGTCAGTAACGTTTGGAGTTCTTTTTAAACTCGACTTTTGTATTTTTGTATGTAAGAAATTCCTTTGGCAAAACAACTTCAATTTTATTTATATATATATTCAAATGATTTATTTGAAGAACTAGCAGATTTGAACTATTTTAACTTTAAAGTTGCACTCCTGTATGTCGATTCCGTAACGAAACTCGACAGTGCGACCTCTTTAGAAATATAAACTCGTGTCGTATATTCTATATTTCTGTTATGGATCTGATTGCCAAATGTTTACATTTTAAATACAAAGTGTCCAAGGCGTCAATTAGGAGTTAGGGAGAGATAGTATATGCCTAAGAAAAAAAAACTTCGTAGACAGAATCCCGAGGGAGATATGTCGACAAGAATTTGGTTAAATCTTCAAAGTCAACCCTTTTTAGTTATGTTAGTGAGTGAGAGAGTGTTTTTTAATTTAAATTAATTATTTTAAATATAACGTTTCAAGATGTTATATTATGTACTAACACATTGTATATTATCAATGATTTCAGTTACATCGTACCGTTACGCAGTAGGAGCGTGGGCGGGCGGCGCATGACGCTGGTTCGCCTTCCAGCGCCCACTGCGTTGGACCGGCCGCTGTGTGCGAGGGCCTTCCTCTCTAGATGGCTCATGATATTGGATATAAGGTAAACTACTCAGATTAATAACTAATGATGTTATTGTTTAGGAATTCTTATTAAAAATCGTTGTTCAAGTAGTTTAACACCACTTTTAAACGTCATGAAACTACTGGCTCTATGGCATGTTTATAAATCAGTATAAATTAGCCCTTGACTGCAATCTCACGTGATGGTAAGTGACGATGCAATCTCAGATGGAAGAGGACTAACTTGTTAGAAGTGGGATGAAATCCACAACCATTTCAGTTTTTACACGACATCGTACCGGAACACTAAATCGCTGGGGAGTACGTCTTTGTCGGTAAGGTGGCACGAATAACTAGCCAGACCAAGGCTAACTAAGAAAACTACAATCGACTCCGCTGGGAATCGAACCCAGGACCCAACATAACCTAATAAAAAAATAAATAAAAACCTAAACCTGGAAAAGTTTAAACTGTTACGAATTTTACCTACACATTGACGCATTAAGAGCCAATCCCACTTCACGAAGTAGAACTTTTAATAGCGAAAGTTTAAAGAGTCTTTCAACACGTAGCCATAAAGCGGAGAGCTTTTAAAATGATCCTCAAAACTTTAAACCAGATGAGCAACTTGGATGAGAAATATAACTTTTCCAAAATTAAATACTTAAATGGTACACTCTCGGTGACAACTTTATGAAGTTTCTTTCGTTCTTCGAAAATTTGTGTGTTTGTTTGTTACTTCTTCACGACAAAACGGCTGAAGCGATTTTAATAAAATTTGGCATGGAGTTAGCCTACAGCCTGGATTATTAGGCTATATTTTATTTCAAAATTCCTACGAGAACTTTGCGGGTGATACCGCAGGCGTGCGCTAGTGTACTATCTTGGGAAATAAGCAATTGTATGGAAGAATGCAGTGTATACTTTAAATTGCATCATTGGTACAGTAGCTAATCTGACTTTGATTTAGGGTCCTGGGTTTTAGTACTAGTCTATGACATTTTGAGCTTCTTTTTCTTACAAGAAACTTTAAACATGGTATTGGCAAAATTAGTACCTAGTTGTAATATTTACTTAATCATTGCAGATTACATACATACATACATAACATCACGCCTTATTCCCGTAGGGGTAGGCAGAGACCACATCCCTCCATTTGCCATGGACCTTGCATACTTCCTTAGCTTCTTCCACTTTCATTAATCCTTATCATCATACAAGTTCGTCGGTTTGGGGTACTCTTGACCTGGCCATTATTTAAAATGTCTTGAATTTGGTCCAGGAACATTCTTCAGGCCTTCCCCTTCCAACATTTCCATTCACCCTCGCCTCATAAATCTCTTTTGTTAATCTTCTTTCATCCATTCTGTCCACATGTCCAAACCATCTAAGCATCCTTTTCTCAGTTTGTCACTACATCTTCTTTTACACCACACTTTTCTCTTATAATACTATTTTTAACTGACGAAAAAAAACGAAGGAGGTTCCGGAGGAGGTTCTTTTTTTACCAGACTTCGTCAGAAGGAGGGTTAGTCACGTATATATATTTATGTTGCTTTATGTATGACCACGCCTAACTTTTTACAGAGTTGTCCGATTTAAAAAGTGAGTAATTCTATATGAATTTTCAAAATGGCGGCTGTAGAAATGGGGCATACATCCAAAGGTGTAAAAAGACCATTTCAAAATTATAAATATCATATCATGTTATATTCTTTTTTCAAAAAATGGCAAAAAGTGTACGTCTCATTTCTATACCATAAACTAAAACTAAAAAGGAACTAAACTTAAATTTCGGAGGCACTTCGGTTTCGATTTGCGATTTGCGATTTCGGTTTTTTTATCAGTAGCTTTTTGGCTACTAGTGCGCGGTTAAAGTATTATCCCAGTTTGCAGCACCATAAAGTATTTAGAATTTTATACGATAAAGTGATCCTACGTTGCGTTCAATAAATCGGGTTTTTTGTTTTTATACTAAAAATTTTATTTATGTAAGACCACGCATAACTGTTATAGAGTTGCGATTTTTAATTCTTTTTTTATTAAAAAGGCATATCAAGGAGTCGGTGCCAGCTATAGGATCTGATGATATGTTTAAGGACTTTACAAATTTTGGAGACCTTCACAATTACGGTTTTTGCTTTAGCTTTTTGAAATTAGTGCCTTAATATACTATGCGCTGGTACGACTACTTACGTGGCGATATGCTTAAAAAAAAGTAAATTAAAGCAACTAAATGACACAGTTATTTTTTACTTTTTAGTGCGTTTTGAGTCAGTTCTATTTTTTGTCAAAAATTTTTTATTGTAGATTACAATTTACGTATTGTTATAATATGATAATAATGATGATGATATGTTGACTTCATCATTGCAGATTACGTGAAGACCCAACTCCCGGTGAAGAAGTAGTGTTCATAGATGTATGTGACTTACAACCTTCTCATCTCAAGAACCATTTCAGAGGCTCCTATTGGAAGGACTTCGTGTGGTGCATGAAGGTAACTTGTTTAAGACAAAGAACAATGGCAAGATTATAGCTGAGTGAATTTGAAGGCGTCCACAAATGTGACTTTTACAAAACTTAGTAATAAAATTCGTTATTATTTTATACTAAATTAGTTTTACATGTTAAAGCTGAAGCTGAGCTAAATCAATAAATGAACATTTATTTGATTAAATTCATATCAAACGCTGGTTCAGAATCACCAGAGTTGCCACTTAAGTATTCGTTGGTAAAAAAAGTGATTAGTAAAAAAGCTATAATGGCAACACTTAGTGACAATGTCATGTTGACAATTAAATAGCAAACTGTTATCACTTACTGTGCTTGCCTATTCATTGTTACTTTAAAAAGTCAATAACTTTTTTTTGTAGCCTCGTCAAACTATTCATTAAAATTACAAAAACTCCGTCCAACTTGGATTAGTAATTTTAGAAAAAAATTGTGGACGTCAACAAACTATAATATAACTTTATATAATACGTGATATCTAAACGCTCCTTTTTTAGGTCGGTTAGGTTCACAGGCAGAAATTATAACACAACTGTGTTATTGCTCAGATATTGTTAATAGGTAACTCGAAAATTTATTAATCTCTCATATAGTTATTTACAAATATTTTTTAAATTTTTAACAATGCTTATAAAATTATAAAAAAACACTTAAAAATTAATAAAAAAATCCAGTCCGCCTGCTGCGGGGCCCGGGGGTCCAAGCAACCGTTGGTCAGGGCTCCAGAGTGAGGAACCTCCTCACAATACGCGCCGTTTCAAGAATTACCACATTCTGTATCCGACACTTGATCCAACAACTAAACGAAAGCTTTTTATGATGTTGCTCAAAGCTTTTCGCTATAAGACCGTTGACTGAAACGACTATAGGAACAATCATCGTTGAATCAACATTCCACATGGCGGTAATCTCATGAGCAAGGTCCAAGTATTTTGATACTTTTCCTTTTCAGCTTGCACCAGATTATCGTCATGTGGAACAGTAAAATCAACAATTGCACGGCGCGCTGATCGATCAATTATCACTATATCAGGTCTATTGGCTACTATATACCTATCAGTAATAATTGTCCGATCCCAGTAGAGCAACGCATTGCTATCACTCGAAAATTTATTATTAGTAGTCTTTTAGAATTACCTTTTGATTTATTTATTTTACTAAGTACCTGACTTAAAAATCTTTTAAAATTATATTTTTTTATCCTACTGGCATAATACTGGTACGATGCTTATATTATACTAAATTATGTTTTAGCTAAATAAATAAACTGAGCGAGCAAATCGTAGTAGTAACACATGTAATGGTTTGTCCATTAGATGTATTACTTTTTATCGTGGTTTTAATAAGTAAAACATTTTTTACTAATTTATTTTTTTTAATGTGATTCAAACTTGTATACCACATTTATCATCCTTTTGATAAATTCATAATAATAAATAAATATTATAGGACAATTACACACATCGCTATATAGCCCCAAAGTAAGCGTACTCGTAAGTAGCTTGTGTTATGGATGCTATGATAACTGATGAATATTTTTATATATATTATACATAAATACTTATTATATATAGATAAACACCCACCCACATAATATACAAACACCCAGACACTGGAAAACATTCATGCTCATCACACAAACATTTTCCAGATGTGGGAATCGAACCCACAGCCTAGGACGCAGAAGAAAAGTCACTACCCACTGCGCCACTCGGCCGTCAAATAAATCATATCTTATTAATTTATCACAATTCATCATTCGTTTAATAAATCTCTAGTAACTAATGAACATCTAAATGCAATAAAATTAATTCTTCTGCAATAAAACTCAGTGGAAAACCCAAGTGAGCCTTGAATGCCTGTGACAGGAAAGTAATTTAAAGTTTTGCATTGAAATCGACTTTTATTAAAGTTTATAATGTGCTTCCGCAAATTAACTTTTCGCACTCCGTAATTTGTTCCAGTGGTTTCTGATATAATTTTTGGCGCTTTTCCCATTTCGAATAATATTATAAAATTATTTTATTCATTTAAAATGTAGAATAATATACTTTTCAAGGAGTAGAAAACAATATCAAACTCTCCCTACTGAAGGTTTATATCTTAAATCATTCTATCTATTGATGAATCATCATCGTCCTTATCAGCTTATTACTGCTCACTACACTACAGGACCAGGCCTCCGTCCTTATAGCAGAGGGGATATGGAACCTTCGGTCCCTGTCTCTATTATCAACATCTGATAGTGGTCGTTAACAGCCGATTTTCGTCCACTGCTGGACAGAGGCCTTTTTTACGGAGTTGCAAACACAACGGAGGTCCTGGGTTTAATTCGCGCATCGCGAAGGCCAATGAAACATTATCAAATTATTTTTGACGGCCGTGGCGCAGGTGTATGTGCGGTGGATTTATAAGACGGAGGTCCTGGGTTTAATTCCCGGTGTGGCAGATTGATATTTTTCTCAATTTGTCTTGGTCTGGCTGGTGGGAGGCTTTCGCCGTGGCTAGTTACCACCTTACCGACAAAGACGTACCGCCAAGCGATTTAGCGTTCCGGTACGATATTGTGTAGAAACCGAAATGGGTGTGGATTTCATCCTACTCCTAACAAGTTAGCCCGTTTCCATCTTAGATTGCATCATCACTTAACATCAGGTGTGATAGCAGTCAAGGGCCAACTTGCAGTCGTTAAAAAAAAAAAAAATTACCCTAAGCCCACCAACCCATACTGGAGGAGCGTGGTGGGTTAACGCTCCATATCCCCTCTTCTACAAGGTGGAAGGCCTGGCCCTTGAGTGGGCTGTTAATAGGCTGATAATTGTAGTAATGAATAATCTATTGAATCCTAATTGTCTTTATAATTACTTTTTTTTTAAATAAATATGATGTCAAATATTGCGAAGCCTACGAAAAATTCGAATTCGAATTCCCACATCTTATTGTCCATCGGGGCCAGAGTGTTCTACCACTAAACAACGTATAGATTTTCTTTTTTCTTTTCCCAGTCGGTGTACCCGGTCCGGTTCTCCGAAGTGCACATAATCAATACCCACCGGCTGAAGACTATGTCGCTACTGCTGCTGCACATCGGGCTGTACCCCTGGCGACGCAAGATCGTACACATACACGCCAATGGGGAACAGATCAACAACGCCATGGCGGTGGACCACTTTCCCATTGAAGGCCTGCCGTACGAGTACGGTGGGAAGGCAGGAGCTATGAAGGATCTCAATGGTAAATCGTAAAATTACTACCTACTCAGTTTATAATAATTACCTTGTTGGTCCACTGGTTAGTTATTTTTATCAACAACAAGTTGGCCCTTGCTATCACACCTGATGTTAAGTGATGATGCTATCTAAGATGGAAGCGGGCTAACCTGTAAGGAGTAGATTGAAAATCCACACCCCTTTCGGTTTCTACACGACATCGTACCGGAACGCTAAATCGCTTGGCGGTACGTCTTTGTCGGTAGGGTGGTAACTAGCCACGGCGAAAGCCTCCCACCAGCCACACCAAGACAAATTAAGAAACTCAATCTGCCTCGCCGGGAATCGAACCCAGGGCCTTCGTCTTATAAATCCACGGCGCATACCACTGCGCCACGGAGGCCGTCAATAGCATTAATGTCTTCGAATCACGAGGTCCTTGGTAAAATTTCTGGGTCGGGCTAATACTGAGTTTTCTTTCTTTTATGATATTTTAAGAATTTACGACTATTATTATTTATAACAACAACAGCAAAATTGCAATTTTATAATAGATGACCTTTATTGAAAAATAGTGATAATTTATTGTATCGATATACATTTGCTTCATGAATTACAACTACATTTTTTATTTATTGTGCTTTTATCTTTGTTTGGCCAATAAACTTTGGCTATTTTATTAATAAATAAACGTTAAGAAAGGACCGTTAGGTCGAGCTTTATCTGTTTTAAATTAATGTAAGTTGTCAGTTTTCAAGAATTGTTCCATTGTTTTCTCTTGTTTTGATAGCCCAACAATAGACACATTTAACCGACAAAAAAAACATTACATTATTACATTCAATAGGGCATTACATAGACCCCACAAACTGCTTTACTACGTTAAATAAATGTTCCTTAAACTTGCTGGCACCGAATTCATACATATGCTTAAGTAAATTAAAGCAACTAAAGCACACAGTTATTTTTTACTTTTTAGTGCATTTTGAGTCTGTTCTATTTTTTGTTAAAAAATTTTTTACTCTGTAAATCTTTAACGTAGAAAGACATCCTCTAAGTACCTATGTACGAATATGTTATAATCAAGAAAGTCTCATATAAATAAAAATATTTAAACTTAATAATTCATTTTTTTCAGACGAATGGACGAAGAAACTCTTACTCAACTCAAAATGGCTGGCGATGGAGAACCGAAAGTTCTACCAAACGGAACTCAAACCACAGATAAAGCGCGCACGCCGCAAGAGCGCCGTACGGAATATGTGCAACACAAACGCATCGTACGACGTATTAACACGCACGCACTCATGCAGATCGCTGTGCAAGAAGGACGATATGGAAGAAGGGATACACGGTGCTTATAGGACTTTGAAAGTGACTGATCGACACTTCCATGTTTGAGATATTGTGTAATCCTACTAGTTATTAACAATTTATAACTTACGTGTTCGTGAATACTCTACTAGTTTTTTTACCTTGATAATATTTTTTTATCTTGAAAATTGAAAAGTTATCTCACGTCATAACTAGATGGCGCTGCTTCAATTGACGTTACGTTTGACACAGCGACTGTAAAAACCTCATGTAACCCGTTTTTACAATCGCTGTGTCAAAAGTGTTATTAAACGACTTAAAAAAAGAGTTTCTCAATTCAAGAGTATAAATGTTGCTTTTTTGTTAAACTCGGAATCTATAGAAAAATAGTACTAAGCCTGTCTGACAATATTGCAGTTTACATTGCAACAAAAAATAATAACCTACACACCTAAAAACCAATCAATATCAACCGGATGTCAACCGAGTTTGATAGCTTTCAGAAATAATCCAAAATACCGAAAGAAGAGGGTAAATATAGAAGCTTAGAACATGTGAACAAACAAAACAATTCTGCTGATGCTGTTACTATTGTATTGAACTTGAATGTATGATTTCGATGTCATAAAATATTGTTTATGACTCTTGCTGTAAACGTCGTCTTTTACATTAATGGCCATAAACGATATTTTCAACATCACTTTGTAATGGTTCAAGCAATTTTTTGAGGAAGAGTATATAATTTTGTATCAATCTGTAATGATTATCAAAACATTACCATTACTTCCAAATGACCATTTATGGCATGTGACAATAAAATATTTATAACTACGATAATGTAAACTTTAAGTCAAATTGTAATTAGGTCTACCTGTAAAATGGTAGCTTTAATAAAAGACGTTAAACTCAATATGAATAATCAAGTTTCTTTATTTAATCACTTGCTAGTTTGTCGGTAGAGTGGTAACTAGCCACGACCAAAGCCTCCCACCATCCAAATTTTATGCCCAAGTTATGGCAGAAAATGATTTTAGTAGTATTGGGCCCGGGGCACCCATAACATGCCAAATAGTTTTTAAAGTACCTATCTCTAATCTACAGACACAGGCAAGTTACGTTTTACGATAGTACTTCAAAAATACGTCATAACTTAATCTCATCTACAGTTTTCTACAGTTCTCAGCAGTGTCCTAATACTCCATGACAATTTAATTGTAAGAAATGGTATCACTTAAAAAGACACAACGACACAATTTTGCAATGTAATAATTATTTTTATAAAATCTTAAACTAAATCCCTTTTGTTATTGTTGAAATAAAATTAATGACACATTAATTGTAATTTTATTTTTATTCTTGTTTTTTTTCTACAAAATCCTCTACTTGCCTTCACAGCTCTGACTCTTGTTATTTTATAGAAACTGTAAAATTGACAGCCCATGTCACCCACATAGGTTTTTAGATCATGGTATATTTCGCATATTACAAAGATCCAAACTATAAACCTTTTTATTTTATCTACTACAAGTTGGCCCTAAACTACTATCACACCTGATGTTAAGTGTAGATGCAATCCAAGATGGAAGCGGGCTAACTTGTTAGGAGTAGGATGAAATCCACCTTTTCGGTTTCTTCACGACATCGTACCGGAACGCTTAATCGCTTGACGGTACGTCTTTGTCGGTAGAGTGGTAACCACGGCGAAAGTCTCCCACCAGCTAGACCTAGACTAATTAAGAAAAATTTTAATCTGCTCCGTCGGGAATCGAACCCAGGACCTCCGTCTTATAAATCCACCGCGCATACCATTGCGCCACGGAGGCAGTCAAATTGTATACAAAGAAAGTGTATTTTTTTAATAATAAAGATATATCAAGCCCCGTTCACCAAGCAGAGAACTTCGTAGCAATCCTTCGCTAGACACCATTAAATATATATAAAATTAATGGTGTCTAGCGAAGTGATCCTTGAGTTGAAACTCCACACAACTGAAATACGTATGCTACGATGGTCAGGAGGAATGACATTGAAGGACAAAATACGCAACCAGGGGGAGCTTTAAAGTCGCAAAAATAGTGGAAGAGCTACAGAGTCTAGGCTGCGATGGTATGGCCATGTGATGCAAAAAAGAGATGATCATGTGGCGAAAAAGTGTCTTTCCATGGTTATGAAAAAGAGGGGGAAAGGTAGACCAATGACAACAAGGTTGACGAGGGTCCGTAAGGACATGGAGGAAATAGGCCTTTCAAAAGATGACGCAATAGAAATATCAAAGTGGCACTACATGGTTTAAAGCCGACCCCGAACGGGATAAGGCGAGGCCAGAGAGAAAGAGTCCTTGAGTTATATTATATTATTACGAAAAGAGAATTCAGAGAAAGTGTTGAAAAAAAACAATGCAAAACTGAAAGCACTTTGAGGATGTAGGTCGATGCGTTGCAAACAAACCTAAAAGTGACTGCGACCCTAAAGTATGTGAAGCTCTATAAGTCACAAGAAGCCAAACAACACGACGTGACAACATCCAAAAATGATTATTATTTAAGTTTAAAGTGTTCGTAACTTGAAATAAACGATTTTGAATTTTTTATTATGATCCCGAACCTTACTAATGAGGAATATGACGCAAGCAGGATCAGACATTCAAAAGATTGCCACTACAAGCTCTCGCTCCACATCCGAACTGTTACTTTTTCTAACTGTGTACAATCTGATAAGAGGCAACACAAATTGCAACTTTCCAGACACGCAGTAATGAACAACAAGTTTAATTTGATTATGTGCAAAAACCAGGCCAATTTGCAATGACTTCGCAATTCAAATTATTAGTTGTAAAAAACAGGATATATAGATATGCATTTCCTGCCTGAAAACTGTCTTTTTTTCGTCCACTGATTAGCGGAGTTTCCTTCTGAGTCCTGCAGTATTGTAAAACTAAAGGATTCCCGCGGTTTCACCCGTACCTAGTTGACGTTCCCGTAAAATTGGGATGAAAAGTAGTCTATGTATTAATTCAGAGTGTCAGCTAACTCCTTATCAGATTTTGTTAAAATCGCTCAAACCGTTTCATCGTGAAGAAGTATCAAACATACACACACTTTCGCCTTTTCTATTATGTAGCATGATATAATAATAAATAATATGCTTATTGTTCTTTCTTCTTTTGAAGTTGAATTATATTCGTACCAACATATAAAAAATACTAGAAATTAACCTTCTATAAATATTATAAATGCGATATTAAGTATTATTATTATCTCTAAAAACTTAAACGCAAAACTGACTTTGCGAAAATTTGGAGATGCATCCAGAATCGGAATTAAAATATTCGTAATCCAGAAATCGGGATCTTCAACCTAAATTAATGCAAATAAAGTTCGCGGTGTCCATTACTTTGTAATGACTACTAAACTAGCTAGTAAACCATCTTCTAAACTACTTCTGACAAGGTCTTAATATCGGCGTCAACCTGGCGCCACAGAAGCAGTAACAATAACCTCCCTAACGGTGTTACACCCTCGAGAGTTTCAAGTTAAATTTGCAACCTCACATTCAATTTTGAACTTAAAAACTAAGGTGACAACGTTTAAAATAATTTGTGGACAGTATAATACATTTTGACATAATCATCACGTGCAATATATCTTTATGTGGATGGAGAACGTTATTTCGTCCTATAAAGAAGCCCGGCGTTACAAACCGTGCATTGCATTAGAACAATGGGCCTTTAGGGACGGGGCGGTTCAATTAATATGGCATCAAGTGAAGGTTGCGTAAGAATAAAATTCACTGACGATATATGAACGTACGGAAAACGAGTAGGTAACGGAAACGCAACTTCGACTTACATGAATTTATCACTTTCAGCGCACTTATTTTAACCAGTGAATAAGGAACAGATGCTCGAAATATTTGAAAAATTCACTTTTGGCAAGTTCCACTAAATTCCAAAAAAAATAAAATAAAATGTTATTAAAATATGGCTGCAAGTCACGTCACTCTTGTTGGTGTATGCCCGACTAGTTTGCAAGTTCATGACTAAGAACCCCGTATGTACGTAGTATGCCCGACTAGTTTGCAAGTTCACTGACAACACTGACGTGAATTTCAGCCGTTTGTTATTTATTAATATGGAAAATATTCGCGATAGGTTAAATTCTAATAAGAACCATAAAATCTAGCTAGACTAGTTACTTGACTTTTCTGTCTGTAACATTTTTCTTTTATAATAGTGTAGGCTGCTTAGATTGGCATTTTTAATAACATATACGCTTATAATAGCTCCCTTTTGCATAGGGGGTATAGAGAAAATTGTAATTGATTCCCCAATTACCTAAGCCGTAAATACGTTCAACCACTACTATCTCCATCTAACAGTTCTTAAAACGAAGAAAACACGGATGATTCACACATGCAGGTTACACAAGTGCCTAACAAGTAACGAGATGATGACGACGAAAGATGGTGATCATAATAATATCAGAGACAAACTTTCAATTATAAACTAGCCTACCAAAACAATTACATAACAAAACGAAGAAGGGCTTGTACGTAGTATGAGTCGCAAGTTCCTTACCATTATATGTAAGTTTAAGTTCAAACAAAATTATCCCCGTATTATAATGCCGACTAGTTTGCAGTTACTACAAAAACTTTGTTTACGTAGTCAGTATACAGTATGTCAGTATACTCCAACAACATTAGTTGACATTTCAGTCAGTAATATTTCTTTTTTACAAAAATGTATGCTTTACAGATCGGTATTTTAAGTCTTTATGTAATTGGATTCCATTCGTTTAAGGGATGGTACGGATAAAAACATACACATAATGTACACGCGCTAAACTTATAAAAGCTCTGTTTTGCATTTGGGGTTGAAACAGAAAATTGTATTTCAATCCCTAATAACCTAAACCATAAATAAGATTAATCACTACTGTCTGTCAGTTCTGAAAGCACAGAAAACACGGATGATTCATACATGCAGGTTACACAAGTGCCTCACAAGTAACGAGGCCAAAGATGGTGATCATAATAATATCAGAGACAAACTTTCAATTATAAACTAGCCTACCAAAACAATTACATAACAAAACGAAGAAGGGCTTGACGGAGACGCAACGATCCTTACCATTATATCTAAATTTAATTACAAACAAAATTATACCTTATTATAATCGCCGCAGAGTCTGTATTACTACAAAAGTTTTGTTTTCGTGCAAATAAACGATATCTTAATGCTATAGGAATAAAGGCTAATTTGGAAATTTGTTAATAACAACAATGGGAGCGGCGAATAGCAACTGCGATTCATATGGGTGCATGCAATCCGATACGCACTAGTAAATTAATGGTAACCACGATTTTTAGTTTGCGACTACTTGATGACTAATTGATGAAAGCCATCTAATACTACAACATGTCATAGAAACATATATTACGCTGCACTGTCCGTCGCAGACTCACTCTTATTTTTAACCGTAGAAAAAAATGGAGGAGGTTCTCAATTTGACACGTATATTTTTTTTTATGTATGACCACGCATAACTTTTTACAGTTGTCCGATTTTTAACCGACGAAAAAAAACGGAGGAGGTTCTCAATTCGACACGTATATATATATATATTTTTATGTATGACCACGCATAACTTTTTACAGTCGTCCGATTTTGATAATTCTTTTTTTTATTAGAAAGGGCCTACTTTCAAGGTGGTTCCCATTGTCCGCTTGTTAGGATCTGCTGATGATATTCTGGGGAAATTGAAGGAACTCTTCAAATTTTGGAGGCACGCTTACAGCGATTTCGGTTTTTGACTCGGTATCGGTAGCTTTTTGGCTACTAGTGCTATATAATATACTATGACAGTATAGTACGAGTACGCTACGTGGCGATAAATCACTAAAAAGTAAGAAATAAAAATTTTTGACAAAAAATAGAACCGACTCCAAACGCACTAAAAAGTAAAAAATAACTGTGTAATTTAGTTGCTTTAATTTACTGAAGCATATCTATGAAGACGGTGCCAGCCAAGTTTAAGGAACATTTATTAAACGTAGTAAAGCAGTTTGTGGGTTCTAGGTAACGTCCTTGAAAGTAGAAACCTTGGCTGGCACCGACTCCTAGATATGCTTAAGTAAATTAAAGCAACTAAATTACACAGTTATTTTTTACTTTTTAGTGCGTTTGGAGTCGGTTCTATTTTTTGTTAAAAATTTTTATGATAATTCTGATTATTCTTTTTTATTAGAAAGGGCACACTTACTTCATACTTCACTTACTTCAGACTTCATAGATATGCTTAAGTAAAGTAAAGCAACTAAATGACACAGTTATTTTATACTTTTTAGTGCGTTTTGAGTCGGTTCTATTTTTTGTTAAAAAAATTTTTATCTTCAACATTCTACTAAAGTCTACAGATCGGAACAGATTGCGGTAACATTGGCTTTTTTTTAAAGCATTAGCTACATTGTAGTAGAATTAGCAAGCGGCAGTAACTAATTCGCAAAAATAATAATGATAAATAAATTAAAATGGCGGTACATACCTATAGGTAATAAATAAAAGGAGTAGTAGCAATATATTTTCTTTATTTCTATCTTTCTAATAATCGATCTCTGGAGCAATTGCTTTGTTTTACAACTGCAAATTGTTAGGTAAGGTAGGTTTCTTTTGGGCATTAATAAATTACCATATATTTGGTTTTACATTGAAAACATCAGAAAGTGTTTTTATTAATTGCAAGTAGGATGGACCCCACACCTCTGCGTACATCGACATCATACCGGAACGCTAAATTACTTGGCGGTACGCCTTTGTAAGTAGGATGGTAAATAGCCACAACCGAAGCCTCCTACTAGAAAGTAAATTTGATCTCGTACTATATAAATCATAGGGTTTTCTAATGGCTGTTAAAATAGGCCTTTATTAGAACGAGTTTGTGATTTTAAATCACGTGTGGTCACCCTTATAGAGCAGAGTGATTTATTTCAGTTATGATCTAGGATAATATGGAATTGTTTCGAATCCTAGTAATAAACAACACTTAAAACTAGTAATTTTGAAATTGTAAGTAATTTATGAATAAATTTCATAATGCAAGTATAATAAATTAGTGCTAAGAATTATAAACAGGTATAATGTTATATACCTACATACTCTTTCGTTTCTAACGAAAGCATGAGCATTCACAAATAAAATACGTATTTGTTACGAAGTTTAATTAAAATTCAAACATTTTTTATAATTTAAAACACATTTTGTGAATAATTTTTAAAATATTTTTTTTGCATGGTGACAGAAATTTACTTTAGCATAACTCGTTACATTTGCAATTCTTTTTAAATTTTATTTCAAACTAGAGAATGCTCGCGGTTTCACCCGCACACTTCCCGATCCCGCAAAAAATTCGGGATAGAAAATAGCATACATGTTAATCCAGGATGTCAGCTAACTCCATACAAAGATTTATTAACATCGCTCCAGCCGTTTAGTCGAGAAGAAGTAACAAACGTAACACAAACTTTTGCCTTTATCATAGTAGTTGGATTAGGACCTTTCGATATTAAATTCCACAGCTCAACAGAGAAAACCTAGGTATATACATCAGGATGTCTACGATATTATTGTTTGGCGAAAGTTTATTGCAGAAACAAGCGTCCTCCTAGGCAAAATAGGATTCGAGCGCAAACAGAAGTGGAAAATGGAAAAATGGCTGTACAAATAAAACAGGAAACACACAAATCCGATAAAGTGATAGCGAGCGAAATTGAAGTGAAATTGCTTTGAAAATACGAAAAGAGTTTATCAAACAAAATTGCTACCGACGCCAATCTATTCGGAAATAGACCATGGATTTTTTCATTGGTTTTCTGTCCACTACTTCATTCGAGTAAAACTCTAATTTGCATTGAGTGGACTGTTGTATGTTAAATAAGCTAGCACTTGTCTACGATGATGCCTGATGAAAATGTTGAATTACATGATGAAATGCATATTTATTCTTGTCTTTCTCTCTCTCTGTCTCGTGTTTATTTACTTGTTCCAATTATTATAGGTGGCAGGAAAAATATGCTCGAAAGGTATTGTGCTACAAACTTATTTGGCCCGGTGAAGTTGTCCCTTTGGTCGCTGTTCAATCTAAAGAGTTACAGCTGCGACGATAGAACCGGTT
This sequence comes from Mycalesis mineus, assembly GCA_034621355.1. Lineage (NCBI taxonomy): Eukaryota > Metazoa > Arthropoda > Insecta > Lepidoptera > Nymphalidae > Mycalesis > Mycalesis mineus. Next base: position 16,203,055 of record CM067888.1, on the reverse strand, counting down.
CCATACGATAGAAACGTTGATGCGTCTTTTGAGTGTCAACCTGACGTTAACCTGTGCTGTTGTATGTCCATGGCGTCTTACAAGCCACCTTAAACGCTAAGGTTTCAAGATTCTGCCTAACAAGATTGAAGAGAAAATTAAGAAGATGAACATTTAAATTCAATTATCTATTCGAAACGTCGAACGAGATTTTTCGAAATGGGTAACCACAGAAGATTAACATTCAGACTCAGCCACTGCCGACAGTGGGTCTTGTTATTTGTTGTTGTTATAATTATTGTATCGTTTTAATACAATTCTATTTACCGTTCATTTTTATTATTTGGATCAAGCAACCTTCTAATTGTCATCTTGCTGTTTTGTACCCTTTTTGTTAACGGGGGGAAAATCTCTTAGAGATAACCTACTTCTTGAGAGAGAGGTTTGGTTATGTAGGATTTTTATTATCTAAATCTCGCTTAGTGACCATCCTAAGTACATTTCGTACATCAGAGGCCCCAAGCTCTCGTGAGAGGTACATATCGGTGTCACTCTGTCGGTAAGGCTCATCTCAGAAAAGTTTAAGTTGCTGTCCTCCCTAAGTCGCTCTTGAGGTGATATATGAGCTACCCGAGAGTCAGGCACTTCGGGACCTCCATGTCCCCTCCGAATGGGACTATTAAATAGGCGATATGGCAATTGCGTGTTCGAGATGGTCATTCCGCTCGCGATCCGCTGTTTGCACCTTCGATCGTGATCCTCCCGAGCAAATTTCGAACTCAGTGATGGTAAAATTTTGTAGTTCAGTGTGAGCCTTCCTTAACGGATTTTTCCAGATTTTCATTTTAAAGGAATTTATAACTACATACGTAGTGAACTTTCGGAAATGTCTATTAAATATTTACTTTGCTTTAAATTTCGATGACTCCGGTGCGCGATTTCCACGATCACGTTACTGGTGTTGTTTTTACCGGTTATATAAAATTTTACTAAACTCACGTAAGCCGTTCAAACAAAAACTATGAAACTTTTACACCTATATCTTTTAGGGTTGTTCTTCACTAGAGCTAAATATAAACAGCTTCTCTATTGACTTTTTTTGTTATAGTTTTCAATTTTTTTTGTTTCAAGCCCATCCGTGTGTTGATTTAGGTACATACTACCACCTAAATATTTACCAAGTAATTATTATACTAAATTAGGTAATAGTATACTATAGGCTTATAGTTTTTTTTTCAGTTTTTGAATTATTGTTTCCAGCATAGTTAAATGAGTTTGAAAGCTTGATAGACGTTAATTAAATAGTTATTTTTATTTCATTCATTCAATTAACAGTGTAGCGCGCTAACTTTAGATGCATATAGCATATTTAACCAATATTTTCGTAAGTTTCTGCGCCACAAATATTTGGGCCATCGAAACGAAAGAAAACAAATGAATCATTCTTGAAAAACTGACAACACTATTGCTAACGTTTTACAGAAATAATACTCGTCCGCTTTTACACATCGGTCTTTGGTGTACTTTTATTAACCGACGAAAAAAAACGGAGGAGGTTCTCAATTCGACACGTATATATTTTTTTATGTATGACACTTACAGAGTTGTCCGATTTTGATAATTCTTTTTTTATTAGAAAGGGCATACTTCTACGGTGGTCCCATTGTATCTAGGAGTCATAGATATGCTTAAGTAAATTAAAGCAACTAAATGACACAGTTATTTTTTACTTTTTAGTGCTTTTTGAGTCGGTTCTTTTTTTGTTAAAAATTTTTATTCTTTTGATGTCTTAACCGCACTTTACGCTGCACCAAACAGCCATAAGGTTGTATTTATAGAAAAATACCTAGCCTTACACAGTATACGTGAAAAGACAACTTAACCGAGTTTTCCACCTCCCTAACCGTGTTATTGGCGAGTACAACGTTTTCGTAACGTTGCGTGCTGCGGCTCTTCGCTTAGAACTTATAAAGAGCACGCGCAAATTTAAAAAAAATAGAGAAAAAATCGTAACAATTCCACCAACCGCACGAACCATGCCGTGTTCAAAGAGATAATGCGATGTAATTTCATTTTACCAAAGTCTTGGAATCACTTAAGGCATAGATTTACTCGTACAACTGTCGAATATATTTTGTTTATAGAAAATGGTATAGAGCTCAAAAACTACCGTCCCTATAGCAAACCCCTTAAGAATTATACTTCTGTCTGTCCCTATGTATGCTTAGATCTTTAAAACTACGCAACGGATTTTGATGCGGTTTTTTTAATAGATAGAGTGATTCTTAAGAAAGGTTTATATGTATAATACATGCATAATATAGTAGAGAAACACTGATAAATTTAGAGGTTTCTAATGTGATGTCGTAATTAAGCACGTTTTTTGCGCTTATATTGCAAACGTTGGCTGTACCCTACGAGATAGACCAAAATAATGTACTACAGTATTGTCCACCATAATAAATTCAACAAAAAAGTCCGCGATAGCATATATCTCTCTTTTATATTTTGGCAGATATAGAACTTTTTGTGTTTTAAAAAATCATTTAATTCATATGCTTACGTTTTATTATTTATACAACTAAACTTAAATCACAAGGATATTATAGAGATAAGATTTGCGTTTTACAGTATGTTAATTAGTTATATGGTTTCGGAGATATTACAAATTTTCCAAAAAAACAATTCTGCCGAAGACGAAGTCGCGGGCGTCCGCTAGTCTATTATAAAGAAGAAAATTTGTGAGTTATGTTTGTATTTTTGTTACTTCTTTACGACTAAACTTTTGGAGCGATTTCAATAAAATTTAGTACGGTGTTAGATGACACCCTGGATTAACAAATAAGTTACATTTCATCCTGAAATTCCCTCGGGGACGTGAATCACGTGGATGAAACCACGGGCTTCTTCTAGTTGCCAATAACACTAAAGGTGATTTACGAATTGCAGACTTTTTCTTAACCAAATATTATAAAACCATAAACACATGTAACAGTCATATTATCACACCATATTCCCACAGGAGTAGGCAGAGACCACTTCCTTCCACTTGCCATGATCATTGCATATCTCTCTCGCTTCTTTTTATTATCACACCATATTCCCACAGGAGTAGGCAGAGACCACTTCCTTCCACTTGCCATGATCATTGCATAATATCTCTCTCGCTTCTTTTTATTATCACACCATATTCCCACATGAGTAGGCAGAGACCACTTCCTTCCACTTACCATGATCATTGCATATCTCTCTCGCTTCTTTTTATTATCACACCATATTCCCACATGAGTAGGCAGAGACCACTTCCTTCCACTTGCCATGATCATTGCATATCTCTCTCGCTTCTTTTTATTATCACACCATATTCCCACAGGAGTAGGCAGAGACCACTTCCTTCCACTTGCCATGATCATTGCATAATATCTCTCTCGCTTCTTTTTATTATCACACCATATTCCCACATGAGTAGGCAGAGACCACTTCCTTCCACTTACCATGATCATTGCATATCTCTCTCGCTTCTTTTTATTATCACACCATATTCCCACAGGAGTAGGCAGAGACCACTTCCTTCCACTTGCCATGATCATTGCATAATATCTCTCTCGCTTCTTTTTATTATCACACCATATTCCCACATGAGTAGGCAGAGACCACTTCCTTCCACTTACCATGATCATTGTATATCTCTCTCGCTTCTTTTTATTATCACACCATATTCCCACAGGAGTAGGTAGAGACCACTTCCTTCCACTTGCCATGATCATTGCATATCTCTCTCGCTTCTTTTTATTCTCACACCATATTCCCACAGGAGTAGGCAGAGACCACTTCCTTTCACTTGCCACGATCATTGCATCTCTCTCGCTTCTTCCTATTCCATTAAATCTTTCATAGAAGTACAACGGTTTAGAGTACTTTTGACTTGGCCTTTAATCAAAATGCCCTGGTCCAGGTCCTTGGTAGTCTCCTTCCAACATTACCATTCACTCTCGCCTTATAAAACAAATCCATTTCGTAAGTCAAAAAAATTTTTAACAAAAAATAAAAACGCCTTCAAAACGCACTAAAAAGTAAAAAATAACTACGTCATTTACTTACTTTAATTTACTTAATCACATCTATGAAGTCGGTGCCATCCAAGTTTAGGTAAAGACTTTAAAGTAGAAAGCTCGGGTGGCACCGACTTCATATATGTGATTAAGTAAATTAAAGTAAGTAAATGACGTAGTTATTTTTTACTTTTTAGTGCGTTTTGAAGGCGTTTTTATTTTTTGTTAAAAAATTTTTATTTCATACTTTTTAGTGCTTTATCAACAACAAACATACTAATAAACCTACTCGAACTAAACCATAAGTACCAATATTCACTAGCTACTTATAACATTCCGACGTCCCTGCAAAAGTGCATATAAAGTTTGAAGAGTTTCCTCGAGTTTTCGTAGATTTCATCATTGGATCATGACATAGTAAACATTAAACTAACTGGAAACTATAACCTTTCAAACTTCTCATTGAGACATTAATTAATCGAGCCCAATCACAAAGTAGCTACTGTAAACCGTAAAGAGCTCCCTCAGCTGCCCTTCTTCTTCACCGCTAGACCTTCAATGATAGTCACAGCCCATCTAAATATAAAGTTCTCATTGAGACAAATTAATCGAGCCCAAACACAAGGTAGCTACTGTAAACCGTTAAAGAGCTCCTTCAGCTGTCCCTCATCTTCATCGCCAGACCCTTAATGACAGTCACAGCCCATCTAAATGTAAAGTTCTCATTGAGACAAATTAATCGAGCCCAAACACAAGGTAGCTACTGTAAACCGTTAAAGAGCTCCCTCAGCTGTTCCTCATCTTCTTCGCCAGACCCTTAATGACAGTCACAGCCCATCTAAATGTAAAGTTCTCATTGAGACAAATTAATCGAGCCCAAACACAAGGTAGCTACTGTAAAACGTTACGGAGCTCCCTTAACTGTACGTCGTCTTCATCACTAGACCCTCAATGACAGTCACAGCCCATCCAAATGTAAAGTTCTCATTGAGACACATTAATCGAGCCCAAACACAAGGTAGTTACTGTAAAACGTTACGGAGCTCCCTTAACTGTACGTCGTCTTCATCACCAGACCCTCAATGACAGTCACAGCCCATCTAAATGTAAAGTTCTCATTGAGACAAATTAATCGAGCCCAAACACAAGGTAGCTACTGTAAAACGTTACGGAGTTCTCTTATATATAGATCGGCTCCATCATCAGATCGACTCCAGACCTTCATCAAATTGTAGTGCTTTTAAATACTTACCGGGAAAATTAACAAACGTACTTGTTGTCCCTACAATTTTTGAAAGTTCCCCTCGTTTTCTCCAGGATCCCATCATCAAATCCTGGTTTCCTTGTCATGGTACCACCACCGGACTATGTTCTTTTCAACAAAAAAAGAATTATCAAAATCGGTTCATAAACGACGAAGTTATGCGCGAACACACATTTAAATGACTACCCAACTTCACCTTGCACTGCGGTGGTATAATGGACACAGTAAATGGCTGGTGGTGTGATCTACGATGACTCACAGTCATTACGAATTTCTAACATAAGTATTACTGCCTCTGATGCCATTCTCATTGCATATTCAACTCGACGTACACCAATCTAACACCTATCACCTAGAAGATAACAACTATATTTGCATGAAACTAATTCATTTAGCGTTTACTAAACGTAAAACCAAATCTAAGAAAAGTAAAGCTCTTATGTATATGCGAATAAGGGCTATAACTATTATTAGAAAATTGATGACTGTAGAATTTGATAGCCAAGAATCAAGATGCGTTGTAATTGTAGATTTGGTTGAAATTACTCTGTAATAATATGTGATGTGAAAATTTCCTCACAAGTTAGAAAGATTTAATTTCATTCCAACCAGGATTTATTTGTTAAGAATTAATTTTTGATTAATATCGACATATATCTAAGATCTATCGATTTTTGATCTATCTTTAGATTCTAGAATCTAGATTATGGTTTTAAAGGGGAAATCTTTTAAGTTTAATGCATAGTTTATCATGAGCTAACTTATGAGTGCAATCACACCTGATGGTTAGTGAATACGAATATTGGAAGGGAAAACCAACGCAAACTTTCCTGGACAAAATGCAGGACATTCTGATTAAAGGCTAGAAAAGTAAAGTATGATTAAAGGTCAACATCCCCTACTATTCGTAACAGGTTTAGTATCCTAAGCCTGTTACGAGTCAAAGCTTCCCAATTTAGAAATTTGAATTAAATCCAAATAACTTATAAGGCGAAATCACGTAAGTAAACCACATTTTTTTTTATCGACTACAAGTTGACCTTTACCTGATATTAAGTGATGATGCAGTCTAAGATGGAAGCGGGCTAACTTGTTAGGAGTGGGACGAAAATCCACACCCCTTTCGGTTTCTACAAGATATCGTACTGGAACGCTAAATCGGTTGGCGATACATCTTTGTCGGTAGGGTGGTCACTAGCCGCGGCGTAAGCCTCCCCCCAGCCAGACCAAGACAAATCAAGAAAAATTTCAATCTGCCCCGCCGGGAATCGAACCCAGGACCTCCGTCTTATAAATCCACCGCGCATACCACTGCGCCTCGAAGGTTGTTATATACCACCACATAATTTTATATACCTAAAGCAAAATCACATACTAACACCACCACCAAAACAGATTAAAATCACATACTAACACCACCACCAAAACAGATTAAAATCACATACTAACACCACCACCAAAACAGATTAAAATTGGCACATAGACAGATAAGGTTTTGTCTGGGATAACAAAAATCTGTAAAATTACCCTACTTTTACCCCGAAATCGAAACTTCCACCGGGACGGTATCGCGGGATACAGCTAGTCAACAAAAACATTATTAACAAAAAATAGAACCGACTCAAAACGCAATAAAACGTAAAAAATAACTGTGTCATTCAATTGTTTTAATTTACTTAAGCATTTCCTTCAATTTCCCCAGGATATCATAATCAGATCCTAACATTATGACAATGGGACCCCTTGGAAGTATGCCCTTTTTAATAAAAAAAAGAATTATCAAAATCGGACAACTCTCTAAAAAGTTATGTGTGGTCATACATAAAAAAAATATATACGTGTCGAATTGAGAACCTCCTCCGTTTTTTTTCGTTGGGTAAAAAATAAGAACAAAAAATATTGTTGACAAAGAACTGCCGAAGTAACGAAGCATGCTTTGCAAAAATAATTTATTAATTTGACTTGTCTCGGAAGATAATAATTAGCGTAGGTAATTCGCTAGAAAGTACAAACATTTCATGCAATCACTTCACGCAAGGCTTAAAAAATTTTATAATTAACCAAAATTTTAATTAACGCCCGTCTAATTTTAAATTGCTGAATTTTAATCACCATCGCTAAAATTAACACCAAAAACTCATATTCTAATCGCAAAATGAAAAGTGTTAAAAATTTTAATGTGTGATAAAGACATGCTTAAAAATGATTTAAACTGTTATATTCAAAATTATGAGCGTATGACAATCTTGAAATAAAAATTTACACCACAAACTGCAGTTATTTGATACCAACTTTCGCCTGTCTCACTTAACCGAAAATATACGTTACAGTTGGTAGAGTTCTGTGTCGCACAAAAATACATAACACAAACGTAGACTAGAACAGACAAAAGAAAAAGTGTATTTATCATACAGATACATAAAAAAAGTATGTAACGGAAGTCAATAAAGTCATTAAATAATAGGAGAAGAATGAGCTAAAGAAGCGATGGTTGAAGTTTTTCCAGAGTTTCCATCTGCCAGGGGATTTCGTGACGAGGAATCGTCAGGAAATGCAGTTTTCCAAAACAAAAATATACCTCTAAGTGCAGCTCCGTCACCTAGATAATGAATTGTGTGTGAATAAAACTTTTACAGGTGTGATTATTCTTCAGACACTATTTGTTTGTGATTTTTAAGATCCACATTTGTTAGCAGTTTGTATTTTGTTAGTTTATCGAAAAAAGCATGTATAAAATATAAAGCTATCGCCTATAACAGAACAACACCTTGAATACTACAAGATAAACCTGATTCAAAAGAATTTCAACAGTGACCAGATATGAAATTTTTAAACTAAAACAGAACCGACTCCAAACTTTCTTAAATTTTTCCAGGATATCATCATCAGATCCTAACATGATGACTATGGTACCATATCGAAAGTGTGTCCTTTCGAATAGAAAAGAATTATCAAAATCGGATAACTCTGTAAAAAGTTATGCGTGGTCATGCATAAAAAAAATATACGTGTCGAATTGAGAATCTCCACCGTTTTTTTTCGTCGGTTAAAAACAGATTATTTTTTAAATTTAGTTTTTTCACCTTTAGAGCCCTTTAGCGCAAAATAAAGCTTACAAACAGAAACAATAAAAATATAGCTTTATGCTAGGTACTTATGACTAATATAATTAATTAAAATTAATACATACTTAAAACTGCTACTAACACTACTATCAATTTACCGCTATACTGAATACAGCTGGTCATGGGATAGAATTGTTGAAAGATTTTAATTGCATAAGGACGTAGCTGGCAAACTGGACGAAGGACTCTTCGTCGGATGTTATAACTAATAGATTTATCTCGAACGAAGTTATAACGAAGATTTCGCATCACTGAATACAAGAAGCTGCAGAGCTTTTTCTGACAAAGCTCGTTCAGCGAAGTACATACGTGATATTTACTTAAGCTGTCAATCAGCATTGATTGTTTTGATCTAAAAAGTATGATTTCTATTAAAATAAGGCTTAGCACATTATATACAGGTTCTTTTCGATGTTTTCTTTTATTCCTATAAACAACATTCAACAACAGATGTTTGCTGGAAACCAAAAAGCAAATTGGTAAAGAAATAGTTTCTTTGGTGTTTTCTTTTTAAGGTCTAGTCGCAGTATATTTACCCATAGAACCTCTTCCGGTAGGTATATGGAGATCTTAATTCTCACATTGAAAATTATCTCATATTTAAAATTTTAATTTGTCTCTCAGGACCAATATAAATCCAAACTTATTTTACAGCAATTATAATAAATGAAATAACTACGCGCATGAAATTCTATACCAACTTTTAAAGTTGGATGCGTTACAAAAATATTAAGTTAATAAAACACATTACTATGTATGTTATAAAGTAAATACCCAACCTAATATAAATGTTTATAACTTTAATGCCTGTACAGTATAAAAAAAAATTAAACAAAAGACAGAACTTTGAATTAATTTAAGTATCAAAACAAAAATTCTATAATCGTGAATGTTGGTTGCATATATTTTACATATTATACAAATAAGGTATTCTTTATTTCAGTCATAATTTTCATTTTAGTTTATCTTAATTTAAAAGATATGATACAGATTATGGTCCAATTATCGATCCTTATTTTGTCCCATGAATTTTCCAAAATCATACCTCCCCCTACACAATAATTGCATTCAAAGCGCGTAACGAGATCATAAAAAGCGACACACATAGAGTGCCTTCGCATTTGAAGCGGCGCGGCGCACGCGCATCATAGTGCATAACAACAACAAATTTCAAAATTATTACTTTTACCAAAATAGTTTTTCATAAACTGCAAACACGTTGCGTTCAAGTGAGAGTGTTGCCATCGTTGAAAGTTTGGCGTGCGACTTGATTTTTCATTTCCAAGGTGATTATTTTTTTTATTTTTCTGAGTGGCAGTGCTGTGAAATAGTGATGTATAGTGAATTCAGCAATTTTTGAACTACGTATGAAACTTAAAATCAAATATCAATGAATTGTTATAGATTCACAATTATTTAACATTTTTTTGCATAAATATTTACAGCACTGCTTCTGTAATCAAAAATTTAATTATTTAAGGACGTTACTTATTTAGAATACCGGTAATTTAATACCAATTGTTCATGAAAAAGCCTTTCTCCTCGCCTCGCCTTCCAAAAGTACCTTTTAAAAAGCTCTTTAGCCACACCGTTAATAAAGCTTTATGAGGTTTCATATTTTTAGTATGGCTGTAAAATTATAGTTAACATGAAACTGAAGTGAAATATCATAACCAACCACATGCGAATATGGTCGATGTTTATATCGGTATAACGGTGAGTTAAGTTACGGTAACTTATGGCAACGGTAGACGGATCTAGGGTGGTGATTTCTGATTACATTAGATATCAGTTTTAATGATAAAGATTAGTGGGTTTCTTTTAATATTGTCTAAACAAATATAATTATCTCAATTTGTTCGATGTATGTAACATTCACCATGACATTCTAAAGAGCATGCTTATTTAGATTATTGTCTAATAATAATCTAAATATCGTCGTCTTTCGTGAAGGGTAAATATTTAGTATTCGACTCAAAACTGACAGCGGTTGACATTGTCATAGTTTTTCAGAAATAAAATATTTTAATAAAGTTATTGTAAATATCCCACTTATATAGGCAGAAATACAAGAAATAGTATAAAATTAGTAAAATAGTGATACAAATAATTTAAATATCTGATTTACTTACGTTTTATCATTTCTGTTAACAATGAAGTGCGCTGGTTGTTTGAAGAGCGTTAAAGGTTTGTTGTATACCGCTTGTAGTGCATCACTCTGCAAGAGACGTTTTTGCAATGGATGCATCGATATAAACACTCTAACACCTGACCGTGTAAACAAATGGTTATGCCCTGAATGCAGTGCACAAGAGAAGAAAGGTATGGATAATAGTTCGACTACAGTGAGACCAAGTGTCGAAACTCAGAATACTATGCTTCGTAAGAGACCAGTACCAGCTGACGAGTCTTCTATTACCTCCCAAAATTCAGAAATGCAAAGCCTCCTATCTGCTGTAAAGCTGCTCACAGAGGAGATATCCTCCCTCAAAATTAGATTAGAGGAGGCTACAGCATCCTTAAACCACAGTAATGAGAGGCTTAACATCTTGGCAACTTCTGTTGCCTCAAACGAAGCTCGCATTTCCACCCTCGAACAACAGAGCCAAGAAATAATTTCGTTAAAATACACCATTAGCGAATTACAGACAGAACTAAACACACAATCTCAAAATCAGTTAAAAAATGATATTGAACTCTGTGGCATCCCTGAGTGCCCCAATGAGAATGTAACACACATAGCCTTGCTAATTGCAAAGAAAATTGGTGTGGAAGTTACAGATCAGGACATTGATTGGACTGCTCGCACAGGCCCGCGCGTTCTTTCCGCTCTAAACGCTACAGGAAACGCAAGAAAATATCCTCGACCTATTGTTGTACGGTTACTACGGCGCTCCAAGCGGGATGAACTACTCAAAGCATCCAAATCACGTCGGAATATCACCAGTACCGACTTAAACCTTACAGGAAATCCACAAAAGATTTTTATAAACGAGCGACTCACACACAGAAACAGGGCATTTTTTCGTGACTGCAGAATCCAATCAAAACAAATGGGATACGCTTTCTGCTGGTGCCACAACGGGACAATTCATGTTCGAGAGCGCGAAGGGAAGCCTGCTATTGCTATCCGCAGTCAAGAAGAACTGGCGCGTCTTCCTAATAAAACCGAAGCAGTTCCAAACAATACACCAGTATTATAATTTGCCAGACTTTTATAATTTTTCAATTTTATATAAGTATGTCAATTGTATTTTTAACTTTCTTAATTTTATTTTTATGTGGCTATTCTTTATAATATCAACTATATACAAAACTGCTTTATGGACAAGTTTCGTCCACACACATAACATTGCTTTGCTCTTCATTACAGTGACAGGTCATATATTATACTACCTACTTATTTTCGCAACCTATATATATTTACCAGCAGATCAGTGCGCAGTTAATTTTACTTTAAACACAATAGAAACACCTAAACCTATATTTTTTCTCTCTGTATTATACCAACTTATTGTAAAAAATCCTATATTTTGTTATAATGGATCCAGATGACACAGGCAGAATTTTAGACTCAATGCAGTATGATTGTCTCACTATAAGTAACCCAGAAGCGTGTAAAAACTTGCTGTCACTCTATAACTTTAAAGTTTTGACATTTAACATAAGAAGCATTGAAAAAAACTTCGACAATTTCTATGTCACGTTTATGCGTCTCAATACAAAGATAGATGTCATTGTCCTAACTGAATGCTGGTTAAATCAAAATTCTTTTATTCCCCAAATACCAGGCTACACTTCATACTCAACTTCTCGAGTAAGAAACCAGAACGGCGGCGTTGTCGTATATGTGGAAAAATCTCACAATGCTACTATAGAAGAACCGCAACTACATGACTCCGATTGTCTTCTCGTTGAAATTAAAAGAACGATTACTTTAGTTGGGATTTATCGCTCGCCTGCCTCAAGAAACACTGATCTATTTATCGTATCACTTGACAAACTACTTGAAGGTTTAAAAAAACATCCAAGTCTAGTAATTTGTGGGGACCTTAATATTAATATCATTCCTTCTATTAATAACCCTAGTTGTACAGAGTATCTTTGCCTGATAGCAGAACATGGTCTACAACCTTGCATTTCCACTCCAACTAGAGGAGACTCGTGTCTGGATCATATTATGATAAGGTCTTCAGAGAAAGCAATAGGTATAATATGCAACTCTGACATAACTGACCACGACATTTCTATGACAGGACTTATTCTAAAAACGAATTCTGATAGATTACCTCGCACAAGAAAAAAGCGAAATATTCAAGCCATAATTCAAGACCTAGAAAATGAAGACTGGTCATATATATATAATGTTGCCGATGTTAATGCAGCAGTAAAATTTTTTATGACTCGTTTATCGCATGTTATCCGGTTACATACTAAAACTATCAGGCTAACACGCTCAAAGTTTAACCTCAAACCATGGATAACACCAGGTTTAATGAAATGCATGAAACATCGTGACAAACTTCACAAGCAATATCGATCAGACATGCAAAATGTAACAATAGAAATAATCTACAAACGGTACCGTAATTTTTGCAACGACTTGCTTCGAAAGCTGAAATCTGACTACGAAAAGAAAGAACTGGAACAAAGCTACAAAAACTCAAAAAAACTATGGAAAACAATACAAAATATACTTAATTTAAGAACACCCCACCCAAAAATTGATGATCTACTCGGGAATACTCAGCAAGCAGATTCTCTAAATTCCTGCAACAACTACTTTTCCACTTTAGGCCAAAATCTAGCAAACAATATTTTATCAAAAATTGGAGAAACTGAAAGAAAAATAGCAGCTAATGTAAAAATAAATAACTCTACATGTAACTCATTCTTTATGACTCCTACAGACGAAATTGAAGTCGAAACACTGATTTCACAACTTAAAAATGGAAAGTCGTCAGGCTTTGATGATATTAATAATGAGCTAATTAAAGAATTAAGGAAAGTTATCATTTGTCCTTTAACATCAATTTTCAACCTAAGCCTGAGCACAGGAGTATTTCCCGATGAATGGAAAATTGCTCTGATCTGTCCTATACATAAATCAGGTCCAAAAGATTTACCTCAAAACTACCGCCCAATTTCCTTACTAGGAACGTTTTCAAAACTGTTAGAAAAACTAGTAAATAATCGGCTAATAACATTTTTGGAGCATCATAATATCCTGTCGGAAAGACAATTTGGATTTAGATTAAAAAAGTCAGCTGAAGATGCTGTCTTTCTTCTTACCTCTTTGGTTTCAGAAAACCTAGATCAGAAGAAGAGATGCATAGGTTTATTTCTAGACCTTGCGAAAGCCTTTGACACTGTTTCTACATCTGTACTGATAAGGAAATTAGAATGTAACGGTATCAGAGGTACGCCACTTGAGTGGTTTAGAAGTTACTTATCTAACAGGAGACAGTGCACTCAAATAGGAGTTCTAAAAAGCAACATACAAAACATTAACTTTGGTGTTCCACAAGGCAGCATAATTGGTCCAACTCTTTTCATCCTATACATAAATGACATTCACAACCTACCACTTAAAAATGCTGACATCATATGCTACGCCGACGACACTGCCTTGATTTTCCACGGTTCTACGTGGGCTGAAGCGTACCATAATACTGAGAAGGGAATCTTTGAAATCTCAAGATGGCTTGACAGAAATTTGCTGACGTTAAATATTGGGAAAACAAAATATATGTGCTTCCACAAAAACGCATTAACTGCCCCAAACTCTAAAAACAGTCAAAGACTTCAAATCCACAACTGCGGCATCACTCATAGTTCCAGTGGATACACATGTAGCTGTGAAGAGATTGACATGGTCAACGTTATAAGGTACCTTGGGATTCAGCTTGATCAAAATCTCTCTTTTAAGTGCCACATTGAAACTCTTTCAAATAGAATCCGGAAAGTCACAGGAATTATGAGAAAATTACGTGACGTTGCAAATGTAACCATATTAAAACAGATATACATAGCCCTATGTCAATCTATCATTAGCTTTGGTATACTGTCTTGGGGAGGTGCTGTTAAAACCACTTTACTCAATGCAGAACGAGCACAGAGATCAGTTCTTAAAGTCATGCTCAAAAAGCCTTTTAAATATCCAACATCACTTCTTTACAAAGAATCCAATGTGCTTACTATCCGACAACTATTTTTACTGAAGGCTGCTGTTCTCAAACATAAACAGATCTTACTATCTCCGAACGCAGACGCAATCTTCAAGCGAAGAGTTGTCTTAGTAGATTTGCCAGCCGTAAACTCAGCCTTTGCTCGGCGTTTTGGGCCTTTTGTGATTGCAAAAGTCTACAACAAAATTTCAAAGTTCTGCAATCTTAGAAAATGCACAACAAATGAAGCGAAAAAAATTATAACATGCTGGTTAAAAACCCTACCCTACATAGATACCGAGCACATACTAATCGCTGAATAAATCATACTAACTACGATATTATAATACAGAGCACATTGTATGCCTATTTTTCTAAAATAAGACGTTAATTGTTTCATTTTTATATATATATTTTATTAGGTCAAATTCACGTGTAATTATTTAATTCATATATTTATTTATTATGTTTAGTTTTTTTTTATTATTAATTTAGTTAGTATTTTCAATTAGTCCATAGTTACCCTGAAATTTGTTAATCGACTAAGGTCTCCACGATACAGGTTCCCTAGTGTGGAGACCACCGGTAATTGTATTGTATATTGTTTTCATGGCAATAAAGATTATTATTATTATTATTATTATAATTATTTTCATCGATGATCATTTTCGATTTTGAATTTTTTTCATTTTTTTCATATACATGATTATTTTTTTTGATCAATGGGTGATGCGTGGGTGTGGTACATTTTCGCTTACTTCCTATCATAAAAAGGCTTTACCTGCTCTCCTCATGATATATACCATAAAAATATTAACATTGAACCAAGATAAAACTGACATTTGAATCTGTGAAACTTTTTATTTGAACTAGAGGACGCCCGCGGTTTCGCCTGTGTAGTTAATAAATAATAAATAAATATTAAAATTATAGGACAATTACACACATCGCTATATAGCCCTAAAGTAAGTATACTCGTAAGTAGCTTGTGTTATGTATGGGTGCTATGATAATTGATGAATAATTTTATATATTATATATATTATACATAAGTACTTATAATATATAGATAAACACCTAGACACTAGTTTCGGAATAAACTATAGCCTTTGTGTTATTCTGATGATTCTATATTATTGTGAAGTTTCATCAATATCCATTCAGTAATATTTGCGTGAAAGAGTAACGAACATACACAGTCACAAACATTCGCCTACAATTAGTACTTGAGACGAATATCCTAGCATTCCATGGATTCACCGAGCGGCTGCCGGGTCCATCGCGTGGCTGAGAGAAAAACTCCGAACAGAGCCCGAGACTTGTGACACGGATGTAGGTTTAAAAGAATACTCTTAGTGACGCGCGTCAACACTCACCTCCTCTGTTCAAGTTAGTCTCCCTGCCCAGCCAAATTCGGAAGGACCCTACTAGAGCAGCTTTGGACACTCCCTCCAATATGGCTTACTTACTGCACTTCTAGTAAGGCCAAGGTCTTTGAGCAGGTTATAAAGAGACTTCGCTGGCATACCTCTCGCACCCACTTCTACCGCATATAAACTAACCACATAGCCATTTTTGGTTAGTTCATTAGTAAGGTCATAATATTTATTCACTTTGAATACATGGTCTTTAGGGATGTTTGTTTTCCACGGCACTATAAGCTCAACAAGTACTATACGTTTGATTTGTTTGGAAAAAAGAAAAAAAACGAATAAACACAGAATGAAGAATGCATAAAACTTTCTCATTTGTTTACATATCCAAAAAAAATAATAAAAACATTACAATACAAACATTAACTCTACATGCCACGATCGATCCATAATAAAACTTAAGTGATCCATTTACACAGTTGCATCGCTTAACAATGGATCGATTAGCAGTAACTACAAGAAAGTATGGAAAAGAATGTTCATGTTAATATTTATTAGATGGCGGTGGAAAAGATCGGATGACTCAGTGGTCGTTAACCCGCGCACAGCGCAGAGAAACTGCACGATATCGTACTCCGTGTGGTATGCGCTCTATAATGTCTATTGCCTGTGGTTAACCGTAATATAGTTTAATGGGAGGATGCCGGAATTCTTCCTTGAAAATTCTAGGATGCTTCTTAGAACATTTTCATATTTGGAGAGCTAATTTCTTCCACTTTTTTTGTGAAATTTTACATTCTATTTCTTAAATTTTCTGTAGATTAATTAGAAGCATATTGTAGAACAGTTTTTAGGAGTATTTGAATAATTTTACATGGCATTTCTGCGCAGAGAAATTGCACGATTTCGTATTCTGTATTGTATGCATAATGTCTATCGTCTGTGGTTAACCGTCATATAGTTTAATGGGAGAATGCCAGTATGCCCTAAAAAAATCATGATATATTTGGAGGGTTAAGTTCTATTTTTTTTGTAGAAAATTTTACATAATTATTATTATTAAAATATTCTGCAAATATGTTAGCGCCATGTACTTAGAACAGTTAGAAATAGGTACAATATTGTTTTAAATCTTAATTTAATTTGAGAGATTAATGAGACGTTAAGATCCTTATTGTATTCTTTAATTGTCATAAAAAATAATAAATAATATATTGCAGAAAAACATCATGACAAATATAAAATCACGAGGCAATAAAGCCATCTCGTTTTATGAGCCACGACGTATTTTATAGCCAAACTTTCGGTAATTGTTTTTTAATGACAATTCTGCCGTTGGCATCTTTCCTCTTGTCGGTGAAAGGTCACAAAACGCTGGAATCTATCAAACTACTACCTACTATGATTATAGTATCGTTGGTTTGGTACAATGATTGTCCGTTTAACCAACCTATAGCTTTTTATCAACCTTAATTTGGGTCTCAGGTCCTGTTATTTTGAAGTTTGCTGGATTTTACTCAAATATTGGGTAAAATCAAATCTGCCCAACACCACATCGTATAAAATTATTTAGATGATATTTCGTTTTTGCAGAGACAGTTGGTATTTTGAAACTACAATTTTAGTAGTAGATGACTGAACTCAAGCATCATTGGTGTAATCGGATCTTAGGCCACATTCTGCATAATTATGCCTTAATTACACTCGATAGTGTCTGTTTCAAATTCGCCTATCTCTCTCTCTATCTATCGATCGATCGTTTAAATAAATGGAGACTTAAAGCTGTATTTATACAGAATAGCTGTAATAATAAAAAGTAATAGCCACATAAGGCACCTACACCTAAGGTTGACGGATCCAATGCAGGACTTTATGGGACATGTTCCATGTCCAGCAAAGTGTTGATCTATTAAAGAATGAATAATTTCCATTTTATCATCATCATTATCATTATCTGCCTATTAACTACAGGATCAGCTCTCCTTCCACAAAAGGGAAAGAAAGGGAAGGGGACATGGAGCGAACCCCCGTGATTTGGGTTCGTTGGTTTGGATTTGGTTGGCGGGCTTAGGATTATAATGTATCATTTATTAACGGTTACTATCAGATGTTGATGACAGTGACGGGGACCGACGGCTTAACGTGCTCTCCGAGGCATGGGGGTGTAACACCACCAACTTCCCGACTCTGGACTTAGAATGTACTGAAAATTTCATAGAACAATGAAAAAGTCAAAATTTCCAATTAAAATTACAATCATGTAAATCATATGCTTGGCCCCTCAATTATTATAAAAAAAGCTGAGCCTCTTCGTACGCCATAAATCCCGCAAAAGATAACAAACACAGTTGAATAAAAGCCTCTAAAAGTCTTTACTCTGTGATATATTAACCAGTGTCACGTTCCTTAACTTGAAAAATTACACTATAGACAGGAAAAGATTGGGGGTATGGGATTTGTAAAGAGCCGTTCCGGTCTCTTAACGACCCTTCAGAAATTTTATTGTCACAGACCTCTCTCGAGGGATTTTACATTTGAATTTACAATTACACTTATCTTACTTGATAACGATGAAAATTCAAAACTCTGAATACAAATTCGTTGATTATAATTTATCTTCCCCTGAACTACTAAAGCCACAAAATGAATGGTCCCCGCTGTGCAATTTTAACTGTAAGTTACAACTTTTTATTTAGGCGATCCTTACTAATATTATAAAAGCGAATGTTTTTATGTGTGGCTGGTTGGATGTTTGTTGATTTTCCACGCAAAAACAACTAAATGGATTTGATGAAACTTCACAATCATGTAGCTTTCACATCAGGATAACACATATAACATACACAATAACGCTATAGTTCTAGTAATTTATAAGTTAATGTAGCAAAACATTAAGTAATATTTTACTACTTTAGGTGAAAATAGGACGAATCTTAACCAAATATGTAACCCAGCTCCGATAGAAACCGAAGCATCCTCCGGAGCTTTTGATTCTACAATGTGCAATTTCGAAGTAACTTCCGATTCATGATTAACTTCTGCAAAGTAACACCTGCTATTATCCAACTTTTTATTTTTATTTTAAATCTTCTACGTAAATTTTAACTTCTACCATGTTAAGTTTGAGAACTTTCCACCGTTCTTATTCCTTTCTAAATTCAAATGAACATTAACAGTAACACAGTTAGTTGCATATCCATCAATATATTATAATTTCACTTGCTAATTTTGCCGAGCAAAAGCAAATTCTTCGATCTAGTGAGATCAAAAAATGTTTTACATTCAAACACTTAAATACCAAAACCGTATCTCAGACATTACATCCGCGCTCCCCTATCATTAAATAGAGGATGTACAGATCACCACTGTCTTGACATTAACATAAATAATGCTCTAATTGTAGTCTCTAAGATAATGGAAATAAAGATACAAATGCCACGAATGCTTTAAGAAATTGTGTGCTCTGTACATAGCGGTACACCATACCTATACATGGTAGGAAAAATTATAGGCACCAGTGCAATTGAAAACGTGACGTCTTAAAAAGTCTGTCCAATGACTCAAACGTTTATAAAATGATTATGGTTTTTGCGCTAATGTTGTCTGGATTGCTTTGTATAATTTTGCTCTTTTTGGCCGTGGGCAAATGGCTGTAACTATACAAACTTTGTAGCATAACAAGTTTTTTTTTTATAATGATTGGGAACCTTGGCCGTTTTTGAACGTAATGTAAGAAGTTAAGAAGATTGAAATTTATTTATAGAAGTTTATGTATTCACAAAGAGCTTCATAGAAATTGTAGCAACTTGTATATACGAGTATGTTACGAGTAAGCATGGAAGTAAAGTTGAAAGTTATAAACTTAGGTTTACCCGGATTTACTTAGCACAAGGGTTTTGGGTATTGTCGAAGTAATAATGAAAATAAGTTGTTAATTCGTAATATACCCAATCATTTACTAACTCACCTAGGTAGGTATATCCAATGCTAATAGTATTGGATACCAAAACCCTAGGGTAATACTAAGTTGACCCGGGTAAACCTAAGCACCTATATTCCAACATTCAACTTTGTTCGTAATGTATACAATATAATAAAAAATGGTACCTACTGGTAAATGGTTAATTTCTCACTTTACCTAATAATAATAATGTTTTTTTGGTCCATTGCTAGAGTTATAAAGAAAGCGACTAACAAAATGCCATTTCTAAATATATTTTATAAAATTTTATCTAAATCGTTGAATTTACTTCTGAGATCACTAGATAAACATAATAAACCCTGAAATTGTTGTTTAATTACTTATAATATAAGATATTCTGAAAAGAGAAGATATGGATCACTTTTCTAACGGTAAATTTCTCTCAAAACACTTTCTTGGTAACTCTCTCTTTATACGCTAGGCGCGCATGACTTACAATTTTTATGTATAAATAATTCGTACATAATCTTTATTTATATGCGGAAACATTCTCATAATATGAAGTCGCTATATTACATATACGTGTAATTTTGTTACATATAACGTAACTTACATAATCTCTTTACAGTTGTAACATATGAAATGTGCATTTAAATTAAATTGTGTTAACGTATGAGTTTTCAATTTACGGTTCTATTTATGTTATAGGGTGTAGACACAATTTTTCAGCATCTCTTAGCATAGTATTTAGTATTGACAATTAAATTGCTATTCGGAATTCAGATGTTATGTCTGAATACTTAATTCGATCTGCAAATATACAATACGAAAGTCAAAGTTCGTTAATTCAAAAAGAAATTTTGTTTATGTTTTTGCAACAAAAATAATAATGATAATATAGCCCCAAACTTAAGATTAAAGCCATGAGGGATGTCAAACAAGCCATAAGACCACAGCTAGGACACCTTTATTCCTCATATACCTTCATCATTTCACAATACCCTCACTAATATTATGTCGGCGAAAGTTTGTAAGTATGGATAGATGGAAGGATGTTTATTACTCTTTCACGCAAAAACTACTGAATGGATTTTGATAAAACTTCACAAAAATATAGCTTACATATCAGAATAGCACATATGCCACATTTTATCCCGAAATTCCCACGGCAGGGCCGCGCTAACCCCCCACAGCGCCTGTGTGCGAAACCTATGAAGCGCCTCACCTTGCACACACTTTTAATTTACTGATTGTTCAATTGTTTAATGTTTTGGCACTCTTTTGTCTTAAAGTCGGGAAATCCCCGTGACCCTACCCCGTTTGCGTCGGTATATATTCATAATTCATTCAATCAAACTCACGGCGGTTCTTTTGATTTTAACTGAGCTCGTAACGAATGTACACTAAAACCCAAATTGTAAAATGAAACCACACCCTTGAGTATTATCTTAGAAGGCTTGTATTATAGGCGCATTATAATTATTTTGTTATTTACAAGGCATATGTTGCACCTGCTTATTCATCGATAGTCCACCAAAATATTATGTTGTTGTGTAAGTGTAACAAAAATAATTTTGATGGCGGTGCCTCTACTGACTTGGCGCCTGTGTGCGCCGCACACTTTGCACATAGGGGCGGCTCGGCCCTGTCCCACGGGAACAAGAACTACGCGGGTGAAACCACGGGCGTCCTCTAGTTGTTTGTAACTAAGTAGACAGCCAGTCCTAATCTATTCACATCGAACAAGTTGCTTTTAGGAAGGTCCATACTTACCCCGCAGGCTTGCAACTTTCAAACTTTCCCTTTAAAGTAAGGCTGGGACTATCAGATTATCAAAATGCACATGCTTGTTATTCTGATGTTTGTTATTTTTTATTAAATTTCATGATTCAAGATTTCCTCTCTTACGTTCATTTTCCACGCTTGAGTAATAATGGCCTGTTGGTTTTTTTTTGGCTAGTTATCACCCTACCCTACCGACAAAGACGTACCGCTAAGCGATTTAGCGTTCCGGTACGATGTCGTGTAGAAACCGAAAGGGGTGTGGATTTTTATCCTACTCTCAACAAGTTAGCCCGCTTACGTCTTAGATTGCATCATCACTTAACATCAGGTGTGATAGCAGTCAAGGACCAACTTGTAGTCGATAAAAAAACATAATAATATATACTACCAATACACCAATAAACCAAAAAATGTTGATGACAGTAACGCCATCTACTTTAATCCATTGAACTTACCGTAGTGTTAGTAGAATACCGGAGGCTGCGTCTAATACTCAGTAATTTATAGTAATAAAACTAGATGGCGTTTAGCTATATGCCGTATGTATTTAAAACTGTAATATAATTGGATCGCATTATGCAAAGTGCCTCAAATCAAATTTGACTTTTCACGAGATAGCGAGATTGTGAATAATTTGCCTTATTATTTCAACCGAGAAGCCTCGTGATGTTTCCAGTGACTACCTTTATTTGAATGTCGATAAAACATTTATATTTTGCCTATGGTCTTGGTGTTTTCGGATATCTTCCCAAAAATGGGTTCTCGAGTGGAAAAATAGGAAATAAATATAAGAGCTGTCAAGGTTCCTATTTAAGATGACTCCAAAAGTTAGCTATTGCTCTTTCCCTTTTAATAATAATGTTAACAATGTCTTTTTAAAAGTAAACGATAATCCCGTTTTCCTCTTACTATAGGTGGTCGGAAGGGAAGTTAGAATGCAAGAATAATTTAGCTCCTTTAATTAAGCTAAAACTTTGTAAAGCTAAAACTTTTTGTAAACTTTGTACTAAGACTGTAGTAGTCCATTAGACGGGGATCGAACCCATGACCCTTTGGCCCCTTAACTGACGAGGTTCTGAGGATTTATCATGATTATAAATTCTGTACCACCGTTACTATACAATTTGGCTGGCTCATTTGGTCACTTGCTCCGTTATGGATTAATATGATGATTAATGATCTCTTATTAAAGAGAAACAACGCAATGACCAAGTAATTAGTGGGTTAGACTAAGTTAAAGAGAAACGAAGACACTTGTTTTCAAACTAAATGACCAAGTAATTACTGGGTTAGACCAAGTTAAATTAGGGCTCAGTATGACAATCCACCGGAGAGTCGGACGTAGGCGGTTTGCTCACGACCGCCATTTGCCTCCTTGACGAGGACCTCCGGGCGATAGATATGGGGAATCTGTCGCCCACCGGAGATAAGTCCTCAAGTACATAGACACTTTCTGTGTTCCCATGGTGATTTTAATTAGTTAGGGTCCCTAGCCCTAGATGAGTGCTTGTTTTGGTGGGTGCCGCTGACTGGGTTACGGTAGTAGTACGTAACGTTCCCGTAATTCAGCTCCAGGCGACGAGTTGGAACACCGTGGGGTTTTAGTCGGTACGAGTCCGACATAATCTTCTCGCCTCCCCATGACGAGAAGGTATCCATGAGGATTTCCCCACGTTAAAAAAAAGGCTCAGTATGATAATGGTCCACTGGGGGATCTATCTCATACAGTCTCGGCCTTGAGTCCGACCCCTTAATCGAGAAGGTATTGAGGATTGATTATTATTACAATCGGTAGACATTTCGGCTACATCATTTGGTCAGTCATAGATTAATATGATGATTAATGGGCATCTTCTCAAAGAGAAACGAAGGTATTTGGTTTAAACTAAATGACCAAGTAATTACTGTTCTAAAGAGAAACGAAGGCACTTGGTTCAAACTAAACGACCAAGTAATTAGTGGGTTATCAGAGCGCTTCTCGTGACCGCAGTAAGGAATTTCCTAACACCAAACGGTGAAAGCTAAGTTGAAAAGCGGTTTTTGCACGAACGTTCCGCGGCATAAACCGCAAATTTTGTACTTTTTTTTGTAAGAAAGTGTTACAAGTGTTAAGTAGGGCTTCCACATTAGTAATTAAATAAACGAATTCATTATAGGTAAACAAAATAAATAAAAAATGTGTGCGTGTACGACAGTACACTCGTAAGAAGTGAAACTTTTTTATGACGTTATTTTTCAAAAAATAATTTACTATATGCAACTTTACAGAAATTGGTTAAATAAAATTAAATTAGATAAAGTTTAATAAAAGGCTTTTATTATCATAGACATAAATACAAATTCTACAATTATTTCATTTTAGCTTATTACTACAAAGATTAGTATTGAATTTCATTAATTGTAATAGAATTATTACTATCATTGATGTCGTAATTACTTACTTTTTTTAGAAATTCACTGGAATTAGAATTAAAATAAACCCTTTGATTTTGCTGATCATTTCAATATAACATTATTTATATTTATCACGTTACTTCCATAAGTCAAAGATGGCGCGTAACGGAAAAATGTGACGCGTAACGAAAAAATGTTACACTAAATTTTTTTCCAACCCCGATAAAGAAGTTTCATTTCACTTTAATAACAAAATTCAAATAGTGAATAATTTATTTATTTTGCGATTCAAAGAAAATATCCATGCGGCAAAGTCATTTCAATCCGACTGAAAAAAAAAACGCAGTTAACTCAATAATATAGTTCTATGCAACATTATTTCAGTTTATCAATTAATCTACCGCAAAAACAATTGTCCCTTAACATGAATTATAAATATTCCAAAGGCATACCAACTAATAAATCTCATAAATCATATTTTTCTTTTAACCTGGGTTACGTTAGACCTTTCGTCATTGTTTTGCTCCTATTATGAAGCAAGGACTGTGACTCAACATGTCAATGCTTTTGATGCCCCATATTAGGTTCCTAATAATATGTTTCAGATATGGTTAGTTACGAATGCAAGTTATTAAGTAGGGAACTGTTTTCTTTCACCTCCATAATAGTATAACTAATTGTTTTTTTTTTATCGACCACAAGTTGGCCCTTGATTGCTATCACACCTGATGTTAAGTGATGATGAAATCTAAGGTGGAAGCGGGCTAACTTGTTAGAAGTGGACGAAAATCCACACCCCTTTTGGTTTCTACACGATATCGGAACGCTTAATAGCTTGGCGATACGTCTTTGTCGATAGGGTGGTAACTAGCCACGGCTATAGGACAAATAAAAAATTTTAAATAAAAATAGAACCGACTCAAAACGCACTAAAAAGTAAAAAATAACTGTGTCTTTTGGTTGTAGGTACATAGATATGCTTAAGTCATTTAAAGCAACTAAATGACACAGTTATTTTTTACTTTTTAGTGCGTTTTGAGTCGGTTCTATTTTTATTTAAAAATTTTTATTTCTTACTTTTTAGTGATTTATCGCCACGTATCGTACTCATACTATACTGTCATAGTATATTATATGCCACTAGTAGCCAAAAAGCTACCGATACCGAGACAAAAACCGAAATCGCTGTAAGCGTGCCTCCAAAATTTGAAGAGTTCCTTCAATTTTCCCAGGATATCCTCATCAGATCCTAACATGATGACAATGGGACCACCTTGGAAGCATGCCCTTTCTAATAAAAAAAGAATTATCGAAATTGGACAACTCTGTAAAAAGTTATGCGTGGTCATACATAAAAAAAAAAATATACGTGTCGAATTGAGAACCTCCTCCGTTTTTTTTCGTCGGTTAAAAATGAATAAATATTATAGGACAATACACACATCGCTGTTTCTTTTATCCTTTTCGAATAATCTCAATGACGCAGTCATCTGGTTAAAATGAGCTAGCCGAATAGTTTAAACCGTTTATTTATTTAATTAATATTAAGCTACTTTGGTTTATTATTTTAAGCGGTTTATTATTTGTTTAAGTTCGTTTGATTTTCCATTATGGACTTCAATGCATCGAAATTTAAACTAACCATGAATTATTGTTATCCAATTTTTAACGAATTTGTCGAACTCATTTCAGAACCAGAAGCCAAGATGAGTCTAGAACAGCCAGCTGGTGAGATGTGGCAGAAGATCCGCGAGGAGCTGAATGAAAACCCCGACACTCGGGAGCAGGACCTGGCCCACATCAAGGAGTGGCTCAAGAAGGAACCTCATCTACCTGACGAATTCGGTGAGGACTTAGTTTAACTACCGAATACTGAATAGTTGAGATCTAGAGTCTATATTAGACTTACGACGCTGCTTGGTCGGTTGGAGGGCTTAGGACGATCATTAGCATCATCATTATCAGCCTATTAACGGCCTACTACAAGGCCAGGCCTCTCTATTTATACGAGAGGGGATATGGAGCGTACACTCACCACGCTGCTCCAATGCGGGTTGGCGGGCTTAGGTTGATAATGTTTCATTTTATTAACGATCACTATCAGATGTTGATTATAGTGAACGGGACCGACGGCTTAACGTGCTCTCCGAGGCACGGGGGTGTAACACCACCAACTTCCAAAGTCTGGGCTTTAAATGTACGGAACATTTCAAAGAAAGCTCAGATATTTCCGTGACTCGAGCCAGGAATCGAACCTAGGTCCTCGTGATCGAAGCCGCTTAGGATGATAATGATTGATAATTATAGAACGATTACTATGAGAAGAATGATAATGACAGACCAACAGCAAAACGTGTTTTCCGAGTTAGAGGGCGAAGCACTATTAATTCTCATCTCCGAGCTGAGAATTCTCGATATTATATTAGGTAACGATAAGTTTTCTTGGAAGAAAGATTACCTCAATATTTTATCAAACGACTGAGGCTATAAAATGACGTTAACTACTTAAGCCTCGAACCTTGTACCAGTAATTTGAAACCACATAGACACTGGACCACCGAATTAGTTTAAGTAAACTGAGCACATTTTCACTTTTCATTAAAGCTAAATGGACTTTCAAATTAAATTTGCATTTTCTTGTAGATATTCGCATCGCACAAATCTCTCTGATTTAAATTTTATTACTTAATTGAGTACTACTCAATTAGATCTTGTCACTTCCTTTGCGTAAAAGGAAATTATTTAAATGCCATTTATGACAATTAATGTCGTTTAATTATGCAAAATATTCAATGTGAAGTCGGAAGTGTCGTCGTATTTATCCGTTTGCTATCTCGTGATTTGTTTTTTTTTTAAATGCTTCTAATATTTTTCATTATTGAAGTTAGTTATATAACTTTATATCTGCTGTGTTGCATAATTGAAATATGTGCTTGAAATTAATTTATTATTAATTTCCATAAAACAAATAATAGAGATTACCAATATTGGATAAATCAATAGTCTAGACCAGTGATTCTCAACCACTGTGTCGCGGCACTTTTGTGTGCCGCCAAATTTCAAAAGTGTGCCGCCAAATTTTGCAAACATATAATAATGTTAATATTATTAAATTATATCATTTAAAAAAAAATAAAGAAAAATAAATTATTTTATTATTTGCTTTTAATCGTTAAATATGTGCCGCACCAAAAATAAGGTTGAGAATCACTGGTCTAGACAATAGATAGCACTCCTCATCATCATCTTCATTAACAGCCGGTGGACGTCCACTGCTGGACAAAGGCCTTTTAGGGACTTCCTAACACAACTATTCTGAGCCGCCTGTGACCAGCGGCTCCAGGCGGCGTTTGATGTCGTCATTCCACACAGTGGAGGTCAACCAACACTGCGCTTGCAATTCTAGCACAAGCTATTCGCTAGTGGCTAAAATAAAAAAAAATGAGAATTATGTCGGATGTTACTTAAAATCATACTTACCGTTATAACAATATTATCAAACAGCGTGTATTTCTGCTATTCATTAACTCAGTTGACTCTTCTATTTCAGATGACCAGCGCATCATGACCTTCCTCCGCGGTTGCAAGTTCTCTCTAGAAAAGTGCAAGCGTAAACTGGACATGTACTTCACCATGCGTTCCGCTGTGCCCGAATTCTTCACCGACAGAGACATCACCCGCCCAGAACTTCAGGAGATCACTAAAATAGTGTAAGTGTGAAGTATTGCTTCACTTTTCTCTTGATATACTGCTGAAGATTGAGATTCCATCAAATAAAGTCTGCCATCCAGATATGCAAATAAATGCCCCTACATTATATTGTTATTCTTTGTCATTTGAATTGCTATGGATGCAACAATGGTTCGCTAATCTATAGATGTTTCACATCAAAAACTTAATAGCAAGCTTTAGAACAAACTTTTAATTTACTACTCCAGAATTGAATGCATTTAAATTTGCCACAATAATGTTGAAATTTTATCAAAACGTATGAAGTCAATTGACTTATGAGAGAATTTCATTTCAGTCAAATGCCACCACTTCCCGGTCTAACACCCGATGGTCGCCGTGTGATTCTTATGAGAGGTATGTTATTACTTATTCAGTTATGTTTCAACTCATCATGACAACAAAATTACGTTATGACGTATTTACGCTTAACCTTTTCAAACTATGCAATTGATCAATAGGTAGAGAGCGACTAGAGTCATTAAAAAGGAAGTTAAGGTTAAAAATGTGGCTAAAAATCATTGATTTGATCAGAATTTTTTGATTAATAAAATCAATCCAAATTGTCAGTGATCAATGAACATCGTGAAGTCCAAGCTACATGCAACTTACTCGAGTTTTGGAATTGCAGGTATTGAAAAAGATGTTCAAACCCCAAATGTAGCAAACGCTTTCAAGCTGGCACTCATGCTCGGAGATGTCAGGCTCAAGGAAGAGAAGGAAGGCGTAGCAGGAGATATTTACATTCTGGATGCTTCTGTAGCGACTCCCAATCACTTCGCCAAATTTACACCCACTTTGGTCAAGAAATTCTTAGTTTGTGTTCAGGTAAATACCATCACAATATGTTTGTACCATTTTCCTGCAATTAATTATAGAAACTGTATTATTAGAAGATGTTAGTCCAAAACCTCTATGTTAAGTCTAAAACCTTAACTGTGGAACTATTGTAGCGTTAACTATTGAGCCGAGCAGAAGATTCTTTATAAAATATTTTTCAGTAATTTTAATGAAGATATAATTTGAATTTTTAATTAATATTTTATTAATTATCAACAAACATCGTTCATCATTTCTTCAATTGTTTTACAGGAGGCATACCCAGTCAAACTGAAACAAGTCCACGTGATAAACATTTCACCCTTGGTGGACAAAATTGTAAACTTCGTCAAACCATTCCTGAAGGAGAAGATCAGAGAAAGAGTAAATATATTTTTTATATCACAAAAAGCATTAAAAGTAACACTAAAAATGGTCAAGTCATTTGGAAAACTTTTGACGTACAATTCCTAACCACACGCAAAAAGTTATTTAAGCATATAAAAACACTTGTAGATAAACAATAACATTCAATAACTAATGATCTTTCGTAGTATATTCAAACTTGCGTCACGAAACAAGAAAAAGTTCTTCCATATAATTATCCATTATCCTTTGTAATATTTTTTTTTAATTGTTTTTAGTTCCATGTTGGTAAAAATGACTTATCAAAAAACTTGCTTACCTAATACTCTTTTGTTAGTCAAGATACTAGTTTTTCTAGTAATTTTAATGTAATTTATTTCAATTTACAGATCTTCATTCACAGTGACGTCAGCGATCTTTACAAACACGTTCCACAGGAAATGATGCCCAATGAATATGGAGGAAAGGCCGGTCCCATGACTGATCTGCACAGTAAGTTGTCTTAAATACTGACCAGACAGTTTAGCCTATGACTGCGCTCTCACTAAGTGTTAGGTGGCGTTATATTATTCTAAGGTGGTAGTGAGCTAGAATGGGGTATAAGATTATTCTATCCATACACCAAAATCATTTGAGGGAAAATTTCAAAAAAAATGTAACATTAATCTATTGATCATGTCTGTGAGATGCCAAGATTGTAGCTGTAAAGAAAGACAATTTTCTGATAAGTAGGTACTCTCCTGTTACTCAAAACAAAACCTTTGATAGGAACTTAAATAAAAAACGTCTTGCAATATTGTATTCGACTTATCATTGTGCTTCTATGTTTTCATTTTCTAACTCGTTCTTTATTTCTCTTTATATCTTGTAAATATGATGAACGTTCTACCTACACTCAGATGAATAGCTTAAAAATATTTTAAATAACTATGTTAATTTTAACTTGTTTTAAAAAGTAGTATTTTAAAATTATATTCAATCATTCATGTGATGGAACACTTATATACTTATAATAATCAAAAATTTAAATTGCAACACAATATTTTTCAAATCGTTTTCAATGTTGATTCACAAGGTCAAGTTTAAAATATAATAATAAATATGAAAACTCTTTTCTTCAACAGATGACTGGGTTAAAAAGCTTGAAGAGTACACACCCTGGTTCGCCGAACAAGAACAATACAAGGCAGACGAAGCTCTCAGGCCAGGGAAACCTACCAACTATGATGAACTCTTCGGTATAGATGGATCCTTCCGTCAATTAGTCATAGATTAAGTAATATAGCTTAGATAATTTATCCGTCCAAGTTTGAATAGTACCTTTTTTGATAACCTTTTGTGGTTAGATTATTGTTTTCAACTTGTTCGGATTTTAGCATCTCTACACTATCGCCTTCACACTTTTCCATAATATTTAATACTCAAATTGTATTTTCAACCAAAGTAGTTTTGCTCATTAATGTTTTTGTTGTAATTACCGTGTTTATCTTGTTTATTAAATATTAATCTTTATGTCATTTTGTTTCATTGAACCTCTGAGAAAATCTGTATTTTATTTTAGTAATTGTCTTTACCTGGGAGCTTTTGGCACCTAAAAACGTTGACATGATAACAGCTACCAGGCTAGTATACTAAAAACAATAACCTCTTATTTTAGAGAGAACTTAGCAGTCTAGGAAACATCTTTATTTGCCTTTTAGTGGTCTATGATAGGGCTAGGTCTACCTCATAGAGTTATTTGATCATTACAAAAGAAGGTACGTTATTATTAAGGATTAACTACAGCTCCATTTGTCTGGCTTGCAATTTTGGCCGCAACATGGATCAATGCAATTTAAGTTAGCGTCCAAGATTCAGAAGTATGCAATGAAATACAAGTCCCGAAAAAATCATGAACATTCTAAATTTTTATTCACATAATATGAGTTGTTGATGCCGGCAACTATTTCAGAATAAAATTAGGATTCTTACTAGTCTGCAAGAAGTCTAGTTTTTGAAAGTAGCTTTATATAAAAAATAGCTTTTGTCCAATAATCTGTGCGTTCTAAAGTTCATACAATTCCGATCATCCGTTCCGGCTTAGTTAATTAACAACCATCCATAAACTAATCAATCATAATAAATCATCAATCTTACCAAACATACGCTTTTAAGAAATACTTTTCTAACATACGAGTTTACTGGAAAATACTGTTATAGGCATAGATGTAAACGGAAAACATTACAACACCGAGTGAATCAGAGCGAGGAAGTGGACCAAAGCAAGATGGTATTGCGAATCGATTATGACATCGATTTATCGAACTGTTTCCACTTTATCGATTTTAATTATCGCTGCGTACTCGTGGGTCTTTGCCTCGAATTGCTTTTTGCGTATTGTTATCTAATCATCACAAAAGAAGTAGGTTAAGTTACTATACTCAATTTTTGTTTTTCCTTTTTTTATCGATGACTAGACTTGGTTGCTGGTTTAATTTTATTTCTGTCTTGCCAGAGAATTCATAATAATTGATCTGGGGAACCGCAACTCTTTATTATATAGGTATCCTGTGTGCGCATATCACGCTCTTTTCATACCTCTAAAAATGTGTATGAAAAATTTAATTACGCGTGGTTCAGTAGTTTTCGTTTATCTTATAAGCGTAAGATTGCTTAACAGTATTATGGCTTTGCTGCCAAAAGCAGTAGGTTATCTGCTTTTGGCTTTTTGCTATGTATACTTAAAAAACATGTCCCTAATACATTTGCCTCGCGTAAACATGGGTGAAGAACAGTGCTTTGTAGGATGTTGTTTCTAGCATGACCTGTGAAGTTTTTTTGTTGCGAAAGATTCACGATGATCCTGGGACCCACCAGGCAACGCTATGGAACATCGCTTGGTTTTAGTAGGTATGTCAGCTGCTTCTCAGCCAGGAGACCCACGTACACCTTCGGAAACGGTGCAGCTATGGCCCTGTTTCTGGGGGGATGCGTAAACGCATTATCCATCGTAAAAAAATTGCGTGTGATGTTTTGCTCTATTATAGATGTCCGGTTTGTCATTTGATATTGGGCACGGAATCTGCTGGTTTTATAAAACAGAGCGCGAGTGTTTAATAATAATATTTATTATAGATACATAGTGCAAATATGCTCTAGGATGGAACTCTGTTTTTTGGGAGATGAGCAAGTTGTACGAATCAGGAAACGTAGATCAAACAATCTTATCAGAAACCTCGTAAAGATTAAGATTATGCATCAACTCCAGCTGAGTTACCAACTAATGCCATATTCACATAAACTGTTGCATCATTCGAAACATGTATGGTCAGTAGTAGCTATATATACATGAGATATGCAAACT
This sequence comes from Mycalesis mineus, assembly GCA_034621355.1. NCBI lineage: Eukaryota > Metazoa > Arthropoda > Insecta > Lepidoptera > Nymphalidae > Mycalesis > Mycalesis mineus. Next base: position 16,170,737 of record CM067888.1, on the reverse strand, counting down.
AGCCTGTCGCGTCACTCTTATGTGAATCTGGTTTATGATAAAAAACTAAAAAGTTGAAATAAGTAAAAGTCAAAACAATCGAAACCATGATATATTAAGCAGACTGTTACTTTTCTAACTTTTTAATAATATTAAAATATTACAATTAATGTTTAAGGAGAGCATAATTTGATCGACACTTTAACAGAAATTAATAGCATAATTAACATATTATACTTATTTAAGCTAATTACAATAGAAAGGCTAATTTAAATATATGAAAGGAATGTTAAAGAAGTTAATATTTACGTCGCACTATTATTGTATTTCTGAACGCTTTAAATTTTTGTTGTCCGTCTTTCCACACTATTTATATGTTCTCTTAATAATAAAGCCTTTATTTATCCTTAATCTTTACAAAAGTATTCATATTTCTTAAACCTATTGTTAGTAAAGTACTTATCCTAAATTGTTAGTAATATGTACAATATTTATATTGTTGATATAAGGATCCCTTAATGGATATAGGCCTCCCCCAGTTCCTTCCATTTGCCTCTATATTTTGCCGTTAATAGCCATTGTGGGCCTGCTATACATTTTAAGTTGTCGCACCAACGAGACTTCGGACGTCCTACACTCCTCTTTCCGTTTGGTCCTGGCCATATGGTTATGGTGTGAGTCCATCGTTTGTCTGTTGTTCTAGCGATATGGCCAGCCCACCTCCACTTTAGGTTTTGTGCTTGTTACAAGGCGTCAGTTAACTTTGTCCTCTTCCTTATTTCTTTATTTTTCACTTTGTGGAGCCTCCGTAAATTCATTAAGCTTCTTTCCATCGCTCTTTGACAAATGGCTATTTTGTTCTTTACTTTGTTTGTATCATAGATTAAAGACTACTAGATAGAGCCCATAGCGTGTCCATTCGTGAGACAGCAAATCAGCCTTCTTGACATGACATGTCAACATTTAAAGTACATCATAAAACGTTATGTTTTAAAATATCGTAAAATACGAAATATTACATTATATAATATAGTTTAGTAAACACATAATACATTAAATTTGCTAAAAAATAACATATCTAAGCTTTAAATCATCAATCTATGAAGTCTATGCGTACGCTACGCTTACGTATGAAACGTAATTCCTTCGATTTTCTGTTCGCTGCGACTGTTGCCGCCGAAAATATTACAACCCACCATAGCACGATAACGTTTAAATTAATATAGTAACCGCAAAGTTATATTATTTATCAGCAAATATAATAAAAAGTTAATATTTGCTCAGATATGTCCCTTGTCTGTCACAAATTCCACTCTTGACAAATAATAAAAACGAACACGCTGAAAGGGACAAAAAATAATCTTGTATCACTTTCTAATAAAGGCCGAATGAAATAAGTCTGTCACGCTCTTGAACCTACAGCCGCGTTATGACTCCATCTAGTAGTCTTTAATCTATGGTTTGTATAGACCCACGTTTGACTTCCGTAAATTAAAGTAGGGAGTATACAATTATCCATAACCGTTCTTTTAATGCCTAAAATGTATTTTCCTTTCATTATCTCTTTTTGAGACCAGTATTTATTCCAACCTAAAGCTATTCTTCTGTCCACTTCGTCCTCTGTATTGGAATCTTCTCTATGTTCTTTTACAACTCCCAAACGGCTATTCCGATCCCCGTTATGATGACATATATCCTTAAAGGTAAAAGTCTGAAGAGTGTTCTTAGCTACTTTCGGTTGACTTAGGTCAATCGAAAGTGGGTGTAAATTGCAAAAACAACACACATTGCGGTATTGTTAAATATATTGTTTAATATATAAAAAATTGTTTAGAATATGCACTTCCAGTTCAAATTTTCAAACCAAAAGAAAAAATAACCAAGTAAAGTATAACATTGAGTTCGATATCAGGCGTAGCAGAAATGCAGGAGTGTAAACTCCAACCTGAGCTTATTATGTATTTTTATTACTTAGAAGTTATGTTATTTCTACCTGTAAATGTTCCGAAATTGATCTAACTAAAACATACAGACAGTCAAAAAATGGTACTGCGAAAAAATACTGTATCTGTATTCTTTGGTTATAGGTATCAAATGTTGCTTCATTTTCAAATTATATATATCAAAGTGTCTGTGATAAATCATCTTGTCATCCTAACACATTGTTCCATTCTACAAAAATTTGCATACTATTTTTCAGGGCTCCTTTCCGCATTTTTCATTGTCTCTATTACTTAAAACAATAGTCTCATGACGTATCATTGACGTAATAGCTTTTGTTTTACCTGTTTATGACTTTCCATGGACAGGAAAAACTAAACCTAACATCCAACTATATAATAATTTGAGATGATTGTAGATACTAGAGAGCAATGTCGCAACCTTAGCAAGGTTCAAAGAACATGGGTCTGAAGTTAAACTACCGAAGGTACTCAGTAAGGTTGGGAGGCTTGCAGTGCGCGCGCCGTTTGACACTGACGGTGATATTTCGTGAATTCGTTGAAGTTTCAATTTTGGAATCGCAAAGTGAGTTATGAATTTAATTCATTTATCATTAATCAAATTACAAAAACATAATAATGAATAAATTAAGAGATAATGCTATTAAATTTTTAAACTTTATCAGATTATATGAGTTTGATATTTGAATATTGATTTTTTTGTTACGATCTATTTACTCTGTTAATTTGATGTCTTGAAATATAACAAGGTCATATTAATTCCTACTGTAGAGATAAGTAAAAATCAATTACCCGAAACCAGACGAAATAATGAAAAGTAATCATTACAAAAATTATAATCAAAATTAATTAATTTAGATCTAACTACAATATAATCTAATAATTTCCCTATTAATTTAACAAAACATTTTGTATTAGGTATATAGTCTAATTAATTTTGATTAAAATGTGAAACCTATAAAGGTAATTTAAATAAAATGAAACCGATTATAAAATTATTTTGAAATTTTTTGAAACTCAGTAGCAATGTTATAATTCTGGTAAGTACTTTATAATGAGCCTTGGAAAATTGAGGAAAATATCATGAAAAATAATGACTTCAAAATATAATCATTAAATCGATATAACACGCAATCATCATAATCATCATTATTTCCAAGATTTTTTGCTTATGATTGTTTACCAAAATCATGTCCTTATTTACTTATGGGGACATTAAAAGATATTTAAAGAAGAGAAAATTATAGATGTAAAATATACTGCTGTATTTATCTAGTAGTTCTGCTGTTTAACAGTCGTGCTAAAATTCCAGCTTGTTTTTTAGTTCATTTTTAAACGTAACAGACTTTACTTGCAGCTGTAACCGAGTGCTATTTTAGTTAATTGGGTCGATTCTCTGGTAAACTTTCTTTGTAATGTATAAAATTAGTCAAAATTAACGAGTTGTAAAGTCACTTGTTTTTATTATAACTTAACTAAATTTTGAATATAAGTAAACGTTACTTTACTCATGGCTATTATGAATAATTAATTAATTCATGCATTTTTATACAAAACGGAGAAGTAATGATTACAAGCAGCAAATCTTTGACTACCTCCGTGTCGCAGTGCTACGTGCAGTGGATTTGTTAGACGTTAGTGAGACAGGTTCCGGGTTCGATTCCTGGCGGCGCTGATTGAGATTTTTTAATTAGTCCTGGTCTGGCTATGGCTAGTTACCACTCTGCCGGCAAAGACGTACCGCCAAGCAATTTAGCGTTTCGGTACGATGTGCAGAAACCGAAAGGTGTGTGGATTTTTATCCTACTCCTAATAAGTTAGCCCGCTTCTATCTTAGATGGCATCATCACTTACCATCAGGTGTGAATGCAGTTAAGGGCTAACTTGTAGAAAAAAAATTGGTTGTCTGTAAAGTCGGTTTACTGACGATAGTTGAACGTGACAAAGTCTTAAGAAAATACTGATGGAATGGTAGCATTTAATTGGTCATTAAAATTTTTAATTTAAGTATATTTTTATAAATATTAATTTTAATTAATAAAATAATTGATTTTGATTTTATATATAATTATATTTTAAATTAATAATAAATATATAAATTTTTAATTTAAAATTAATATATTTAATAATTATATTTAATAGACGGATGTCGAACGCTGCCGTGCAGCCGGCTCTATCGAATTATAAGACGTTGTCACATCAAAAAAAAAAACACCCTACCCGAGGATCACATACTGGTAAAATCCTGTAAGGGATTTCAATCAGAAACCGAAGCAAAATAAAATCAATTGCTCACTTTTTGACGAAATATTGAGAACACTGACCACTAAAGAATCTTACTGACGTGATGACTAGTGTCTTCAATTTACAAAAACATTTGGGCCTCCGTCTTAATAACGTCACATATTTATTCCGATCACGTCGATCCTTACGTACAAGGACCAATTATAGACAGCATCTAGTTCATTGTGTATCATAACAGGTAGGTACCAATTTAATATTTACTGGCAGATACTCGACTTTGAAACCTTGAACCACGATATTAGGCCTGGAAACACACTATTTATATTAAAGCCAAACTCGAAGGAGAATGCTTATCAACAAACAAATTCAAAATGTAGGTAGAAATCACTAGTCATTTTACTCCTATTTTTTTAAGTACCATAGATTAGTAAGCTTAAAACTAATTAATATATTCAATATCTTTTAAATAAGATTTGATAAAAAAATAAAACGTACCTAAATTTAAATTTTTAGGCATAAAATGCCTAACACTTTTAAACGACGAAAAAAAACGAAGGAGGTTCTCATTTCGACAGGTATATATATATATATATATATATATATATATATATATATATATATATTTTATGTATGACCACATAAACCTTTTTACAGAGTAGTCCAATTTTGATAATTCTTTTTTTATTAGAAAGGGCACTTTCAAGGTGGTTGAAGGAACTAATATTATAGGCATAGGTACTTGCAGCGATTTCGGTTTTAGTGTAAGTATCAGTAGCTTTTGGGCTACAAGTGCCGTATAATATACTATGACAGTATAGTACGAGTATGTTACGTGGCGATAAATCACTAAAAAGTAAGAAATAAAATTTGTTAACAAAAAATAGAACCGACTCAAAACGCACTAAAAAGTAAAAAATAACTGTGTCATTTAGTTGCTTTAATTTACTTAAGCATATCTATGAAGTCGGTTCTATTTTTTGTTAAAAAATTTTCTACCTTTATTTTAAATTCGTTTGTTGATAAAAATTCTCCACCGAGTTTGGCTTTAGTACAGTAATGAAAATCCGTTGCATAGTTTAAAATTAGTGTAGAGACGGTGGCAAGAGACTTTCTTATATTACGTTAAGATTATTTTAATAATTTATGCAAAACATTAAAAGTACCTACTAAATGCCTTTGGCTGTAGTCTTTTACACCTTTTTTTCTCAACTAAATAAAATAAAACCTTGCTCTCTATTGCTCATAAAAAATACGCTTATCATAAAAAATAGAACAGCTGAAAAATAAATCGACAAAAATTTAAAACATTGACACTTTGTTTTGTAGCTCCTTAAAAATAAATAATGGGTCGTTTAACTGAATGTGCAGATACTTGGTCTGTTATCTTTTTTTTTATTATTCTATGAAAAGTAAATAACCTATAAAACAAAATAAAGATAAATAGATAATCTAGATTAAGGCTGTTTCCGCTGATCCTAATCTGGGAATTTTCTAGGTCCAAATACTCTAAAGAGTGAAGCACGAAATTGGATTTTGGTTTTTTTATTCGGGAATACATCTTTTTATTCATTACCAAGCGGGTAATGAATAGTCCTTAACCCCTGTGGGCCTGACATTCAAACCTTCTTTGAGGCCCGCGGCTACCCGGGTAGCGACGGAGCTATAATGACAGCTGTCATTATTTGCCTGACGGTTGCCAGGGGACCCCTCGGGGCTGTGAAACTTTAAGGTAAAGTCCTGCTGACTAATTTGTTAGAAGTAGCATTAACTCCACACCACTTATTGACGGCCTCCGTGGCGCAGTGGTATGCGCGGTGGATTTATAAGACGGAGGTCCTGGATTCGATTCCCTGCGGGGCAAAATGAGATTTTTCTTAATTTGTCTTGGTCTAACTTTTCGCCGTGGCTAGTTACCACTCTACCGACAAAGACGTACCGCCAAGCGATTTAGCGTTCCGGCACGATGTCGTGTAGAAACCGAAAAGAGTGTGGATTTCATTCTATTCCTAACAAGTTAGCCCGCTTCCATCTTAGATTGCATCATCACTTAGCATCAGGTGTGAGCATAGCAGTCAGGGGCCAACTTGTAGTAAATAAAAAAAAACTTTCGGTTTCAACACGACATCGTACCCGAAATCTAAATCGCTTTGCGGTACGTGTTTGTCGACAGGGTGGTAACTAGTCACGACCAATGCCTCCCACCAGTGAGAACAATAAAGAAAAACTCAGTCGGCCCACCCAGGATTTGAACCTAGGACATCCGTGTTATAAATCCAACACGCATAGTGCTGGGCCATGGCCGTTTAAATCCGGTTTTAAGCAACAAATCGGATTTTCGTTTTTTTTAATTTGAGAATATGTCCAATGTTGTTAAACGAATAGCTACGCACTGCGTCGAAATTCCACAATCAGTAGAAATATGCGAATATAAAATCCGGCAGCAATATCCGTTGATTCGAACGCAGTGTGAAATCGTAACCAGTTTTCTAAAATAAAATTTTATCTGATTCGTATCGGATTTATAATGGAAAAAGCCCAAATATTGGTGCAGCAGTATAAATTTACCCTGTTAATATGTAAGGTCAAATTTTGGACATTTATTTAGAACCACTTGCTCTTATCGATTTAATTTTTATCTTGGTGAAAAAAAACTGGTGTCATATGTTATTGTTTTATTAAAACTTCACAGAAGTAGTTTTGTACATTATTTAATCCTGAAGTGGATGAAATTAGGAAAATACTGAATCATGTGAATTTTTAAGTAAAAATATTATCTTATCTTATATCTCCTAAAAAATGAATTTTAAAAAATCCATTATTGACCTACGTCCGCGAACCAAGTCATTGATTTGAACTCTGTATTTACAGGTCTGCCAGTTCAAATCATTTTATGAAATAAATAATAAAAGCCGATGTTTTTAAAGAATTTAAGCTTCGTTAAATACATCAATCCCTTTTCAAAGGTTAACCACCACTTATAAAGTAAAAGGCCTAATAAACGTTTAGGCAGGTTTAGCTGCACCAAATAGTGGAATGTCGTCCGGCGCTTGCAAAATCAAATTGCGCTAGAATCGATTGGCAATGTATACCACCGCCTCGCACCTTCCTGCTTGAGAAACCTGCACAAATACATTTGTATGCGTTGTTTTTTACCAAATAAAGGAGCGATATTGGGTTGGGAAATGTTTGCCTACCGATTTGCCGGTGTGAAACTGCCTGCAAGGTTATTGGGTTCTTTATCTCTGCGAGTTGCGAGCCATATGAGGTAGGCACTCGTGCGCAATTGTTAGAATCAGAACTGTAGGAAGAATCAATGAATATTATGTATTCTTTATAAAACAATTAAAAAACAGATGGTTAATGATTCAACTATATTAAAGCCAAACTCGATTGAGAATGCTTGTCAACAACAGAGAATGTTGCAACACGTTTTATGCCTAATAATTTTTTTTTTATCGACCACAAGTTGGCCCTTGACTGCTATCACACCTGATGTTAAGTGATGATGCAATCTAAGATGGAAGCGGGCTAACTTGTTAGGAGTAGAATGAAATCCACACCCCTTTCGGTTTCTACACGACATCGTACCGGAACGCTAAATCGCTTGGCGATACGTCTTTGTCGGTAGGGTGGTAACTAGCCACGGCGAAAGCCTCCCACCAGCCAGACCAAGACAAATTAAGAAAAATCTCAATCTGCCCCGCCGGGAATCGAACCCAGGACCTCCGCCTTATAAATCCACCGCGCATACCACTGCGCCACGGAGGTGGTCAAAAATTTAAAATTTAAAATTAGTTTTGTTTTTTTATAAAATCCTATTTAAAAGATATTTATTAGGTTTAAGTTTACTTATCTAATTTACTGTCATGAATTCGTCATTAACAAATTAATTTAAAAATAAGGTGCAAAATGACTAGTGATTTCTACCTTCATTTTTAATTTGTTTGTTGACAACTATTCTCAATCGAGTTTGGCTTTAGTATAGTATTTGTAATCAAACTATCTACTATTAAAAAGTTGGTTAGTGAGTGTGTATGTTTATTACCCTTTCATGCAATAACTACTGTTGATTGCAGTGGGATTTTAAATAATATTCTGATGTCTTCAAAATCGTTTTATTCTTTCATAATCTTTTATCTACCGCCGCATCGGAAAAGCAGTCCGTGACGAGAAAAGACGCGGCCAGAAAAACTCGACACATGCTCTTTTTAAATGAATTACAAAACCACTCAATTACAGTAATTAATATTACACTCAAATATGCGTACTTTGTAACAACCAAAAGAAAAAGTAAAATACCCCACTCGACTATTCTAACATATCCATTTTTACATTTTATTTTATGGCCTGGAATCTAGTCCTTTTGAAATCATCTCACGGTCGACAGACACAAACTTACGTTACTATAGACAATATCGTACAGTATTGTCTATGGTAACAAATTGTAATATTTTAAAATGCTAACACTTTATAAAACAACTTAAAACAGATGATTAATGATTCGACTAGTATTTGTAATCAAACTATCTACTATTAAAAAGTCGGTTAGTGAGTGTGTATGTTTATTACCCTTTCGCGCTATAACTACTGAATGGATTTTGTTGAAACTTCTCAATAATATAGCATATATATTAGGATAACACATAGGCCACGTTTTATCCCGAAATTCCCATGGGATCGAAAACTACGCGGTTGAATACGCGGGCTTCCTGTAGTATTTATATAGTTTTTTTTATATGTATGTTCATAATTTTGTTCAAAACAATGAGTTTTTTTAATGATCCAAACAATACTTTTGCATTGCATCTCGTCATTTTGATTGCATATTATATTTTAAAGTTTTATACACTTTAATCTTTGCCAAAAATATTACTTTTTTAAAATTTACTTTTAGTATTATTTGCTCTAGTAACGTGTATAGAGTAAGTAGATAATAACTTTTGTATAATAACCTCGTACACTCAAGGGATTTAACCGGGAACATCAGTCATGAAAGTTTTTAAGAACACAAAGTACATTTTTAATTGCCAGTGTGACTGAGTGTTTAATTGTCAATACTATATCAAAATTGATCCAGCAATAAAATCATTATTATCACGCTTCCTGTGTAAAGTAGCCAAATTTCATACCAGCAGTTATCAATGACGAATGACAATATTTTATTGTCTATTGCAATAAATTGCATCCGTTATTTTATCAACGTCAATAAACGTAAAGATTAATTTGCTAAAGATTATTTTATTTAAAAAGTTAGATGGAAGAGCTATAGACAGATAGGTATAGTAAGGTACGGATCTACAAAAATCGATCAAATTTTGACGTCTAAAAAGTATAATTAGGCTTATGTATCATCATCATCATCATCATCATCATCATCATCATCATCATCATCATCATCATCATCATCATCATCATCATCGTCATCGTCGTCGTCGTCGTCGTCGTCGTCGTCGTCGTCGTCATCGTCGTCATCGTCGACGTCATCGTCGTCATCATCATCATCATCATCATTAACAGCCGATGGACGTGCACTGCTGGACATAGGGACTTATAATCACAACGATCCTGAGCCGCCTGTGGTCAGCAACTCCCTGCAACACGTTTAATGTCGTCAGTCCACCTAGTGAGGGTCGACCAACACTGCGCTTCGCGGTGAGGGGTCACCAGAACCCTAGACCCTCAACATCCATCAGCTGTTGCCTTGGCCATTGCCAGTTCTGCGACTCGCTGGGCTATGTCGATTACTTAGGTTCTTTTGCGGATTTTCTCATTTCTGATGTACCAATGTCTTGAACAAATCCAATAGTTAAGTGCAACCTTGAAGCTATTGAAGTTAAAAATTTAAAACCAACCACTGCTTGTCAATTCATCTTTATCGCCAATGTTTAACTATTTATACGTAGCCACATATGAAAGAGGAAATAAGTAATCTAAACTATACACTCGAAAGGTTTTGATAAAATGAAGTGGTCACTGATAAAATGTAAACATGTGTAGCGTTGGTCATTACCTGAGTGAAAACACAATATGACGGTAGATACGTAAACTGACAGTGACAAGAAACAATTGAATTTAGCCTTTCATGAAGTAAATAGTATACGAAAGTAAATCGGTGAAGGAAATAGTGTATCTACAGTAAGACATTGAACAGGAAGTGAAGTAATATTTGTAATCGGAACGAAATATAGAAGTTGAAAATAAAAGGACTTCATGGCTTAGTTATTAGTGATCAAATGTTGTGAAAAATTATATTAGTTTCAGTGCCTATGATTCATGGTAAAGTACCGATTTGTAATTGCAAAATTGATATTTTAATTCTTTTTTTTAATTTTTTAGTGTTTTTTAGCAGTGTCATTTTTTATCAGTGTCGTTGTTTCGATTCCAATTTTGTGTGCATGGTTTTCTTCTTCACTTTCGCCTGGATCTGGATCCTTCAGGTCCTCGATTAGAGCAAGGAACATATTTACTCTAGGATTAGAGACCTTGATGTGATACTAATTAGTTTCTTCTACCAAGCAATTATCAGTAGCAGATTGTAGTCACAAATTTGTGCCTTCGACAGCACGTTCCCGGATTCTATCGATTTTTTAGTGATCGTTACAGAATTAAAAGTTATCACTTCAAGCACGCCAAAACGCATTAGACCAGCGTGATGGATCTGATAATGATAACATGGTTGTTAAAATTGGAAATAATCAATTAACTTTGTTAAAGTCATTATAGAATGCCCTTAAAGTTCAAAACGATATTACATTTGACAATGTGTTTCATAAAATAGTGGTTACGAACGCGGTTTATGGGGTAACGTTCCCTAAAATTTTAGCAACTATAAATAAAATCTAAATTAGGCAACCCGTGGTCTATGCGGTTGCGGTTGCATTTTAAAAATTTAATGACTATTACAAGGATGGAAAATGGTTCACGCTTCAAATGCTTACCCCAAATACAGTAGAGTTACATCGGACCAATCTAAAATATTCAAATATTTCTTAATTCAGTGAATTAAGTCTTGCTTTTATACTTCTGATGCAACATTGCATTTTTAATAGTCCGACAGTTACATTGACATTGTATTAGTTCGCTTTTAAATAAAGTAATGACTTAACTCAACCAGACATCCCCATCCTTTGTTGCCACCATCTAACAAACACTGTCATCTTACATATTGCACAAGGTCAACCGGAAGTGGGTGTAAATTGCGAAAAACACCCTAAAATGCATATTTTTGAAGGTATTATTGAAACGAAAATATTTCGAGATAAAAATTGTTAGAATATGCACTTCCGGTTCAAAAAATCAAGTAGGTAAAGCATTACATTGAGTTCAATTTCGGGCGTAGCAGAAATTCAGAAAGGGTCGGGTAGGAGAAAGGCTGGAACGGACGGGAGCTTAATGTCCCAGTCAAGTCGAGAAGCATCTTATGCTTTTTCTATTAACTTCTTCTTTTTATTATCTATCTATCTAGGTATCTAAATCACTGTAGCGATAGTTACGAGTACGATCTATTGTTACAGTTCGTTCGACGTTTCGATTATAAATATTTTTCACTACTTTTGCGCTGTCATATTTGTATCGTTCCACAGCGAACCTAATATAAAAGCATTTAAAGGTCAAGGCCCTAAAGTAATTTAATTTTTGTAATTTATGTCTGTTTGGGCAAGTACCAGACCACCATAAAATTAAAAAGTTTAATTCGCAAATAAAATAATCTTACTAAAATAATGTCCCTTTTGAAAACGAAAACAGTGTTATTTGTAAATAGAATAATCATAATTAAATAATGTCCCAATTATTTCATAAAAATTTAAGATCAGCGTTACATGGAATTCGTTTATTTTTATTAAATTTTAATTCCGTTGCGAGTGGTTTATACAGAAACGAGTAGAAGAGACAATTTTCATGAGTTACTTATTTAGAATTTTATAAAAAATTCAAATTATTGATTTTTTTATTTTTGTGCAATCGTAATGAAAAGTAAAGTGTAATTAACATGTAGGGCTAAAGACCCACTATAATTCGCTTTCTAATATATTTAGCGCCTTCGGGTACTAAAAATTCCTTGTATTTTTGAGGGTGGAAATTTGAGGGTCCTTCTAGCCCCTTGTATAACAAACTACTATTGTTTCAACAGGATGGCATCGGCGGCGACGCTAGTTCAGCCTTCAGGAGAGATGTGGAAGAAAATCCGGGTGGAGCTGAACGAGGACGTCAACACCCGGGACCGGGACCTCGCTGCGATCAAGGAATGGTTGCGGAAGCAGCCACATCTTCCTGATCAATGGGGTAATGTGACTGGATCCAAAGTATTATTGAAGTTTTAGACCCACAAGTGAAACTGCTCCATTACACTTCACTTTGCAATCCTCTGTCAAGTTAAGTCAGCTCTTTTTTTTTTATCTACTACAAGTTGGCCCTTGACTGCTATCACACCTGATGTTAAGTGATCATGCAGTCTAAGATGGAAGCGGGCTAACTTGTTAGGAGTGGGACGAAAATCCACACCCCTTTCGGTTTCTACACGACATCGTACCGGAACGCTTAATCGCTTGGCGGTACGTCTTTGTCGGTAGGGGGGTAACTAGCCACGGCGAAAGCCTCCCACCAGCCAGACCAAGACAAATTAAGAAAAATCTCAATCTGCCCCGCCGGGAATCGAACCCAGGACGTCCGTCTTATAAATCCACCGCGCATCCCACTGCGCCACGGAGGTCGTCTCTCGTAAACTGTGGGGCTAGCTTTCTTTAGTAATATAAAACAAGTTTCCTTTTGTTGTGTGGTCGTTAAACATAAACCATTTTTAGGATTCGATAGTCAAATGGAAAAAATGGAACCCTTATTTTTAGTAGAGCGTCATTTTGATTAACATCTGATAGTAAACGTTACAATTTTGACACTAATCAAAATATTAGAGTTTTAAATTGTTTTTTGAAAATTCATTCTGTAACAAATAAAATATGATAAAACTAATTAAATTGATCAAATAAATAAAAAGTTATAAGCATTTGAATATTACTGATTACTATACCTATTACCGACGATACTGTGATGTGACGTCACACCATAGTATCGTCATAGTGGCTTAGTACAAATATTCGTTTTGCGAGAAAAAGACAGAAGACCCCTTCTCCAAATATTTAAGTGGCTGTAACTTTGCAGATCTTTATCGGATTTTTATTATTTTTGCAGCATAAGTTATTATTTTTATCCTAGTTTATAATAAACTAATAAAATAAATTGAGTCAAATACCCAATTATCTTCTCAACTCAGGTTGTTATGTTAGAATGATAATAATGATAATCTTCGAATAAAGTATAATGATAATGATATAATAGTCAGCTCTTTCTGTTGCTTCATTCGGGGAATTACCGCCATACTCATTCGTAGGCCAAGCAGGAATGAGCATGGCCTAACTATAATTATTTCAATATAAAATTTTCGTGTGACGTATTTGTAATTAAACTCCTCCGAAATGGCTAGACCAATTTTCGTGAAATCGTTTCGGTCTGCGAATCAGACATTTTTTTTGTTTTTACTTTATTATGATACAGAATACAAAAATTTGACGACCTCCGTGGCGCAGCGGTATGCGCGGTGGATTTATAAGATGGACATTCTCGGTTCGATTTCCGGCGGGGCAGATTGAGATTTTTCTTAATTTGTCTTGGTCTGGCTGGTGGGAGGCTTTCGCCGTGGTTAGTTACCACTCTACCGCCAAGTGATTTAGCGTTCCGGTACGTGTACAAACCGAAAGGGGTATGAATTTCATCCTGCTCCTAACAAATTAGCCTGATTCCATCTTCGATTGCATTATCACTTAACATCAGGTGAGATAGCAGTCAAGGGCTAGCAAAAAAAACATTCAACCCCAAATTTTCACCCCTTTACGATCAACTCCTATTTCAAAAAAATGTTACCCAGAAATTATATATATGTCAAAATAATGTTTGCTCGGTAAGCTATTGTTTCTATAGAATATTATTTCTTCTAGACGACGGCCGCATCATGACCTTCCTGCGAGGATGCAGCTTCTCATTGGAAAAATGCAAGAGGAAACTGGACATGTACTTCACGATGAGAGCGGCGTGTCCTGAATTCTTCACTAACCGAGATGTCAACCGACCAGAGCTAGCTGAACTGGTCACTAAAGTGTAAGACAAAATGTTTTACGATGTCTTATTTAAAGCTGTCTGGTCACTATAGTGTAAGATAAAATGTTTTATGATGTCTGTTTATCTTCTCTGACATGTTAACAATAACCTTTTGTAATCAGAAAAGACAGATAATTATTCAGCTGTACTATATAATACTTAAATTATTGCCTGTATCCGCATCACAAAGTGGTTTAATTCCTAAAAATACGATCCAGTTTTACGGTATATATTATATTGATGGCCTCTGAGGCGCAGTGGTAGGTATGTGCAGTGGATTTATGTGATAGGTCTTGGGTTTGATTCCCGTGTGGCTTAATAAAATTTTCTAAATTGGTCCAGGTTTGGCTGGTGAGAGACTTCGGCCGTGGCTAGTTACCACATTACCGACAAAGACGTACCGCCAAGCGATGAAACATACTGGTATAATGTCATCAGATTGCATTATCACTTATCATCAGGTGTGATGTCAAGGTTTAACTTGTAGTGAATATGTATGGTTTAAAAAGTAAAAATACTGGAATGTCTCGGGAGACCTGACAGAAGTGATAACTTAAATACGGCTAGCGCTGTGGGTTAAAAAGAAAAGGAATCAACCTACCGCTTCCGTATGCGTGAGAGAAAGGGAACCCGAACCAGACTAGCGCTGTAACGCGTTAGATAACGAAGAAGTTAATGATCCCATAAGAAATTATCACTCTAATCTTTATCATAGTACGATCGAGTTTACCAATAGGGATTGTGAAACACGATCATTAGGTATTTTTTTTGTTTTGTTTGTTTATTTACATTTGGAAGCCACGTTCTATATGTGCGTTAACAAATTTCGGCACTCAAGATTTCATCATTACTGACATGATTACATGTAAAAGCTATTGACAAATGCATTTCGATAAATCTAATTCACAGCATTAATATTGAATTGCGTACTTTACTTTCAAAAACTCAATGTTGTTGGATTTTTATTATTAGCTATCTAAATGCTATTTTTACCCGACTGTGTCAGAAGGAGGGTAATGTTTTTCGAGCTTATATATGTATGTATGTGGGTATGTATGTATGTCCATTTCTTTGGCACGCGCTACAGCCTAAACTGCTGGATAGATTTTGACACATGAGGTGTCGTTGAATTCGTCAGGATTGTGGTAGTGACATAGGCTATATAAATTTTCAAAATGGTGGCTTTAAGTGGGGAAAAAAGAGTGTTTTAAGTGGGGGATGTGTATATTTTTTTTATTTTCTTTACAATATGGGTATCACATGAAAGGTCGTAAAAAGACAATTTCAAAAATGTATATATCATATCATGTTTATATTACTGTTTTAACAAAAAAATGGTAAAAAGTGCGCCGTGTCATTTCTATACCATAAACTAAAACTAAAAAGTCTCAAAAAAATATTATTATAAAAACAAAAAATCCGACTGCTTAGAATTAATGAACTGAAAAGAGAAAAACAAGTATCACTATATCTATATAAAATTTTATACACTTTAAGGTGCTGCAGGCGAGAACAAACGTAGTTTTAGTAGATCTTTCCTTGCCCGTAGTAAAAAGTATTGTTTGTTCTCGCCTGCAGCACCATAAAGTATATAAAATTTTATATAGATATAGTGATACTTGTTTTTCTCTTTTCAGTTCATTAATTCTAAGCAGGCGGATTTTTTGTTTTTATAATAATATATTTTTTTATTCACTACAAGTTAGACATCACACCTGGTGTTAAGTAATGATGCTATCTGAAATTAAAATAGACTTCTAATTAAATCGATACTCCTTTCGATTTTTACGCGACATTGTACCGGTAAATCGCTTAGAGGTACTTAGAGGAGAGGGTGACGACTAGCCACGGCAGAAGCCTCCCGCCATCGAATCTACATCTCCGACAATAAACAAAAGTAAATTCTAACAAAATTTAGCTATTTCGACATTTTTTTAAACAAATTAAATGTCTAGTACCTACTTATTAAGCTTACAGTGCCGTGGGAAACAAATATCCCTATAGACCATACATTAAATGTGAACATGGCTATTTTTAATATACCAAAAGTTTTTCTTATTTGCAGTGAGATACATAAACATCTAAACAATTTTGTGACATTATAGGCAAGGCGCCCCTCTACCCGGACTGACTCCAAACGGTCGTCGAGTTACTATATGTCGAGGTAATTATCCTTAAATGTATGTAATCAAAACATGCTCGTACAAAAAAAAGCGAAAAAATTGGTGGTCTGTAAAGTCGGTTTACTGACGATAGTTGAACGTGACAATGTCTTAAGAAAATACTGATGGAATGGTAGCATTTAATTGGTTATTAAAATTTTTTATTTAAGTATATTTTTATAAATATTAATTTAAATTAATGAAATAATTGATTTTGATTTTATAAATTTATATTTTAAATTTATAATAAATATATTAATTTTTAATTTAAAATTAATATATTTAATAATTACATTAAATAGACGGATGTCGAACGCTGCCGAACGCAAAGGGCGATTGTGCTTCTTTGTCGCTCGTTCCGCGCTCTCGCTTGCACTTCAAGCCTTACATGGAACGCCTCAAAGCGAGGTAACGACGCATGACGTCATGTTTTTTCGTGCGTGCAGCCGGCTCTATCGAATTATAAGACGTTGTCACGTCAAAAAGCAATGCTCGAATTATCTCAGCGTGATCGAATCCGCAATGAGAAGCTCCGCACAACCAAAGTAACCGACATTGCTCAGCGAGTCGCAGAACTGAACGAGCAATGGGCATGGCACTGGTTCAAAAAGCTGATGGACGTTGGGGGTTAAGGTAATGGCGACCCCGTACCGGAAAGCGCAATGTTAGTCGAACTTCCACTATACTGAAACCAAACTCGATTGAGAATGCTTGTCAACAAACAAATTAAAAATGAAGGTAGATATCAGTAGTCATTTTACACTTTATTTTTTTAGTTAACTTGTTAATGACGAATTCATGACAATAAATTAGATTAGTAAGCTTGTAATTAATTAATGTATTCAATATGTATTAAATTAGATTTTATAAAAAACAAAACATGATTTTAAATTTATGAGGCGTAAAATGTGTTGCATTTTCTACCTTCGTTTTAAATTTGTTTGTTGACAAGCATTCTCAATCGATTTCGGCTTTAGTATAGGTGGACTGTCGACATCAAACGTGTCCCAGGGAGCCGTTGATCACAGGTGGTTAAGGATCGTTGTGTTTGGAAGTCCCTAAAAAAGGTCCATGTCCAGTGGACGTCCATCGGCTGCTAATGACGTTGATGATGATGCCCGTATTTTGATGAGAAACAACAAAAAGAACAAATTTAAAGAAAACAATAAGTCGTTAAAACAACCTCATACAAGCATCGTTTACAAGTATCTATAAATGTACCTATTAAATTAAATTGAACTTCTGTGCAAAACTTTATAATTGTTATTGTCCATTCATCATTCAAAAACGTGTGAGAAAATAGATAGACATCTGGGGTAATTATATTCTTGATGGATGTTATATTAGTTTCAAAAACTAAAATCTAGATAATGTTTATTTAGATTTTTTGCAATGACAACTGACAAAAACTTTGAGTGTTTGACTCAAAGTGCCTTGCGATTTTGTGGTATTTTGAATAAGTACTTAAACAAGTAAAAATTTTAAAAATCGTGACTAGCCTTTTTTTATTTAATACATTGATTGCTATCTCTTTTGATGGTGAGTGATAATGCAATATATGATAGAAGCGGGCTAACTTGTTAGAAGTTGAATAAAATCCACACTCCATTAGGTTTCTACACGACATCGTACCCAGATGCTAAATCGCTTGGCGGTACGTTTTTATCGGTAGGGCGACTAGCCACGGCCGAGACCTACCAGCCAAAGCTAACATAAATAACTATACTAAAGCCAAACTCGATTGACAATGATTGTCAATAAACAAATTAAAAATGAAGGTAGAAATCACTAGTCAATTTACACCTATTTTTTTTTAATTAACTAAGTAGTTAATGACGAATTAATGACAATAAATTAGATTAGTAAGCTTAAAACTAATTAATATATTCAATATCTTTTACATACGATTTTTTAAAATAACAAAACACAATTTTAAATTTATTACGCATAAAATATGTTGAATTTTGTACCTTCATTTTTAATTTGTTTGTTGACAAGCATTCTTAATCGAGTTCGGCTTTAGTTTAGTAAAACGATTCACTTCTACATTTATGTCTGAAATTCTTACTATTAAAATATAAAAATGCCAATATCTTTAAATTGGAATATTGGATGTTCAACAAATAGAATATGAAGCGAAAACCATCCATTCAAAAACTTTTTTATTTTATTTTATTTTTTTTTAATCGACTACAAGTTAGCCCTTGACTGCTAGCACACCTGATGTTAAGTGATGATGCAATCTAAGATGGAAGCGGGCTAATTTGTTAGGAGTAGGATAAAATCCACACCCCTTTCGGTTTCTACACGACATCGTACCGGAACGCTAATTCACTTGGGGGTACGTCTTTGTCGGTAGGGTGGTAACTAGCCACGGCGAAAGCCTCCCTCCAGCCAGACCAAGACAAATTAAGAAAAATCTCAATCTGTCCCGCCGGGAATCGAACCCAGGACCTCCGTCTTATAAATCCACCGCGCATACCACTGCGCCACGGAGGTCGTCACTTAAAAATAACCGCATCCAAATCGGTCCACTAGTTTCGAAGATACGATGCCAAAATACACACACACGCACAAACATATAGACAGACTCATCAAACTAATAATCCCCCTCCGTTTAACATCGGAATATTTGAGGATGAAAAAATGTTAGAATTAAATAAAATGTGCCCAGTATAACAATACCTTAGATCTATTTGATTTATTATGCACAACTTATCTTAATATATTATGTACTTGAATGGCGTTACTCTGAAATGGCCATCTTTAAAAGATATCTTAAGATACAGACTAAGGAATCCCACTTTATTTAAATAAGTACGATTGATATCTGATAAATTTACATCAAATGATAACTGACGGTACCTCATCCCATTTATTTGTCTTAATTCTTTTATTAGTGTAATAACGTTTGATGGCCTCGAGTGGTAAGCGCGGTGGATTTATAAGATGGAGGTCCTGGGTACGATTCCCGGCGTGGCAGATTGAGATTTCCTCAATTTGTCTTGGTCTGGCTGGTGGCAGGCTTTCGCTGTTAGTTACTGACAAAAACGTATCGCCAAGCGATTTAGCGTTCCGTGTCAGGTAGACACCGAAAGGGGTGTGGATTTCATCCTACTCCTGACAAGTTAGCCGGCTTCTATCTTAGATTGGATCATCACTTAACATCAAGTGTGATAGCAGTCAAGGACCAACTTGTAGTCGATAAAAAATAACTGCCATGGCCAAAACCTCCCTTTGTGGTTAAAACCTAAGTTTATTTTTTAACCTTAAGTTTTTCTTTTGTTTTGTTCTGCTTCTCCGTTGCCTGGCAGATAACGGTTAATAACAATGGACGGTTATTGTGTATGTATTTTCAAATAATATTTATTGTAATTTTGAAAAAGTAGGTATATTGAATCTCGTAGTTTGCGTACTTAGTAGAAGTATTTTTCATTTATTTTCAATAAAGTGTGAAAAAGGACTTAGGTAAAAAATGTATGGAAGTCTGCCCCAGAGATGATATATATGTCATTAAATAGTACAGATCTTCTATTTAAACTTCCTATACCCGCGTATTGGTCTGTCAGACCGACATTTTCAGTTTGCGTCTTTTTCTTATTAACGGAAAATGTTAGCACATTGGGCTCACTGTTAGCTGCGTGATTCGTCGCCGACGTCTATTTGGCGTGGTGCAAGCGCTTGCACGGGTAACACGTGTGCCAGTACACGACACTGGTTGGTCCAGGAGACCGATGCGGGTATAGCCGTTACAATTTTAGGTAAGCGCTGTGTTTAATTAGTCCTATAATTTTAATGATTTCTTATATTATTATTGGATTATTATTTTATAATATACTTTTAAACTACTTTTAGGTTAAATTATCATCTCAAAATGGACGAAGAGCGAATAAGATTGATTTTAGAGGAGAATGGTTCAGATTCTAACTACGATGACGAAAATGATAGTGATTTCGAGGATCATGTGGCAAGAGAGGCTTAAATAGCGATACTGAATAAGAGGAAGATTCTGACAGCGAAGTAGAGGATCGAAGAACTTTTAATGATTTTAGTGATTACTATCTTGGCAAAGATAATCAAACAAAATGGAATAAAACTGCTCCGTCAATGGCAGTAAGAAGACGTGCTAGAAACATTGTTTTTTTAGAGTCTAATGAATGTGGCAGGAATAAATTCGTACGTCATATATGTCCACAATAATCCCATCAAAAAATCATTCGCAGATCATTTTTGGAAGCTCTATCATATGATCTCATAAATCCACATCTGAGGCGACGTAGTACAAACACACATTTACCAAGACTCATAAGACAAAGACTTGCTGAAATTTGTAAATTAGATGATCCAGAGTCCCCAACTACAACAAATAATAACAAAACCGGTCGTTGCTATTATTGCAGCTCTAAAAAAATCGCTAGTCACGATATAACTGCACTACTTGCAAGAGATATTTTTGTATGGAACATGCAATTATGGTGTGCTCTGACCGCTATGGTGGACCATCAGAGGAAATTTAATCTATAGCCTATGATTGTTTATTTAGTTATTTTCAAGATTTAAGAGATTTTTTTTTGGTTTGATTACAGAAGAGATATTTTTTGTTGAAATTTATGTGGTTTATAAGAATAAGTACTGTATTTCAAAGGCTGTAATAAAAGGACTGTTAGTCAGTAATAAACATTAATATTGCCAAAAATTTCGTTTATATTGATTGAGCAAAAGCCCCTTTTGATCGTGAATTACATTTTAATGTGGTTATTATGATAGTTATTTAATTAGTAAACGTTAGAACTATCGGTCCGAGAGACCGACGCGGGTATATGTGTTATTGTATTTGACGCGGGTATAGGAAGGTTAAATAGTAATAAAGTTACTTGTAGCTAAGCTGTCGTTAATAAAAGTTGACTTTTCATACTACGGCGACGGTCACCTGATTCAGAACACAAAAAATCGATTGAAATTCTTATATTTTTGATATATTTTCAAGTGATTGCTATGAAACATGGATAGTTGTTTAAAATTCATTGTGTATTTAAATAAAACAGTTAAATATGAGCATACGTTTGGACAGTCCCGGGCAAATTATGGCAATGCCTTTTGATTTCAAGGTCTGGACAAGAACGTAGATGCAGATCAACTCAACAACGTCTTCAAGTTGGCACTCATGATGGGTGATGTACGTCTCAAGGAGGAGTTGGAGGGCGTTGGCGGGGATATATACATCCTAGATGCATCAGTGGTGTCACCCAGTCATCTGGCAAAATTGTCACCCTCGGCCATCAAGAAGTTCCTCATTTGTGTGCAGGTTGGTTGGTACCTCTCATCACATTATTAGCCTATAAACGACATACTACGGGGACTGGCCTCTATCCCTATAGAAGGTAGGGTAATTTGTTCGCGTAAAGAATGCAGTGTGCGCTGGCTGAGCCCCGCCACATAACTAATCAAATTTTTTTCAAATTTCAAGGTAAAGTTCACAGTGACCAGTTGAAGGTATAGCTTCGCAATTATATTGGTTAGGGTTAAACTCACTGCATTCTTACTGCTAACGAACTGTAGTACGCTGGTTGTCAGGCTTAGGGTGATAATGCTTGATGATAATTTTTTTTTACAAAAAATAGAACCGACTAAAAACGCACTAAAAAGTAAAAAATAACTGTGTCATTTAGTTGCTTTAATTTACTACATATCTATGACGTCGGTGCCTGCCAAGGTTTTTGCTAAAAAAATTTATTAAGGTAAGGTTATAGCTCTCCCAGCTCTTTTCTTTCTTGTGAGCACTGCGGCAAGTTGTGTCGTTCTCGAATTGGCCTTCATAGCCATCAATCTAGGTGTAACCCAAAAGATGCTGTTTAAATCGTCTGTCACAGACGAATAGGCCATGACTGACTGATACCACCGTGCCTCGGAAAGCACACGTAATAATAAAACAATGACTATTTTATTATCAATCAGTCATTATTTTAGAGCCAAGTGACACAGTGGGCTATTGCTAGTGACCCTGCTGCTGCGTCTTAGGCGTGGGTTCGATTCCCACATCTGAAAAATGTTTGTGTGGTGAGCATGGATGTTTTCTAGTATCTGGGTGTTTATCTATATATTATAAGTATTTATGTATAAAGCATATATAAATATTCATCAGTAATCAGAGTACCCATAACACAAGCTAGTTACGCTTACTTTGGGGCTATATAGTGATCTGTGTAATCTAATATATAAAATTCTCGTGTCACAGTTTTCGTTGCCATACTCCTCCGAAACGGCTTGACCGATTTTGATGAAATTTTTTATGCTTATCCGGTATCTATGAGAATCGGCCCACACATCTATTTTTCATCCCCCTAAATTTGCCGGGTACAGCTAGTTGTTCTATAATATTTATTTATTATTTATCCACCTACTTTAAATTTTAAAGACCAGGCCAGGGCCTCAGAGGAGAGGAAAATTGAAGCGTTCAATCACTACGCTGTTCCAGGAGCATACCTAACAAAAACATACCTTCTGCAATCGGTTAAAAAAATAATTATGTAACTGAACTCCTAATATTTCAAGCGTGAATTTGCCAAAAAGCGTTAATTATAATATCAATTATTCAGTTCCCCTGCATTGTTTTGGAGTCTTGAATCGAATTTTTTTGAAAAATTCTACAGAAATTTAATTAGCTTCAGTAAACAATAACTGTAACAAAAAAAAACAATACGTATTATAATTATTTAAGTACTTAAAATTTTGAATTAAAAATTAGGTAATTAAATTATAGCTACGAAATTGACTAGGTAGTAAGTACTACTTACATCTGTTCATGTTAAACTGACTATATATTCAATTTAGCTGAGACCTCTCACGCGGTTTTTGGAAATAAAAATCTTTTAAATTCAATATGACAATCCCGTCAAAAGTAATCTTAAAAGTTTCATACCTGAACACTTACTAACTCTTCTAGTATAAAATAACTTATTTACACCTTTTAACCACCTCCGTGGCGCAGTGGTATGCGCGGTGGATTTAAAAGACGGAGGTCCTGGGTTCGATTGCCGGCGGGGCAGATTGAGATTTTTCTTAATTTGTCTTGGTCTGGCTGGTGGGAGGCTTTCGCCGTGGCTAGTTACCACCCTACCGACAAAGACGTATCGCCAAGCTATTTAGCGTTCCGGTACGATGTCGTTAGCCCGCTTCCATCTTAGACTGCATCATCACTTTACACCAGGTGTGATAGCAGTCAAGGGCCAACTAGTATTCGATAAAAAAAAACAACAACTCATTTCAGTAAAATATACATTCCGAATCGGTAAAAGTTTTACAACAAAGAGAGAAGCTTCATCATCATTCATCATCATTCATCAGCCTATTAACGGCCCACTACAGGGCCAGGCCTCGCTACCTTATAGGAGAGGGGATATGGAGCGTACACCCACCACGCTGCTCCAATGCGGGTTGGTGGACTTAGGGTGATAATGTTTCATTTATTAACCATCACTATCTGATATTGATGATAGTGACCGGGACTGACGGGTTAACGTACTCTCCGAGGCGCGGGGTCGTCTCACCACCAACTTCTCGACTCCGGGCTTGGAATGTCCTGAAAATTACATATAAGAATAAAAAACTTAATTTATTCTGTGTCCTGAACCAGGATTCAAACCCAGGACCCCTTGATCGAAGCCACATTTACGGTTTAACACCACCCACTTCCAGACTACGAGCTTAGAAATTACCACACATTTATAAGAAGGAATTTTTCCATAACCCGAGTCAGAATACAGAATTTCGTGATGAAACCACATGCTAACCACTAGACCAGTGATTCTCAACCACTGTGCCGCGGCACTCTTGTGTGCCGCCAAATTTCAAAAGTGTGCCGCCAAATTTTGCAAATTTATAATAATGTTAAGGTATAGATATAATTATTTATTTATTTACATTTCTTTTTAAATTTTCAACAATGCTATATAAAACAATTATAAAAACACTATTAAAAATTTATAAAAAAATCATTCCGCCTGCTGCGGGGCCCGGGGGTCCAAGCAACCGGTGGTCAGGGCTCCAGAGTGAGGAACCTCCTCACAATACGCGCCGTTTCAAGAATTACTGCCTTCTGTATTCGACCCTTGATCCAACAATTAAGCGAAAGCTTTTTAAGATGTTGGTCAAAGCTTTTCGCTATAAGACCGTTGACTGAAACGACTATAGGAACAATCATTGTTGAATCAACATTCCACATGACGGTAATCTCATGAGCAAGGTCCAAGTATTTTGATACTTTTTCCTTTTCAGCTTTCACCAGATTATCATATATAATAATGTTAATATTATTAAATTATATCATTTTAAAAGAAAAATATTTTTAACATGAATATATATTTAAATCCACAAAATAAATTTTTTGGGTCTAAACCATTATTACAGTCACCATAGGCCATTTGTTTTGCGATTAAACTTGAATTAATCTTAATTACCAACGGGATAACTTGTTCAAAGCATAGTTTTATATTACTTTCTCCATTAAATCCTTGTTTTTTCAGTGTTTTATTTTTTATAGACTGCCTTTCTCAAAAAAAAAAATGAAACGAATTACTGACTTTATCCGTGTTTTGAACCAAATTTGTGACTTACTTTGCGTCGGATTTTTCAGGAACGCATTAGTGACGCAAAGCGGGGTCTGGGTGTATTTAAAATTTTTGTCATAAACTATTTAGGCAGTGTGTTGTAGTAAGTAAATAATTTTATATCTTTTTGTTTGTGTGCCATCAAATTTTGAAATCGTTAAGTATGTGCCGCAACAAAAAAAGGTTGAGAATCACTGGTCTAGACCAACGAGACAGTCAATGTGTATAGAAACTTATACACCTACAATAATTAAATAGCAATTATTATAAACTTCATTGTTTATATATTTCAGGAGGCGTACCCTGTTAAGCTGAAAGAAGTGCATGTTGTGAACACTTCACCAGTTATTGAGACCCTCATTAACTTCATCAAACCTTTTCTCAAGGATAAGATTAAAAATAGAGTAAGTAATGATACGAATGTTAAGTGGTTTTATCTAGAATTTAATGATAGTAGTTAAAAAAAGTTTGTATCAAAAAAACAATGTACTAAAAAAAAATATTTAAAAAGTCTATAATAATAATTTAAAAAATTTTATTAAAAAATTAAACTGACAAGACGCACTGAAAAGTAATAAATAAATGCGTCATTTAGTTACTTTAATTTACTTAACCATAATTATCTATAAACTCGGTGCCAGCCAAGTTTAAGGAAAGTTTATTCAACAAAGTAGCAAAGCACTTTGTGTGAATTAGGTATCGTCTTTAAAGTAGAAAGCTTACAAGTGGCACCGACTTCACGGGTTGAATTGATAACCTCCTTTTTTGAAGTCGGTTAAAAATAATAAATGTAATACTTACGTAAATGTATTTGAAACGCGCTAGAATGGGAAATGAAAGAAAGAAGAATTATTGAATTTAAGAAACATTGAAATATTATTTTAGAAGGTGTTAAAAATCCTAATTTAACCAATCCAAAAAAAAGGAGTTTGTTAATTCGACCGTATAATTTTTACTCACAGGATCATCCGGATCCTTTATTTACATCTATCTGCCTATTATGCAATGTTAAAACGAAAACATTAGGTACTAGGTTAACATAAGTGAACAAGAGCTTTGAAACAAACTGTAAGCTTCTGTTCTAAGCACTAAGTTTTGTGTAACATTATAATATCAGAGTCGCTAATCCTAAACCAATCATAACAATCATTGACATATTAATACTGTCAATAATAACTAATTATGAAACTTGCCCACCAATAAACCTTAGCACCCTGTTAACACGGTTATGCAATGTAAAAACAAAAACATTTAGTACTAGGCAAACATAAAAGCAAAAGAACTTTAACATCCTTTGAACAGCACTTAAACACAATGCTGTAAAAAACATTTGCGTTTTGTCGCAACAACTGAAACGTGATACTGATCAATTAAATGAACTGTTTGCCCTGGTTATGCAATGTGAAAACAAAAACATTCTATACCAGGATAGCATAATCCTAACAGAGGTTATAAAACAAATATAATTATTGCATTATTTGCATAATTTTGCATAGTGTGTTTATGGTTAAGGTTAGGCTCGTGCCAGACATATCTTTATGTTGGAAGCTTTTATTTTATAATGTCAATTAAAGATTGGAAGCCACGTCTGACACGGAATTTTCTGGACATAGCACATCTTTGTTATAACAAGTGTACAAGGTATGCACTTTGCCATCATGTTTGTAAGTCAACGTACTATAGAATGATGTGTGCAAAGTAGTCTGACAGGTTGTTTCAATAAGTGTAATAAGTCGTACACAATAATTAATAAATTATGTTCAAATCTTTAAAGCTATGTGAGACATGGGCATTATAAAATTTACGCTGCAACACAAAAATTTTACATTAGTAAAACTTGGAATTGCTATTTTAGAAATTGTGACTTTTAGGAAATACGTAAAGTAAATTTTTGACGTGATAACGTCTTATAATTCGATAGAGCACTGCACGCACGAAAAAACATGACGTCATGCGTCGTTACCTCGCTTTGAGGCGTTCCATGTAAGGCTTGAAGTGCAAGCGAGAGCGCGGAACGAGCGACAAAGGAAGCACAATCGGCCTTTGCGTTCGGCTGCGTTCGACATCCGTCTATTAAATATAATTATTAAATATATTAATTTTAAATTAAAAATTTATAATAAATAATAAATTTAAAATATAAATTTATAAAATCAAAATCAATTATTTTATAAAATTTAAATTAATATTTATAAAAATATACTTAAATTAAAAATTTTAATAACCAATTAAATGCTACCATTCCATCAGTATTTTCTTAAGACATTGTCACGTTCAACTATCGTCAGTAAACCGACTTTACAGACAACCAATTTTTGTTCAATTGGGTCATCTAAACGACAGAAAACAAAATGAATAATTCTTTAAAGTCTGGCAACATTTTTGTATACGCAAGTAATACTTCGCTAACGTAACGGCCTTTTGTTTACGTTTATAATATTGATAAAAAGACAAACGATTGCAAAATTATTGTCATATCAGTAATAGTGGTTTGTTTATAAAACTCAAAGATCAAAACATTTTACACCAGGGTATGATAAAATCGAAGAATGCTCAACAATGCATTGTAACATGTCAGCATGAATCACGTGTCACAACCAAAACAACTAGTACTAGGCGAACATGAACAATGAAGAGTTTTTGAATAAACAAGCCTCCCCTTTTCTCCCTATCTCTCGCTGCCTCGTTCCATCGCCTGCCTCCCCATGGTCTCCATGTTTTGCTCGCGAATCATTACATAGTATAAAACAAAGTCGCTTTTTTATGTTTGTCCGGATGTATCCTTTAATCTTTAAAACTGCGCAACCGATTTTCATGCGGTTTTGACGTGACAACGTCTTGTAATTCGATAGAGCCGGCTGCACGCATGAAAAAACATGACGTCATGCGTCGTTACCTCGCTTTGAGGCGTTCCATGTAAGGCTTGAAGTGCAAGCGAGAGCGCGGAACGAGCGACAAAGAAGCACAATCGGCCTTTGCGTTCGGCAGCGTTCGACATCCGTCTATTAAATATAATTATTAAATATATTAATTTAAAATTAAAAATTAATATATTTATTATAAATTAAAAATATAAATTTATAAAATCAAAATCAATTATTTTATTAATTTAAATTAACATTTATAAAAATACTAGCTGACCCGGCAAACGTTGTTTTGCATTAAAAATTAAAAAAAAATTAGATGAAAATTAGATAGTAGCCGATTCTCAGACCTGCTGAATACGCATACAAAATTTGGTGAAAATCGGTCAAGCCATTTCCGAGGAGTATGGCAACGAAAACTGTGACACGAGAATTTTATATATTAGATACTTAAATTAAAAATTTTAATAACCAATTAAATGCTACCATTCCACCAGTATTTTCTTAAGACATTGTCACGTTCAACTATCATCAGTAAACCGACTTTACAGACAACCAATTTTTTATCAGATAGAGTAGTTCAACAGGAAGTTTTATGTGTATAATACATGCACAATGTAGTAGAGAAAAACTGATAATTTCAGAAGTTTCTGATGTGATGTCGTAAATTACCGCATTTTTGCGCTTACATTGCAAACGCTGGTCAAATCCTAGGAGATATATCAAAATAATTTTCGACAATGCACGCCTTAAAAAGGCCAAGAAAAGAGTCCGCGAAGATTTTTTTATCTTTTCTTATAATTAAAAGGAATGGCTTATTTACGATGCGATTTTAAGCAATAATTCGCGATTCTTAAATACTTTGTGCATTCAATATATTATTGCCCTTTACAGCATGTAATTTAAATAATATTTTCCAAGATATATTAGATTCAAAATGCAGGGACATAGCGAGCGTTTAGGGGTGGCGCGGGGCGTGCGTTGTGTAGCATACTTTAACACCAGCATTGTACCCGTGAGAAGCCGGAGCGGGTCGCTAGTGTTTTATAAAATAGCAATATCTACTATCGTGGTAAATATAAACAATGTTACTAGGATATGATAGAGTAACACTACTGGTTTAATTTATAGGTAATCGGTTATTCAAATAAAATTATTATTATAAAAACAAAAAACCCGACTGCTTAGAAGTTATGAACTGAAAAGAGAAAAACAAGGATCACTATATCTGTATAAAATTCTAAATACTTTATGGTGCTGCAAAAAGGGACAAAATACTTTAACCTGCGGGGAAAGAAAGATCTACCAAAACTACGTTTGTCCCCGCCTGCAGCACCATAAAGTATTTAGAATTTTATACAGATATAGTGATCCTTGTTTTTCTCATACATACATACGCTCGAAAAACATAACCCTACTTCTTCTTGACGCAGTCGGGTAAAAAAAGGATGGAGGTTTTTATACCTAGCATAACCTTGATAGTTGATTTCTATATTTTTGTCTATCCCAGAATTCGGTCTTAAGAGCAGAGGAGGTGCTCTTATTCGTAACTTACCTTAACTTATAAAAATAACACAATTTAGCAAGTTTGACAGCCTCATTGGCTCAGCGCTATGCGCAGTGCAATCATGAGGCACAGCTCCTGGGTTCGGTTCCCAGCAGTTTGATAATATTTTTAATGTAGTCGCTTTAAAAAACTTTAAAACATTTTTATCGGTTATAAGTTTCTAGGATGCTTTTAAAACCAATATTTTCTTATTTTTCAGATTTTCATCCACTCTGATATGAACACTCTAAAAAATTACGTTCCGGAAGACATGCTTCCAGAAGATTTCGGTGGTACTGGCTGCTCTTTGGATGAAGTGAACAGTAAGTGCATTTCTCTACTGGAACATATCAACCGATCGGTTTTGACGACCTCCGTGGCGCGGTAATATGTGCGGTGGATTTATAAGACGGAGGTCCTGGGTTCGATTCCCGGCGGGGCAGATTGAGATTTTTTAAAATTTTTCTTGGTCTGGCTCGTGGGACGCTCTTCGCCGTAGCTAGTTACCACCCTACCGACAAAGACGTACCGTTAAGCGAATAAGCATTCCGGTACGATGTCGTGTAGAAGCCGAAAGGAGTGTGGATTTTCATCCTACTCCTAACAAGTTAGCTCGCTTCCATCTTAGATTGCATCGTTACTTAACATCGAAAATATTCACTTAAATTACATGCTGTAAAGGGCAATAGTGATCTATATTGAATGCACAAAGTATTTAAGATACTCAATTGGATAAGGATTAATGCAGTATTGCTTAAAATCCATAAATAAGCCATTACTTTTGGTTCAAAGTAAAAGATGAAAAATGGTTATTGTAGGTTATCCCTAAGAGATAGACAAATACCGTCGCGGACTTTTTTGTTGACCTTTTTAACGTGTGCAATACTGTGGTACATTATTTTGCTATATCTCATAGGATTTAGCCAGCGTTTGCAATGAAAGCGTAAAAATGCGTTAATTTACGACATCACATCAGAAACCTCTAAAATTATCAGTGTTTCTCTATTATATAATGCATGTACTATACACATAAACCTTTCTGTTGAATTATTCTATCTGATAAAAAAACCGCATGAAAATCGGATGCGCAGTTTTAAAAGCATGGGACTAACATAATAAAGCGACTTTGTTTTTAACCGACGAAAAAAAACGGAGGATTTCGACACGTATATATATTTTTTTATGTATGACCACGCATAACTTTTATTAAAGGGCTTACTTCCAAGGTGGTCCCATTGTCATCATGTTAGGATCTGATGATGATATCCTGGAGAAATTGAATGAACTCTTCAAATTTTGGAGGCACGCTTACAGCGATTTCGGTTTTTATCTCGGTATCGGTAGCTTTTTGGCTACAAATGCCGTATAATATACTATGACAGTATAGTACGAGTACGTTACGTGGCGATAAATCACTAAAAAGTAAGAAATAAAAAATTTTAACAAAAAATAGAACCGACTCAAAACGCACTAAAAAGTAAAAAATAACTGTGTCATTTAGTTGCTTTAATTTACTTAAGCATATCTAGGAGTCGGTGCCAGCCAAGGTTTCTACTGTAAGGACGTTACCTAGAACCCACAAACTGCTTTACTACGTAAAATAAAGGTTCCTTAAACTTGGCTGGCACCGACTTCATATATATGCTTAAGTAAATTAAAGCAACTAAAAGACACGGTTATTTTTACTTTTTAGTGCGTTTTGAGTCGATACTATTTTTATTTAAAAATTTTTATAATATCTAATAATAATGATTTGCTTATTTCTAAATCGCAGGTGCCTGGATGAAGAAGTTGGATGAATACACTGCGTGGTTTAAAGAGCAAGAGTCGATCAAGGCAAACGAAGCGCTAAGACCTGGCACCCCAACTAATTACGACGAACTCTTCGGAATCGATGGCTCTTTTAGACAGCTGTCCATAGATTAATGATAGACATGACACTATAATAATAAGTAATTTGTAACGTTGAAATATATATTTGGATATGTGTAGCCATGTTTAGATAATACATTAAGAAACTTAGGTAAGCTCTATGTAGATAAAAAATAATATAATTCACGAACATCATGACCAGGCCCCCCTCTTTATAGGAGAGGGGATCGGGAGTGTACCCATCACGCTGCCCCAGCGCGGCTTGGCGAGCTGAGGGTGATAATGTTAATCTAACGATTAATGATAACAGTGACCAGGACCGACGGCTTAACGTGTTTTTCGAGACTGGGGAATAACACCGCCAACGTTCCGAGGCTTGAAGTAAACTGAATAAAAATCTCAGAATTATTGGAGACCCAACCCAGGATTGGAATCCAGGACCTTGTGATCGACGCCATATGGGTAAACTAACCACCAAACCATCGAGGCAGTCGAATGTATGTCATAAATTATATAATTATTTTGACATAATCTTTTGCTTGTAGCTAAATTTAAAATACATATCTCAATACTTAATTGTAAGAGCACTCGGTATGGTATTTTTTTTTTAATTTAAATTATGTAACTATACGCTCCTCTACAGTGTAGATGGTATTCAGTAATAATAAATGATCGGTGACAATCACTGTGTTTAAATTAAGAAGTATTCGTTATTTTAGTTGTTCCAGGACTCTTCTACAATATAAAAGAATTTGTGACTATCATAAATGTCAAAAAGATACCCGTCATTACCCTATTAACGACCCCCAACATATAACCCCCCCCCCCTCCCCCTCCTACTACCTATTAACGGACCAGACCTCCCTCCTCATAGGAAAGAGAGAGGGCATAATATATATACAGCATGAATTTTATTATAATATAAAACAATAGTTAGTTACTAGGGTATCAGAAATTAATGTAGGCAATGAAAAATACAAAACAATTTCATCATCTGTATCACAACAATAACAAACGGTACCAGGCAAACATCAACTGCAGAGAGTTCGTATAAACCTACCATACCACATGTTTCCATTATTTCGTACAACTATCAAATATCGTCCCATTGCCCACCTATTATAATTATTATAGACTCAGAAATAAAGCTATTTCATAGCAAATATTTGAAATACTTATAAATAAAATCACTTTTTTTTATTTATGTAATGTATTTTAGTATTGCACCAATACAAAACATCTCTTTGAATAAGTATATTATGAAATGCCTGATGAATGAAAAATGTTCGCCATATTTTGGAAAACGAAGAACGAGGTAAAAAAATGTGACGGTGGCGCCCCCAGAGCAGTGTCTATATTGTTATGATAAAGTTTCACTTCTAGTTTTCTAGAAAATATTTTATTGTAAATTATAAATTTTACGTCATTCTATGATACCCGTACACTGTAGTCGGGGGTCAATGAACTATTTTAATGTCACAAGTGCTGCTATAGACGTACTTTGATCGAATTCTATGTACGCAGTTAGACTGTATTTTATGTCTATTTAGAAAATTTTGCTTTAATAATTAGTATTTTGTACGGTGTTATTTTTAACTAATAAACTTCCTATTATTGTATAGTAAAAGCTTTTATTTAAAAATAATTGAAATCCCTACAATCCTATTGCTGTTTATACTATAGTCAATCAGTTCAAAAACGTGAAAAATAGAGCTTTTTTTCAAAATCGCTTAAATGTTAATATTTTTTAAGTAAAGAAAAAACGAAATATCATTTTTTTTTCATCTTATTTTGTTAATAACAATTGCAATTTTTAAACTGCACCAAAATCCTTCAAAAACATTATTCTGGAGGTGATTCCGAATCGAATGAGCCATCGCTCATATTTTTAGGATCTTTATCTCTATTTTTCACGTTTTTGAACTGATTGACTAGAGTATTATAAGGGCAAAAATTTGAGAGCGTTTGTGTACAATGTTTATTACTCTTCCACGCAAAAAGTACTGAACGGATTTTAATGAAACTTCACAATAATATAGCTTACCTATCAGAATAACACATAAGTTACATTTTACCCCAAAATTCAAAAAATATCTGCAGAAGTGGACGTCCATTCACCGTCCATATGATGAAGATGTCTGAGCTGAGGCTGTACTGACCTATAGCGTCAGAATGAACACAATGACCACCAGAAGACACGTCACGTGTCGTCAAGGAACGTGTTGTCGCGCCAGACAAGTATAATTCTACATTTATCACTAATATTATGAAAGCGAAAGTTTGCGAGTGTGTGTTACTTCTTGAAGGTGAAACTATAGAACCAATCTGGCTGAAAGGACATACGTAAAAAAGGTACGGAAGTCTGCCATAGAGATGTCCAGAGATGATATTTATGTCATTAAAAAGTACATAATTATCTTCTATTTAAGTAATAATAAAGTTACTTTTAGCTAAGCAGTTGCTGATAAAAGTTGACTTTTTATACTACGACGACGGTCACGTCCTTCAGAATACAAAAAATCGATTGAAATTCTTATATTTTTTGATATAATTACTACTACTACCTTCGAAAGAAAGACCTACCAAAACTACTTTTGTCCCCGCCTGCAGCACCATAAAGTATTTAGAATTTTATATAGATATAGTGATCCTTGTTTTTCTCTTTTCAGTTCATTACTTCTAAGCAGTTGGGTTTTTGTTTTTATAATAATAATTTTATTTGAGACTTTTTAGTTTTAATTTGTGGTATAGAAATGAGACGGTACACTTGGTACACTTTTTGACATTGCTTGTTAAAACAGTAACATAAACATGATATGATATTTATATTTTTGAAATGGTCTTTTTACGAGCTTTCATTTGATACCCATATTGCTAGGATAAAAGAAAAAATGCACACGTCCCCCCTTTTTCCCCCATTTACAGCCGCCATTTTGAAAATTCATATAGCCTATGTCACTTCCACAATTTAGCTGATTTCAACGACACCTCACGTGTCAAAATCCGTTCAGCCGTTTAGGCTGTAGCGCGTGCCGAAGAAATGGACATACATACATACATACATATATACATACATACATACATACATACATACATACATACATACATACGCTCGAAAAACATTACCCTCCTTCTGACGCAGTCGGGTAAAAAGTTGGCTTTTCATACTACGACGATGGTCACGTGATTCAGAACACAAAAAATCGATTGAAATTTTTATTTTTTTCATATATTTCCAAGTTATTGCTATGAAACATGGGTAGTTGTTTAAAATTCACTGTGTATTTAAATAAAACAGTTAAATATGAGCATAAGTTTGGACAGCCTGGGGTAAAAATTTTGGCAATGTCCTTTATTGTGTATTTAAATAAAATAGTTAAATATGAGCAAATGGGGCAAATTGTTGCAATGGATCCTAAACTACGCGGTTGATATCGCGGGCATAAGCTAATATGTTTCTAATTTATATGAAAAACATGCAAAATTCATCGTCTAGCTGTGATGAAACTGACATCCGATATTATGATGTGTTGTAGTAAGGCGGCTTTTATTATTGTTATATTTACATTAAAATGCATTTAGGAAACCATACTTCTTATAATCGGGTCAAGTATTCTGCTAAACAAACATTGCGCATCATTCGTTTTATAAACAAAAATTAATTTATCATACCACTGTTATTAAGTCGAAAGTCTGTATGTTTGATGCTTCTTCACGACTAAACAGCTGAAGCGATTTTAATGAAATTTGATATAGAGTTAGCTGACACCCTGGATTAACAAATAGGCCACATTTTATCCCCAAATTCCCACGGGAACGAGAACTACGTGAGTGAAACCGCGGGCGTCCACATGTTATAAATGTCGTGTCTTAAAATTTGCATACCTAAATATACATTAGAGATGTTTAAAAAGAATGCTTTCTTTATGGCAATTATAGCAATTGGCATGGCAATTACAGGCAATGCCTCTCCAGACTTTTAAAAAAGAGCTAAATAAATGGCTTCTAGAAAAGAATTTCTATAAGGTTAATGAATAAAAAAAAAAAAATTTAATTGTATCATTGTTATTATTCTTATTTTTTTTCGACATTTTTTTATTATTTAATATGACTGATTTAAGTGTTAATAATTGTAATATTTAATATGAATCCTACTATATTTGCACGCCAGAATGGCTAAATATATATATAAATGTCGTGCACTTGTTTGTACAGATTTCGCGCATCATTATTTTTAACCGACGAAAAAAAACGGAGGAGGTTCTCAATTCGACACGTATATTTGTTTTTTTTTTTTATGTATGACCACGCATAACTATTTACAGTGTTGTCCGATTTTGATAATTCTTTTTTTATTAGAGAGGGCATACATCCAAGGTGGTCCCATTGTCCTCATGTTAGGATCTGATGATGATATCCTGGGGAAATTGAAGGAACTCTTCAAATTTTGGAGGCACGCTTACAGCGATTTCGGTTTTTGATTCGGTATCGGTAGCTTTTTGGCTACTAGTGCCGTATAATATACTATGACAGTATAGTACGAGTATGTGATGTGGCAATAAATTACTAAAAAATACGAAATAAAAATTTTTAACAAAAAATAGAACCGACTCAAAACGCACTAAAAAGTAAAAAATAACTGTGTCATTTAGTTGCTTTAATTTACTTAAGCATATCTAGGAGTCGGTGCCAGCCAAAGTTTCTACTTTCAAGGACGTTACCTAGAACCCACAAACTTCTTTACTACGTAAAATAAATGTTCCTTAAACTTGGCTGGCACCGTCTTCATAGATATGCTTAAGTAAATTAAAGCAAGTAAATGACACAGTTACTTTTTACTTTTTAGTGCGTTTTGAGTCGGTTCTATTTTTTGTTAAGAATTTTTTGAACTCGTAATGACGTCTGGAAAATGTGCGAACATTTCAGAATCGCATACAAATAATTTCAAAGTTAAAAACAATTAAAGATTTCTTATATTGGAATTGAAGATATTTTTAATTTTCAGTAGGTATGTTTGACCTTTGAAACCGCTGATATCTAAAACTAACTGCACATTTTGGTGTGTAGTAGACTGTCTACTTGAAAGTAGACTAAAAGTTTCGGGTAGACTTTTACACTATTTTGGCATTTTGTTCCTTTGTAGCAATACCAATGGATTTTTGAAAATTTGAAAACAAAGCATCCCTTTCTCAATTTTAGTCACTACATCTTCTTTTACACCACACTTTTATCATACCATATTATATGTACGTTATATGTGTAGAGAGAATGGATGAAAGAAGATTAACAAAAGAGATTTACAAGGCGAGGGTGAATGGAAATGTTGGAAGGGGAAGGCCTAGGCAAATGTTCCTGGACCAAATTCAGGACATTTTAAATAATGGCCAGGTCAGAAGTACCCTTTTTTCTGATTGAGTAGTTGCCGTAGGCTCTATACGGCGAGAGTGCCCGAAGGCGAAGAAGATAAGAGGGCGTAACGACTCTCTAAGGGCGTCTCCTGTGAGACTCGGGCCTCGGCTTAGAGGGACGTTTGGAATGGGTATGTGGTTTGGCGTGATTGTTAAATCAGACCAAAGTGTCCCCTTAATGGATGCAGGTGATTTCCACGTCCGGGTGACGT
This sequence comes from Mycalesis mineus, assembly GCA_034621355.1. Lineage (NCBI taxonomy): Eukaryota > Metazoa > Arthropoda > Insecta > Lepidoptera > Nymphalidae > Mycalesis > Mycalesis mineus. The sequence goes on along the minus strand of CM067888.1, from coordinate 16,133,734 downwards.
TAGGAAAGAGTACTAAACCGACAAACTTGTATGAAAGGATTAATGAAAGTGGAAGAAGCTAAGGAAGTATGCAAGGACCGTGGCAAATGGAGGGATGCGGTCTCTGTCTACCCCTACAAGAATAAGGCGTGATGTTATGTATTTATGAAAACATAGACTAAGTATATATGATTCATAAAATCCATTATACGTAATGGTTACAGCTACTTGCGAGCAAACTCTATATCTTTACTTATATTATATCAAATAATAATCGATACGATTATTAGTAGAAGTAGTGATTAATCTCCGATATAATACAATGTTTTACTGGTTACGGGGATTATATACACAAATCACAATAAACTATGTATTGCAAAGTGGTAATTGCCTTCAAGGTCATTTAGTATAAGCCACGAACAAAGACGTTGCGGTTTCAAAATTTAAAGGTGCTCGTCCACGTTTAGAATCTGTACGAGTGTGTCGATTAGAAGCTAACCACGGTAGACTGCCTCGTTGGTCTAGTGGTTAGCCTGGCTTCGATCACGAGGTCCTGGGTTCGAATCCTGGGTCGGGTCACGGAATAATTCTGAGTTTTTCATTCTTCTATGAAATTCTCAGTACATTCGAAGCCTGGAGTCGGGAAGTTGGTGGTGTCACACCCCCGTGCCTCGGAGTGCTCGTTAAGCTGTCGGTCCCGGTCACTGACATCACAGCTGATAGTGATCGTTAATAAATGACACATTATCACCCTAAGCCCGCCAACCCCAACGGTTGTAAAGCGGACGTAACAGAAATCGGTATACTCCAGTGACATTTTGCCATATTTGGATTGACAGACTGAAGATGAGATGATCGACGAGATTTTTTTCGAGAATCGACGTACTAAGCACGAGTCGAGCACAAATTAAACATGAATTCATATAGACAGTATAGACTGGGTTACAAGCCTTGAACGTGAACGAATCGAGTGTTCGTCTTCGCCCCGCCAATCGGCAATTCGACGAACATGAGGGTATTCAAGGACAGTGCTCGGCAGCAGCTCGTTGTACTTATGTCCATATGGCCTTGAACAACGACCAGCAAGACCATTCCGTTCCTATCCGGCTTCTAAGGATACACACCATAATGCCGTCTTTTCGGAGTATCTGTTAATTAACTTTAGAGACATCCGACCGACTGACTTATCATATATCTACACACTTTTTAACCGCCGAAAAAAAAAACGGAGGAGGTTCTCAATTCGACACGTATATTTTTTTTATGTATGACCACGCATAACTTTTTACAGAGTTGTCCGATTTTCATAATTTTTTTATTAGAAAGGGCATACGTCTAAAGTGGTCCCATTGTCATCAGGATCTGATGGTGATATCCTGGGGATATTAAAGGAACTCTTCAAATTTTGGAGGCACGCTTACAGCGATTACGGTCTTTGTCTCGGTATCGGTAGCTTTTTGGCTACAAGTGCCATATAATACACTAAGACAGTATAGTACGAGTACGTAAAAGTAAGAAATAAAAATTTTTAACAAAAAATAGAACTTTTTACTCTTTAGTGCGTTTTGAGTCGGTTCTTTTTCTTGTTCAAAAATTTTATTGCAGTACTAGAAGTCACTACAGCATGAAGTTTTAGAATCGTTCCTTTTAAAACAGTGGGTCAGCAATAAAATATAAAAGAGCCGGCGTAGACACAAGAAATTATAACATTGTAGATATGTTCTACTCTGGCCTTATGCACAGTTTTCTTTTAAGCCGAAGAAAAATCGGCTTTTTTTTAAATAAAAAGGGTACTTCCAGAATGATATATATGATATGATTCCATAGTCATCATGTTAGGCTCTTATGATGGGATCTTGAGAAAAAACCCACAAAATGCTTTGTTACTTCGTTGTTTGAAGTTGAAAGCTTTTCGGCCCACGCCATGCAAGTACGAAACGCAATTTTGTATTTTGGGATCATATGGAGGATTTAGAAGAAAGTCGAATTTTAAAAATTCAGTACTTCAATTGTCTAAGTATAACACGTAATTATTTTCTTATGTGTTTACGGGTTGTCACGACAAATCACTCGCCAGACCACTCTTCGTTAGAGATTCTTAGAGTTTTATTTTTATCAATGTTTATCGAAGGGCCACCACGAAGAACGACTACGATTTCTACTTAAATAATTGAGGATACCTTCTGAATCCATTACCGGGAAATAGATATAAGTTATTAGTATATAAGTAAGGACAGAGATCGAAGGTTTCTTAAGTACGAATATGAATAGTAACCTTGTCAGCATTTATAAAATGACGAAGGCTTAACGTCCACATGCTCTCAATGTATAGTAGAAGTTTCGCCTCCGATTTAATACAACTTGCGTTCATGCTCGAAAAAGTTTTCTCGGGAAACGCGAATGGCGGCGCTCAAATTAAGATGGCGGCATTGCCGGATAAATTACAACAAACTTCATGATGTTGAAATTTGTAAAATTCTTGACTGGTTAATAACTTTTAGGCTGTAATTGATTGAAAATTAAAACAATATTTTTTTTAAGGATTTAAACTATAGTTAATAATTTCACTGACAACAATAAACAGCCTATTAACGGCCCCCACAAGGCCAGATACCCCTCTTTAAGAAGGAGTGAAGAGGAGATATGGAGCATTGGTCTACCACGCTGCTCCAATGCGGGTTGGCGGGTAGGGTGATAATGTTTCATTTATTTATGTTCACAAGGTTAAGGCTATGTTACAAACAAAGTAAGATTGGATGAAACAGCGTATGAAAGGTTACCCTTTATATTTTATAAATTGGTTTTAAAACCTTGATTATTTCAAATATATATTTAGTTTAAACACATAATTCAGATCATAAGTCATATAAGCATACATACATATATAACAACCCTCATTCCCATAGGATTAGTCTCTATGTACCCCACATAGAGACTAATCCTTCCACTGTCTTTGCATACTTCCTTAGCTCCGTCCACTCTCATTTATCCTTTCATACAAGTTCGTCAGTTTAGGGTACCTACTCTCGATCAACAGTCATATTAGCAGCCGTTTTATAATGTCGTATATCTATAACAAGAAATAAAATCAAAGTGTCTGTTTTACATAATGTACATGATACGTACGGTATTAACGTTAAAAAACCGATTATGAAAATTTTGTTTATCTGTCTGTTTGTTTGGGCTAATTTCTGAAACTACCAGTCAGATTGTAAAAATTCTTTTTGTATATGACAGATAGACTCATGAGGAATGACATACTATAGTTTCTATCCCCCTATGCCCACGGGCACAGGAATTACGCGGGTGAAACACGAGCGCTGAGTAAGTTGTAATAGGTAAAGCGATGGCATCCGCTACCTACGCCGTCACTCAAAATCTGATTAAGCGCTTTGGGTCAACGGGTCAATACGTTTCCTTAGCAATAACGCTCTCAACTGAGATTTTACTAGCGGACGCGTATAACCACTCAGATTCATTCATGGTTTATTAGTTAGTATTTTTCTACCTACGTAAAACCTCATTAAAACAAGGTGCTGCAGGAAATGTTCAATCTACTTATAAATGGATTTCTTTTCTGCTATTAATAAGACAAGCACTATATTTTGCTTTAGGAAATATTTATTCCACTTATGAAAATCCGTTATATATTGGTCATTCATCGTAGGTGCATACTACGTTAATTTTCTCTTTAGATCTTAATAAAACATAGCTTACATGTAGCTCCAAGGAAATGTTTAATCTACTTGTGAAAATCGTCAAAAAAGGATAAGTGCGTACAGTCAGACAGGTAAAAGAATGATAAAATAAATGTTAAAAAATTAAACACAATAACTTTCAATCTTTTCACTTTATTTAAATTCTATTCAAAACCCAATTAATTCCAATATTTAACAGTAGTGAGATATTAACAGCTCCACACCGCATCTCGACAGATGTGTAGCGGCCCTTACTGTAATCAATATCAACAAAACGAGTCCATTAAATGCGCCAAACAAAAGACACAACTAGTAAAAGGTTGTCCAATAATGAAATTTAATCAGCCGTCGCTAACATTGTACCTAAGCCAAATATTGTGTTAGGAAAACTTGAAGAAAAACTTCCTTCGCCTCATAATAACGTTCGTACGTTCAATACATATATAAATAGACGATTGCAATAATGCTAAATAAATGCTTTTTATAATAATAATTGCAATTTTTAATTAGGTTACTAAATACCCACTAATAGTGGGTATTTAGTATTATGATCTTGTAGCACCAACTTGTGCAGTTAAAATTCAATTTAAATGGATATCAAATGAAAGGGCTTGGCCAGTAAAATAACCCAATTTTAATAACAACAAAATAGTTTTTAAGAAATAAATAACAAAATCTAAATACATTTCGACCTCTATGGTGCAGTGGTATTTGCAGTGGCTTTATAGGACGGAGGTCTTGGGTTCGTTTCCCTGCGGGGCCAATTAAGATTTTTCTTATTTAGTCCTGGTCTGGCTGGTGGATGGATTTAGATGTGGTTAGTTACCGCCCTGCCGGCAAAGACTTACCAAGCGATTTAGCGTTTCGGTACGATGTCGTGCAGAAACCAAAAAGGGGCGTGGATTTTTAACCTACTCCTAACAAGATTGCCCGCTTCCATCTCAGATTTCATCTACACTTACCATTACGTGTGACTGCAGTCCAGGGCTAATATGTGTCAAAAAATGTGTCATACTTACTTTATCTTTTAAACAGAAAACAAGCTAACCACCACCACCCATCCTACACAGAATACACATTTTATATTTCGTGATGAAAAAAATCTTTATAAACATGTAAAAACGCGTAACACCCTCTAGTCTAGTGGCACTGCCACACTAATTGGATTGCATTGAAAAGCTTGCCTCGAATGCCTTTTTTCACTCTGAAATAGTGTGAAAATTCTTTAGATAAGGCTCAGACCGCAGATGCAACTGATTAATGTGTGGTTCGAGTTATTGAGATTGAATTGATGAAGTATGCTATGGAATTAATTTGTATGCCTTTATATCAGCGTTTTTGCATTTTGATGAAAGGATTTTCAGACACCAAAATACTCATTCTAATTAAATATAGTAGCTCCTAAACTGAGCTATCTACAGATTGAGGCGTGGTTTTAAAATAAAAAGGGAATTATAATACAACGTGTTAGGTAACTACCTTATCAAGCCGTCAATCAGAAATTAGAACGAGAGAATATATGCCTAGTGTTGTTTGCAGCGGGATTTTAAAATAATATTGACTAAGTAATTGACACAGTTATTTTTTACTTTTTAGTGCGTTCTGAGTCGGTTTTATTTTTTGTTAAAAATTTTTATTTCTTACTTTTTAGTGATTTATCGCCACGTAGCGTACTCGTACTATACTGTCATAGTTTATTATACGGCACTAGTAGCCAAAAAGCTACCGATATCGAGACAAAAACCGAAATCGCTGCAAGCGTGCCTCCAAAATTTGAAAAGTTCCTTCAATTTTCCCAGGATATCATCATCCGATCCTAAAATGATGACAATGGCAAAAAAAACAAATAAAAAAAAAACAAAAAAAAGACAAGCATGCTCTTTGTAATAAAAAAAGAATTATCAAAATCGGACTACTCTGTAAAAAGTTATGCGTGGATATACATAAAAAAATAAAAAAATATATATATATACATGTCGAATTAAGAACCTCCTCCGTTTTTTTTCGTCAGTTAAAAAATAGTGTAAAAAGAGCTATATAAATAAAAATAAAACCTATTAAACTATAGTCATTAAAAAAGCTATAAACACTGTAATTTCGCCCAATAAACGCTCTAGTATACAGTTAATAGATAGACCTTTGTTCTGTCTTTTTGAAATCCTCTCCCAGAATGTCACCATTGCTCTAAATCCCGACATATCGGAAACACGGCGTAGTTATTGGACGCTTGTGCCGAATTTCAAACTACCCGCAATATTTTAGTGAAAATCCGGAATTTATCCCGATATATGCAGATTCGGATTTATATATACAAATTGAAACAACAGTAAAATTATTTGGTATCTATTTTACTTATTGAGGGCCTCCGTGGTGCAGTGGTATGCGCGGTGGATTTATAAGACGGAGGACCTGGGTTCGATTCCCCGCGGCGCAGATTGAGATTTTTCTTAATTTGTCTTTGTCTGGTTGGTCGGAGGCTTTTGCCATGGCTAGTTACCACCCTACCCCTACCTATGTATCCCTATTGTTGTTTGCAGCGGGATTTTAAAATAATATTCTGATGTCTTATCTACCGCCGCATCGGAAAAGCAATCCGTGACGAGAAATGACGCGTCCAGAAAAACTCGACACATGCTCTTTTTAAAATGAATTATAAAAAAACTCAATTACAATAATTAATATTACACTAAAAATATGCATACTTTGTAACAACCAAAAGAACAGTGCAATACACTATTCGACTATTCTAACATGTCAATACTTATTTTTTATTTTAGGGCCTGGAATCAAGTCTTTTCGAATCATTTGTCAGTCGACAGAAGATTACCTTACTTTACCATAGACGATATAAATAAGAGGATAGACATAATAACAAAACAATTATAGATTAGATAACCTAGAAATATATCTGTCAAACTCTGTAACCAAAGGATAACCGGGGAAAGCAAGCTCGGTTAAGATAACCACCCCGTTTACGTCCTTAACCGGCGTACTGGTTTTGGTGAAAAGTAAATTTATAGAAACCGACGGTTAGCTTACGTTAACCGTTGGTTATGATAACCGAAATCTTGGTGCACACAGGCCTAAAAGAAGAAGTGTCTAAAATTGAGAAAAGGATGTTTAGATGGTTTGGGCATGTAGAGAGAATGGATGAAAGAAGATTAACAAATGAGATTTATAATCAATATCATTTTGAAATATGACCAGGCAAAGAGTATACTAAACCAACGAACTTGGATGAAAGAATTAATGAGAGTGGAAGAAGCTAAGGAAGTATGCAAGTGCCTTGACAAATCCCAGAACCGGAAAGCGTAGTGTTGGTCTAAGGAAGTATGCCCCCCATTAGGAGGACTGATGATGTCAAGCGGGTCGCAGGGAGCTCGTCACGGGCGGCTCAGGATCGTTGATTTTGGAAGTCACTAAAATGGCCTAAGTCCAGCAGTGAACTTTCATCGGCTGTTTATGACAATGACGGCCTCCGTGGCGCAGAGGTATGCACGATGGATTTACAAGACAGAGGTCCTGGGTTCGATTTTTTTTAAATTGTCCTGGTCTGGCTGGTGGGAGGCGTTCGCCTTGGCTAGTTACCACCCTACCGACAAAGACGTACCGCCAAGCGACTTAGCGTTCCGGTACGATGTCGTGTAGAAACCAAAAGGGGTGTGGATTCCATCCAACTCCTAACAAGTTCCATCTTAGATTGCATCATCACTTAACATCAGGTGTGATAGCAGTCAAGAGCCAACTTGTAATCGATAAAAAAAATCCTCCTCTTAACAAGTTAGCTCGCTTCCATCTTAGATTGCATCATCACTTAACATCAGGTGTGATAGCAGTCAAGAGCCAACTTGTAATCGATAAAAAAAATCCTTCTCTTAACAAGTTAGCTCGCTTCCATCTTAGATTGCATCATCACTTAACATCAGGTGTGATAGCAGTCAAGAGCCAACTTGTAATCGATAAAAAAAATCCTCCTCTTAACAAGTTAGCTCGCTTCCATCTTAGATTGCATCATCACTTAACATCAGGTGTGATAGCAGTCAAGAGCCAACTTGTAATCGATAAAAAAAATCCTTCTCTTAACAAGTTAGCTCGCTTCCATCTTAGATTGCATCATCACTTAACATCAGGTGTGATAGCAGTCAAGAGCCAACTTGTAATCGATAAAAAAAATACTCCTCTTAACAAGTTAGCTCGCTTCCATCTTAGATTGCATCATCACTTAACATCAGGTGTGATAGCAGTCAAGAGCCAACTTGTAATCGATAAAAAAAATCCTCCTCTTAACAAGTTAGCTCGCTTCCATCTTAGATTGCATCATCACTTAACATCAGGTGTGATAGCAGTCAAGAGCCAACTTGTAATCGATAAAAAAAATCCTTCTCTTAACAAGTTAGCTCGCTTCCATCTTAGATTGCATCATCACTTAACATCAGGTGTGATAGCAGTCAAGGGCTAACTTGTGGTCGATAAAAAAAATTATGATGAAGCCTGTAAGGATAATAATAAGATCCTGATAAAAAGTCACGGGAAAATAGTCCTATACTAAAGCCAAACTCGATGTAGAATGCTTGTCAACAAACAAATTAAAAATGAAGGTAGAAATCACTCATCATTTTACACCTATATTTTAACCGAGGAAAAAAGAGGTTCTCAATTCGACACGTATATTTTTTTTTTTTTGATCACGCATAACTTTTTACAGAGTTGTCCGATATGACAGTATAGTACGAGTACGTTACGTGGCGATAAATCACTAAAAAGTAAGAAATAAAAATTTTTAACAAAAAATAGAACCGACTCAAAATGCACTAAAAAGTAAAAAATAACTGTGTCATGTTGCTTTAATTTACTTAAGCATATCTAGGAGTCGGTGTCAGACAAGGTTTCTACTTTAAGGACGTTACCTGGAGCCCACAAACTGCTTTACTACGTAAAATAAATGTTCCTTAAACTTGGCTGGCACCGACTTCAAAGATATGCTTCAGTAAATTAAAGCAAGTAAGTGACACTGTTATTTTTTACTTTTTAGTGCGTTTTGAATCGGTTCTATTTTTTGTTATTTTTAATTGACTTGTTAATGACGTTTTCATGACAGTAAATTAGATTTGTAAGCTTTAAATCAATTAATATAGGTATTCAATATCTTTTAAATAAGACTTTATAGAAAAACAAAAGTATTTAATTTTATTATTTATTCATTTAAAATTGGTTTGTTGATATGTTTTCCACATTGATGTTGGCTTTAGTATAGGTGATAGGTAGATGTAATCGTACAAAGAATACTAATCTATTGTTACGTAGGTAACTACTGTTTCAATAAAGCAAACCAATAATTAAGTTAACGATAAATTAATCGGTTAGCAATTTTTATTTATCAATATTTTGAAAGAGTCTGAGTTGTTTTGAAATATTATTATAAAATTCATTTCAATCATAATTACACCAGTATAGTACATAAATTATTGCCGTTCTAATTTTTAACCGACGAAAAAAAAACAGATTAGGTTATATTACTTTTTAGTGCGTTTTGAGTCGGTTCTATTTTTTGTTAAAAAATTTTATTTTTCACTTTCTAGTAATTTATCGCCACGTAACGTACTCGTACTATACTGTCATAGTATATTATAGGGCACTTGTAGCTAAAAGGCTACCGATACTTACACAAAAACCGAAATCGCTGCAAGTGTGCCTATAAAATTAAGAGTTTCTTCAACTTTTTCCAGGATATCATCATCAGATCCTAACATGATGACAATGGGACCACCTTGGAAGTGTGTCCTTTCTAATAAAATAAGAATTATCACAATCGGCCAACTCTGTAAAAAGTTATGCGTCCTACATAAAAAAAATATATACATGTCGAATTGAGAACCTCCTCCGTTTTTTTTCATCGGTTAAAAACGGTCACGGGAACGAGAACTACGCGGGTGAAACCGCGGGCGGACTCTTGTCTACAATATATTATTGATATGAAGAAACCTTAACCTTCTGTTTAATTGATTAAATACGTCTCTTTCAATTAGACGGCATAGCTCTTAACGATTTCCATGTTGAGTTTCAATATCACAAAAAATTATGGGCGTAAAATCTTAACCAACAAGGAAATAAAGCCAACATCGCATTTATTTCTATCAGTTAGGTATAAGATCGTATCTGGGCATATTTCTATTTATATATTATTCATACAGTCTACTTTAAAATGTATACAATGCAACAGAAGAAGATAAATGTATAATATTTCGAATTAATCTCCGCATCTTATGTTGGCAACTCTTAGCAAAGTTTATGTGCTTCGTTCACATGAGAAAGTTTACTTGGACCAGTTTTAGTAGTCAAGTAAGCAAGTGGTATACATGTGAATATTGACTAGAAACTATATTAAAAATTTTATAATTAAATAAGATACTCATTTCGTATACTACGCAGAATCTCCTTTCCAAACCGATGGAGAGTCACTTTTCACCAACAGACATGGCTTTTTAAAAGTACTTGCATACCAGGCTACTCGAAATAAATTAATTTGAATTATTTTATATCTAAAGTACTTATGAATTTATTATAAAAGACACTAACCATATATCCATCAAAAATAACCAGGTAGTATTTTTAAAACATGTTTAGTTTGGATATAGACATATAATTTTTCTTTCGATACCTGCTCATAACAAATTTTATCTTAATACAGTTGTAGCTTAAGAGGTTAGCTATACTTGGAATTTTATTTAAATATTTTTGTACCAATCAATAATGTTGCAATGTAGTTTTTGTTTTAATCAATGAAACGGCGAAATAAATTCAAGAATATCATAAGTAAGTAGGCTCAATCGAGCCTTTCTACTGAGGTTAACCTTATCCTGTAATAGATATTGTTGTAGCAAATAAACTACCTGATTATGATGACATCCATCTTGCATGCTATAGATACAATAACATTTTAGTTTCTAGTTGTACTACTATGTATTCTGCATATGTCTTGCATGCCATAGATACAATAACATTTTAATGTCTAGTTGTACTATTATGTATTCCGTGGTTCTAGTAGCGAGCGCTGCGCAAACGCAGCATCGGGTCAGGCAAAGTGCCGCATTTCCCAACGTACAGAGAGAGGCTGCGCGAGGTCAGTAACAGCTGTTCCTTGCAGCTGGATGGACGTGTTTCTTATACTCTGTTGAATAACCAAACTAGTTTTATTGTGAGATTTTGTCGCGGAAAGATCGTGTAAGTTAATTGTTTCTATTTTTAATTATATCTCAAAAAACACCGATGATTAATTTTGTAACTATGTTTTTTTTTTTAAGATTTTAGTTTTTTATTTTTTTTTAATTCTAAAAACTACTAATTCATATTTCGTTTTATTTCTATATTTATTTTATCGATATTCTTCTTTTATTTTTATAATTACCATTATGTAGGGTAGTTTTAGAATATTTCATTAATTTTTTGTCGGAAATATGTCCAAGTTATAACGTTTTTTTTTAAATAGATATGGTTATTGTTTTAGCGATTATCGTTTATTGCTATCTTTTAGCTTATTTCCACAATTCGTAAAAGTATTTTCGTATGAGTTTTGATAAACGCGTTTTCAGGGTAGGAATATTATTTTTTTTCTGCCTGTATTGCACCGATAGCGTAGTTCATTTTAGTAAAGTGTATTTTGTTTTAAACTGAATCTGTGTGTAAACTATAATATAATAAAAGTTTTAACATGTTATTTAAGACGTTATGAAAAACGCGTTTTCAGGTATATTTATTTTTTTTTTTCTTTCTGTATGACCACGCATAACTTTTTACAGTGTTGTCCGAGTTTGATAATTCTTTTTTTATTAGAAAGGGCATACATCCAAGGTGGTCCCACCGAAAGCGTAGTTCAAATTTTGGAGGCACGCTTACAGCGAATTGTATTTTGTTTTAATATACTATGACAGAATCGGCCTGTGCGTAATACTAAATAAAAGTAAAAAATTTAACATGACTTCATAGATATGCTTTAAAGCAACTAAATGACACAGTTATTTTTTATGTCGTTTGGATCTATTTATAATCTTATCTCTAGAAGATGTCCGCTGTTTCACCCGCATAGTCTTCGTTTAAAGTTGGCCTAATCTCCCACAAATCATACTTGAACAATACTTTAAGGTTTTCATAGATTAATCTTAAATATTTAATTAATTTTGGAAATTATTTGATTTAGAAATATAGACCTTTCAACGAGAGTGAAAGTTACAAATTACTAACCCGATTTAGTTTTAAAAATAAATTTGTAGGTAGGCAGATAATTAATAAAGAATATTTTATGTGTGAATGAATCGAAATAATCATTATTATGTAGGTCTTGTTTCACGTCCACGTATAGTTTTATTTCTATCTTCCTGCCGTTGGATTACGAAAGCCTTTTAAATGTTACTTTCGTCAGACGATGGCGCAAGTTGAGACTAAGTAAGGTGTAAAGGGCGTTATTGTGAGAACTTTGTAGTAAAATACACTTATCTTATTGAAGTAGGTATATCTTATCTTATTGATAATTTATGATTGCACACGCATTTGTTAAATTTTTTTTTAAATCACACTAATATTATAGATCATTTTTTCTTTACGGACACAAAAATGACAATTAAAAATGTCATTCCCATGTACATAAATTAGAAATGGCCCAAAAATTTCCACATCTATTTATCCTTTTATGACACAAATATGACAAATAGACACGTCATTCTTGTGTCCATTGGGAAATAATGAACTTTAAGTCAGAACGCTAGAGGCACCGGGATGTTTTCAGATCCATTTCACCCACACCTGCTACCTGAGGGAATATTATAAAAGCGGAAGCTTGTGTGTATGTATGTGTGTGTGTATTATGTATGTGTGTGTTCTTGCAATCTCTAAGGTGATGCTGTCTATGTCTAAGATGTCTATCTACGAAAATCGGTCATTGTTAAGTAGTCTTTCAGTTCTCAAAGTGTCATTTCGCAGTAATTTTAATTGGGCGTTACTCAATCATTCTGCATCGGCATCAATGCGTTCCCACTGTCTCTTTGACCTCATCTTATTGCAATTAAACCAGCGCCCATTGTTTTATTTTAACTGGTAAGCGAATCAGTACAATGGTCCTTGTCTCAAAATAAGAGTTTTGGTTGAGATAACATGAATATCGGAACTATACTAAAGCCAAACTCGATTGAGAATGCTTGTCAACAAACAAATTTTAAATGTAGGTAGAAAATGCAACACAATTTATGCCTGATAAATTTAAAATAATGTTTTGTTTTTTTATAAAATCTTATTAAAAGATGTTGAATATATTACTTAGTTTTAAGCGTACTAATCTAATTTATTGTCATGAATTTGTCATTAACTAGTTAATTAAAAAAAAATAGGTGTAAAATGACTAGTGATTTCTACCTCCATTTTGTTCGTTGACAAGCATTCTCAATCGAATTTTGTTTCGGTATAGGTACCTATGGCATGGTAATTTCTAAACGAAATGACCGATTACAATCGGTTTTTTTGTTTTAAAGTAGGTATGTGTGATTCGGATGGTTCTTAGCTATACTTAATAAAACTATTCAGGCATTTAAAAAATCATCGACTTATTTTTTGCGCATTGCTTGACTATTTTTAACGATCAGAACGAACTATTTTGAAGTTAGATGTCCAAATTGTTACTACTATTATATTTCCTAGCCATTTTAACCTTGAAATGTTATATCAAATGAAGAAGGTTCAAATTCTCAGAAAATTTTGATAGTAGAGTCTTCTTGTTTTATTCCTTACAAGTTAGCCCTTGACTGCAATCACACTTGATGGTTAATGATCATGCAATCTAAGATGGAAGCGGACCAATTGGATGAAATCCACACCCCTTTCGGTTTCTACACGACATAGTACTGAAGCCATCAGCGAGACCTGGACTAATTTGGAAAATCTTAATTAGCACCGCCAGGAATCTAACCCGAGACCTTCGTATAAATACACTGCGCATTCCACGCAGCCACGGTGATCTTCAAATAAACAAACTCTTTTCTATAATATTAGCATAGATTATAGGCCATATTAAACTTACAGATGAGGTCGTTAATCGAATTATACAAAATCTAATAGTGCCAATAATCTTTGTCTTAAATTATTCATTATAGTCAAATTATTCACTTTCTTACAACCAGATTACCCACATGTATCAGTCTCGCAATGGCTGACCAAACAACGCATTTGAGGTCAAGGTCCCAAAATTGATGCAATATGTTACTCGGATACATTCGAGACCACAATCGTGAGATTATTTGGCAACATCACATCTAAGAGACTGGTTATTCTTTGCGAATTTTATCTCCGTTGAGCTAGCTTCATAGCCAGTTTTTAAGAATTTTTTTTTTTTTAATATTTCTGGTATAACTTTTTATTGGACCTATTTTGTTAAAATTAAACAACCGTGAAGATTTTTAATTGCTATGTGATAATGTTTGTTCAATGTTGTTATTCTAGTCTGTGATAATTTTTATCAATTATATCAATTAAAATAAATACTAGTGGACGCCTGTGGAATTACCCGCATAGTTCTTATACCCTTAGGAATAACAAATTAGCCAATCTCACTACAGGGACAGGCCTCCCTCCATGTAGGAGAGGGGATATGGAGCGTAAACCCACCATGCTGCTCGGGCTTAGGGTTATGATAATGTTTATATAAAAATATTTTTTAAAATCTGACTGGTAGTTTCAGAGATTGGCCGGAATAAACAGACAGACAAATAGATGGTTAAAAATTGCCAAACTAATGAGAAGTGACATAGGCTACTTTGAATCCTGGTATATAATTGAAAAAATATTATTTAAACCATTAGTCTAAAAATTAACAATACATTTTGTATAAGTGCTTAGGTACGTGGTTTTTAAGAGCAGGTTTAGTTTACCTTTTATTCATAAAATCTCGTTAATCTTTTCAGTAAAGATGAAGCTGAAGACAGACCTGCTGGTGCATCCATCAGAAGAGCTCTCGGAGAAGATCCGCATAGAACTGAAGGAGGATGTCGCCACCAGAGACCGGGATCTGGCTGCAATCAAGGAGTGGCTGCGAAAGGAACCACATCTCCCCAATGAGTGGGGTATGTAATCTAAGACAGAAAAATGTAAACTATATAAAACCGATTGAAAAATAATGCGATAGAATAATTATTGTAAAGGTTTTAGTAGTTAGTTTCTTATTTAACTAGGAGATCCCCGCGACTTCACCTGCACGGTAAATAGTGCAAAACGTACGTGACTTTTTTAGTAAAAATTGGTTGTAGCAAGCTTCTTGAGAAAGGTGATTGATATCGTGGTGTTGGTATGATGAAAGAAAGGATAAAAAAATATTAACAAAATGGAAATGTTGGAAGGGCCTAGGAAGACCGAGGCGAATGTTCTTAGACCAAATTCTGGATATTTTATAGAATAGCCAAAAAAGTCACAACTTTTTTTATTTTTTTATCAACTACAAGTTGGCCCTACTACTATTACACCTGATGTTAAGTGATGATGCAATCTAAGATGGAAGCCGGCTAACTTGTTAGGAGTAGGATGAAATCCACACCCCTATCGGCTTCTACACGACATCGCACCGGAACGCTAAATCGCTAAATCTTCTTTGTCGGTAGGGTGGTAACTAGCCACGGCGAAAGCCAGATCAAGACAAATTAAGAAAAATCTCAATCTGCCCTGCCGGGAATCGCACCCAGGACCTCCGTCTTATAAATCCACCGCGCATACCACTTCGCCACGGAGGTCGTCGTAAACTTGTATGAATAGAAATAGAATATAAAATAGAAAGAGAAATAGAATTTAATGAAAGTGAAAGAAGCTAAGGAAGTATGCAAGGACCGTGTCAAATGGAAATTTGTAGTCTCTGCCTACCCCTATGACGATGGGCCGTGATGTTATGTATGTACGAGTATGTATGTTAACTTTTTTCTGCATCCAAAGTGGTTTGGTTAAAGTAGTTCTTGAGTTCTAATATCCTGCTACATAATGAATATTGATGAAATATGATAATTACATATTTGATCTATATGAATAGGTAATGAATATTACATAAATATAGTATAAACGCTCGTAATTTGAAAAGAGTTTATCTGGAAAACCCCAATATGAAGAATGCATAAAAACACTCGCTAATATTGATCGCAACCACAAATATTAATAAATATAAGATGAGGATATCAATACGCTAAATCATAAATAATATTATGATATCTTTATGTATTGTAATTGCTGTCAGAATTTTTTTACCTTCTGATGATACAATCTACGATGCTAACGGGCTAATTTCTTAGGAGTTAAATGAAATCTACACCCATTTCGGTTTCTACACGACATCGTACCGGAACGCTAAATAGCTTGGCGGCTGTCTTTAACGATAGGGTGGTAAGTGACCACGGCTGAAGCCTCCCACCAGCCAAAATCCGAATACTTAAAATAAGAAGAGATATCAAAATACCGTATTGATTGCTGTCAGAAAGAACAATTAATTCTAGTAATTAATTAATTAATAAATAAAATAGGAGTTTGAAGTATTGTCTCAATATTTATTCAATAAGTATTTATTTACATTTGTAATGCCGCTGCATGTATGGATGTTGATTGTATTGACATGACGTGATTATATAAACATTGTGTATATAAGAGGTTGAAGATGATGTCTAGGACGACCTTCAAAGGCAAGTGAGACGGAAAAGAACGGATGTGTACTTAAGTGTTGATCTTAAGTCAATTGAAGTACCAATACAATTTCGAATTTATTTCCATCAAAGACTTAAATATATGGACATATAAATAAATATTTAATAGTTAAAAAAAATAAAATAAGATATTTACGAAAAGAATAAGCCATCTAACTGTTCATCCAAAGGCAAGGTGCCCAACACACTGGCTCTATTTCTAGCATTAAAAAAATAAAAGAAAATTATAACAGTATAATATTTTCAGCCCTTGACTTATTCTTCCTTAATCCTTAATATTTCTTTAATCCTTTCTTAACTAAATGAACTCTAAATGAACTGTAACAGGAGTATATAAGGTAGAAAAAACTGGAAAGGAAATCCTTTCTTTTGAGACCGTTCTATTTGGAATCTGTTACATATTTTTTGCAGAAGACAATCCCTTGATGACGTTCCTGCGAGGCAGCAGCTTTTCCCTGGAGAAATGTAAACGCAAATTGGACATGTACTTCACGATGAGAGCCGCTTGCCCAGAGTTCTTCACCAACCGTGATGCATCCAGCCCTGAATTGAGAGAGGTCTTGAAATCTAAACTGTAAGTTCTTTCATAATCGTTATTATCAACCTAACGGACCACCATAGGCAAGTCCTTCCTACTTTACTACATGCATGTAGTTTAAACCTATCACTCCAATGTGGATTGGAGGGCTGAGGGTAATATTTGATTATTTAACAATCACTAACAGATGTTGATGATAGTAACCGGGACTGATGGCTTAACGTGCTCCTCGATGCACAGAAGTGACAACTTTCTGACTCTAGTCTTAAATTTAGGTACTGAAAATTACTTAATAGAAAGTAAAATTCAGAATTATTCTACGACCTATCCCAGGATTGGAATCCAGGACTGCGTCGACGCCACATGGCCACGATACCAACGAGGTAATCGGTTTATACTTAGTTGACTCATAAAGAAATGTCCCAGCGCTAGGGTACTTTTAATTTTCCAGACTTGATGACCAGTTCTGAACTTGCTTATATTGTGTTGAAACTGTAATTATAACTGTAACGTAATTAGCGGATATTTCCTGTTCAACTTGAATTTACGATTACTACAGATTATTTCTGCATTTGAATGCATAATTACTATTTTGCTATTAAGGTTTATTTATTGATCGGCTATTAAAACCCGACTGCATCACTTTAAGACCAGACTTTATTGAGTCATACAGAAACAGGTAGTCGACCTGATGTACAGTGGAAAAACCAATCATGACAAAGAACAATTAGCAAGCTTAAGATGCTCACGAAGAGAATGATATACTTATTACATACAGAAAAAACATTACCCTCCTTCTGACGCAGTCGGGTAAAAAGACTTGCGTTCGCCCTTAACGCGCTATCGAAAGTGTCGCTCTGTCTATGTTTGCGTTTGGACAATAAAGAAATGTCGCTCTGTTTTTGCGTTGTAAAAAAAGATATCTATATTATCCACTAGCGAACGCCCTCGACTCCGTTCGCGAGATGTTCTGTTTTCAGTACTTTAGGCGTGATTGAGTAACAAACAGACACAGTTACTTTCACATTTATAATATTAATATATATTTTGCCGCACGGTCATGCTAGGAACAATTTCTACAATGCAATGCTCTCCGTCAATTCTTCTTGCATCAATAGATTTGCTAGTAACCATTATATTAAAATACTTGGTAGTAAAAAGCATTAGCAATTAGATTTGTTAATAAGTAAAAATAAAAATATTAATCTAATAATCACAGATAAATTTTAAATACATAAACACACGACGACGACCTCCGAGGGCCTGGGATCGAATCCCGGCGGGGCAGAATAAGATTTTTTTAATTTGTCTTAGTCTGGCTGGTGGGCTTTCCACGTGGCTAGTTACCACCACCCTACCGACAAAGTCGTACTGCCAAGTGATTTAGCGTTCCAGTACGATGTCGTGTAGAAACCGAAAGGTGTATGGATTTCATCCTATACCTAACAAGTTATCCCGCTTCCGTCTTAGATTGCATGATCACTTAACATAATGTGTGATAGTAGTCAAAAAATCACACGTAGCGAACTTTTTTTGAAGTAGTTAATGCGAATCTCTTGCAAAAGTAGTCCTAAATCCGGTCCACGCAGAACAGTTTCAATTTCGGTTCATATAGTAAACTGTGCCAATTGAATTTCAACCTTATGCTGTTGTGTGAATGTATGTTTTAGATTGAGAATGTTATGACGAGCCTTGACTGTTCAAGGGCGCGTATAGACACTCAATGACTGCGTAATCCTACTAAGCAATAGGGATTACGTAAATCTCAAAACACTAGGTCACAATGTTTACATTTACATTTGTTAATGTCACGTGGGTTTTAGTAGTAGAGCTACTTGCGGCTGGTTTCAACCGGGGATGTTCTACTGTGCTTCATCATTCATCATCATTATCAAACTATTACCGGCCCTCTACAGAACCAGGCGTTCCTACTTATAGGAGAGGGGATATAGAGCGTAGACCCACCACGCTGCTCCATCGCGGGTGATAGGATGATAATGTTTCATTTATTAATGATCACTATCAGATGTTATGATAGTGACCGGGACCGATCTCTCCGAGGCACGAGGGTGTAACACCACCAACATCCCGACTCCGGGCTTGGAATTTCATAGAGCAATGAAAAACTCAGAATTTTCCGGTGACCGGACCCAGAAGCCATATATGCTGACCACTAGATCAACTAGGCAGTCATGCTGACTAGGACTGCATAGGTATATGAGATTTTACTTCTCAAAATCTACTCATTGGCATTTTTTATGACGTGTTCTTTCCATGCCCCTAGTTACAGGTGATATTTGTTAAAAGCAATAAAAATGTTTAACAAAAAATAGAATCGACTAAAAACGCACTAAAAAGTAAAAAATAATTGTGTCATTTAGTTGCTTTAATTTACTTAAGCATATCTATGAAGTCGGTGCCAGCTAAGTTTAAGGAACATTTATTTTACGTAGTAAAGCAGTTCGTGGATTCTAGGTAAAGTCCTTAAAGTAGAAACCTTGGCTGGCACCGATTCACCGGTCATACATAAAAAAAATATACGTCTCGAATTGAGATCCTCCTCCGTTTTTTTTTTGTCGGTTAAAAATGTATGTTTGTTTATTTTTTCAGACAAGGCCCCCCCTTACCAGGACTTACGCCAAATGGAAGACGAGTCACAATTTGCAGAGGTAGGCATTTATTAAACTTATACCAAATCTGTTTACCTCCGTGACACAGTGATTTGTACGGTGGATTTATGAGACGGAGGTCCTGGGTTTGATTCCCGGCGGAGCAAATTAAGATTTTTCTTAATTTGTCTCGGTCTGGCTGGTGGGAGACTTTCGCTGCCACACCCCTTGCGGCTTCCACACGACATTCTATTGGAACGCTAAATCGCTTAGCGTACGTCTTTGATACGGTGATAACTAGCCACGACCGAAGCCTCCCACCAACAAGACCTGGACCAATTTAGAAAATCAGCCCTACCGGGAATCGAAGCCAGTACCTCAGTCTTTAACTCTGCGTTACGGAGGCCGTCAAAAAAGCTGACAATCTCTTACATGACTCCGTTATGTACATAAATGGATTGTTTATATTGTTTTATCCACTTATTATTCTTGAATAGTAACATTTGTATAGTAACGTTTACGTGAGACGAGAGCTAACATCCTTAATGGCTTGATCAATCATAGGAAATAAGATAAACAAACGGCGGTCATATGTTTTGTTGTAATTGTTATTTTTCCGTATACGCATACCAGTTTTGAAAGGTAATGTTTGGCGTGGTAGCTATTACTGATTGCTTTTGATGATTTAAATATTTCGTTAACGAATGAAAATATTTTTCCTCAAATATTTTATACCTTGAATTCGAGTTCTTAAACTAAATTGAGTCTTTTATTTAGGTATTTATCCACGAAAGATTTTGCTAATATTTATTTAGTTACCTTTTATAATTGTCCTACATCTGTCTCCCTCTTTGATTTATTGACCTTAACAAGAATATTTTAAGCATAATCACCTTCATTATCATTTATATAACTTCCCCTTAGCCACATTCACCCTCTTTTCAAAGTGGAGGGTTTCGAACTTCAACGGAGACTAACAACTTATCTTGTTTGCCAAGACAACGGCTTATGCCATCGCAATTCTGTGCTGCTAAAGGAAATTATACAAGAAAAAAAAACCGCCTAATCATACCTTTTGGTCTGACACAATTCAAGTCAATCTGTTTTGGCTACAAAAGTGCGAAGTTCTGGGATGATGTCGTATAGAAACTAGAAAGGGGTGTCGATTCATCCTACTCCTAACAAGTTAGCCCGCTTCCATCTTAGATTGCACCATCATTTACCATCAGATATGATTGCAGTCAAGGGCTGAGTTATAATAAATAAGTAAATGTTTTCAATAATAAGTTACAGCAATATTGTTTTTGCTGACAGGTCTCTACCCAGGGCTGGATTCCCAACAAATCACAGACACTTTTAAACTGGCTCTTATGATTGGTGACATCAGATTAGTGGAGGAAGTGGTGGGTGTTGCTGGAGATATCTACGTGTTGGATGGCGCTGTGCTTGGTCCGAGTCTGCTGGCTAAATTGTCTCCATCGGTTATCAAGAAGTTTATGATCTGTGTGCAGGTACTTCCAATTCAGTAGCTTTTATTTCATGATAAAAGACACTTGACATCTTTGCCTGTCTACGTTGGGAGCCGATTGCTTAATACATGCCTGTTCCCTCTTGAGAATCTTATTTAAAAGCCTACATGACAAACGTACTATAGTGCTACCTCCAGATTAATCTACCTTATATTAACTCGAGCTATAAAAAACCGTGTTCTTTGTAATACAGTGTACCGTTTAATTTTTTCCTAAACTGGTACAACTACAAACATAATTATGCTTTTGATAAACCCTATGATGATCTAGTTCATAGTAAAACACTGACAAATGCATTTCAGGAAGCTTATCCTGTAAAATTGAAAGAAGTTCACGTCATCAACACTTCCCCCGTCGTAGAGAGGTTCGTCAACTTCGTGAAACCTTTCCTTAAGGAGAAAATTAGGAAAAGGGTGAGTAAACTTTGACAGTAAACTCATGGTTTCGAATCACTTGGTCCGGGTTGGGTTATAAAATGTGTTTAACTTTCTTCTAAGAAATTGTTAGTAAAAAATTTTAGCTCAATAGTTACGAAGTTGTTATTATGTTATTCGTGGTTATTACTATTAACTTTTGATTTTGGTCGTTACATAGTAAAACAATATTACGATGAGCCTTATTATCACAATATAATCCAAAAATTTATTATGAAGAATACTAGCTACGTTATCATCTGCAAGTCTGTAACGTTTTTAGCATGGCCGAGAGGTTTTCTGCTCTCTATACCTTACTGAACCTGGTACCTACTTAATTTATTTCAGAGAGAGCTCCCAGAAACTGATGGCCTTCATTCTTCAATTACTTTGTCATTGCCAGACATACGCACTTTATATATCTTTTCGTAGGTAACAAGAACAAGGAGTAAGAAATTCCTGAGTTATTTGCTGCACTTCTGCCTGAATTTCATTATTTTGTCCAAACTTTTTAGGAACTCCATTCAATGTGTGACGTATTATATATTTTCTTTTACAGATTTTTATTCACAAGGAGTTGAAGGATTTATACAAATACATTCCGCAAGAAATGTTGCCGAACGAATATGGTGGCAAATGTGGAACAATGGATGAATTACAAGGTAGGTCAAGGCCTTCACGTCTGTGGCAGATGGTTTAAGTTGTTGTATTTTTATTAAACGACAAGTAGGCTCTTAACTAGGACCATACCTTCAAAATGTTCTAAATCGCTTAGCCAAAGTCTGCCATTAGACCTGTCCCAATTTATAAAATATTAAATCCTAAACTGACAATTCGTGATGGAAGTGTTCACTAGGACCTCTCTGTAAGCAATCTTAGCCAGAAAGATCATCAATAGACTTAAAAATTTTCAAAGTTTTTACTACACAATAAATTAGGAAAGTAAAATTATATGCATAGGTTAAACTATATGTGTTTTTCAAACTTTCTTTATTTCTTTAA
Organism: Mycalesis mineus; assembly: GCA_034621355.1. NCBI lineage: Eukaryota > Metazoa > Arthropoda > Insecta > Lepidoptera > Nymphalidae > Mycalesis > Mycalesis mineus. The sequence continues at coordinate 16,111,253 of CM067888.1, read as the reverse complement.
CTGTTAGAACCAATAATGCTAAGTAAAATTATTCTACTTAATTAAGTAAATAAATTGGTTTATTGGATTGGTTAGGATTTTCAAAATTATCTATTTAAAATAACATTCTTTTATTACAGCCAAATGGACCCAAAAACTCATAGAGTACAGAGAGTGGTTCAAAGTACAAGAATTGCTGATCGCCAACGAAAGCCTCCGTCCAGGCAAACCCACCAACTACGACGAGCTCTTCGGTATCGATGGTTCCTTCAGACAGTTGGCCATCGATTGATATTGTAAACTTTGTCTTGTATAAAATGGAACGTCAATGAATGTTTACCCAGACATCATGAAACTTCAAAGACAATAATTCTTTTTTTTTTAATTAATTGGATCTATTATCTCACCAAGTAATACAAGAAAGATTATTGGGATAATTTGAAAAATTAACTTTAACACAAGAGAAAGGGATTAATAAAACACTGTTGACGTATACTAAATCGTAACGGCAGAGACAATGAGTCGCGTACATAGATTAATAAAGTCTCGCCGAGCGATTCCTATGTTTAATTCCTATATTGTCTATGGTCGCAATATTTCATCATCTATGATCCTGGCTCGTGCGGTTTGCGTAGGTACACCATGGCGTTCTAGATTTAAATAAAAACGATACAATGCAAGATCATTAGTTACTTCTGATGCAGACTTTTTAGGCGTCACGTCTTTGAAGTTTCATAATCCCTTCAGTAGAATTTACAGTTATAAAACAGAAGTTCCTTTAATATAGAAGCATTTTATGGATTTATTGAAAAAAATATTGTTATACAATATTCCCAGACTCCATTAAAAAATCTTTACAGTTATCAAATACCATATTCATCATAATAATTTTATAAAATTTGCATGTTGCCATTTTTTGGACTTTTCGGTATCATCTTTATCATCATTACTGCCGATGGACGTCCACTGTAGACATAGACCTTTTTTAAGGGACTTCCAACACACAATGATCCTAGGACACGTGTGACCAGCAGCTCCCTGCGACACTTTTGATGTCGTCAGTCCACCGGTACTCAACCAACACTGCGGTTATCAGTGCGGGGTCTCCATTCTAGCACCTTGGATCCCTAATGTCCATCAGCTGTTCGAACCACGTACCCTGTCCATTGCCACTTCAGTTCCGCGACTCGGTGAGCTATGTCGGTTACTTTGGTTCTTCCTTTGGGTATATTTGATAGCAAATATTTTTTGTCGTTAATAAGTTTTCAAAGTTCAGAATGAAAAATGTAAGTAACTAAGCTGTTTCATAATTATTTTAATTTCATGGAATTGCTACATCTGCGCAATGAAAGGCGATTCATTTTATACTAGGCAAAGCTGAAGCGATTTTTCATTCATATAGATAGATTTTTATTTGTGATTTAATTGTTAAGTATTGGTAGACTTTAATGTGATAATTGTTATGTAAAGGTGATCGATATTGAATGTTATTATTTTAATGCACCCTTCAGTAACATAAATAGATAATAGAATTTTGTAATAAGCTATTCTTAATTGGGGTGGATTTTGTACAAAAGAGAATGTTTGTAAAATGTAAAGGCCATCAAAAACCGCGCCATCTATTGATCATAAAGTGAATTACCGCATAGTAGCTTCAAATTAGAAAAATATTGTTGCTTTATCTTGTCATTTACGTTGATTTGATACATTTTTCAAACATTCTTAAGTAGGAGGTCGGTTATTAGTTAAACGTATGGAATATTAAATCAGTACTTAAAACTTTATCTAGATTAAGTATAAATATAAAATTTTGATAAAATAAAATAGTTGTACTCGAAGATAACAATGTGTTTCCTATATCCTATATCCTTTTTTTTTACAAAAAATTGAAGCGACTCAAAACGCACAAAAAATTAAGAAATAACTGCGTCATTTAGTTGCTTTAATTTACTTATGCATTTCTATGAAGCCAGCCAAGTTTAAAGAACATTTATTTAACGCAGTAAAGCAGTTTGTGGGTTTTAGGTAACGTCCTTAAAGTAGAAACCTTGGCTGGCACCGACTCATAGACAAGCTTAAGTAAAGTAAAGCAACTAAATAACAGTTATTTCTTACTTTTTAGTGCGTTTGAGTCGGTTCTATTTTTTGTTAAAAATTTTATTTCTTGCTTTTTAGTGATTTATCGCCACGTAACGTACTCGTACTATACTGTCATAGTATATTATACGGCACTTGTAGCTAAAAAGCTACCGATACTTACACAAAAACCAAAGTGTGCCTATAAAATTTGAAGAGTTCCTTCAATTTTCCCAGGGCATCATCATCATATCCTAACATAATGACAATGGGGCCATCTTGTGTGCCCAAGTGTGCCCTTTCTAATAAAAAAAGAATTATCAAAATCGGACAACTCTGTAAAAAGTTATGTGTGGTCATACAAAAAAAAAATATATACGTGTCGAATTGAGAACCTCCTCCGTTTTTTTCGTCGGTTAATACAAGCGAAAGTTAGTCTATACTAATATTATAAAGAGGAAAACTTTGTTTGTTTGTTTGTTTGTTTGTTTGTTTGTTTGTTTGTTTGTTTGTTTGTTTGTAATGAATAGGCTCAAAAACTACTGGACCGTTTTTAAAAATTCTTTCACCATTCGAAAGCTACATTATCCACGAGTAACATAGGCTAAATTTTATTTTGGAAAAAAATAGGGTTCCGTAAAATATTTGGGTTTTTCGGACACAAGGTGTAAAAAATCAAACAGAAAAGTTACTTATTTTGCGTACGCTGTATAAACTATAAAAGATAGAACCATAAAATGTTCTGATTAATTGGAGATCTCATAAATATCTACAAAAAAGTCCGCGACACAATATACCTATCTATGTCGAGTGAGGCACAACAACCATTTTTTTATTTAAAAATCTTAATTTTTTTTTTGGACTATATTTAAACGCATTTATTTTACTCATGCTATTAATCCTTATCAAAATAAATTATTTCATTACTAAGTACAGTTTCTGTAGATAATATTTGGTATTTAAAAGATTAAAATTGGACTTTTGGTTTTGAAGTTATGGCGAAATTAAAATATTACTATTTCTGCGTTGCGAAGTGAGCGTCACCAAGGCGGGGATGCGCGTGCGGGAGGGGAGTTTAGATCTATGTTATATATACGATGATGAATTAAGAATTCGATCTTTGTTCAAATATCTATTTAGTACATGGAAGAGTTTGTTCGTTTGTTTAAACGGGCTAATCTCTATCTGCGTGTCAGATTGTAAAATTATTTTTGTTTATTCTGAAGGCTAGACACAAGAGTGAAATATACTATTTAATATCAATTTATACCCATCAGCTTGCTATAAATATATATTTTTAATGTTAATGTACTGAAATGTCATACAATGTTTAACAAAAATGTAGACCTTTAGTACAAGGGACGGGACGGAGAATATTGCTTCACGGGAAACTATAAAAAAATTAAATTGAGAGGGGGAGCGGAAAATGAGCACACTATATGTGCCTTTACACATTTTGTATGAAAGTCTGTCTTTAAAATTAGAAGGGTACCTAAAAGGTTTTCACGCGGACGAAGTCGCGGGCGACTGCTAGTAGATATATATGGATGGACGGATGTTTGCTATTTCATGAAATCATACCCAAACAGGTACAGGTTTGTTCTTACTGTATTTTTACCCAACTGCTCCTGAAAGAGGGTAATGTTTTTCGAGCGTATGTATGTTTGTATGAAATATATTATGTACGTATGCCCATTTCTTTAGCACGCGCTACAGTCTATACTACTGGACGGATTTTGAAATAAGATGTGTCGTTGATTTCGTCAGAATTGAGATAGTAACATAGGCTATATTCATTTTTAAAATGGCGGCTGTAAATTAGAGGAAAAGAGGGATTTTTATATATTTTTCAATTTCAAAAAATACCAATAAAATCACTTTCTAGCAAAATGTATTAACATCAGATTGATGCGAGATAAAAACTTAAATGTCTTAAATAAAATGATTAACAAATTGATTATAATAACAGAAAACCCAAATGCTTAGAATTAACCTTGAAAGTAGAAAGTCTAAGGAAGGAAGAAAGATTAAAGTACCTTGTTTGTCCCTGCCTGCAGCACCATAAAGTATTTAATATAGATATAGTGTTTAATCGTTGTTTTTCTTCTTTCAGTTCATTACTTATAAGCAGTCGGGTTTTTGTTTTTACAATAATATTTTTTATTATAAGATAAAACTTATAAAGCATTAGGGATACTTGATAAAGTATCATACATGAATCGAAACCTCCTGTTCAAATCATCTCCAGGCTCGGCATAAACTGGTAGATTTCTGTCGAACTCGTTTATAGTGTACACCTCTTTTTCAGTTAGACTAAAATCGAAGAGATCCACGTTCAAGGATATGTGCGTTCTGTTCTGTGATCTTGGAATAGGTATAACATCACGGTCGACCTACAAGAAACAATATTTACTCGCATTTTCAGCTATAAATTAATCCTTACCTACTAATATCATAGGCGAAAGTTTGTATGATGTTTACTACTCTCTCACGCAAAAACTACTGAATAGATTTTGATGAAACTTCACAATAACATAGCTTACATATAAGAATAACAGATATAGATTGTTCAATCCACGAAGGCTCGTCGTTTTAGTTTTTCAAACGCTTACAGTGCAAGTGTGTAAAAAAACTGCAAGAATGTGAGTTCTATTACTACGTGACGAGTAGCAATGTGTAATAGAACTCACATTCTTGCAGCTTTTATTGCACACTTGCATTGTAAGCGTTTGAAAAACAAAAAACGACGAGCCTTCGTGGATTGAACGATCTATAGGCTACATTTCATCTCAAAATTCCCACGGGAACGAGAACTATGTGGGTACAACCAGGGGCGTCCTCTAGTAGGGCATCCACGAAGTTCCGTATCGCGCGTTGTAAAAGGGGGCTAGCGGAAAAAATTCTCACGAAAAGTTGTAACGACACTTTTTGATATAGTAAGCTATTGTATCGCTTGGGAAGGAAAAGCCACCTGCGTTGCGCTGCTGCTGTACTGTATTATGTATTTAGCAAGCCGTGCGTGTTCAAACCTAAACGCTGTTTACGAAGTCGAGAGAGTATATACATATACTAGCAGTCGCCCGCAACTTCGTCCGCGTGAAAATATCTCTGAAACTATATAACTAAATAACATACTGTAAAAGGCAAATATTATCTCTTTAATATTCTTGTGATTATTAAATAATTTATTTTGATAAGGATTTAAGTTTAGTTCTATAAATAATGACATAAAAGCATATGAATTAAATGATTTTTTAAAACACAAAAAGTTATATATCTGCCAAAATATAAAAGATAGATATATGCTATCGCCGACTTTTTCTTAGAACTTTTTAAGATGCATAAAATTTTATACAATGTTTTCAATTATATCCAATATCTAAGGCAGCGTACGCGCATAAAGCTAAATTTAATAAATTTCACGGTCCGACTCGCGCGACAAAAACTGTGATAATTCGGATAATATATACAATACAAATATAAAATATAGCCTATAACACAAACCGATAACGTAGCATTCTACTGGTGAAAGAATTTTTGAAATCGGATCAGTACTTCCGAAGATTAGCCCCAACAGAGTTTTATTTAGAAATTTACAAACTTACAAACTTTACCTCTTTATAATATTAGTATAGATTTATAACTTCGTTCCATCCGGGTGTCCCTTGACACCTCTCAACTTTTTAATATTATTTAATGAAATCATAAATTAGCAAAACAGATAAACAGGTTTGTTTTTACTGCATTTTATTATAGGATAAAACTTATAAAGCATTGGGGATACTTGATAAAGTATCATAAATCATTCGAAACAATATATTCGAATCTTCAGGATAACCATAAACTGGTAGATTTCTGTCGAATTCATTTATAGTATACACCTCTTTTTGAGTTGTACTAAAATCAAAGAGATCCACGTTCAAGGATATGTGAGTTCTGTTTTGTGATCTTGGAATAGGTATAACATCACGATCGACCTATGAACAATGTTTACGCTCAATTTCCATAATAAATTAATAAATAATATTATTTCCCTTAAAAAAATAATTGTTACTTCATTAGCCATGAACAGCTTGACCCGTTTGTTATTTTTGTTTTGTTTGCAATAGATGTCACAACGTAATCCAGGATCTCATAATGTTAGGCTACTACTGCACCAGGTAATAAATTCCCCCTCGTATCATCATCATCACTATCAGCCCATTATCGGTCTACTACAGGATCAAGCCTCCCGCCTTGTAAGTAAGGGGATATGGAGTGTAAGCCCACCATGCTGCTCCGATTCGCGTTACCGGGTCTAGAGGGATGTAACACCACCAATTTCCAAACTTCGCGCTTAGATTTTTCTAAAAAAATTTTTAGAAGGTAGAAAATTGAAACCCGACCTCGTGATCGAAACCACAGACTAACCCCTAGACTAACAAGTCAGTCAGGGTGCGAGATAACATAGACTAACCCCTAGACCAACGAGTTAGTCACGGTGCAACAACCCGCCCCCTTGTATAAGATAAACAAAATAAATAATAAACTCAAATCGGCGTTTTGGGCTGAAGAACAGCAATTAAATGGTATAAAAAATAAGAAGATTAAAAAAATATCACAAAAAAAATATTACCAAATAACGCATAGCAACTTGGCTGGTCTCTTTTCCATACTTTCTGGCCATCCTCACTAACACGGGATCTTCGAATGTGGGAGGAATTCCTGTCACATTTGACCAAGGACGTGGTACCAGAAACCCGAATGGTGCGTAGCCCATCACAACAATACCTTCGCTTTGGCAGTACGCTACAAGATCAAGGTTCGTTCTTGTAGGATTCACCTGTAAAACGATTAATGATGAATATTTTTATTACTTTGTGGACCAGAAATTTTTTTTACCAAAAAATATAACCGACTCAAAACGTACTAAAACGTAAAAAATAACTGTGTCATTTAGTTGCTTTAATTTACTTAAGCATATCTATGAAGTCGGTGCCAGCAAGTTTAAGGAACATTTTTTTTACGTAGTAAAGCAGTTCGTGGGTTCTAGGTAACATCCTTAAAGTAGAAACCTTGGCTGGCACCGACTCCTAGATATGCTTAAGTAAATTAAAGCAACTAAATGACACAGTTATTTTTTACGTTTTAGTACGTTTTGAGTCGGCTATATTTTTTGTTAAAAAATATTTATTTCTTACTTTTTAGTGATTTATCGCTACGTAACGTACTCGTACTATACTGCCATAGTATATTATACGGCACTAATAGCCAAATACCGATACCGAGACATACCGAAATTGCTGTAAGCGTGCCTCCAAAATTTGAAGAGTTCCTTCAATTTCCCCAAGATATTATCATCAGATCCTAACATAATGACAATGGGACCACCTTGGAAGTATGCCCTTTCTAATAAAAAAAGAATTATCAAAATCGGACAACTCTGTAAAAAAATATATATATACGTGTCGAATTGAGAACCTCCTTTAACGTTTTATTTTGTCGGTTAAAAATAATAAAAGAGTTTCTGAAAATAGTAGACTGTTGTACAAGGGACTAAAACCCATTAAACTTGGTTATTAAAATTTTTAAATTAAGTATAATTTGTATTTAAATATATATATTTCACTTAGGTTACGAGAAAATAAGTCAATTGAGTCATCCAAAGAATTCGCGGCCATTGCATTTATATAATAATTCTTTATTTCTACCATATTTCAACGTAATCAAAACATGGCTCTATTACTTCCATTTTCAATTTTTTATCAAACTTTTGGGACCTTACATTTTATTTATAAATAAAACCTTTTTCGATTTTGATAGTACATTATTTAAGTACGATTATTATCCTTAGATCTTTTTTTTCATTTTTAAGTGCGCTGGTACTCGTTACAAACAAAAATTAAAAAATACTTTGACCTTTAGAGCTTGAAATGTTGTTTTAGTTCCGCTGTGCAAAATGGTAGCGTTTTTAAGTAAGAGTAATTAAAAATATATTCACCTCTATTTGATTGACTGCTGGCCTTATTTTCGAGTAAGTAAGGATGCTGTTGATATGTGAACTGTTAAAGTTAGATACGCCAATGGATCTGGCTAAACCAAGTCTTTTAGCATCTTCCATACCTTTCCAAATGTCTAAGATATCATAACATGTGTAATTGAACTAAAAACAGAAAATATTATATTAAGGAACTAGCTGACCCGGCAAACGTTTGCATTAAAAATTAAAAAAAAATTAGATGAAAATTAGATAGTAGCCGATTCTCAGACCTGCGGAATACGGATACAAAATTTTGTTAAAATCAGTAAAGCCGTTTTGGAGGATTACCGTACTCCTCCAAAACGGCTTTGTGACATTGTAACAGGGAAATTTTATATATTTTTTTTTAATCGACTACAAGTTGGCCCTTGACTGCTATCACACCTGATATTAAGTGATGATGCAGTCTAAGATGGAAGCGGGCTAACTTGTTAGGAGTGGGGCGAAAATCCACACCCCTTTCGGTTTCTACACGACATCGTACCGGAACGCTAAATCACTTGGCGGTACGTCTTTGTCGGTAGGGTGGTAACTAGCCACGGCGAAAGCCTCCCACCAGCCAGACCAAGGCAAATTAAGAAAAATCTCAATCTGCCCCGCCGGGAATCGAACCCAGGACCTCCGCCTTATAAATTCACCGCGCATACCACTGCGCCACGGAGGTCGTCACACTGCTATTATATTATATATTAGATTAACTTAATATTCTATTAAGAAACAGTATGTTAACAGACAAATGTCATAAAGTAAGCGTATATTTCAGCATTATCATCATTATCAGCCTGTCAACAGCCCCCTACAGTGCCAGGTCTCCCTCCTCATAAGGGAGGGGATACGGAGCGACGACCACGCTGCTCCAACGCGGGTTGGCGGGCTTAGGGTGATAATGTTTCATTTATTAACGATCACTATCAGATGTTGATGATAGTGACCGGAACCGACGGCTTAACGTGCTCTCCGAGGCTCGGGAGTGTATCACCTCCTTTTCGACCCCGGCCTTGGAATGTACCAAACATTACATAGAAGAATGAAAATCTCAGAATTATTCTGTGACCCGACCTGGGATTCGAACCCTCGTGGTCGAAGCCACAAATGGTAACCACTACACCAACCAGACAAGCGTAGGACGTTATCACGTTAGGAACTGTTGTACCTACTGGATTAAATGGTGTATGTATGAGGAAAAGATCAACGTAATCCAACCTAAGTCTCCTCAAGTTTTGCTTCAGTGATGGAACCACCCCCTGTCGGTTAGGTACAGCTCCGTCCATCTGAAATAATCAAGGTTTTTGGAACGAAGTTCCTTATCGCGCGTTGTGAAAGGGGGCTAGATGGAAAAAATTCGTACGAAAAGTTGTCACGACACTTTTTGATCAAAGGATCTTGCCGCCGCCTTTGATGTTTGTGCGCGTGAGCGGCGGGGGGCGCCCGCGCTGTATGCTGTCTCGCGCTCTCGTGGCGCCCTCTGGTGTTTCGGTGTACAACAACAAACGCGTGTGTGGTACGCGTTTAAGTTTATATAACATTATATTTGTTAATAATAAAAAAAAAATTATTATTACTTAAAAAAAATGAAATTTTATTACAATTCCTTCACTAATTAATCGAAAGGAACTTCGTTCCATCCGGGTGTCCCTTGACACCTCTCAACTTTTTTTTGTTCCTTGCATTATATTTGAGTCCCAGCTTATACTCGTCCATCGTTAAAGGTTTTTTTTTCTGTACAAGTTTGCCTTTGACTGTACACACCTGGTGTTAAGTGATAATGCATACTAAAATGGCAGCGGGCTAACTTATTTAAAGTAAGACGAAATCCACACCCCTTTCAGTTTTTACACAACTTCGTATCAAAATGCTAAGTAGCCACCAGCCAGACTTGCACCATGTTATAAATCCACGGCATATACAGTTACCGTGGCACTGTAGTTACCCTATGTGACCTCAGATCATGAGGTTTCGGGTTCGATCCTGGGTCAGACTTCGAAACCTTTTTTTTTTTCGTGGGGAAAGCCTCATGGATTGCCTCGCCAAGTTTGGGGAGCGAGAAGGTTATGTCGGACTACTACCGACTAAAACCCCACGGTGTTCCTACACGCCGTCTGATAAACTGAGCTACGGGAACGAATGCACTCTACCGTAATAGACTTCGAAACCTGGGTTAAGTACCTATTGAGTTTAACTGCTTCCAGAAAACTCTATGAGTTGGGACTTTGGTGACGTAACATTCCCGATAATGAAACGCAGGCTTAACCGTCGACCCTGGTAATTTCAATTATCATCTCATAGCGGTCGTTTTAAAATCAAATATTATCACTATCAACCTAAGCCCGCATTAGAGAAGCTAGTTGGGCTTAAGTTTTATATCCTTCCTAAAAGGAGGGAGACTTGATCTGCATGTCGATTTTGTAACAAAAATCGACAGTTCTCGACTTCGTATCTATATTTCCCTATCTACTGTATACCTTGTTGTGTGTTACAAAGAGAGAAAGAAAGAGACAACGTCATGCCACTATTCAATTTCATTTAAGAATTGACATGACATGGACTGTAAAATAAAGAATAGGCTTATAATTTTAAAACCATTATCTCCAACTGGAAACCTTATAATTAAAGGAGAATGCCAGACACTGTATAGGACTTTAACCCACTAATAAAAACATATTGTACAAAAATGTATTATGCATCATTTTATTGCATTTTTTTTACTATTTAATATAAATAACAATTGAAAGCTCTAGAACTCGCAATTTTCGACACGAGCCTAACGTTGGTTATCGTCCATTCCCGTATTGTTGTTCCGTATAGTTGTCACACTGACATGACAGTCGCAAAATACATTTTTAAACAGTCTTAACGACTCTGGATATTTGCCTTTTAGAGACCACTTTTGATGAAAATACAATGAAAACGATTCAAATGGCTAGAACCCAGTGCAACAGTAAAGATTTTAAAATGCGTAAAGAGTGTATACTAAAAGGAAATAGATTAATTACTTTTTTTTTAACATAATTTTATTCCGATGTCCAACAGTAAAAATGGCTTATTGTAAAACATTTATATAATAATAGGATATTTTTAGTATATTTACAATTTGTGGCCTTTCTGGGTTAGGATCTGGCATTCTCCTTTAACAATGGCAAGAAAGGTTTAGTTCAATTTACCTTGGTCGTTATAAACATTTCCTCCCGGGAAACAATTCTTCGTCTGAACACATTAGACAGAGCTTCGCCAACTAAACGCTCGTTCCCATATACATGTGCAGTATCCAGATGTCTGAACCCCACTTCTATTGCGTATATTATAGATTGAACTACTTTGTTCAAATCGGGTACCTAAAACATTATAATAAAGTCAATTTACTTTCCAATTTTGGCTATACCCGAAACCATAGAGATTAGCGACAAAGGACGTTGAACCCCCAAAAGTCGCTAAGAGAGCAAAGGTGTAGACAAACTACTATCTATCTATGTATATATATTCCAGGGGTCAAAGGCCTATATTGTCAATCAATATGGTTATAGAAACCAAAGGGTGTAGTCCTACTCCTAACGAGTTAGCCCACTTCCGTGTTAGATTGCATCGACACCTTTGTCGGTAGAGTGGTAACTAGTCACGGCCGAAGCCTTCCACCAGCCAGACTTGGACCAATTTAGAAAATCTTAATCAGCCCAGCTGATTATTGAACCCAGGACATTTGTCTTATATATACTGTGCAACGAAGGCCGTCAAAAGGGGTCAACACTGAAAACAGATGGATGAGAGAACAATCTTATAAGGATTCTGTTGTCACCTTTTGAGAACACAGTCTTTTATTAAAGTCTTTTGTCTTTACTGACAATTGCCGGACTACGAAAAATCGATTGACGTGTGAATCATAGAAATCAGCCTAGGCGTTTGGTCTGTATAGTGTTTCAAAGGAACATACAAACATACATAGGTACATACATAATAATATGATAATGATAAACACATTACCACTCCCTTGCGTCGCGCAGTCGGGTAAAAATATGAGATCAGGAGAGACGCTCAATGTTAATTTCAAATAAAAAGTACTTACATCTGCCCAAGTACCGAAAGCCACAGCGGGTATTAAATTGCTATCGTTCAGTAACCTATACTTTTCTTGACAGTTGTTTGGAGAACAAGTGAATTCTCTCTGCAAAGGTTTAAAACAGGATATGGAGTTTTACCCACCACGCTGCTCCAATACTGGTTGACAAAGGAGAATGCCAGATCCTAACCCAGAAAGAACACAGATTATTAAAATACTAAAAAGATCCTATTATTATATAAATGTTTTAAAATAATCCATTTTTACTGTTGGACATCGGAATAAAATTCTGTTAAAAAAACTAATTAAACTATTTCCTTTTAATTTACACCCTTTACGCATTTTTAAATCTTTATTGTTGCACTGGGTTCAAGCCTTTTAAATCGTTTTTATTGTATTTTCATCAAAAGTGGGCTCTAGAAGGCTAGTATCCAGAGTCGTTAAGCCTGTTTAAAAGCTTTTCAACTGTCATGTCATGCGGAACAACAATACGGAAATGGACGATAACCAACGTTAGGCTCGTGTCGAATACTCCGAGTCCTAGAGCTTTTAAATGTAATTTATATTAAATAGTAAAAAAAATGCAATAAAATGATGCATAATACATTGTTGTACTATATGTTTTTATTAGTGGATTAAAGTCCTACACATTGTCTGGCATTCTCCTTTAAGGTGATGTTGATTCTTTCGATCGAGCACTTAACGTGTTTTTCGAGACACGGAGATGAAACACCACCAACTTCCTAACTTCGGGCTAGATTTACTAAAAATTTCTTGAAATAACAAAATAAAAAAAAAATCTGTATATCCGCAGCCACTGTCTCATGACTCGAAGCCAGGACCTTGATGATCCTAAGCTACATACCAATGGAGCAATTAGGCAGTTATACTCGTACTGCCTCGTTGGTCTAGTGGTAATAGGTATTTATATTTATCGATATATGTAGTATGTATATTATTATTGGTAGTTTATTTAATTAGTTGCATGTTTGTTTTGATTATGTAGTTTATTGCAATCCCGTCTCACACAATTATTCTTCTTTAGGATGGGTAGTCTGGAAGAGATCACTTTTAGTGATAAGGTCGCCCTTTGCTTTTTCGCTATATCTTGTTTTATTGTACCATTCTTGTTTTTGTTTTTGCAATAAAGTTGTTTATTATTATTATTATTAGCATATCCGGCTTTGAAAACGAGGTCCTGGGTTCGAATCCTGGGTCGGGTCATGGAATAATTCTGAGTTTTTCATTCTTGTACAAAATTCTCAGTAAATTCCAAGCCCGGAGTCAGGAAGTCGGTGGTGATACACCCCCGTGCCTCGGAGAGCACGTTAAGCCGTCGGTCCCGGTCACTGTCATCGACATCTGATAGTGATCGTTAATAAATGAAACATTATCACCCCGCCAATCCGCATTGGAGCAGCGTGGTGGGTGTACGCTCCATATCCCCTCTCCTATAAGGAGGGAGGCCTGGTTCTGTGGTGGGCCGTTAACTCTGATAATGATGATGATGATGATGTCTCGTACTTTACTACACTCCGAACCATACAGACTGGCGTCGTAACCTCGTAACTTCGTAAGTAACTAAAAGCAAAGGAGGAGACAAACTATATTCTATCTCTCTTATGTATATTTGCAATCCATTGCTATTACTGGGAGTTAGTTCAACGCCCTTTATTGCCAATCTATATGGTTCGGATATTTAATTATCGATACAAGAATCGGTAGACATAAACGGCATACCAATTAACAAGGCGTTAAAACAGCATAATTATGAAGAAGCAGATAAGAAAAAAGTATTTTTACTTCTAGAGAGACGAATATCTTAGCATTCCATGGATTCAACGTGCAGGGTCCATCGCGTGGCTGAGAGAAAAACTCCGAACTGAGCCTGAGACTTGTGACACGGGTGTAGGTTTAAAAGAGTAGACTCTTAGTGACGGCCATCAACACTCACCTCCTCTGATCAAGTTATTTTCCCTGCCCAGCCAAATTCAGAAGGACCCTACTAGAGCAGCTTTGGACACTCATTCCAATATGGAGCTTACTGCACTTCTAGTAAGGCCAAGGTCTTTTAGCAGGTTATAGAGAGACTTCGCTGGTATACCTCTCGCACCCACTTCTACCGCGTATAAACTAACCACACATATTATATAGTTAGTTCATTAGTAAGCTCATAATATTTATTCAGTTTTTTTAATAATTTATTTAGATTTTGCCGCGAAAAACCAGCAATACCAAAGTCACACAGATCTGACAAACAGTCCTCTAAGTGTAAAATGTTGTCTCTACATTTATCTATTGCTAATTAATCGCAGAGGATTTTTTGTAGGATTTGGAAGACTTCAATGTTTAGAAATAAATTATTTACTATTATCATTAATAACATTTCGAAAAGTAATGCTGAATTACTTACGATTGCCAATATAACAGAAAGAATTATTACAAGCCACATTTTAGCAGATATAAAAATGCAGTATAAAAAGTGCGAAATGATGAACTGATACAATTTTATTGTACAAGTTAATTCAGTTTTTGTATTATTATAATTATATAGAAACGATATAATTATAATAATACAACAAGTTCCTCAAGTTTAATTTAAAATTATGTATTAAATACAGGTCGATACGTAAAATATTCCTGTCGCATGCGATAGACTCGAATTTTATCACAAATTATTTTAAACCTACCTACCTAATTAAACTAATAACGTCATACATTTAAACGTGCGCAAACTATCGCCTTTATATAATTGGGGTGATTATTATTGGAATATATTTATTCTTTCTTGACACCTTTTTCAGTTCTATTAGGTTTTAGATACCTTATTAATTAATATATATGCCTGGTGTCTTGCAACAGGTTTTTCACCCAGTGCAATTTCCAGTCCCCATATTATTGTATTGTCTAATTATTATACCTAACACATTGTATTTTGTTACATTAAACTAATATAAAAATGAATTATAATGGGGAAAATAAAATTTATTTTATTTTATTTCATTTAATAATAAAATTTAAAAAAAAGTTGTCAATTCGGTTTGCGAACTATAATTATTAACCGACGGAAAAAAACGGATGAGGTTCTCAATTCGACACGTACCTATATTATTTTTTTCATGTATGGCCACGCATAACTTTTTCCAGAGTTGTCCGATTTTGATAATTCTTTTTTTATACGAAAGGGCATACTTCCAAGGTGGTCCCATTGTCATCATGTTAGGATCTGATGATGATATCCTGGGGAAATTGAAGGAACTCTTCCAATTTTGGAGGCACGGTTACAGCGATTTCGGTTTTTGTCTCGGTATCGGTAGCTTTTTGGCTACTAGTGCCGTATAATATACTATAACTTTATAGTACGAGTACGATACGTGGTGATAAATCACAAAAAAGTAAGAAATAAAATTTTTTAAATAAAAATAGAACCGACGCAAAATTATTAAGCATATCTAGTGCGTTTTGCGTCGGTTCTATATTTATTTAAAAATTTTTTTACGTGTTAACATCATAACCAAATTAATCCTGTCTATCGCTTGTTCCGCGCTCTCATTTGCACGCTCGGCTCAGGCGGAACGTGACAATGAGTCATGCGTTTTCTTGCGTGCAGCCGGCGTTTATTTATTTACTTATAGATAAGACCTTATCACGTCAAAAATTAGTATGTAAGTAAAAACGAGCCCAGTCAAAACATGATGATTATCGTTTTTATTATTATTATTATATTAGTTTATTTACTAATAAAATGATTTAATTATTTAGGATTTAAATATTATTTATTAATAAAACAATAAATAACTATTAAAATATTATATCACCTACATTACAATACTACAATCATACCCTAATTCGAATTTATCTGTGTCAAAACTAATCCCTAGGCAATAAACGTTTCCATAAAAAAACAAATGTTATTTTTTCTTAACATATTTTATTTTTATAGAATAGGTAATATTTAAAAAATAATAAGCAAAAGCCGTTCGGCCGAAAAGGCTTCGTGCTTGTCAGGATTTTTAAGGCCATGGGCAAGCTTCACAATGTGTCATATATTGATCGAAATATCGCGGTCTGTCCATCCTGTCCAGGCTTGGCCAAAGCTGGTAGATTTCTGTCGAACTTGTTTAAAGTATACACCTCTTTTTGAGTTAGACTGAAATCGAAGAGATCCACGTTCAAGGATATGTGCGTTCTGTTATGTGATCTTGGAATAGGTATAACATCGCGGTCGACCTGCAGGAAGGAATACATAATAAGCTTAGGTCAGAGAACTCCTGCATTACTGCTGCTGCTGATTTTGAACCCAAGGTTATACTCAGGTTCTTCTAGTGGACCGTTAAGATAGTCATAAAACTATTACTATCCCAATCCCACCAACTCAAACTGGAGCAGCTTGGTGGGTTTAAGCTCTAGATATTTCCCACAAGTCAGGGAGACAGGTTCGTCAAGTGTACATTAAAATAGTCATAAAAAAAGGATTATCATCATAAACCCGCCAACCCACGCTGGAACAGCAAGGTGGGTCTAAGCTCCAGATATTTCCCACAAGTCAGGGAGTCAGGTTCTTCTAGTGGGCAATTAAAATAGTCATAAAACTATTATGACCCTAAGCCCGCCAACCCACAGTGGAACAGCAAGGTGGGTCTAAGCTCCAGATATTTCCCACAAGTCAGGGAGTCAGGTTCTTCTAGTGGGCAATTAAAATAGTCATAAAACTATTATGACCCTAAGCCCGCCAACCCACAGTGGAACAGCAAGGTGGGTCTAAGCTCCAGATATTTTTCCACAAGTCAGGGTGTTAAGTTGTTCTAGTGGGCCATCCCTTTCCAACAAAAAAAGAATCATTAAAATCGGTTCTTAAACGACGAAGTTATCCGCGAACACACATAAAAACATTTCCCTCTTGCTGACGCAGTCGGGTAAAAAAAAAGTATGTAAGAACACTCCTCAGACTTTTTCCTATAAGAATATTTCATTATTTCGGGGATCGGCCAAGCCGTTTGGAAGTTGTAGGGGAACATACAAATAGTGCGGACAGACTCACAGACAGACAACAAGAATTTATAGCATTCCGCAGAAATGCAATAATAATAACTTAGGTACATTCACTTTTCTATATACTTAATAAAATTATAATTATAAAAACAAAAAACTCGACTGCATAGAAGTTATGAACTGAAAAGAAAAAAAACAAGGATCACTATATCTATATAAAATTTTTATTACTTTATGGTGATGCAAGCGGGGACAAAATACTTTATTTTCTGCGGGGATCTACCAAAACTACGTTTGTCCCCGTCTGCGGCACCATAAAGCATTTAAAATTTTATATAGATATAGTGATCCTTCTTTTTCTCTTTTCAGTTCATGACTTCTATGCAGTCGGGTTTTTTGTTTTTATAATAATAATTTTATTTGAGAATTTTTTTGTTTTAGTTTATGGAATAGAAATGATACGGTATACTTAATATTATAATATAAACATGATATGATATTTATATTTTTGAAATGGTCTTTTTACGACCTTTCATTTGATACCCATATTGCTACGATAAGCGAAAGAAGTACACACATCCCCCCTTTTTTCCCCCATTTACAGCCACTATTTTGAAAATTTATATAGCCTATGTCACTACCACAATTTTAACAAATTCAACGACACCTCACCTGTCAAAATCCGTTCAGTCGTTTAGGCTGTAGCGCGTGCCGAAGAAATGGACATACATACATACATACATACATACTCGTACATACATACATACATGTATGTATGTACGAGTATGTATGTAGCTCGATAAACATAACCCTCCTTCTGACGCAGTCGGGTAAAAATGAATCCCTATCGGCCAGGTCTGGACCAATTTAGAACCTCCAGGACCTCCGTGTTATAAATCCACACGCCATGGAGGCTGTCAAAAAATCCTAAAAAAACATCGAAAGTGATATCGATACACAATATTACCAGATGTCGCAAAACAATTTGACTGGTCTCTTTTCCATATTTTCTCGCCATCCTCACCAATGTGGGATCTTCAAATGTTGGTGGTATACCAGTTAAATTTGACAAAGGACGTAGTACAAGTAATCCGAATGGTGAGTATCCCATTACCACGATACCTTCGCTTTGGCAGTACGCTACTAGCTCAAGGTTCGCTTTCGTAGGGTTCACCTGTAACACGAGTGATAAAAATGGTTTCTTCTTATTAGATTCTGATGATGATGATGATGATGATGATGAAATTTATTTTTTTATATTGAAATAGATGAAAATTTTGGAAATAATAATGTCAGATATTAAATATAGCATGCAGTTAACGATTTATAACATTTATTTTTATACTAAGTGGCTAAAATGGTGAATCAAAGGTGTACCCGATCGACTTATCAACTCACCCTGAAAATCAGTGCTACGGTCTACACTCGTACATCTATACTAATATTGTAAAGAGCTAAAGTTTGTAAATAAAGATCTGTTGGGGCTAATCTTCGGAACTACTGATCCGATTTAGAAATTTTTTTTTTACCAGTAGAATGCTACACTATCGGGGAGTGTTATAGGCGATATTTTATATTTGTATTGTATACATTAGCCGAGTTATCACAGTTTTTGGCGCGCAGGTCGGACCGTAAAATTTATTAAATCGGCTTTAAGCGCGTGCGCTGCCTTAGCTACTGGATATAATTCAAAACATTGTATGAAAACTCTATGTATCTTTAAAAGTTCTGCAAAAAATTCCATATATCTGTCTTTTTGTGGTTTAAAAAATCATTTATTTCATATGCTTACGTTTACATCATTATTTATACAACTAAACTTAAATCCTTATGTTAATGCACTGTAATGTCGTACAATGTTTAACAAAAA
Organism: Mycalesis mineus; assembly: GCA_034621355.1. Taxonomy (NCBI): domain Eukaryota; kingdom Metazoa; phylum Arthropoda; class Insecta; order Lepidoptera; family Nymphalidae; genus Mycalesis; species Mycalesis mineus. The sequence goes on along the minus strand of CM067888.1, from coordinate 16,092,266 downwards.
TGTGGATCTTTAGTACACGGGACGAGACGGAGGATATTGCTTCACGGGAAACTATAAAAAAATTAAATTGAAAGGGGGAGCGGGGAATAAGCACACTTCATATGAAAGTCTGTCTTTGAAATTGGAAGGGCACCAAAGAGGTTTTCACGCGGACGAAGTCGCGGGCGAATGCTACAACACATATAGCTGTAGCATCGAGCTGAGGAAGCACCCCATTCAGCCGAATATGTTATAAGCACAGGCATTGTTATTCTTCTTGTGTAGTTGACGATTGGCTTTCAGAAATCATAGTCGACTATCTTTAGGTAATGGTTTCTAGCTTTTTGAGAAGCCTTGAAATCAATCAAATTTAACCCAAGTTTAATATACCTGCCTAAATTAGTAACATTTTGTATCACTCTTCTTTATTTATTTATTAAAATTCCGGTTAAAATTTTGAAAATTCAGGTCCTTTCCATCTTACGCTATCTCATTGTTTTCTGTTCCAACAATTTATTTTCCTTTATCTTACTAAATGTTATCGTAATGAAAATTAATGAAGCAGCAATCTCACTTACATAACTTAGGTACCCAAGCATAATTGATATTCTCCTTTGTGATGTCATAGATTAAACGGTGACATCATTCATATCCATTGATCTTTTTAAAAGCAATACTGCTTACATTTTGTAATTTTAATGCAGTTTATAAAAAAAAAAATATCTAAAATAATTCACCTCTATTTGATTGACTGCTGGCCTTATTTTCGAGTATCTAAGGATCCTGTTGATGTGTGAACTGTTAAAGTTCGATACGCCAATGGATCTCGCTAAACCAAGTCTTTTAGCGTCTTCCATACCTCTCCAAATGTCTAAGATGTCAAAACCTGAGTAATTGAACTGAAACAAGACGTGAGTATAAAGTAACTAAAGTTATAAATTTTGACGGCCTCCGTGGCGCAGTGGTGCGCGCAGTGGATTTATAAGACGGAGGCCCCAGGTTAGATTCCCGGCAGGGCCGTTAAGATTTCCTTAATTTGTCCAGGCCTAGCTAGCAGGCAGTTGTCACTGTACCGACAATAACGTACCGCCATTGACATATTAATAGTTAGTACTATGGACTTCGAGTGTAATGCAAAATTCACGAAAATGTCCCGAGATGTCTTATTTATACTAGAATGTGTTTGTATTTTTATAAACAAACTAAAACATTGTAATATATGTCTTATATTATTGTTATACAGTCTAATTAGCAACGGTCTAATTGCTTACAATAAGTAATCAGCTTTGACTGACGGTTGCCATGGCAGCCTTTTTTTGACATGGCAGCTTCTCGTGAAAATAGGACAACATAAATGGTGTGCAATAGGTAGCTTTGAATTTTTTTTTTATTTTATTAGAAGGAATTAAAAAATTCAAATATTAAACAACAAAATAACTCTATGCAGTCGTTGTTCTAAAACATTATTGACGTGTGTTCTCTCAGTAAGCTAATATGAGACGGAATGCGATTAGAAATCTTTTTCGCGTTTTAGCTCTCTTTTGTTTCGGACACTTTTTAGCGCTGACCCGAAGTCCATAATATTAATATGTCAATGCGTACCGCCAAGCGATTTAGCGTTCCAGTACGATTTCATGTAGAAATCGAAAGGGGTGTGGATTTTATCCTTCACCTAACAAATTAGCCTGCTTCTATTTTAGATCGCATCATCACTTATCATCAGGTGTGATGGCAGTCAAGGATTAACTTGTAATGAATGAAAAAAATATATACGAATCTCGGCTAAAAGCACAATGCTTATACGGAACCCGCAGTGAAGGAAACAGCCTTTAAAGGATCACGGCCGCTCTCACTTAGGACCAATTCAAACTAACTGTTAAATTGTTAATATCGTCCATTGTAGAATATTCACATAATACATATCAATACACTTTCGTATAAATAAATAAATATTAAAGGACAATTACACACTTCGCCATATAGCCCCAAAGTAAGCGTACTCGTAAGAAGCTTGTGTTATGGGTGCTATAACTGACGAATATTTTTATATATATTATACATAAATACTTATAATATATAGATAAACACCCAGACACTGAAAAACATCCATGGTCATCACACAAACATTTTTCAGATGTAGGAATCGAACCCACAGCCTAGGACACAGAAGTAGGGACACTACCGACTGCGCCACTCGGCCGTCGTATGAGCATTTGCACTGTACCATGAAAATACTGATATGATTTAATCCAGTTTAAAATGTATGCATTGCATGAGTTCTCGAGAAACTAAAAAATTTACTCGAACGTAAGGGACTGCGGCTTGGTCTAGTGGTTAGCCTATCTGGTTTCGATTATAAGGTCCTGGGTTCGAATCCTGGGTCGGGTCACGCAATTATTCTGAGTTTTTCATTCTTTTATGAAATTCACAGTACATTCCAAGCCCGGAGTCGGTAAGTTGGTGGTTACATCTCCGTGCCTCAGAGAGCAAGTTAAGCCGTCGGTCACGGTCACTGTCATCAAAATCTGATAGTGACCGTTAATAAATGAAACATTATCATCCTAAACCCCCAACCCGCATTGGAGCAGCGTGGTGGGTCTACGCTCCATATCCCCTCTCCTACTGGGAGGGAGGCCTGGCCATGTAGTGGGCCGTTAATAATGATGATGATGATGAGGGAATAACTTATTGCTAAATATAAAGAAAAAGTTTTGCAATATGTACCACATTGTGTGGCGTGTGAATTAAGAAAAGGTCAACATAATCCAGCCTCAATCTCTTCAAATTTTGTTTAAGTGATGGAACCACCTTTTGACGGGATGGTACGGCTCCGTCCAACTGAAATAATTAAAATTTGAACTCAAATATAAATAAGCAACAAGTGTTAACAATGAAGATTGAACTTATTATCATCAGTGTATATCCAAGAATATTTGTGCTCTAAAATTATGACTGGTGGACTGTGGTAAATATTGTCTTGCAACCTTAAAAAAACACCAAAAAAAATACATGACCCTTTTTTAAGAAAAATTGATGTAGCAAGCACACTTTTCCAACTATTATCGCCATATTTCATTCAATCTACACAAAACGTTACATAAATGTTCCTTAAACTTGCTGGCATCGACTTCATAGATATATAGTAAATTAAAGCAACTTTGCAAAATTTTTTACTTTTTAGTGCGTTTTGGGTCGGTTCTATTTTTTGTTAAAAATTTTTATTTCTTACTTTTTAGTGATTTATCGACACGTTACCTACTCATACTATACTCTCATAGTGTATTAAACGGCACTAGTAGCCAAAAAGCTACCGATACTTACATAAAAACCGAAATCGCTTCAAGTGTGCCTATAAAATTTGAAGAGTTCCGTCAATTTTCCCAGGATATAATCATCAGATTCTAACATAATGACAATGGGACCACCTTGGAAGTGTGCCCTTTCTAATAAAGAAAGAATTATCAAAATCGGACAACTCTGTAAAAAGTAATGCGTGGTCACACATAAAAAAAAATATATACGTGTCGAATTGAGAACCTCCTCCGTTTTTTTCGTCGATTAAAAACCGCGTGAGAATCTGTTCAGTATTTTTTGAGTTTATCGCGAACAGACAAACAGAGGCGGTGGAGAAGTTTGTTATTATAATATTTAATGATATATATTGTAAGCAATATTAACATTATTCATACCTTGGTCGTTATAAATATTTCGCGCCTAGACACAATTCCTCGTCTAAACACATCAGATAGAGCTTCTCCAATTAAATGCTCGTTTCCGTAAAGGTGGGCAGTATCCAAATGTCTGAACCCCACTTCTATTGCGTATGTTACTGATGGAATTACTTTTGGTAAGCCATTTACCTGAAATAGTTACAATTGATAAAACGGCATTATTAATAATTACTATGAAATCTTTTATCAGTTTTACCATTTGTTTCCTTTTGCGAAACTATAATGGTACTATGTAAGCTCATAATATTAGGCATTTATCGCTGCCCAGTGTTTGGAAGTCCTTAAAAATGGCCTATGTCCAGTGGATGACCTTCTGCTGCTAATGATGTTGATGATTGATGACGATCATGATGATCAAGAGTATGTCTGGAGTTTGAAGTCATCTTGCTTTATTTATTCTTGGTATAGTAGCTAGGATCAAAGAAGAATAGGAGAGATACAACGGAGCACCAATTATTACCACTATCGCCACATTAACCCATCTATCCTACTACAAGTTTACGGTTTTCTGATTCTTTGCTATATAACATTAATTCGATACTGGGTCCTTTCGAACTGTTTTGGGTAGTTAGAATCGTCTTAGACTTTGTAATTGATAAAACCAACGTACTATACTATAGCCAAACTCGATTGAGAATGCTTGTCAACAAACAAATTTAAAACGAAGGTAGAAAATGCAACACATTTTGCCTAATAAATTTAATATCACGTTTTGTGTTTATAAAATCTAATTTAAAAGATATAGAATTTATTAATTAGTTTTAAGCTTACTAATCTAATTTATTGTCATGAATTCGTCATTAACTCATCATTAATTCGTCATTAAAAAGTGTAAAATGACTAGTGATTTCTACCTTCATTTTTAATTTGTTTGTTGACAAGCATTCTCAATCGAGTTTGGCTTTAGTATAATGTCATTTATTTGTAAATTCGGTTGTTATAGCCTTGACGGTTTGGTAATTAAAAATCAAAGGAGATCATTCAAAATGTACCAAAGTTTCAAAGTGCCGGCCAAAGAAAAAAAGTAGTTTTTTCGATTGCGGGTATTATTTTGATCAATTTTCACTGGCAGGCAGCAATGCTGTGAAACCTTTACTTTAGCTGATATTGAAGGTTAAAAGTGCAGAATTTTTCCGAAAATTTTTTTTTAAAACAGATAGGCGTTGTAATAACACAGCATTGCTATCACAGTAGAGAATGTTTACAAAACATTCTCTACTGTGACAGCAATGCTGTGAAACAGCAACTTTCGCTGATATTGAATTTTAAACGATAAATGGGAATCTGGAAATTTTGGTATTTTTTGTATGGGCCGTGAATGATGTCCTTTCTAACAATGACGATTCCGATTTTACCTTTCGAAGTACATAAAAAGAGAAATATTAGAATAAGAAGCATCTACTTACATCAATCCAAGTGCCTAAAGCAACAGCTGGTATTATATTGCCATCATTCAGCAATTTATATTTCTTATCATAAGCATTAGTAAAACCAGACAATTCTACCTGCAACAGATTCTTTTCATTAATTAATTAAGCACTAATGGTCAACAGGCAATAATAATTCACTATGTGCACCAAGACTTCGGTTATCATAACCAATGTTTATCATAAGCTAACCGTCAGTTATTATAAATTTACTATTCACCACAACCAGTAAGCCGGGTAAGAACGTAAACCGGGCGGTTATCTTAACCGAGCTCGCATTCCCCGGTTATCCTTTGGTTTAAACCGCGGTTCAGTTATTAATACTTACAACAATAGAAGTAATAAAAATTAAAGCGATCCGCATTTCGTCACAATTTAACGCCCAAAATAACTTGTATGATTTGAAACACCGTAAAACTAGTATATATGCGACTACATTTTGTCATTAGACAACAAGTTTCTCGAATTTCATTTATCACAGGCCTGATATCTAATGTAATATAATTATAAATGCGAAAGTAACTTGTCGTTAGAAAGTAGTTTGTCTGTCTGTCTTTCACGCTAAAAATACTAAACCGATTTAAATAAAATTTGAAGAAAAAAATAGGCTACTCTTAATTGCGAAAAAATGTTGTAAGGGATTAAAAGGGGTGATGAAATGTTGTATGAAAGTTTCGTCACCTAAAAAACCAGAAGCTTAAAACTTATTTTTTAGGCCGATGATTAGATACTAATAAATATGTCATTCAAAGATTGTGAAAAAATACCCTTAAAAAGGTAAAATAAGGGTTGAAAGTTTGAGTGGAAATTCGTCATTTTAATTGCGAAAAAAATGTTATAAGGGATTAAAAGGGTTGATGAAATCTTGTATGAAAGTTTCGTAATTTTTTAAAGCCAGAAGCTTAAAACTTATTTTTAGACAGATAATTAGATACTGATAAATATGTCATTCAAAGATTGTGAAAAAATACCCTTATCTAAGAAGGTAAAATAAGGGTTGAAAGTTTAAGTGGAAATTCGCCATTTTTTAAGGTAAAACGATGAAACTATTTCCTTTGTCTGTTGCAGTGGAAGCTCATGAGGAAATGTTTGTTTGTAATATTACTACACTCATATTGCCCTTCTTGGTCACACAAGAAGGGCAATACGAGGCTGCTCTTCTGAAAATCTTCAAAGATCGTGTAACAACGGTATTATTACTTTGAATTGTAATTTCTGTAATATTGTCCACAACACAAATGATTTAATAAGCAGCGTCTATTGTAACTGTTTCGAGGTCCCATACAAAATTAAATATTCGTCACATATAAATATAAACACAATTTAGATTATTTTTTAGATCTTTCTAAAGGTTATTATAACTTTAGTTTAAAAGTTTTAGATTGGCACGTGATCGTTTTTCGATTAGAACCCTATTATCAATGTTATGTCCATAAATAACTCAAGTACTTTTAGAGTTTCGGAAGATTGAATTCATGCAACCAAAAATAAATCTTGACTATCCCAAAACTCACCCTTTTTTAACATATACTATGGATACAAATTTGAATGTGGAGCGCTTCACGATTTTGCATTCATTTAGAAGATACTACTAATTACTCGTTTATTTATAAAACGCTGTTGTTTATCGTTTTACTATTCTTTAATAAAACACATTTACATATTTTACATGTATATATATTTATATATATTTTAATTATTTTTAGTGTTATTATATATATTAGTATGTACGATTATGATCGTCACACTTTCATGATCTTTAGTTCTAATATAAAGATAAAGAACACGGAATGGCTATGTGTTGGCAGCATTGTATACTGTTTGAAAAGACTATAGACAATATAGTGGCCTCATTTGCTGTATTGTGGTACCGCGTTTAAACTATATGTCGGCGAGGTGGCGCTTCTATCGCTCGAAACATTGTCGGCAAGGTGGCGCTGCGATCGTGCGAAAACGTCAAGCTATGACATTGACAGCTGTCATCGCTTGGGATTGGTCTGTGCTTGGTTTAAAATGGCATTCTAACGCCAGCCGCGAGACGGAACGGACGCAAGCGCAGAACTCTCCACGTTTCGTATTGCGATCCGTCTACATCGCATTAGAGTTACCATATTTCGTGTAAATTACTAAGTAAATCGATTAAAGAGGTTGTTTGTGATCAATCTGTGAGTTTATTCCGAAGCAACATCACCCACACTACCCAAGATGGACGAAGATGAACCAAACTCTCCGACGATCCCGCTCGTCCCTCCCATATCAGAAGTGGGATCTGCTCGCCATCTCCCACTTGGAAACGACGACGACATGTGGCGCAATCTGTTGTAGCAACAAAATCAGAACTTTTTGGCGATCATCGAGGCTTCAACAAGAACTGTCTGCTGTATCGTTCCTAAAGAGGAAGCCGAACGAACATGATGGACCTGATACTAAGCGATTCAAGCCTTCAACCACACCCAGCCTAGGAAAATGCTTCAACTGTGGAAAACCCGGACATAAAGCGTCCCAGTGCAAGTCGAAGCCATTTCCTACCACGTCGGGGGATCCGAATAGAAACAGACGGACCGCATAGTGTAATTAAACCATGTGAAGAAAATGGCGGTAACAGTGATAATAATTGGCGCCTATTGTTCGAAATGCAAAATTCTAATATGAGAGCGTTGATTGCAGCACTTGGCAAATCAAAGCGTTCTACTGAAACTGTGAACCTTCCAGAGTTTTATCCTGATAAGACTGACGCTAACACGCGTTCGTGGTGAGCAACATCGGATCTGTGTTTTACCGATAACTCCGTGGAAGGAGGTCACTTAATCGTTACTATTAGGAAGGCACTAAAAGGAGCAGCATCAGCGTGGTAATCTCAAGTAATATATCCGGGTATGACATGGACGAAGTTTAAAGAACTTTTCATCGCAAGATTTGCGTGCCTGGAAACTACTGCCGGAACAAAAAGAAACTACCGACAACGAACTACCTTCATCTTCGGAAATGCATGTCATCGACCAACGACGGCGCTGGCAACGTCGATGGCAGGGCGCGCGACGCTGTAAGCAGCGGGACCAGGCCGGTCGAGCGGCGGCAAGTGGACACGTGCAATATTCGCTCGTTTACAGGTTAATTAAACCAGTCGGGTCAGTCGTTTTCATTATGTTATGATTTTGGTGCCGAATGCTCTCTTGTTAAAGAATCTGTTGTGAATAAACGTTTACCTGATACGTTTTAATAAAATCATTAATATTACGGAATTTGGAATTCAAGCGTTAACAGCAAAATTGTCGATGAATGTAGTGTTTCTAATTCTCATAAATTAGTTTTAACTATGAGGATAGACCGCAACTGTTGTCTTTGGTTAGCATTCAGATGCTTTTGTTAACGCGGTAAACCGTGTTCAAAGATCACTACCGGAGAACTTAAGATTCGTTTAACACTATTCCCGATTTCTTTCCTTTAGGTACCTATTATGTCGGATCAAATTGCACGTTTATGTATCGCGTTTTATTTGAGTCACAGGAAAGGAGTGTGGGACTGCTCGTGGAGGCGTGCACTTAACAAACTACAGGCTGTGTCAAAGATGAAGGCAGTGCTGCCCTCGTTCCAGCTAGAAGATAAGGACACGGGCACACGAGTCTGGCTAGCGACTGCTGATATTACAGGGACGTAGTTTTTTTTATGCTAAGTATAAGTTCGTCCGGAAAGTAGCTTGCTATTGCTGAAATTAAGTGGGTAGAATCTATCATAATTCCTTTAATTTTTCTTTGGTTATGATATACGCTAGGTGTGTGAGAAGTGACAATTTTAAAATGTCTACTTGAAAACCGCAGGATGGCGAATGTTTCGCTGCATATACTAGCCAGTATGTACATGGTTTTATTAGAAATTAAACTTGTTGTTGTTTTGTTGGTAAAACGCGATTGCTTTTATGAACGCTGCGTTTATCAAAAAAAGAAAAGAAAATGGTTCTCTAATGTTTTGTATTGCATTTTACAGTCTTTCATGCTGTGTGTGGTCGTGTGGTGGTGACTACATCGAAGCCTCCTGTAACCAGTTGAGTTGAAGCCACGGGGCTTCGAGATGCTTAGACGTGGCAAGTTCTGAGTGGTGGCGCGATACCTGCGTAGAGAGAGCAAGCGTAGTATGTCACCGTCTTGGCACTGAATTTGGTGAGCAGTTTTCATTTTGTTTGATTATTTCTTAGTTAAAGAAAGTATCACGCGTGATTGATTGGGATAGAAAAATAGTTTGTTTTGTCTGAGTGACTACAAGTAATCGTATAGGACAAATCCAACATAATGAAACTATTTTCTAGGCTAAGCATCCAATTTACAAGCTTAAAGTTAGTTGTTGGTTATTCTGTACACATATAGAGTTTTGTTTTGATACAAAATGAGGAGCGTAACCAGACGAGGTTAGATCCGAAATACAAGGGACCGTTTAAAGTCATTGAGTTGCTAGATGGTGATTGTTACTTGTTAAAGGCGTTAGACTCTAAGAGGATGTCCTCTTACATATCATGGGCATACTTGTATGTACAAGTATGCCCATGATAGACTGAGAAGGATGCCTGAAGGTCAGTTGGCTGTAGAAGAGTTGGTTGATCAAAGTGATGATCATGTATCTGAAGTTCCTGGCACATCGCGTGATTAAGTTCGGTAACACTCGATGGAGGTGCTACCTGAGTGCTCGATGGAGGTGCTCGCGGAGACATTGCTCGACGGAGGCATTGTCCGCTTATGTGCTCGATGGAGGCACGTTGTCACAATGCTCGATGGAGGCATTGTCTGCTTATGTGCTCGATGGAGGCACGTTGTCATAATGCTCGATGGAGGCATTGTCTACTTATGTGCTCGATGGAGGCACGTTGTCATAATGCTCGATGGAGGCATTGATAGCATAACGCTCGAGGGAGGCGTTTTGCTTGTGTTGTTAAAGGCACAAAGAGAACATAATGCTCGAGAGAGGTGTTATGTGTCTGGTGTGTGTATTCTATGAATCACGATATGTGTTCAGTTGTGTACTGATTAGTGTTAAGATTTGATTTAAAAGTCCGAACTTCAGATATCCTTCGAGGTTGATTTACTAAGGCAGTACGTGTTCAGTGTACCTGGTATGTTATCAGTGTACCTAGTTTGTGATCAATGTACATAGTATGTGATTAGTGTACATGGCATATGACGTCAGTCGGTTCAAGAGTTTCTATGTAGAGTTGTAATAAATGTGATGGTTATGTAACTGTGTTTTTATTGGTCAGAGATGACCGAGCGATGACGAGATTACTGCTAGTGTGCTTTTCTTTCAGACACACACGAGGACGTGTGATACGGCAGGATGGCCGTGTCGGCGAGGTGGCGCTTCTATCGCTCGAAACATTGTCGGCAAGGTGGCGCTGCGATCGTGCGAAAACGTCAAGCTATGACATTGACAGCTGTCATCGCTTGGGATTGGTCTGTGCTTGGTTTAAAATGGCATTCTAACGCCAGCCGCGAGACGGAACGGACGCAAGCGCAGAACTCTCCACGTTTCGTATTGCGATCCGTCTACATCGCATTAGAGTTACCATATTTCGTGTAAATTACTAAGTAAATCGATTAAAGAGGTTGTTTGTGATCAATCTGTGAGTTTATTCCGAAGCAACATCACCCACACTACCCAAGATGGACGAAGATGAACCAAACTCTCCGACGATCCCGCTCGTCCCTCCCATATATAGATATGAGACTAGGGGCGGTACTCGTCGAGCAAAAATGGTGGGTGGTAGGCTACAAAATATGCCCCTATGGAAAATTGTTATCATTCACCTTAGTGTCCGAATCTTGTGCAGTCACCCTGCTTAACTATTGTAAGAATCTGTGCGCGTAATGTTTAATTAAGTAATTACTGTAACAATGTTTCATTTTGATCATATTTGATGTCTTTGTAAATAAATTGTTATTAAGTTTGTCTTTTGGTATTTTAAGTTGTATTCCCTTCTGGCTGTTTGTTAAAATTTCTTGCATATGTTAATATGCAAGAAATTTTAACACCGACTAATGAAATTGTGGGTCAGAAAAATAAACAAATAATGTCATATGTGGAACCTGATGTCATTGAATTTATGTCCATAGAAAATGTCATGGATATTGAACAAGTAGTATCGTACCCTAGGGAGTTCCTCAACTCTTTGGAATCATCAGGCGTACTGTTAGTCTCGGGCCCTCAGTGTTTATAAAAAAAAACACAACACTGGCTAGAAACTAATTTATTAACTATTTATATTATTCTATAATTCTCACAACTTTAGACGATTTACTTAAATCACTTTATTCCGCGATTCGCGAGGACCTTCAAAAGGTCTAACGGCGACTAGATGGGCAGGATCTTAGTCTCACTACTAGTCCAGACCGGCGGGCAGAAACCAGGTCCGTAGTCTTAGCAGCAACTTGACTAAATATCAAAACGACTGGCTATTTGAAGCAGAGTTATGGTTTTTATAGCAAATATATCGCTGTCTGGCCATTGACATCTGTGTCAGTCGATAGTTGCAGGTCAGCGTTATTAATGTAGATTTCAGGGATGTAACAGTACCTTTTCATAAGTTGAGACTGAAAGTTGGCGATCCACTCCTGTTGATGAGAAATCTGGATGCACCAAGACTGTGTGACTTGGGCCATAATATTATAAATAAAATAATTATTATTACAGGAACAGCAAAGAGAGAAGATGTACTGATTCCACGTATTCCAAGAATCCCAACCGATTTACCATTCCAAATTAAAAGAGTCCAGTTAGTTCTCTCTCAAAACAGACTTCGCAAGACAATAAAGCTCCAGGACAAACGTTGAAAGTAACAGGTGTACATTTTGAAAAAAACTGTTTTTTTCCTATGGTTCACTATTGTATATTATTAACCCACTAAAAAATATTCACCACAAAATCTTCACGTGTTAGCAAATATAGGAAAACAAGAAACTTCGTTTACAGAAATGTGTTAAATTAATTTATATGTATCTCGCGCTTATCAATCGTGCCTATTACCTGGTTAAGTTAAATTAAGTTTTCAAATTTGTGTTTTATAATAGAAGCTGAGGCCCGCGGCTTCATTTCCATTGCATTTTTTCCAAATTTTATTTTTCCTTCCTCTCACAAAGGAAATGAAAAAAAGAATTAGGGAGATCGGTCTAGCCCTTCATCCGAGAAATAAGTATTAATTATTTTTAATATTTCAAAATCAAGCAGATAAAGATAGAAAAATTTGGCTGGCGTAATAACTTATACCTACCACACGGACGGAATAGCGGGAAAAGCTAGTAATTTTATTAGCTCAAGTCGGCAACTTGGTGATCCGGAACTACTGCTTAACATGCTCTTCGAGGCAGTGGGGTTATAATACCACTATAACATCTGATTGTGCTCGTTTACATAACTGGAACACTATCAGCACAAACCCACCATGCCTTATTGGAGGAGCGTGGTAATCCATATCACCTCTCCTACAAAGAGGAATGCCTGGCCCATCAATGAGCCTTTAATAGGCTAATGATGACCATAATGATAATGATGATGTTAATAAAAAATAATGATAATAATACAAAGTTTAACAAAAATGTAGATCTTTAGTACATGGGACGGGACGGAGGATATTGGTTGACGTAAACTATAAAAAAATTTAATTGAAAGAGGTAGCGGGAATTAGGCACACTTTATGTGATAGGTAACTGCCTCGTTGGTCTAGTGGTTAGCCTATGTGGCTTCGATCACGAGGTCCTGGGTTTGATTCCTGGGTCGGGTCACGGAATAATTTCGAGCTTTTCATTCTTATATGAAATGTTCAGTATTTTTCAAGCTTGGAGTCTGGAAGTTGGTGGTGTTACACCCCCGTGCCTCGGAGAGCATGTTAAGCCGTCGATTCCGATCACTATCATCAACATCTGATAGTGATCGTTAATAAATGAAACATTATCACACTAAGCCCGCCAACCTGCATTGGAGCAGCGTAGTTAGTGTACGCTCCATATCCCCTTTCCTATAAGGAGGGAGGCCTGTCCCTGTAGTAAGCCTTTAATAGGCTGATGATAATGATGATGATGATGACATGATAGTCTGTCGTTAAAATTAAAAGGGTAACTACTAGGTTTTCACGCGGACGAAGTCACGGGCGACTTCTAGTATGTAATGAAACGACACATTACTATTAAAATATTATACCACCTACATTAAAATATTACAATAATCCCTAATTCGATTTTATCTGTTCAAAACAAATCCCTAGGCAATAAACGTTTCTATAAATAAAATTATTATTATAAAAACAAAAACCCGACTGTTTAGAAGTTATGAACTGAAAAGAGAAAAACAAGGATCACTATATTTGTATAAAATTCTTAATACTTTATGGTGGTAATTTTATTTGAGACTTTTTAGTTTTAGTTTATGGTGTAGAAATGAGACGGTGCACTTTTTGCCATTTTTGTTAAAAAAGTAATATGAACATGATATGATATTTATATTTTTAAAATGGTCTTTTTACGACCTTTCAATTGGTACCCATATTGCTAAGATAAGAGAAAAAAATACACACATCCCCCCTTTTTTCCGCATTTACAGCTGCCATTTTGAAAATTTATATAGCCTATGTCACTACCACAATTTTAACAAATTCAACGACACCTCACATGTCAAAATGCGTTCAGCCGTTTAGCCTGTAGCGCGTGCCGAAGAAATGGACATACATACATACATACGCTCGAAAAACATAACCCTACTTCTGACGCAGTCGGGTAATAAACAAACGTTATTTTTTCTTATTATATTTAATTTTATACAATAATAGATACTTTTTTCTATATACGTAGGTACATATAAATAGAGTAATATTTAAAAATAATAACCAAGCCATTGACTCCGTGCTTGTCAAGATTTATAAAGCCATAGGTATTCTTAACAAAGTTTCATATACTGTACGAAATGCCGCGATCAGTTCATCTCCAGGTTGAAAATAAACTGGTAGATTTCTGTCGAACTCGTTTATAGTATACACCTCTTTTTGAGTTAGACTAAAATCGAAGAGATCCACGTTCAAGGATATGTGAGTTCTGTTATGTGATCTTGGAATTGGTATGACATCGCGGTCGATCTGCAAAAAAGAATACATAATAATAGTTACTTAGAAACATTCACTTTTCTATATATCCTAAAATAAATTCCTATCGTGCCTCCCACCGGCCAGACCTGGACCAATTTAGAAAATCATAACCCAGGACCTCCGTCTTATAAATCCACTGCACAAACCACTACACCATGGAGGCCGTCGAGAAACAACATGGCCGGAATTAGTATGGAGCTGTGCCCCGAAAAAAAAATTCGTTTGTAGTGACATATAGTACCTTATTTTAAAGCTTACGAGTATTAGATTACCGCTATTTAAGTTTTGTGGTCAAAGAATTTTCGAGAATCTTCAATAACATGTTACAAAAAGGCGCCTAATTATTTTAAATTACCAAAGTGGTATATAGTTAGTAGCAAATAATATCTCACTGGTCCAATAGTTAGACTATATGGGTTAAGATCATTGGTATATAAGGAGATTTAGTTGGTACTAAACATTTATTCTAGTTTATCAAAGCGAATTAATTCATCCCGGTCATTATTATTACATAACATATGACTGTTCCATATAAAAAAAAACATATCAAATCTGTCAAAATACGATCGGATACTTGTACACTCTTTTGCATGTCGCGTGGTTGTGCGCAGCCGCATCAACAATCGTAACATATTTATACAATAAAAAAAGCGTAAATCTTTATTTTATTATTATAACTATGTTTATAATATTTACTTTAGTTAACAGTGTTTTTGTTAGTCGTATTTTTTACATTTAATTACAAACTGAAGTCCTAAATAGAGAAAGAATATGTATTATATGTGTATCCAAACTCATAAGCTAATGAGAGTCAAAGAAATATCCAAAATAAACATAAAAATACGTATTTCTCGAATATTATAGAGAAATATAATTTTTGCTTTAAATATAGCTATTTTTTTATTTTTTTTAACATATTAATAAATATTGCAAATTGTATTCAATTTGGGGGTAGAATCCGGCCATGTCCTTTGTAAAAAAGTCGAAACTGATATCGAAACAATATTACCAGATGACGCAAAACAATTTGACTGGTCTCTTTTCCATATTTTCTCGCCATCCTCACCAACGTAGGATCTTCAAACGTTGGTGGTATATCAGTTAAATTTGACAAAGGACGTGGTACAAGAAACCCGAATGGTGCGTACCCCATTACCACAATACCTTCGCTTTGGCAGTACGCTACGAGCTCAAGGTTCGCTTTCGTAGGATTCACCTGTAACACGAGTGATAAAAATAATCTTTTATTAAATTCTGGTGATGATTATAATAAAAGTCCGTTTTAAGTTTAAGGTGCCCATTTTATCGCTTTCAATAATATTTACATTTATAAAACATTTCTAGTAGGAAGTAATTTTTATGTCCGTATAGAAAAAATGAATTTAGGATAAGTTATGATTTAATAGTGAGATTGCTGATTCATTTAATATTCATTAGTATAACATGCTTTAGTAAAATAAAAAAATGACTACTAGAAATATCATTTTTGTGTCCAAAAAGCAAAAATGTGTAGTAAATTCAATTCAACCAAACGCGCCTAACTATTTGTCGCGAGGGGAACCGAAGGGTGCGGGGAGTAAAGTTCGAACATCAGTCTCGACTCTCGAGTCGACCACGGCTCGGTGTACACGGCTGTTGTAGGTTGTGTCGCTGCGTGTCATGAACGAACAGAATGATGCTCTACTTAATTTTTTTTACCAATATTATATTCATAATGTTAAGAAAAACGTATCGTGATGATAAAGTACATATTTAAATGTGACTTAGCCAGAATATCGCTCCGTTGCCCATTCCTTCTGGTTGACCGACTCGACTTTAGTTTTTCTACAAAGGTCACTTGATTGGCTTGTTACCGCCGATGAAGATTTTTCTAAATTTGTCCAAGCATATAATAATTATATATATACAAACTTACAATCTTTACCTCTTTATAATATTATTATAGATTTAGAATTTGACATAGATATGAAGAAAGAAAAGAAGAAAGAAAATATCTTTATTTATAAATTATGCCACACATCACAATTTTACCGGTATACCCCTGCGATGTGTAGCATAACCTAGAAAATGGATCCAGCTCAGCATTTGCTACATAATCCAAAAGACCATGTAGCGCTGATTTTCAGCTGGATCCATGCTCAGGTACCGCCACAAACGCAGCAAAACTAAAGAAACAACTACACATCAACATAATAAAAATTAGCATACATAAGTTAAAGTTCTGCTATGAAAAGCTAAACAACAAACTTACAAGAGAAAAATTAAAAACAAGAAACAGAATAAGTCTATCTAAACTAAAACTGAATAACTATAACTAAAGATAATATAAACTATGTGCACTTTGAGACCTAAAACTAAAATAAATTTAACATAACTGACTTTTAAATTATTACTGTTTATACTACATATTGTCTTATGCATTAAATATAAAAAATTTTATACTTGATTTATACGCAATACATCTAGATAATTATAATTTATTGGTAACGCTGATTGATTTTTCTTAACAATGCCTAAACAAATTAATAAATAAATATAATATTATATATATATCTATATCTATAAAAAAGAAAACTCCGCCACGTGATGCTGGAATTCGAGTTGCTTATCAAGAAGAAATCTTTTCAAAAGCTTCTTGAATATAAATTTAGATTTAGCTTGTTTTAATGGAGGAGGAATATTATTCCAACATTTAGTGGCAGAGTATGTGAATGACCCTCTAAAAGCAGCAGTACGGTGCAGAGGTATTCGTAACTGGCTGCGGCATTTTCGATGACCTATATCACCCTCACTCACCCAATTGAGTTTATTAAGGAGATATAGCGGCTTTCCTTGTTTCAAGACTCCAAAAAGCAATCCAGCAAGGTGTAACTTTCGTCTGGATCTCATTTTCAATAAACGAAAATTATTTAAAAATGGAGTAACATGCGCTCTCGGAGGGACATTGAAGCAGAACCGTGCACAAGCGTTTTGAACACGTTGGATAAGACGCTTTGTTCTGCATAATAATCGGGGACCATAAACAACATCAGCATAATTCAGTTTAGAAAGAACTAATGTTTCTACAAGCTGAATACGAATGTCCTGCGAGAGATAATCTCGAATTTTATAAATTATTTTTAGCCTGTAGAAACAATTCTTAACTACCTCTGCTACATGATCCTCGAATTTAAGCCCTGAATCCATTATCAGACCTAAATTTCGTGCTTTAAATGTGCGCTCTAACCTGTCACCTTTAACTGTTAAGTTCAACAGCTCTGGATTTACTTTCTTTAACTGCTTGTCCGTACCAAACAAAATATATTTTGACTTCGAAGGGTTGATTACAAGTGAATTCCGATCAGACCAATTTGCTATTCGATCAAGGTCAGCATTGATTAAACTAACGGCCACACCAACTTCTTCCGGTTTACATGAAAAATACAACTGTAGGTCATCAGCATACAAATGATACCTACAGTGTTTAATCTGATGAATAATATCTGTGCAATAAATAATAAAAAGTAAAGGACCCAACACAGACCCCTGCGGCACACCTCTAGTAACAAGAACTGATGATGACTTATATTTACTACCATTTTCATGCACTATTTCTACAGTCTGTCTGCGATGATTAAGGTAGCTATCAAACCACTTGACAGCATCAATATCAAACCCGTAATAGGATAACTTTGATAATAAGAGGGCAATATTGATACTGTCAAAAGCTCGAGAAAAGTCCAGAAGCACCAAAACAGTGCACATTCCAGCATCCTGTGCCCTTAGTATATTGTCAGTCACGTCTAGTAGAGCTGTTACAGTACCACGATTAGGCCTGAAACCAGATTGATATTCAGGCAGGATCTGCTGCTCCTCAAAATATGTCATAACTTGCATATGAACAAACTTTTCCAATACTTTTGAGAAGCAAGGTAAGATGCTGATAGGACGGAGATCTTTAGGTAAAACAGGGTCTGGAATTTTAGGTATCGGCCGAACCAAAGCAGTTTTCCAGCTATCCGGAAAGACTGAAGTGGAAATAGAGGTGTTTATAATACATTTAAGAGTATCTATACTTTGTGGCAGAGTCATAAGAAGCATATCTAGACTGATGTTGTCAGCTCCTTCTGCATTCGAATGCAGGTTTTTGAGTATTTTTAATAAATCAATGTCATTAATAGTCCTAAAAGAAAAAGTGTTGGTGTGTAAATGATTAAACTCAAAATATGTAAGTAGAGAAAAAGAAACGCTGTTAGTACCAGGGACGTCAAGAAAGTGTGCATTTAAGGCCTCGGCATCAACAAAATGAGTGGGCAAGTGTTCAGATTTCTTAGGCAACACAGAAGTGATATATTATGAATATGGTGATTCTTGTTTGTCCCATTTCGGTTCATTACTCCTAAGCATTCGCTTATTTGCTTTAATATAATAGTCTTATTAAAATAGGTACTAATTTCACATATTAGATATTGGTTAAGCTCCAAAATTTTAAGACAAATTATGGTGTCAAGATTAGGTATCATTAATCTAAGACAAAATAGATAGATAATAAGAAAAATTATCTACAAAATGATCACCTCTATTTCATTAACTGCTGGTCTTGTTTTTGAGTATCTAAGCATCCTATTGATGTGTGAACTATTAAAGTTAGATACGCCAATGGATCTTGCCAAGCCAAGCTTTTTAGCATCTTCCATGCCTTTCCAAATGTCTAAGATGTCAAAACCTGAGTAATTGAACTGAAAAAAAATGGTGTGTATTAAACAACTTATAACAAAGTTATAAGTTTTGACAGCCTCCGTTCACAATGGTGCGCGCAGTGGATTTATAAAATGGATGCCCTGGGTCAGATTCCCGGCAGAGCCGATTAAGATTTCCAAATTGGTCCAGGTCTATCTGGTGAGAGGCAGGAAGTTACACCCTCGTGCCTCGAGAACCACGTTAAGCTGTCGGTCACTATCATCAACATCTGATAGTGAGTTAATAAATGAAACATTAGCACCCTAAGCTCCCAACCCTCATTGGAGCAGCGTGGTGGATCTACGCTCCGTATCCTTTTTAACGACTTCAAAAAAAAAGGAGTTTCTCAATTCGACCGTATATATATATATATATTTTATGTATGTTCGCGCATAACTTCGTCGTTTATGTACCGATTTTGATAATTCTTTTTTTGTTGGAAAGTAGATAGTTCGGTGGTGGTACCATGATAAGAAAACCAGGATCTGATGGTGGAATCCTGGAGAAACCGAGGGGAACTTTCAAAAATTGTAGGGACAATAAGTACGTTTGTTAATTTTTCCGATAAGTATTTAAAAGCACTACAATTTGATGAAGATCTGGAGTCGATCTGATGATGGAGCCGATCTACATATAAGGGAAATCCTTGACAATTTACTGCATTTACCTTGTGTTTGGGCTCGATTAATTTGTCTTGATAAGAACTTTACATTTAGATGGGCTGTGACTGTTATAGAGAGTCTGGTGATGAAGACAAAGTACAGTTAAGGGAGCACCGTAACGGCTTACAGTAGCTACCTTGTGTTTGGGCTTGATTAATTTGTCTCGAAGAGAAATTTACATTTACATGGACTGTGACTGTCATTGGTCTGGTGATGAAGACGGAGTACAGTTAAGGGAGCTCCGTAACGGCTTACAGTATCTACCTTGTGTTTGGGCTCGATTAATTTGTCTCAATGAGAACTTTACATTTAGATGGGCTGTGACTGTCATCAAGGGTCTGGCGATGAAGACGAAGGACAGCTGAGGGAGCTCTTTAACGGTTTACAGTAGCTACCTTGTGCTGTTGGGCTCGATAAATATGTCTCAATGAGAAGTTTGTAAGGTTATAGATTCCAGTTGGTTTAATGTTAACTAAGTCATGATCTGATGATGAGATCTACGAAAACTCGAGGAAACTCTTCAAACTTTATAGGCATATTTGTAGGGATGTTGGAATGTTATAACTAGCTAATGAATATTGGTACTTATGGTTTAGTTCGAGTAGGTTCTTTAGTATTTTCGTTGTTGATAAATCACTAAAAAGTATGAAATAAAAAAAATTTCCGAGCTTTCTACTTTAAAGACTTTACCTAAACTTGGATGGCACCGACTTCATAGATGTGATTAAGTAAATTAAAGTAAGTAAATGACGTAGTTATTTTTTACTTTTTAGTGCGTTTTGTAGGCGTTTTTATTTTTTGTTAAAATTTTTTTATATACAAGGAGGAAGGCCTGGCCCTGCAGTGAGCCTAAAAAATAAAAGTATTGCAATTTGTACCACATTGTATGGCGTGTGAATTAGAAAAAGGTCAACATAATCCAGCCTCAATCTCCTCAAATTTTGTTTAAGTGATGGAACCACCTTTTGACGGGATGGTACAGCTGCGTCTAACTGAAATAATTAAAATAATTAAAAGTATGTTTGTAAATGTATCTGTTAGTATAGTACATTAACATTAACAATATATATTTATGGCAAGCTGATGGGTATAAATTGATATTAAATAGTATATTTCACTCTTGAGTCTAACCTTCAGAATAAACAAAAATAATTTTACAATCTGACACGCAGATCTAGAGATTAGCCTTTTTAAACAAACGAACAAACTCTTCCGTATACTATATAGATATTTGAACAAAGATCGGATTTTCTAAATCCATCATCGTATTCACGTTTCGATCATGAAAGCATTTCAGTACGTATAATATAACACGAAGGAGATCAACTAAATTTGGACGCTATAGCGGCATTTTCGCGCTTTTTAGAAATTTTGTAATATCTCTAAAAATTTATAACTAATTAACATAATGTAAAAGATAAATCTTATCTCAATAATATCTTTAATATTATTAAATAATTTATTTTGATAAGGATTTAAGTTTAGTTCTAAAAATAATGACGTAAACTTAAGCATATTTTTATTAATAAGTCTGTCATATAGTTGCTTTAATTTACTTAAGCATATCTAGGAGTCGGTGCCAGCCAAGGTTTCTACTTTAAGAACATTACCTAGAACCCACATACTGCTTGACAACGTTTAAGTAAACAAGTAAGCAGCAACTAAATGACACGTTATTTTTTACTTTTCAGTGCGTTTTGAGTCGGTTCTATTTTTTTTGATAAAATTTTTATTATAATATGTCAACATTGTTTATACATACCTTGGTAGTTATAAACATTTCCTCTCTGGAGACAATTCCTCGTCTGAACACATTAGACAGAGCTTCTCCTATTAATCGCTCGTTCCCATATACATGTGCTGTGTCCAAATGTCTGAACCCCACTTCTATTGCGTATATTACTGATGGAATTACTTTTGGTAAACCATTTACCTAAAATAGTTTATAATAATTAAACGGCATTATAAATAATTACTTTTGATTCTTTTCTCAATTTTACAATTTTCTCTCTCCTTTTGTGAAACTGTTATGGTTACTACCTAATGTAAGATCATAATATAGGCATTCAGTATTTACACAAAATTTAACAGAGTTAACGATCGAGAGTCTATCTCAAATTTAAAGCTATACTTATTCTAATACCACAACTGGCGTAGTGAATCTAAAGGAAGCTTTTACTGCAATAAGGAGTAGTTACAATGAGAATAGAAATAAAAACAAACAATATTAACTTGGGATAAGCAAGATAAAGCTATTTTTTTTCTTTTTATTCTACTGCAAGTTTACGATATTCGGAGTTTTTGCTACATAACATTTCGATTCTGGGTCAACGCGAACTATTTTGGGTAGTTGGAATTATCTTAGAATTTCCATTGACTGCAAAAAAAAAATTAACATGAAATAGAACCAACTCAAATCGCACTAAAAAGTAAAAAATAACCGTGTCATTTAGTTGCTTTAATTTACTTAAGCATATCTATGAAGTCGGTGCCGACTAACTTTACTAAGTAAATTAAATCAACTAAATGACAGTTATTTTTTACTTTTTAGTGCGTTTTGAGTCGGTTCTATTTTTTGTTAAAAAATTTTTACCTTTCGAAGTACAGAACCTTGAGAATGATTAGAGTAAGAAGAAACTACTTACCTCAATCCAAGTACCTAAAGCAACAGCCGGTATTAAATTACCATCGTTCAGTAACTTATATTTCCCAACAGAAGCATGACTAAAACAAGCCGATTCTACCTGCAACGGATTCCTTTCATTAATTCATTAAGCACTAATGGTCAACAGGCAATAATAATTCACTAAGAATTAATAAAATTCAGCGATCGAAACGACAGAAGACTAAAGAGAAAAATATCTTAGCATTCCATGGATTCACCGTGCCGGTGCCGGGTTCGTCGTGTGGCAGCGAGATATACGCCAAACAGAGGCAGAGACTTGTCCAGTCAACGCTCTTCTTCTCTGCTCAAATTATTCTCTCTGCCCTACCATATCTGACAGGATCTTGATCAGCGTTGGACACTCGTTCTAGAATAGAGTTTACAGCAGTTCTAGTCAGGCCAAGGTCTTTAAGCAGGTTAATTCTAATTTAATAGTTCTTGAAAATCTGTCAATATTTTTGTGTTTACAAGAGATAGGACAGATACCCCAGTGCAATTAGCCGTAAAAATAACAAAAAGTACAAGAAAATCGCAGTAGGATGAAACCCATCAGAAAATGAGGAAATCATAAAAATGAAAGGAAAAATAAATTACGGGCGATCTGAGGTCGGGAAGGGGTAGAGGGTGAGGATTTAGGGGTAAAAACGGATTTGCTTAATTTCCGGCAAAAGTAAAAAGTCCTATGGAGAAGAGTTGAATAGCAAAGTTGTAGGCAATAAAAAGACCTAAAACTTTTGTTTCTACACTTTTTTCACATAGCCTCAAAATTTGTGTGAAAAATTCTAAAACCAATTTTTCGTTTTTTATTTTTATCTTTTACAAATAAAATTTTATTTTCATAAAATTTGATGAATTCTTGCCTTCTTATGTCCCAAACTCGCTATAATTTATGTGATTTTTAATTCACCTTATATTGAATGAATATCGAAAAAATAACCTAATTTTCAACTAAAAAAATTGGCCGTCAAAATATATTTTTTTTTTTCAAAAAATTAGTGGTGTGCCGTCAGTGTGACAATTACCTATATGGGACAACAATACGGAAATGAACGATGGGCCAATGTTAGGCTTGTGTCGAATGCTCAGAGTTCTAGAGCTTTTAAATGTAATTTATATTAAATAGTAAAAAAATGCAATAAAATGATGCATAAAATAAATACATTGTTGTACAATATGTTTTTATTAGTGGGTTAAAGTCCTATACAATGTCTGGCATTCTCCTTTGACACTTTCCTCAAAGGCCGGCAACGCATTAGTAGCGCCTCTGGTGTTGCAAATGTTTATGTGCGGCGGTAATCCCTTAACAACAGGCGACCCGCATTAAATGTCCAGAGCGCCCTTAGAAAATTTTAGCTTGAAAATTATTTATCAATTGGAAAGTTTTACAGGTTTTTATCAGATGTATGTGTAGATTGCACAAAAGCGTTAATAATAAAAAAAATGACGAAATATTTGTTAATGCAAAGACAAATCAATATTTAATTCGACGTGAAAAACTTAATTTAATTTCGTAGGAAAATCCCTCAAATTTTTTGAGAATTATATCCTCACCATAAAGCCGAAAGTTTGTAAGTATGGATGGGTAGATGGATGTTTGTTACTTTTTCGAGCTAAAACTAAAGGATTTTGATGAAAGTTCTCAACAATATAGCTAACATATTAAGAAAGGATTTTGATGAAACTTCTTAACAATATAGCTAACATATTAAGAAAGGATTTTGATGAAACTTCTCAACAATATAGCTAACATATTAAGAAAGGATTTTGATGAAACTTCTCAACAATATAGCTAACATATTAAGAAAGGATTTTGATAAAAGTTCTCAACAATATAGCTAACATATTAAGAAAGGATTTTGATGAAACTTCTCAACAATATAGCTAACATATTAAGAAAGGATTTTGATGAAACTTCTCAACAATATAGCTAACATATTAAGAAAGGATTTTGATGAAACTTCTCAACAATATAGCTAACATATTAAGAAAGGATTTTGATGAAAGTTCTCAACAATATAGCTAACATATTAAGAAAGGATTTTGATGAAACTTCTCAACAATATAGCTAACATATTAAGAAAGGATTTTGATGAAACTTCTCAACAATATAGCTAACATATTAAGAAAGGATTTTGATGAAACTTCTCAACAAAATAGCTAACATATTAAGAAAGGATTTTGATGAAACTTCTCAATAAAATAGCTAACATATTAAGATAACACATAGGAGAACTATGCGGGTGAAACCGCGGGCGTCATTTAGTTAATACTTACAACATGAAATACAATAGAAATAATAAAAATTAAAGCGATCCGCATTTCGTCACAATTTGCCACGTAATTTGAATAATTTGAAACACCGAAAATACTAGTTCATATGCGACACGGTAATGTGATTATACAACAAGTTTCACGAATTTCATTTATTTTTTACAGGCCTGATATACGTATTATTATTATGATTATTGTGAACTGTGGCATGTGATAGACACCACTTTTATCTCGAATGAATTATATAATTTACTAAATTATGCTAATAATGGTTAGCCGAGTTGACTCCGATCACATTAACTAAGGAGAGGATAAGCGAATCCTAAAGCGGTATTTACGCGCAGAGCAAGGCAATATTTTTTTAATCACATATTTATTCATCGGAAAGTTACTTTTTTGTCTAAAACTAGTATGCGCATCTACACTCGCTATAAGATGTCTCAAAACTGCCCCATGGTGGTTTTATATGAAAAGCACCTAGAGACCTAACAAAATAAACGAAATAAAATACCTTTATAATTATAATTTTCAAATATATAAATAGAAATATTAGAACTCGCTAGGTAGAAATATTAGAACCTTAGGTACTGGGGAAGTAGCTAGGGTTTTAAAATAAAAAAAGATATTATTTTTAATTCCTGTTGAGTCGTAGTTGATATCGACAGTTGCGTACAAAATGTATAAAGAAATGACTTTTCTTAATAACATTTTTTTTTCGATAGTTAAGATAAAACTAAGTATGTTATAATAAAACAATTATTTCATTTTGTGTTCGTATAGCAATATGATTTACTAAAATAACCTTTTAGGCAGGTATTTTAGTAAGACTTACTGTTAGGTACTGATTATGCAATAACCCCTCTAAGTATCTAGGGCCGAATATACTATTTATTATTAAATTAGATAGGATTACCAACCCAAAGGTAAAAGTTTCATTGAGACGCATAAACATTTAATTTTTCCTGGGGCAAACAATGTATGGGCGGTGGGCCACCTCCTATGATATTATGTAAGAGAAAATGGCAGTACGTCACTGAAGAATGTGGATGTGATTCTGTGGCGACCTACATATCGGCGTGGTCGGCTCCACTAGGTTTTAATGGGTATTCTGGTGATCCGTATTATTTACGTATCCCTTTAGAAACATTACTAATAATTATTACTATTTATAACATAGTGTTTGGAGGGACTCATAAATGCCTTTCTCAGTCCATAGAATCCGGGTTGTGAAGTTTTACTTTCTTCTAAGAAATTAAAAAAAATTCAAGTTCGGAATTGGAAACTTGGTGATGTTAAAGACTTATGCCTTTAGCAGTATGTTAAGCCGACGATAGCGATCAGTATTATGATCGTGATAGATGATCGTGATAGATGATGGTTAACATAATTTGAACATTATCAGTCTAAGCCCACCAGCGTGGTACTCCATAACCCCTTTCCTACAAAGAAAAAGGTCTGGCTCAGCAATGAACCTTTAATGGGCTAATTATGACGATAAGAAAAAAACATACTCTATTTTTCAACCGACGAAAAATACGGAGGAGGTTCTCAATTGGACACGTATGATATATATTTTTTTATGTATGACCAGGCATAACTTTTTACAGAGTTGTTCGATTTTGTTAATTCTTTTTTATTAGAAAGGGTTTATTTTTTATTCCAAGATGGTCCCATTGTCATGTTAGATCTGATGATGATATCCTGGGAAAATTGAAGGAACTCTTCGAATTTTATAGGCACACTTGCAGCGATTTCGGTTTTTGTGTAAGTATCGGTAGCTTTTTGGCTTCAAGTGCCGTATAATATACTATGACAGTATATTACGAGTACGTTACGTGGCGATAAATCACTAAAAAGTAAGAAATATGTATAATATTATAAAAATAGTAAATAGGAGTCGGTGCCAGCCAAAATTTGTAATTCAAGGACATTACTTAGAACCCACAAACTGCTTTACTACGTTAAATAAATGTTCCTTAAACTTGCTGGCACCGACTTCATAGATATGCTTAAGTAAATTAAAGCAACTAAATGACATAGTTATTTTTTACTTTTTAGTGCGTTTTGAGTCGGTTCTATTTTTTGTTAAAAAATTTTATAATAGGCGTAATAGTAAAAAGACAGCAAAATCTAATTTATTAATTATAACATTGATTTATACACATTTTTTCTTAATTCATTTATTTAAATGAAAATAGGACAGTTTGTGGCATACAAGCATTAATACTAGTTAAGATTTGACGGCATAGGCAGGCCTATATACATTTCGTATGATATACGAAACGCCGTGATCAGTTCTTCTCCCGGTGCAGCATAAGTTGGAAGGTTTCTGTTGAACTCGTTTATGGTATACACCTCTTTTTGAGTTAGACTGAAATCGAAGAGATCCACGTTGAAGGATATGTGACTTCTGTTTTGTGATCTTGGCATAGGTATAACATCACGGTCGACCTGCAGGAATGAATACAAAAAAGTGACTACATTATCTTTCTTGTCAGCAGCACTGTACATAGCGCTCAAAAAGCCTAGAATCCAAAGACGGAAATCATAAAAAAGAATACTGCTCTGCAGCGCTTTTGGCTTATATAAAGGACTGTTTATTAAATTGCGGACATTATCATTATAATTAAGATTGTTTCATAATGTAAGATTGTTTCATTTTGATTTGATTTAAGGAAGTTTTGTAATAAAAATGTGTTGATATTTTGATTAAGGTTCTTTTGCTGCTTGTGCCTTTTGACCCCTTCTGATGATGTTGCTTAAAATATATATATATGATTGTCTTTCCGTTTCCCTTTAAAGCTTGAAAACTCGAAAGACAAAAGCAGAATAGAATTAAGAAAAGAAAAAATTATGGAAAGTCAAAAACAAAAAAGTGGTATTACTTTATTTCGAAAAGGAAAAAACGAGATTAGTGATTTTGTGTGGGAATTTGGAAAGAGTTAAAAGCCAATATTTTGACAGTACGTAAGAATTTTGGCAGTAAGTAAGAACTCTGCAAATTAAGGCCACGATTTTGATACTACATTGAAATATTGATTACATTTCCTTTATACAGAGTTAATTTCAGTGGTTTCCTAGCACCGAAAAGCGCATTGATCGTTGACCCCCTACTAGGTTGACTGACGACATTAAACGTCGTAGGGAGCCACTGGCCACAGACGGCGCAGGATCATTGTGTTTGGAAGTCTATTGATGATGATGAATAATGATTTAATTTAGTCTCTTTTTGTTTTTAACCCCTGACGCAAAAACGACGGGGTGTTATAAGTTTGACGAGTCTGTGTAAATGTATGTGTATGTGTCTGTCTGTGGCATCGTAACTCCCAAACGGATGATCCGACTTTAATGAGGTTTTTTGTTTGAAAGGTATATAAGTTGAGAGTGTTCTTAGCTATGTTTGGTGGAAATCGGTTCAGGTCTTCAAAGTTATCAGGTCGTTTGTAAGGTGCGATAGAAATGTTACACGCTCAGTTTGCTTGAAAGCATGTGTGTGATCTGACATTTGAAATACTAATGTCTTCTGGAACCACTGAGCTGGTCTGATGTTAAGGCTCGAAGGTAGGAGACGTAGCCCTGGTCTACCTTTTTAGTAAACCCATCGAGTTTGGGCTCGTTGAATTTGTCTTGACTGGTTCTTTTCATTTTTCTAATTGACGAGGACCTGATGCTGGAAATAGGATGTGGCATATGAAACCCTGGAATGCCGGAATTAAACGGATAAACCAATTTATATTTTTGCTGAAGAACGACCAAAGTTCAATCTTTATACATATCTAGATAGCACCTTGAACTATAATAATTCCTCTGTTTTAACAGATACCATTGACAGACTTTCTCTATTTATGCGGTATTTCTTGTAATTTCATTATTTTTTAAATTAATTCTTCTTTTATAAATCTTATCGATAACCTTGTTGCAAAATGTGTATCTTGTTTTAATGTAAATATCTTTTTACGTCGTGAAAGGGCTGGTATAGTAGAATACTACACTATGGAAAGTTTAAAATCCAAGACGGCCACCACAAAAAAATGGTAAATTTGATTTTAGTCGGGGATTTTTAAATTTTGAATTTAATTATTGTGATGTTTTTCCCAAATAAACTTTCTTTCAAATAATTAAATTTAATAAAAATAAAATAATTTCAAGTTGTATTACCAAATATCGCAGAACAACTTGGCTGGTCTGTTTCCCATACTTTCTTGCCATCCTCACCAAAGCAGGATCTTCAAATGTTGGAGGAATTTTAGTTATGTTTGTCCAAGGACGTGGAACAAGAAACCCGAATGGTGCGTACGCCATAACAACAATACCCTCGCTTTGGCAGTACGCAACTATATCTAGGTTCGTTCTTGTAGGATTTACCTGCGACACACACAATTATAAATGTATTTAGATACACACCTTAGTGCTGTTTAGACTTTCATTCTAGACAGAAAAGTCCATTTGGCTCTGGATGTTCTATCAGTCAAACTGCAGCATCCAGGAAAACAAATAAAAAAACAATAACTTTTTACTCGACTGCGTCAGAAGGAGGGTTATGTTTTTCGAGCGTATGTATGTATGTCCATTTCTTCGGCACGCGCTACAGCCTAAACGGCTGAACGGATTTTAACATGTGAGGTGTCGTTGAATTTGTCAAATTGTGGTAGTGACATAGGCTATATAAATTTTCAAAATGACGCCTGTAAATGAGGGAAAAAGGGGAGATGTGTGTATTTTTTTCTCTTATCTTAGCAATATGGGTGCCAATTGAAAGGTCGTAAAAAAAACCATTTCAAAAATATAAATATCATATCATTATTATTATAAACACAAAAATGCAGGCGGGGGCAAACGTAATTTTGGTAGATCTTTCTTTCCACGCAGGTTAAATTATTTTGTCCCTGTTTGCAGCACCATAAAGTATTTAGAAGTTTATACAGATATAGTGATCCTTGTTTTTCTCTTTTCAGTTCATAACTTCTAAGCAGTCGGGTTTTTTGTTTTTATAATAATTTTAACTAAATTCTTAACTTTTCTAACTCAGCAACGCGGTGTTGCTAACACTTTGCCATTAGCAAAAAGGCATCTTAAAGAGGTATATATATTAGATTGCTTACATTACCTAGGCATATAGGTACCTATATACTTAGGTAGATAGATTATACACCTAGAGATAGACAGATTGTTTGTAAACAATCTCTATGCCTCTTTAAGATGCTTTGGAGCAAAGTGTTAGCAACACCGCGTTGTTGAGTTATTAAAAGTAGTTAAATTAAAAATATATTTACCTCTATTTGATTGACTGCTGGCCTTATTTTCGAATATCTAAGTATCCTATTGATGTGTGAACTATTAAAGTTAGATACGCCAATGGATCTTGCCAAACCAAGCTTTTTAGCGTCTTCCATACCTTTCCAAATGTCTAAGAGGTCAAAAATTGAGTTATTGAACTAAAAACAGAAATAAATATTATTGCTAGTATCATAATATAACCTAAACTGACGTTCACCCTAGATACTTGCTCAAGCACTGCATATTTTGTGTAGCAAGCCACAAATAAATTATTTAATCTGAAAGGATTTCCAGAATTTCAATTATGTAAGCTAATAAATGATCGTTAATAAACGAAAAATTATCACCCTAAGCCCGCCAATCCGCATTGGAGCAGCATGGTGGGTGTACGCTCCACATCCCCTCTCCTATAAGGAGGGAGGCCTGGCCCTGTGACGGGCCGTTAATAGGCTGATAATGATGAATTGCAAACAAGCATAATTATGAGGTTAAACTTCACTACAGTTACTTTGTTCATAGGCAATAGTTTTTCATTTATCAATACTTGGGCGATCAGTTTGGTCCGTCAATTAAAACAAAACTTATTACTAATTGTAAAACAAAATTTTTGTTAATCAGGTACCACATTGTATGGTGAATGAATGAGAAAAAGATCAACGTAATCCAGTTTTAATCTCTTCAAATTTTGCTTGAGCGATGGCACCACCCTCTGTCGAGAAGTTACAGCCCCGTCCAACTGAAACGATAATTATTTTTGCTATTAGAATTAACTTAAACTTGCCTCAACTGGTGGCCATAGGTCCGGTTTTGTTTCTTTTATCGACTACAAATTAGCCCTTGACTGCTATCACACCTGATGTTAAGTGATGATGCAATCTAAGATGGAAGCGAGCTAATTTGTTAGAAGTAGGATAAAATCCACACCCCTTTCGGTTTCTACACGACATCGTACCGGAACGCTAAATCGCTTGGCGGTACATCTTTGTCGGTAGGGTGGTAACTAGCCACAGCGAAAGCCTCCCATCAGCCAGACCAAGACAAATTATGAAAAATCTCAATCTGTCTCGCCGGGAATCGAACCCAGGACCTCCGTCTTATAAATCCACTGCGCATATACCACTGCGCCACGGAGGTCGTCAAAAGGTTCGTTTTTGCGCAAAGGATTATTATATCCAACGCGGCTATCCTTAAGCTATCCAACGCGAAAATGCAGCCAGTATTTTTACCACCATTCTACGTGGGCATGATTTGTATAGTTATTAGGATAAGTTACCTTAAGTTTCTTATTGTATTCTTTCTCTTTATCAGAATAAAAATACTTAAGCACTAAATAATTAGATACAATAATTTTAAAGCCTCAGTAGCTTTACGGTTTAAAGGAATTAGACTCAAGCCTGAAGTTTTATAATTAAGTAGGAATTATTTCATTTTTACCTTGGTCGTTATGAACATTTCCTCCCTGGTAACGATTCCTCGTCTAAACACATTAGACAGAGCCTCTCCAATTAAACGCTCGTTTCCGTACAGGTGGGCGGTATCCAAATGTCTGAATCCAACTTCAATTGCGTGTATTACTGATGGAATCAGTTTAGGAAAATCAGCCACCTAAAATTTTCTCAATTTATTGAAGTGAAACTTCTTTATCGGGGTTGGAAAAAAATTTAGTGTAACATTTTTTCGTAACGCATCACATTTTTCCGTTACGCGCCATCTTTGACTCATGGAAGTGACGTGATAAATATATATATATGTTATATTGAAGTGATTAATTCTAATTCCAGTGAATTTCTAAAAAAAGTAAGTAATTATGACATCAATGATAGTAATAATTCTATTACAATTAATGAAATTCAATAATAATCTTTGTAGTAATAAGCTAAAATGAAATAATTGTAGAATTTGTATTTATGTCTAATAACCTCATAAAAAAGTTTCACTTCTTACGAGTGTACTCTAGTACACGCACACATTTTTTTTCATTTATTTATTTCAGTACACTAACAATATGCATATAAAGACATACACTACCATTATAATAATGCTCACATTACTATACGCATATCAATAACTAGTGTACATAACACTCACCATAAATGAACACGCAAACAGTCAAATAAACATTAAATGAAAGCATTAAACGAACAAAATTAACTAAATTATTTAGATTAAGAACTCATCGATAAATGATCGGTAAGTTTTTTTTTTAAAGTGTGGAAAAGAATTACAAAAAATGTCAATGCCAGTTATAGATCGAGATAGTTCATTATATTTTGTTCGTATACGAGGAATAGGGGCTCGGTTTCCAAGGTGTGTTCTAGCATTTTTTTTTATCGCTATTAAAGCGGGCAAACGAGCATGCGGGTCACCTGATGTTCAGTGATTACCGCCGCCCATATACATTTGCAACACCAGAGGCACTGCTAATGTGTTGTCGGCCTTTGAGGAATTGGTTTATTCGCCCCTTAAATACACTCATGTTAAAGTGTTAAGTTAAGTTCTTTGCAATTTACCTCGCAATTAATAATTTTATGTAGGAAACATAGATCACATATTTCTTGCCTACTTCGAAGAGACATCATTTTAAATTTCGCTAGTCGTTGGTCGTAGGGTTGCCTATGTGAAATACCAGCAGCGTAGAACGCAAGATGCCTAGTGAAACCACGCTGAATGCTTTCAATGCGTTGAGAGTGCACACTATAGGCGGGATTCCATTCACGACACTGGCAAACTCGAGGCAATTCCTCACAAACGCATTATACAATAGTATTTTAGTTTTCTGAGAAAACCCTGTTGGGTTGCGCTTAAGAAATCCGAGCGCTCCTTTTTGACAATGTTATTTGTTTCAATTCATGATGTGCTGTTGTGAATAATTGCTATTGAGTTATGACTTATGATTATTCACTTAAGGTCTCTATATGTGAAACTATTTTATGTAGTACTGTACGAGTGTATCCGTCTGGTAGTCACACAAAAGACTTTTATTTACATACAAATGGTAAAGTTTATCTCGAGGTCATTTCAACTTGATTTATTATATCTACTCGTAATATCACAAGTTGCACAGCTGGTAGGATCGTAATGCGAAAGGTAAGTATATAAGTAACTTATTTTATTATCGCTCATCTATAAGTCTTTCCTACTTTTTACCCGACTGCGTCAAAAGGAGGGTAATGTTTTTCGAGCGTATGTATGTACGTATGCCCATTTCTTCGGCACGCGCTACAGCCTAAACGGCTGAACGGATTTTGACATGTCAGATGTCGTTGAATTTGGCTAAATTGTGGAAGTGACATAGGCTATATGGGTTTTCAAAATGGTGGCTGTAAATGGGGGAAAAAAGGGGGGACTTTCTTTCTCAGGTAGTAAACTATTTTGTCCACACCAGCAGCACCATAAAGTATTTAGAATTTTATATAGATATAGTGATCCTTGTTTTTCTCTTTTCAGTTCATCACTTCTAAACAGTTGGGTTTTTGTTTTTATAATAATAAATTTTTGATGCTCATTCGCGCAGTTTTTAGATTTTTACTTATTTTCCGTTGTATATCCTTTGAATTTTGTCATGATTATAGATCATCTACATTGACAGTGTAATCTAAATACTTGCGACCCAACAGGGCTTGCAGACGTGACAACTAGACAATTTTTTTTTTTTCAATTATCAGCTTAGGACGCAGAAGCAGGGTCACTACCCACTGCGCCCTCGGCCGTCAAACTTAATACCACCACGTGGATAGGAAATTATTCAATATATTACGTTTTACCTTGTGAGATAAGGAATCCATTGAGTAAATGTCTATGTAAATTAATAGGTACAAGATTACAAAAAAGTTGCATAATAAAAGCTATTCAAACTCGACCATATTTTACTAAACGAACGAACACTGTTAATAGCGACAAAATATATTTCATTTCAATCTATACATCGCTTTACCTAATCTAATGCAGCACCTACTTTAACTAGTAAACTTTATGTCAAAAGATAAAAATTATAATTATATATGAATGGTTACCCAAGCGTTCCGCAATACTAATTTCAAAGTATCAAAAACCTTCTAGGTATTTTGACCAATCGGAACGAAAATGTATTGGGATTTATCTAATTAAATACCAAAACACTCATAGAGGTGACATTTTTTTAATTTTTGCGAGGTCATTTTCAAGCCGAAGTCCGTTAAAACAACATTTATCATTATTCGTTATAACACTCGTCAACATTGAAAATTTATTCACTCGTCAAAACACATTACAATTAATAAATTAAATAATTATAATTAAAAAGTTACAATAATTAGAAGTCCAAACGGTCAATAAATAAATAATAATAAATCCCAATACATATTCATTCCGATTGGTCAAAATACCTAGAAGGTTTTTGATACTTTAAAAATTTTTTAATGAAATTCAACAGTCAACAACGGTAGTTTCTACTTACATTCGTCAAAGTACCAAAAGCAACAGCCGGTATCAGATTGCCATCGTTCAATAACTTATATTTCTCATCAGTAACATTAGTAGAACAACAACAAGTCAGTTCTACACGTACCTGCAACAAACTGCTTTTTAACCGACGAAAAAAACGAAGGAGGTTCTCTATTGGACACGTATATTTTTTTTTATGTATGACGCATAATTTTTCTTGTCCGATTTTGATAATTCTTTTTTTATTAGAAAGGGTACACTTCCAATATACAACAACAAGTACCGTATAATATACTATGAGTGTATAGTACGAGTAGATTACGTGTCGATAAATCACTAAAAAGTAAGAAATAACTACGTCATATGGTTGCTTTAATTTACTTAAGCAAATCTATGACTCGGTGCCAGCCAAGGTTTCTACTTTAAGGACCTAGAACCCACAAACTGCTTTACTACGTTAAATAAATGTTCCTCAAAACTTGGCTGGCACCGACTTCATAGATATTCTTAAGTAAATTAAAGCAACTAAATGACACAGTTATTTTTTACTTTTTAGTGCGTTTTGAGTTATAAAGTAACTACTATTTTGTAAAAAAAAATAATAAAATTACCAACGCAATCACACCAAGAGTCAAACATTTTTAATGTATTAAGACTACCTATATTGAAGCAGCATGGTTTCAAATACACTCTTCTGTAAACAAGGTCTCATCCTATTGTGGGTTAGAAATAAAGGCAGATAATGATGGATTGCCTCGTTGGTCTAGTGGTTAGCTTATCTGGCTTCAATCACGAGTCCCTGGGTCGGGTCGGGTCACAGGTCATAATAATTAATCCTGAGTTTTTCATTTTTATATGAAATTCTCAGTATATTCCAAGCCTCCGTGCCTCGGAGAGCAAGTTAAGCCGTCGGTCCCTGTCACAGTCATCAACATCTGATAGTGATCGTTAATAAATGAAACATTATCACCCTAAGCCCGCCAACCTGCATTGGAGCAGCGTAGTGGGCCTACGCTCCATATCCCCTCTCCTATAAGGAGGGAGGCCTGGCCCTGTAGTATGCCGTTAATAGGGTGATAATGATGAACGATGATGATTTTACATAATAAACTTCTGCAACGTAAAGCTTTAGTTTCAACATCGGTTGAGATTATAGCTAGAGACTGCTCACCTTAACAGAGGTGTAAGCGTACACATTTCATATTGAATATATTATATTATTAATTATATGCATTACTTACAACTTTCCATAGAATGAAAATAATGATAACGAGTCGCATTTCAGCAATATTGTACAAAAAAAAGTGAAACTGCGAATAGCTAACTGAATGATAATGTGTATACACCACCAATAATGGAATAAAAATGTAGAAATACATATTTATTCAAAAACAGGTTTAAAATATGAGAATTATCACTTCTTTGACGTCGTAAATATTCCAAATTATCATTTCTTTGACGTCAAAGAAAGACGTTGTTACCGTCAACGTATTTGGGTAATGAAATTTTTTCAGACAGCCCACGTCGGTTAAAAGAATTGTTCTTCTTTTAATGGGAGAAGGGTTAAAAAATTTTTATAAAATTCCTCCGACTAAAAATTCTAAAATTCGAAAATTCTAAAAACTCTAAGTACTCACCTAGTGATAATTATAATATATGTTATGATTTCAGTAAAAAATGCAAAGAAATCCGACACTGGGTGCACGACAATAAGCAGACTTGACGAATTGAGAATCATTATCTCCGTTTTTTTCGTCGGTTAAAAATAAAACTAAAAGAGTGTTTAATTATATATTTTAATCTGTCGAAGGTTTCTTTTGCCATAACATAGTGGACGGAACAAACATCATGGTTTATAAGCAACATGAAGATTGTATGAGAATATGTTATTTATTTTTATACACTAAAAATATACATATAGAGAAAAACACTACTAATAATTTATAATAAAAAATCCAATCAACCTGCTGCGGGGCTTAGGGGGGCAAACAACCAGTAGTCAGGGCTCCAGAGTGAGGAACCTCCTCACAATATGCGCCGTCTCAAGAATTGTTGCCTCCTGTATCTGACCCTTGATCCAACAACTAAGCGAAAGCTTCTTAAAGCGACTTTGGTCGAAGCTTTTCGCTGTGTTAGAGCGATAATTAACTGAAACAACTCTAGGAACAATAATAGTCGACTCAACATTCCACATAGCGATAATCTCATGAGCAAAGTTCAAGTATTAACTTAATTATTATAAATAAGATATCACAGTAAGATGAGCAGTGAGTTTTTTAAAGACATGAAAAATATACGAAAAAATATATGAAGATGCTCAGATACTGAATAATGTATTCTATCTAATAAGAAAATATATTTTGTAAGTAAGCCTGTAATAATACTCAGTAATACGTCATGTATACTAGGTAATATAAGTAGCTAATTAAAATTTAAATTTCCTTTAACCTGTTATTGCCTCGTTTTAGAAAAGAGTACAATAGAATAAGATTTGTGTTTCCTTATTTTATGTACTTATTTTTTAACCGACGAAAAAAAACGGAGGAGTTTATCAATTCGGCTCGTACATTTTTTTATGTATGTATGACCACGCATAACTTTTTACATAGTTGTCCGATTTTGATAATTCTTCATTATTAAAAAGGGCACACTTTCAAAATGGTCCCATAGTCATCATGTTAGGGTCTGATGATGATATCTTGGGAAAATCAAAGTAACTCTTCAAATTTTATAGGCATTTTGATTGATAAATAAAGATTTATTATTATTACATTCGTAGCGATTTCGATTTTTATTTCTGCTAATACTTAGCCATAGGACCATAAATCTCAGGCATAAATCTCAATAGGGTATTATACCCTCGGCGAACGATCTTGCTAAATTCTACTCCATCCTGAGAGTAGACTGCTAGATTTTTGTTGAACTCATTTATAGCATACACTTCTTCTTGAGTAAGACTAAAGTCAAATAAGTCCAGGTTCATCGAAGTATGTACGGGATTATGTGACCTTGGAATAGGTATTGTACCACGGTCCATCTAAAACAAAAAAATATTATTAAAATACAATACATAATGTAAGTCAAACACCAGTGAATAACCTATTAAATAATCACGAGATTTCTAAATTACATTATACTCGCATTGAATGGAAATTTAATACATCGCATTATAAACGATTGAAAAAGCAACGAGTCTGAGTGACAAAATAACACAGATCCGATAGAAAACCATGTATTTAAGTTTTACTCCAAAACTGGAACATCCTCAAGAAATTTCGACCCTTTAATGTTCAATTGCGAAAAAAGCTCATGCGCTTGAGTCGTATGAAGTTGAGAATAGTAGTAGGGCTTATAACAGGCCACTGCATGTTAAACAAACACCTTTCAATTTTAGGTATGACTGACAGTCCTCTATGCAGAGCCTACATGGAGGAAAACAAGACATACATGTTATGCTTAGATGCAGCAGTGTGTCGGAGCAACGAGCTACCTACATTGGTTCCTCAGCGACACTCCATGAAGCGATCGGCGACCTGGGCGGCCTCCTAAGCTTCTGGAGCGAGCTCGGCTGGTTGGAATAAACCAGAGGGGACCAACACTGGAGAAATCACACACAACGGCCAACATCGTGGCCAAGTGTGGAAAAAGCTTGCTTGCAAAATAATGCTTGCTTCGGTGTTAAAAAGGTTATTTCAAATATTGGATAGGTATTTGAAATTGACTTTTCTTAACACAGGTGAAACAAAGAAAAGTCAATTTCAAATACGCTAAAAGAGGGGTGTTATTAATTTGACGTCGATGATTGTCTATTTGTGTGTGTGTGAGTCTGTATTCTTGGCAGTGGTTCTTAGCTATGTTTCATGAAAGTCGGTCCAAACTCGCCGCTTCAATATGCGGTCTACAAATATTTTCACAACCACCTCAATGTGAGTATCAAATGAAAGGTTGATGAGTAGGTATAATACTATACACAAGAGAAGTTACAAAACCAAGATGGCCGCCACTAAAATAGTGGCAATTTTTTTTATTATCAATTACAATGTTGTCGGCGGCTTTTGAAATTTTATATACTGTGTTAAGATTTTCACAGTTACAATGAGGATATGTCGGAATCAGTCTAACACTATATTATACTATAATAAGGAATCAAATTTGCGTTTTTTTACTCTGAGTAATACGAAACGTCAATGTCAGTATGTGATTGGCTATTTTGACAATGACATACGCTGTCAAATGGACAAGCGGCAACTGCGTAATTTGGGATGGATGTCTTTAGAAAGGGTCCGGACAAAAATTAGTAAAACTTGTGTGATTGATGATTTTTACCAATTCCGAGTTCTCTAAATCTATAATAAATTACCAAATAACGCAAGGCGACATGGCTGGTATCTTTTCCATATTTCCTGGCTATCGCCACCAGTGTGGGGTCTGCAAAAGTTGGGCCCACAAATTCATTTGACGGCCGCGGCACAAGATATCCAAAAGGCGCGTACGACATCACTACAATACCTTGACTTTGGCAATATGCTACCAAGTCCAGGTTTGTTAAAGTAGGATTAACCTGAAACATATAACTAATTAAATGAAAAAAATCTAGGTATGTAGTAATAGATCCAAGTTCGTTTGATAAACACATTCTAGTCTTCAACATAGCTTGTCATGAGATGATTGTAGATAAGCTCTATCTTAACAGAAAATTAAATGAAATAAAAATAGTATAAGACAAATACTATATAAAGGAAGCCTAGGGAGCTTGTGTTATGGGTACTATGGTAACTGATTTTTCATTCAATCATTAGATTATAGACCAGTGCAGATAGCTTTTGAAACCAAAAAAACCCATTGCAAAAGATCTAAAACTTTTGTTCCTACACTTTTTTCACTTAACACATAAATTTTGAGGTTATTTGAAAAAGTGTAGGAACAAAAGTTTTAGATCTTTTTATTACCTACATCTTTGCCATTGAACTCTTTTCAGTAGGACTTTTAGTTTTGCCGGAAATCGAGAAAATCCGTTTTTAACACCTAAACCCTCAACCCCTACCCCTTCCCGACCTCAGATCGCCCGTACTTTATTTTTCCTTTCATTTTAATGATATTCTCTTCTTTCTTGTACCTTTTGTTATTTTTAGGGCTAATTGTACTGGCGTATTATACAAATAGACAGACACTGCAAAACACCCATGCTCATCACACAAACATTTTTCCCAGGCGTGGGAATCGAACTTATAGCCTAGGCCACTAAACGCAAAAGCTGAGCCACTGCACCATATACAGTAACTAAAGGTTAAAATGATAACTTGAAGAAAATAATAAAAATATACAATGTTCTATTACTATCTCTTAAACTTAAAGCTGTATAATTATCTGTATACAATACGGATCTAAAACTTGCATAGTATTGATACATTCTTTGTCAAAAACATCAGTTATTAAATTAACAGACATCATTATCAGGCCTCCCTCCCTGCAGAAGAGACGGTCGTTGGCAGTTAAATCAGGAGTTAAATAAAAAATTTCGTATTTTTTTGACGGCGTCCGCAACGCAGTGGTATGTGCAGGGGATTTATAGAACGGCGGTGCCGTGTTCGATTCCCGGCAGGGCCGATTGAGATTTTCTGAATTGATCCGGGTCTGGCTGGTTTGAGGCCTCGGCCGTGGCTAGTTACCAATGGTAACTTACCACCCTATCAACGAAGACGAACCGCCAAGCGATTAATTGTACCGGTACGATGTCACGTTGAAACCGAAATTGTCCTTCTCCTAACAAGTTAGCCCGCCTTCATCTTAGATTGCATCATCACCATCAGGTGTGGTAGTCAAAGGCCTTTCAATGAATAAAAAAAACTTGAAGTGAATAATTTAATACGCGAAGAATCTGCGTGAAAACACGAAACCGGGTTAAATAGTTAACCTTAACAAGCAAGCTTTCGCTTAGTTGTTGGATCAAGTGTCGGATACAGAAGGCGGTTATTCTTGAAACGGCGCGTATTGTGAGGCGGTTCCTCACTCTGGGGCCCTGACCACCGGTTGCTTGGACCCTCGGGCCCCGCAGCAGGCGGAATGGATTTTTTATAAATTTTTAATAGTGTTTTTATAATTTTATAAGCATTGTTAACAATTTTAAAAATAATTGTGAGGCGCGTATTGTGAGGCGGTTCCTCACTCTGGGGCCCTGACCACCGGTTGCTTGGACCCCCGGGCCCCGCAGCAGGCGGAATGGATTTTTTTATAAATTTTTAATAGTGTTTTTTTTTATAATTTTATAAGCATTGTTAAAAAATTTAAAAATAATTGTAAATAAATAAATGAGAGTTAAAATAATGTTAAGTATAATTAACTGTCGCTAATAAGCCCAATTAAACTCTGCAATATTTTACCAATTACTTCAATTTTTCAAGCATTTAATTGAATAATTGCATTTAATCACGCACAGTTTGTGAGCTCTGAGTAATTAGACTTCCTATCCTAAACTAAACTTTATATTGCTGTTAGAAGGTTTCGATAATATTAAAAAATTACCTCTATCTCATTAACAGCTGGTCTTATTTTTGCATGTTTTAGGAGTCTGTTTACATGGGTGCTGTTGAAATTAGATATTCCGATCGACTTAGCCAAACCAAGCTTTTTAGCGCCTTCCATGCCTCTCCAAATATCGAGGTTGTCATATTTTGGATAATCGAACTAAAAAAAATACTTGAAAATTATTGTTGGTATAATATAAAATTATATATATATATTTATATAAGTAATGAGAATAACTCGAGCTGAGAGTAATAATTAATTTGTGCTAACGAATTAATTATTACTCTCACAAATTAATTATCAGAGTTGTCTAGGTTAAGCGATAAGCAAAGTACAACGTCTGCAACGTGCCACGCCAGAGCCTAGACTGCCCACCAATTGTAGACCCGCTCCTTTTATACAACTTAGAATGACTCAAGTAGTGGGGTGAGTGGGGGTATCGAACGATGCGCAGCCGCAAGAGGGCGTAGCTGGTAAACGTACAGGTCACAGACTTCTTTCTAGTCGCGTACGATGACGCTGGCGCCGTCATTATATATATATATATATATATATATTAGTAGAAATAATAGATAAGGTTTGTAATAGCTAAATATTACCGTATTATAGGGCGTATGAATGAGGAACAGATCTACGTAATTTAACTGCAATCTCTTTAAATTCTTCTGAAGGGAAGGTATTACCATTTCTCCTCTCCACACAGCTGTGTCCAACTAAAAGTAAAAAGATATTTTCAATTTTAAAAAAGTTCAAAATTCAAAAGACTTTTAATTTTTTTTCTACACTTGCTGAGGTTTGCAAACATTAAAACCCTTAAACATTGATTTAGTTTCTTTAACACTACGTTACATCCAAAATAAAAATTAGTATCAAAAATTTTGATAAGATACATCTACTGGTTTAAAAGTATGAGAGTAACATAGACATATTAATACTATGGACTTCGGGTCAGCGCTAAAAAGTGTCCAAACCAAAAGAGGGCTAAAAAAAGAATTCTAATCGCATTTAGTCGCATATTAGCTTACTGAGAGAATACACGTCAATAATGTTTTAGAACAACGACTGCATAGAGTTATTTTGTTAGTTAGTTTAGTATTTGAATTTTTTAATTCCTTCATTTTCAAATTGAAAATAATTTTATTTAAT
This sequence comes from Mycalesis mineus, assembly GCA_034621355.1. NCBI lineage: Eukaryota > Metazoa > Arthropoda > Insecta > Lepidoptera > Nymphalidae > Mycalesis > Mycalesis mineus. The sequence continues at coordinate 16,050,327 of CM067888.1, read as the reverse complement.
AAACTTTTATTTCCTATGTCATGAATATTAATCAAAGAAGTTTTACCATAATGGTAATATGGAACCCATCCGTCCATCCAGTCGTCGGTTCGTCCTTCACGCTCGATTATTTTGATAACTATAAGTATTATCTACATGAAATTTGGAACAGTAATTTAAAACAGTGACCCAACGTCATTGTAGTAAAAAAATATATTGGTTGGTACTAGATTTATCCCGGCATATAGAGGTCACTGATACATTTAAAGTTTGCTGTGAATATAATATATAAGTTAAAGATTCCAAAAAAAATTCTAAGGTACCTACTCCACACCATTTATGTCGTCCTATTTTCACGAGAAGCTGCCATGTCAAAAAAAGGCTGCCGTGGTCATTCTAAGCTGATTACTTATTGCAAGCAATAAGACCATTGTAAGTTAGACTGTATAACAATAACATAAGACATATATTACAATGTTTTTGTTTGTTTATAGAAATAAAAATTCATTCTAGTATGTATAAGATATCTCGGGACACTTTTGTCGTGAATTTTGCATTGCACCCGAAGTCCATAGTACTATTAATATGTCAATGGAGAATAAGAAAAATTATTTATTTTGCTCAATAAACGTACAAAAAAAATGTCGTATAAGTAAGAATATGAAAAAAATACAAAAATATTAGAACTTAATAATCAAAATAAAAAAAACATTACACTAAATTTCAATATATAACAAGTGCGCAATAAGTTGAGACCTGGTGGCGCCACAGACCCATGGCGTCAAAAATGTCGTTGTCTACAGTATACAACGGGAGCTTGAGGGCAGCTTGAGGGAACTTGAGGGGGGGGCTTACAGGGGAAGCGGGCGGAAGGTTGCATTACAGGCAAGTTTCAAGTTATCGCGCATGGGTTCTACGTCAAACAATTAAAAATAAAAATGTAGCAAAGTAAGTAGTATGTTAGACAAAGTTGGTTGTTACTAACCTTTGTCGTTATAAACATATCTCCTCTTTGAACGATTCCTCTCGCAAACACGTAAGAGAGAGCTTCTCCAATTAAGTGCTCATTTCCGTAATGATGTGCTGTATCTAGATGTCTAAATCCATTTTCGATTGCGTGTATTACTGTTGGAATCACCTTGGGCAAATCAGTGACCTACAAATTTTTGAATATTATTTAAAACTATAAGACGCCCGCGACTTCGTCTGCGTGGAGTTTCAGCCTTCTCTTAAGGAAACGGTGCTGATTTTCTGTTTTTTTTGTAAGTACTTTTTTTACATCCGATCTCAATGAAAAAACTTGAAGCCTGCCTAAAGCTAAGCTCAATCTATCTGTGAAGACCGTATGAAAATCGGTCCAGTAGTTTTAAAGTGATGCGCAAACAGACAATCAGACAAAAATTAAAAATATTGTTTTGAGATCTGTATCATGTAGGTATGTACATCCCACTTACTTTTAAAAAAAAAATTCAATGAACAGAATTCACTTCGTTTCTATTTTATTACATGTACCTATAGATTTTTAAAGGATCGATCCTTAGATGCCTTCGCGATCTTATCTTCGACATAATATTCAATTTGATACCAAATTAATTATTTCGATGTTTTTATTCATATAGACCAGTGATTCTCAACCACTGTGCCGCGGCACTTTTATGTGCCGCCAAATTTTGAAAATATATAATATTGTTAATATTATTAAATTATATCATTTAAAAAGAAAAATATTTTTAACATGAATATATATTTAAATCCACAAAAAAATAAATTATTTTATTATTTGCTTTCCAAATTTGTGATTCACTTTGCGTCGCATTTTTCAGGAACACATTAGCGACGCAAAGCGGGGTCTTGGTGTATTTAAAATTGTCATAAACTATTTATGCAGTGTGTTGTAGTATGTAAATAATTTTTATCTTTTTCTTTGTGTGCCGCCAAATTTAGAAATCGTTAAATATGTGCCGCAACAAAAAAAAGGTTGAGAATCACTGATATAGACGATACATGTCATTTTTAACCAACTACAAAAAAATGAGGTTATCAATTCGACCCGTATGTATGTAATATTTCCAGAACAGCCCAGTTTTCGCATATATTAGTCTATATCAGCGTCTGAACAAATGTGCCAAATTTCAAAAGTGTATGTATGTATGCATTTATGTCTGTGGAGGCATATCTCCGGAACTACAAGTCCGATTTAAGTAATTCTTTTTTTGTACTAGGTGTTGTCCAATTTAGGGAATACTGTAATTCATCAAAATCGGTTGAGTAGTTTTTGAGATAGGGATTTCTTTATGCAAGACCACGCATAACTTTCACAGAATAGTCCGATTTTGAAAATTCTTTTTTTATTTGAGGGTTTTACCATATCTATGAAGTCGGTGCCGCTTGTAAGCTATCTGATGATACCTAATTCACACAAAGTGCTTTGCTACTTTGTTGAATAAACTTTCCTTAAACTTGGATGGCAACCAATTTATACAATCTATGGTTAAGTAAATTAAAGTAACTAAATGACGCATTCATTTTATTACTTTTCAGTGGGTTTTGAAGTCGGTTTAATTTTTTAACCGACGAAAGACGGAAAGAAATGGAGAAACGAACTCAATTCGACACGTATATTTCTTTTTTTTATGTATGACCTCGCATAACTTTTTACAGAGTTGTGCGATTTTGATAATTCTTTTTTTTATTAGAAAGAGCACACTTCCAAGGTGGTTCCATTGTCGTCAAATTATACATTTATTTTTTACTTTTTAGTGCGTTTTGCGTCGGTTCTATTTTTTGTCAAAAATTTTCATTACTTTTTAGTGCGTTTTGAGTCGGTTCTATTTTTACAAAAATTAAAACTAAAAAATTTATTATTAAATTTTTTTTAACTAAAGTTTCAATATTATTATTTTAATTCAATTCTATTATGTTTATGGCGACTACAAAAATCATGGTATTTCCCAAAATTCTACTTACGTTTGCCCAACTGCCGAAAGCTAAAGCCGGAATCACGTTACCATCATTTAATAACTTATATTCCTGATGAAAATCATCAACTGCATTAAACGATGTTACCTGCAATCACACATTCAATCAATAGAATATGCCTATAAATATTTAGAAATATTTTTGTCCCGACCTGTTTGTACTGCGTAATACTTTAGGTAGAAAGTACTACCTACTTACTACTAATAAATAAAAATTATGATGACTGTGACGATCATAATCGTACATACTAATATATATAATTATATAATAACATGTAAAATATATAAATGTGTTTTATTAAAGAATAGTAAAACGATAAACAACAGCGTTTAATATTAAACAAGTAATTAGAACTATCTTCTAAATGAACTCAAAATCGTGAAGCGTTCCACATTCAAATTTGTATCCCTAGTGTATGTTTGACGACCTCCGTGGCGCAGTGGTATGCACGGTGGATTTATAAGACGGAGGTCCTGGGTTCGATTCCCGGCGGGGCAGATTAAGATTTTTCGTAATTTGTCTTGGTCTGGCTGGTGGGAGGCTTTCGCCGTGGCTAGTTACCCTACTGACAAAGACGTACCGCCAAGCGATTTAGCGTTCCGGTGCGATGTCGTGTAGAAACCGATAGGGGTGTGGATTTCATCCTACCCCTAACAAGTTAGCCCGCTTCCATCTTAGATTGCATCATCACATAACATCAGGTGTGATAGCAGTCAAGGGCCAACTTGTAGTCGATAAAAAAAAAAAATAAAAAAATAAAAAAAAAAATGTTAAGCACAGCCTGAGGGCTACTGGAGACGAAAATTGACGTTTGAACGAATGCTGGATTGCAGTGCGCATGCATGTGTGATGCGCGCTCTTCACTAATGTGGGGATGCGGTGTTCCGACCGTGGCGCGGATTCATTGCGTTACTCTGTGTTTTCATCGAGCGATGAATATAATACATAGATGTCGGTTATAAATAGTGTGAGAAGGCATATATCGAAAGAGATTTATATGCAATAATCCATCGAGTAAGGCTATGCACCCTTACTAACAAATATAGTATTTAATAAAATAAATTATTGAATTATGTGATAGCAACACACATAACTATATAAATATATTAACAAATCTTCATATAAATATGCCTTGACAGCTTGGGCATTTACACAATAAAATACGACCGTTGTATTTATACCTATTTTAAAGCTTTTTGAACGCATAACGCCTCGTAACGAGGTATACTCATCTAATTGGTTGAGGAGTGAGATACTAGCGCTTGCATTTTGTTCAGCTCTGAATCTACATCTGACGAGGTGTTTGAAACGGATGTCTGAGCTCTGTCTGTCCGGTTTTTCTAATAAGAGATTCGATTATTAGATTCTTTCCACAGAATCGTGTCGGTTCAACGCAGAATGTTCGCTAGCAACTAGCGAAGTCTATTGAGACATTAACGAAGTTTGCATTCACGAAGTGTAGTTATCATATTATATTGCGATAGACGTTTTGCGGTAATCCTCACTCGGCCCGGGCATCATTGAACTAGCATCTCCGGAAGCGGGCCACCGTTATATTCGTGTTGGAGCATATGACCATCTTTCAATAGTCAAGTTCGTCTGAGGACTTACTCGGATCGCTCTCACAGCACAATAAACACCACTATCATTTATCATGTGTCTAGAAATACCACTCTAATATTGATTGAAATTTTAAATTCTTAAGAAAATATGATTCTAATCACCTTTTTTTGAAATTATACAATACACGAAGAGGCCACATAGTTTTAGTGCAAGACTCTCACATACGTCCTGCAGAGGCTCTTTGGCTAGCAAGCCTTCGGTGCTGGATTCCCTATTACGTGTGTATGATATATTCAGTCTGTGGTTAGCCAGTCGCTGAGACCTTTCAGGGCTAGACTCTCTCACACGTCCTGCCGAGGTTATAGCCCATTGGCTGGCAATTCCCTATTTTGTATATTTGACATATTCTGTCTGTATTTAGCCAGCCGCTGAGACCTCTTAGTGCTAGACTGTCTTACACACCTTGCAAAGCTGCTCTTTGACTAGCAAACCACTGCGAACGTTCGGAGCTAGATTCCCCATCACGTATGTTCGACATACCCAGTCTGTGACTAGTTAGTCACTGAGATCTTTTGGTGCTATACTCTCTAGCAGATGCTTGCTATCTATATGCTCTTTCATTCTCAGGACGCCGTGTATGCTCTTAAGTAGTCTCTCCTATTCTGCGTACAGTGGCCGCTCTTGTCTGAGATGTATGTCTAGATAGTTGAGAATTTGTTTTAGGCATTCTGACGGTATTATATCAGAACAATGCGATTACTTCAAATAATCAAACGGCGGTCCTTATTAGAAATTTGACTAAAAAAGTTGAGTAGGATGTACCTAAATTAAAGAAATTAGTAAATTTAGTAGATAGAACAAAAAACGAAGTTGTTGAGTGACTACCTATATCGCCACGCAACGGCCGGGGCGGTGCACAGCGCACGTTTTTATCTTGCTAATAACTTTGAAGATATTTGTTGAAACTGTATAGAGTAAAGACCAGAAATATTCTACATTAAATTTCCCTCCTAACAAACATATTTATAAAGATCTAGATTAATACCATATGGGCTAAATAAGCTTCACAAAATTTAATTATTTAATTGTAAAAGCAGTTATTGTTAGTTATTTGTAGGAGATAGGGATATGCTATCGCGGACTTTTTTACACATTTTGATAGGTACATTCTTTAATATTGTAGGACATTGTTTTGTTCTATCGTCAATAGCTTTCGCAGCATATGCGATCAAAGCAATTTTTTTTACAACACTGAACTTTTTTTTAAATTCAAATTGAAGTAAAGATGTGTAATTAATTTTGGAATTTTTTATAGCCTATGACACTCCACAGTAACGTAGCTTTCTATTGGTGAAAAAGTTTTGAAAATTAGTAAATCCAGAGATTACCCTTACAATGTAACAAACTCACAAACTCACAAACTCACAAACTCTTCCTCTTTATAATATTAGTTTAGATTTCCATAAAAAAATACTTACAACTCTTAACAGTGTAGAAATAATTACAGCTGTCCACATTCTTGAACAATTTTACTAAAATAAAATTCACATTAATAATTAATCAAATATGAAATAACTCAAGTATTTTATATTAAAAGTGTGTACTGTTCTTCTGCTAAATAATCAAGAATAAATAGGATTCGTGCGTTGTTGACGCATATATCGGAGAATCTCCTTTTGAACCAGTTTAATTAAATTTTAGTAACCGGTAGTAGGTACATTTACTTTATAAATTAATTATGAACCAATATCCAATTAGAGGTAACAATTAACATGTTCGTAGTTGCTAAGGATAAGACTAAGGACGCGTTTATTTGAAACGAACGCGCTGCTATTGCGAAATACATATTATTAGCAACTACGGTTTAAATTAAATGAGCAAGAAATAATCACTTTTTACATCGCCATTGCTCGCCAACTTTGATTAATTTCACTTACTCAAGTTTTGTCTTTAATTTAATAATTAAATTAAAATAATTTTGCATTTAAGTTCACATGTGCCAAATATGCGGAATTTAACTAAAAAGAAAAAAGTTATAATTGCATATTATTTGTACGAAAAATGCAAAGAAGAAGAAAAAAAGAGACGTAGAAGATTTTGGGTTCATCCCATTTTCTAAACTCAATTGTAAGCAACTTCATACGTACTGGGAAGGGGGATGGGGGAGGCTGTCCTAGCTTTCGACATTGTCGACGACCACCACGTCCAACCGGCCGCGTGGTCTTCGCGCAGCCGCAGCGTGTTTACGTGATACATGGCAACTTAAATGTTGTTGCGTACATAATAGAATTCACATTTGCCAATAAGGTATGCGCAAACGCAGCGGCCGCAAGAAAATTTTCGCGTCGTCTAACTGCAGCCTCACGTTTGTTTATCATCATCATCATCATTATCATTAACAGCATTATTGTGGGGTGCTGCTGCCGATTGGGAAATAATATTTATACTACAGAAAAGGGCTATTCGCGCTATATATAACATGAAGCCTCGCGATTCTCTTAGAGAATTTTTCAAAAAAATCTCCATTCTTACTATGCCATCACTATACATTTTCGAAAATATTATGTATATTAGAAAAAATATTCACAATTATAAAAAAAACTCTGATGTTCACAATTTAAATCTACGAAGTAAAGGTAAACTAGTCCTTCAGAAACATAGGCTAAAAAAACTATGAAATCATTTATTGGTAATACCATAAATTTCTACAACAAAATATAATAGATCTCCCTGATAAACAATTTAAAGTAAAAATTAAAGAAATATTAATAAAGAAAAGCTATTATAAGGTAAATGAATATTTGGAAGATAGAAATGCATGGACGGTATAGAACTGCACGTGCCATTGATACAGACATAAATAGTTAAATAATGTGTTGTTAAAATATACATGAAATAGTTATTATTTGATTATTGACATTGTATTGTGTGTAATTTACATAGTGTAGTTATTGGTAATTTTTATTATTTAATCTTAGTACTTAACCTAATTTGACATATATTATTTTTAAATGTAATTTTTTATTACGAGATTTATATTATGTACTGACATTCGTAAGCGCTAAATTTAACCCAAAACGAAGAAATAAATAAATACAAATACAAATACAGCCGGTAGACGTCCACTGTTGGACATTGGCCTGTTTTAGAGACTTCCAAACACAACGATCCTTACCACATCAATGCCAGCGACTCCCTGTGACACGTTTGATGTCGTCAGTCCACCTGGTGGGGGGTCGACAAACACTGCACTTTCCGGTGCGGGGTCACCTTGGTCCCCCAACGTCCATCAAACTCAAAACTCAAACTCAAAATATCCTTATTTAATGACATCTTTTTGATTATTTTGAATCGTCAATTTTTAGATTATGAAAAGTGAAGTCGAAAACTTAAAATTAAAGCTACGAGGGTTCCAAACGCGCCCTGGTCGAGCCCACAACAAACTCAGCCAGGTTATTATTATTACAGGATTAGGAGGTAGAATTTAAAGAATTCTTGAATCTCATTATATTTTATACTACGGGACGCCAGGGTCATCGTCCGCGTGGAAAAAAATGAATTAAAATACCAAAATATAAATAGCCTAAAAATCTGAAAATTATGTGTAAATCGATCTAGCTGTTTCAGAGATTAGCTGAAACAAACAGATAGACAAAAAAATTTAAAAATCGGTTATGACATAACATAGAAGTTTGATTTTGTTACAACTTAGAGGTATATAGACTTGAGTATTTAATATGAATTTCAATTTGATGCCTTAACGTGTTCATGAGAAAAGGGGGTACCTAAGCTTAAAATTATTGAAAAACATTTTATTATATGATAACTTAAATGTATATAGTTTTTGTAATTTTTCCATCATTTATGTGCTATATGACGTTGCTTCGTACCAAATTTCAAGATTCTAAATTTACGGGAAGTATCCGTTAGGTTTTGATTTGCTTGCGAATGTTGACAATTTGCGGAGATTTTCAAAATAAGTTGCTATATCTGATGATTGACTTGGCCTGGAAGTTTGATTTTTTCACAACTCTAAGAGACACTAGACTTGAGTATTTGACATAAATTTCAGCTTGATGTCTTTACGCGTTCCTGAGAAAAAGGCTTGACAGACAGACGGACGGACAACGAAGTGATCCTATAAGGGTTCCGTTTTTTCCTTTTTAGGTACGGAACTCTAAAAATGAAGGACTTTTTCCTTTTTAGGTACGGAACTCTAAAAATGAAGGAAGAGTCCTTCTATTTTAATTCTCGCAACAAAACGTATTCTATATATAATATAATATTTTTTAATATGAACAAATATCGTGCCAAGACAAATCCGGACTGACAAACAAAAATTTTTCAAATTACATATTTGGGTTCAGTATCGATTATATATAGTGCCTTCCAATAAAAATGTCAAAAATATATTTTGAATTGATAGAATTGGACCTATTACAGTTTTATTATAAGTATACATAAAAGGTGAGTTTGAATTATCTGCCAGCGTCGAAACTGGATGAAGACTTATGCATATAGCTTACAATAGAAAAAAATTGTTCCCAAAACCAATAAAAAAAGAAATAAAAAACATTACCAGAAATAAATATCTATTCACTTACGACAGAACGCATAACACCATCCAATATATCCATAAATTAACCCCAAAGCCAGCCAGCCATATAGATTTGTGGTGGCTGTGTACACACACACACACACACACACCAATGTGTATAATGAATGGCTACTAAGCATTTTGTATAGCGACGGCGGGCGGATTTGCCCGCAGTATAATTAGTCGTTAACGGGTAGCCAATAAGACACAACGCGTGATAAATAATAGTGAACAGTTTGTGTGGCTACTCATTTACTAACCTGACCCTAGCAGAGCATAACCCCAAAGTGGTGACCCCGACGTGATCGCTAGTGTTCAGTGTTATACGGACGACTCACAAAATCAAGAAGATGGCCCAACCTGAAATTTCCGGAGTATCTGTGGCCGCCAGAATACCCGAATTTTGGCCGGACCTGCCTAGGCACTGGTTCATTCAGGCAGAAGCAGTGTTATATCCGCAGAAAATGTCAGATGAGCAGAAATTCCAATTTGTAATCTCAAAACTTGGGAAGGAGGAAATTCAGCAGGTCACAGACATCTTGAGACAGCCGGATACAGGGAAATATGATTTATTATAAAAACGATTGCTTGAAATTTATGAGGATAACCTGCCAGGATGGGTACGAGGCATTATAGCGGCGTCAGATATTAAGGAGATAGACCACTTAGCACGAATGGCAGACAAGGTCACAGAAAACGCCCATGCAAGGAGTGTCAGCAATACAAACTTTACCGAGTGACACTTCAAATATAATCGCCGAAATACATAAGCTAGGGGAACGGCTCCAGAATATTGAAAATTACCATCGCAGCGGCAGAAGGAGCCGATCCAGAGTACGATATACTTTCAAGACACGCAAATCTAGTGGTAGCCGGAAGAGGACACGGGCAGACCCGGACTGGCTCTGTTATTATCATCACAAGTACAGAGCCAGAGCAAACAAGTGCGTACAACCTTGCAGCTGGAAGACGGCGGAAAACTAGATTCGGTTGCGTCTGCGGCGGGAGGCTGCGACCCGTGTGTTAACTACCGCTTGTGTATTACTGACGAAAATACTACATTGAAATTTTTAATTGATAGTGGTGCAAACGAATCAGTGTTACCCCGATGGGCAGTGCGCGAGAAAAATCGTGTGTGCGTTGATTATAAACTATATGCCGCGAATGGGACACCTATAAAGACATTTGGCTTAAATAGTTTAGTTTTAAATTTAAATTTAAGAAGAGCTTTTCAATGGACATTTATAGTAGCCGATGTAAGACAACCTATAATAGGTGCCGATTTTTTGTCTAAGTATAAGTTAAGTGTAGATTTTAGTAAGCGGAAACTGGTGGATCAGGTAACAAATTTTAATATTGTAGCTAGTATTTCAAAGTGCATGGATAGCTCAATAACAACAATTTATAATGACCACCCATATTACGATTTGTTAACTAAGTACCCAGAGTTAACGAAACCTGTATCTTTTAAGGAAATCCCCAAACATAGCGTTGTTCATCATATTGAGACAAACGGTCCGCCTGTTCGATGCCGGGTGAGACCTTTACCGCCAGACAGATACGCTAAAGCGAAGGAAGAGTTTAGATTAATGTGTGAAATGGGATTATGTAGGCCTAGTAAAAGCGAGTGGTCAAGCCCTTTGCATATAGTTCCTAAGAAAAACGGACAGATAAGGCCTTGTGGGGATTATAGACGATTGAACGCGATTACTAAGCCTGATAGTTACCCTATACCTAGGTTAAGTGATTTTACATACCTGCTTGCTAGGAAGAAAATATATTCGCGCCTAGATATAAATAGAGCTTACATTTGTATACCGGTTAATGAGGAGGACATTGAGAAAACTTGTCTGGAAACTCCGTTTGGAGCTTTTGAGTTCACGCGCCTCCCTTTCGGTCTTCGTAATGCAGCTCAAAGCTTTCAGCGCTTTATGAGTCATAGCGTATTGCCAAATTTAGATTTTTTATTTGTTTATATCGATGACATAATAATTGCAAGCAATAGCGTCGAAGAGCATAGGCATCATCTGGAGGAGGTATTTAGTCGATTAGAAAAATTTGGTATTACACTAAATATCTCAAAGTGTTGTTTCGAACAAACAAAACTGGAATTCCTAGGTCACGAGGTGTCTACGGAAGGGATTCGGCCACTCGACGAGAAGGTCAAAGCCATCATTGAGTTCCCGAGGCCGGCGACCAAGTATAATAACAACTTGAACAGAGGAGGTGAGTGTTGACGCGCGTCACTAAGGGTACCCTTAAACCTACACCCGTGTCACAAGTCTCGAGCTCTGTTCGGAGGTTTTTTCTCAGCCACGCGATGGACCCGGCACCCACACGGTGAATCCATGGAATGCTAAGATATTCGTCTCTGTAAATCCTTATTAAAATAAATTATTTAATAATATTAAAGATGATGATGAACAGAACTCATCCACTACATTCAATAGCTCCTGACAATGTTTTGGGTTTCGTGTCAGTAAAGCAAGGTCATCTGCAAAAGCTAAGATGGACTCTGTATATTTTAGTTATAAAAATAATTACGTAAACTTAAGCATATTTATTAATAAGTCTGTCATATAGTTGCTTTAATTTACTTAAGCGTATCTAGGAGTCGGTGCCAGCCAAGGTTTCTACTTTAAGAACATTACCAAGAACCCACATACTGCTTGACTACGTTAAATGAATGTTCTATTTATTGTTAAATTTTTTTTATAATAGGCGTAATAGTAAAAAGACAGCAAAATCTAATTTATTAATTATAACATTGATTTATACACATTTTTTCTTAATTCATTTATTTAAATGAAAATAGGATAGTTTGTGCTATACAAGCATTATTACTAGTTAAGATTTGACGGCATAGGCAAGCCAATATACATTTCGTATGATATACGAAACGCCGTGATCAGATCTTCTCCCGGTGCAGCATAAGTTGGAAGGTTTCTGTTGAACTCGTTTATGGTATACACCTCTTTTTGAATTAGACTGAAATCGAAGAGATCCACGTTCAAGGATATGTGACTTCTGTTTTGTGATCTTGGCATAGGTATAACATCACGATCGACCTGCAGGAAAGAATACAAAAAAATGACTACATTATCTTTCTATATTACATTATCATTATATACTACATTATCTTTATTTGTCAATATATATACAATAACCTAGTCTTTGTCAAACAAAATATAAATATGTATAAACAGAAAAAGGACTTAAACGATCGTCTTCTTAGGAATCAACACAAATTAGTTTTATCAGCGTATCGTCTCCGAAAAGTTCAAAAGTCATTCGTTGTACTCTTCTACAACAAGATGCCCAATTCAGTTTTAGATCTGCCATTGCATAAATTTAAGAAATGTATAAAACTCACTTACTTTGTCAAGGTTATTATACTATAGAATAATATAATAGTAACATAATATAATATTGTTAGCAGCACTGTAGATAGCGCTCAAAAAGCCTAGAATACAAAGACGGAAATCATAAAAAAGAATACTGCTCTGCTGCGTTTTTGGCTTATATAAAGGACGGTTTATTAAATTGCGGACATTATCAATTCCAGTTCTAGCATAGGCAGTTTTGCGGCCTAATTAAGATTGTTTCATAAAGCAAGATTGTTTCATTTTGATTTGATTTAAGGAAGTTTTGTAATAAAAATGTGTTGATATTTTGATTAATGTTCTTTTGCTGCTTGTGCCTTTTGACCCCTGTTGATGATGTTGCTAAAAATATATATTAATAATTGTCTTTTCGTTTCCCTTCAAAGCTTGAAAACTCAAAAGACAAAAGCAGAATAGAATTAAGAAAAGAAAAAATTATGGAAAGTCAAAAACAAGAAAGTGGTATTACTTTATTTCGAAAAGGAAAATTATTATTAGTGATCCTTGTTTTTCTCTTTTTAGTTCATAACTTCTAAGCAGTCGGGTTTTTTGTTTTTATAATAATAATTTTATTTGAGACTTTTTAGTTTTAGTTTATGGTATAGAAATGAGACGGTACACTTAGTACACTTTTTGCCATTTTTTGTTAAAAAAGTAATACGAACATGATATGATATTTATATTTTTGAAATGGTCTTTTACGACCTTTCAATTGGCACCCATATTGCTAAGGTAAGAGAAAAAAATACACACATCTCCCCTTTTTCCCTCATTTACAGGCGCCATTTTGAAAATTTATATAGCCTATGTCACTACCACAATTTTGACAAATTCAACGACACCTCACATGTTAAAATCCGTTCAGCCGTTTAGGCTGTAGCGCGTGCCGAAGAAATGGACATACATACATACATACGCTCGAAAAACATAACCCTCCTTCTGACGCAGTCGGGTAAAAACGAAATTAGTGATTTTGTGTGGGAATTTGGAAAGAGTTAAAAGCCAATATTTTGACAGTACGTAAGAATTTTGGCAGTAAGTTAAGGCCACGATTTTAATACTACATTGAAATATTGTTTACATTTCCTTTACACAGAGTTAATTTCAATTGTGACCCCGCACCGGAAAGATATGATGGTTGACCCCCCCACTAGGTGGACTGACGACATTAAACGTCGTAGGGAGCCACTGGCCACAGACGGGGCAGGATCATTGTGTTTGGAAGTCCATACGTCCAGCTGTGGATGTGGCTATTGATGATGATGAATGATGATTTAATTTAGTCTCTTTTTGTTTTTAACCCCCGACGCCAAAACGACGGGGTGTTATAAGTTTAACGAGTCTGTGTAAATGTATGTGTATGTGTCTGTCTGTGGCATCGTAACTCCAAAACGGATTATCCGACTTTAATGAGGTTTTTTGTTTGAAAGGTATGTAAGTCGAGAGTGTTCTTAGCTATGTTTGGTGGAAATCGGTTCAGGTCTTCAATGTTATCAGGTCGTTTGTTAGGTGTGATAGAAATGTTACACGCTCAGTTTGCTTGAAAGCATGTGTGTGATCTGACATTTGAAATACTAATGTCTTCTGGAACCACTGAGCTGGTCTGATGATAAGGCTCGAAGGTAGGAGATGTAACCCTGGTCTACCTTTTTAGTAAACCCATCGAGTTTGGGCTCGTTGAATTTGTCTTGACTGGTTCTTTTCATGTTTCTAATTGGCGAGGACCTGATGCTGGAAATAGAATGTGGCATATGAAACCCTGGAATGCCGGAATTAAACGGTTAAACCAATTTATATTTTTGCTGAAGAATGACCAAAGTTCAATCTTTATAGCTAGATAGCACCTTGAACTATAATAATTCCTCTGTTTTAACAAATGCCATTGACAGACTTTCTCCATTTATGCGGTATTTCTTGTAATTTTTTTATTTTTTAAATTAATTCTTCTTTTATAAATTTTATCGATAACTTTGTTGCAAAATGTGTATCTTGTTTTAATGTAAATATCTTTTTACGTCGTGAAAGGGCTTGAATAGTAGAATACTACACTATGAAAAGTTTAAAATCGAAGATGGCCACCAGAAAAAAACTGGTAAATTTGATTTTAGTCGGGGGTTTTTAAATTTTGAATTTAATTATTGTGATGTTTTTCCCAAATACACTTTCTTTCAAATAATTAAATTTAATAAAAATAAAATAATTTCAAGTTGTATTACCAAATATCGCAGGACAACTTGGCTGGTCTGTGTCCCATACTTTCTTGCCATCCTCACCAAAGTAGGATCTTCAAAAGTTGGAGGAATTTTAGTTATGTTTGTCCAAGGACGTGGAACAAGAAACCCGAATGGTGCGTACCCCATAACAACAATACCCTCGCTTTGGCAGTACGCTACTATATCTAGGTTCGTTCTTGTAGGATTTACCTGTGACACACACAATTATAAATGTATTTAGATATACACCTTAGTGCTGTTTAGACTTTCATTCTATATCTTATTAAAGGATGTTATCATTCATATATTCCGAAAAGTCCATTTGGCTCTGCATGTTCCATCAATCAAACTGCAGCATCCAGGAAAACAAATAAAAAAACAATAACTTTTTTGAACTAAATTCTTAACTTTTTCTAACTCAGGAACGCGGTGTTGCTAACACTTTGCTCTTAGCAAAAAAACATCTTAAAGAGGTTTTACAGGAGGAGATTGTTTACATTACCTAGGTATATAGGTACCTATATACCTAGGTAGATAGATTGTACACCTAGAGATAGATAGATTGTTTGTAAACAATCTATATGCCTCTTTAAGATTCTTTGGAGCAAAGTGTTAGCAACACCGCGTTGCTGAGTTATTAAAATTAGTTCAATTAAAAATATATTTACTTCTATTTGATTGACTGCTGGCCTTATTTTCGAATATCTAAGAATCCTTTTGATGTGTGAGCTATTAAAGTTAGATACGCCAATGGATCTTGCCAAACCAAGCTTTTTAGCGTCTTCCATACCTTTCCAAATGTCTAAGAGGTCAAAAATTGAGTTATTGAACTAAAAACAGAAATAAATATTATTGTTAGTATCATAATATAACCTAAACTGACGTTCACCCTAGACATTCGCTCAAGCACTGCATAAAAGTAATAAGTCTGCCACAAATAAATTATTTAATCTTAAAAGAAAATTTCCTGAATTTCAATTATTTAGCTATATTTAATTCAAAACAAGTATAATTATGAGGTTAAACTTCACTACAGTTACATTGTTTATGGACAATAGTTTTTCATTTAGCAATATTTGAACAATCAGTTTGGTCCGTCAATTAAAACAAAACTTTTTACTAAATATAAAACAAAATTGTTGTTAATCACTATACCACATTATATGGTGAATGAATGAGAAAAAGATTAACGTAATCCAGTCTTAATCTCTTCAAATTTTGCTTAAGTGATGGCACCACCCTCTGTCGAGAAGTAACAGCCCCGTCCAACTGAAATCATAAATATTTTTTAACAGACGAATAATAACGGAGGAGGTTCTCAATTCGACACGTACCTATATTTTTTTTTGTATGACCACGCATAACTTTTTATAGTTGTCAGATTTTGATAATTCTTTTTTATTAAAAAGGGCACACTTTCAAAATGGTCCTATCGTCATCATGTTGTCATCATGATGATATCCTGGGAAAATCGAAGGAACTCTTCAAATTTTAAAGGCACACTTGCAGCGATTTCGGTTTTTGTGTAAGTATCGGTAGCTTTTTGGCTACATGTGCCGTATAATATTCTATGACAGTATAGTACGAGTACGTTACGTGGCGATAAATCACTAAAAAGTAAGAAATAAAAATTTTTAACAAAAAATAGAACCGACTCAAAACGCACTAAAAAGTAAAAAATAACTGTGTCATTTAGTTGCTTTAATTTACTTAAGCATATCTATCTCTATTTTTGTTAAAAAAATTTTGCGCAAAGGATTATTATATGGAATGCGGCTATCCTTAAGATAAATATTATAGCCTATCCAACGGGAAAATACAGCCAGTATTCTTGCCACCATTCCACTAATGCATGATTTGTATAGTTATTAGGATAAGTTACCTTAAGTTCCTTATTGCATTCTTTCTCTTTATCAGAATAAAAATACTTAAACTTTTATTTAAATTAGATTTATTTAATTTTTACCTTGGTCGTTATGAACATTTCCTCCCTAGTAACGATTCCTCGTCTGAACACATTAGACAGAGCCTCCCCAATTAAACGCTCGTTTCCGTAAACGTGGGCGGTATCCAAATGTCTGAATCCAACTTCAATTGCGTGTATTACTGATGGAATCAGTTTAGGGAAATCAGCCACCTAAAATTTTCTCAATTTATTGAAGTGGAACTTCTTTATCTGGGTTGGAAAAAAATTTAGTGTAACATTTTTTCGTTACGCGTCACATTTTTCCGTTACGCGCCATCTTTGACCTATGGAAGTGACGTGATAAATATATATATATATATATATATATATATATATATATATATGTTATATTGAAGTGATCAGCAAAATCAAAGGGTTTATTTTAATTCTAATTCCAGTGAATTTCTAAAAAAAGTAAGTAATTACGACATCAATGATAGTAATAATTCTATTACAATTAATAAAATTCAATAATAATCTTTGTAGTAATAAGCTAAAATTAAATAATTGTAGAATTTGTATTTATGTCTATGATAATAAAAGCCTTTTATTAAACTTTATCTAATTTAGCTTTATTTAACCAATTTCTGTAAAGTTGCATAAAGTAAATTATTTTTTGAAAAATAACGTCATAAAAAAGTTTCACTTCTTACGAGTGTACGCTAGTACACGCACACATTTTTTTTATTTATTTATTTCAGTACACTAACAATATGCATATAAAGACATGCACTACAATTATAATAATGCTCACATTTACTATACGCATATCAATAACTAGTGTACATTACACTCACCAAAAAAGAACACGCAAACAGTCAGATAAACATTAAATGAAACCATTAAACAAAAAAAATTAACTAAATTAATCAGATTAAGAACTCACCGATAAATGATCGGTAAGTTTTTTTTTAAAGAGTGGAAAAGAATTACAAAAAATGTCAATGCCAGTTAGTCGTTATAGTTCATTATATTTTGTTCATATACGAGGAATAGGGGCTCGGTTTCCAAGGTGTGTTCTAGCTTTTTTTTTATTGCTATTAAAGCGGGCAAACGAGCATGCGGGTCACCTGATGTTGAGTGATTACCGCCGCCCATATACATTTGCAACACCAGAGGCACTGCTAATGTGTTGCCGGCCTTTGAGGAATTGGTTTATTCGCCCCTAAAATACACCCATGTTAAAATTGCCAGGAAATACCGCAGCAGGAAGTTGGTTCCAGATTCTGCATGTTCGCGGCAGAAATTACCTAGAAAAACTAGTAGTTGTAGCAGAGGGAATATGAAATATTTTGCTTGTTTTACAATAACGCGGATATCTGTCCGAGACCGAAATGCAAATACGATCAAGTAATTGCATTTTACTTCGCAATGAATAATTTTATGTAGAAAACATAGATCACATATTTCTCGCCTACTTCGAAGAGACATCATTTTAAACTTCGCAAGTCGTTGGTCGTAGGGTTGCCTATGTGAAATACCTGTAGCGTGGAACGCAAGATGCCTAGTGAAAGCACGCTGAATGCTTTCAAAGCGTTGAGAGTGCACACTATAGGAGGGATTCCAGGCGACACTGGCAAACTCGAGGCAACTTCTCACAAACGCATTGTACAATAGAATTTTAGTTTTCTGAGAAAACCCTATTGTGTTGCGCTTGAGAAATCCGAGTACTTGCGCTCCTTTTTTAACCGACGAAAAAAAACGGAGGAGGTTCTCAATTCGACACGTATATATTTTTTTATGTATGACCACGCATAACTTTTTACAGAGTCGTCCGATTTTGATAATTCTTTCTTTATTAGAAAGGGCGTACTTCCAAGGTGGTCCCATGGTCATCATGTTAGGATCTGATGATGATATCCTGAGGAAATTGAATACTGAATAATTTATTCAGATACTGAATAATTTATTCTATCTAACAAGAAAATATATTTTGTAAGTAAGCCTGTAATAATACTAAGTAAAAAAAATAATAAAAAAAAATACAAACTGTCACCTGCCACCAGTCTGACATAACATAAAAATCAAGAAAATAATTTAAAAATATGTAAATAATTCAAAACACTACTAAAATAATAGCTAAAAATAATTGAAAATGTACACAAAATTATATAAAAATGAGACGTGGTGGCGGCCGATCAAAATCATGCGCACAATCAAGAACTAGAACATCGTCGTCGTCGTCGCCGCCGTCGGATGAATATGGAACTCCGCCAACATCTGCGAGGGATGTGACGCCCTCTCCAGCTCGGAGGACACATCGGGGCGTCACCACACGGCGCAAATCTACGACGACGAACGACGAACCACCAGCTAGCTTGGGGCAATCAGAGCCGATGGCCCCCGCGAATGCTCCCGCTGCCGGTGGTATAGTGCGCCGCATGAGATGGTCTCAGAATATGAATGAGAGTGTCATGCGTGCGTACTACGGGGCGACAGAGGGGGGAACTAACCTCACTGCGTACCGTGCAAGAATGCTGTCTCTGTTTCAGGCGCTTGAACCAACAGTGACCGTGACTGCACAACGATTGGCGGATCAAGTACGGGTACCACAGGTTAATACCACTTGTAACTTACCTCAGCATGCAATACCAAGTGAGAACCGAGCATTGCAAATTAACATCCAAGAGGAGTTACAGAGTGGTATCGATCTGATAGTAAGTAACCAGGATGATGAGCAACTGAGGAGAACTTTGGAGGATGCGATTCTTATGTACAGGTATATGCCTCTTAATTTAAGACCACGTTTGCCTCGGTTGCCTATACATAGACGAAATATGGCATTAGTGGGGGTTCTAGACCGGATATTAGGTAATTACCTTTTAACATCTGAGGACCTAAGTGATACGCATTCGATCCTATACTGTGGAGCCGTTGCGGCGTGTCGAATCGCGGGAGTTAGATTCCCTGAACCACGCACGGCCCCGCAGAGGACGGGTCAAGCTCCAGCTTGGCAGACCAGAAACGAAAAAAAAAAAGCAAAAAAAAAAAAAAGTCGAAAGGCGTATCATTGCTAAGCTAATCTGCTTTAAGGAGGGCAATAACCACCCTAGGGTCATGCGATTCGTGAACCAGGCTTTTGCTGGGACTGATACACGTCCGTCCCAGTACTTGGACTGTGTCACGGATCGCATCGACTTCTTGAAACAGAAAGTGTATGCATGGGCAAAACGTATCAGGCGTTATAAAGAGCGCAATGACCGATACTATCAGAATCGGATTTTTCAAAGTGACCAACGGAAAGTATATAGGAACTGGGAGCAATCTAGTGTGTGTGTGACTAATGGAGAGTTTCCAACTTCTGATGCTATGTTAGATTTCTGGCGTAGCATCTGGTCGGCCCCCATTGATCACACAACCGGCGTTTGGATGAATATTGTCAAGGAGAAATGCGCGATGGTAGAACAAATGGTTCCAATAACCATAACTGCGGAAGACGTAGGTTGTGCAATTCGGCCGGCTTCCAACTGGAAATGCCCTGGTCCGGATGGATTGCACAACTTCTGGTTGAAATGGTTACGTAGTGCGCATTCTATCTTGGCAATACAATTCCAAAGCGCCGTTGACATTGGATCGCTACCGACATTCTTAACAACTGGTGTCTCGTTCCTATTATACAAATCCGGAAGTACCACGGATCCCAAAAACTACCGACCGATTACATGCTTACCTACCATCTATAAGCTCCTTACATCCATTCTGACATCAAAAATAACAATGCATATTAATGCAAATAATATTTTGGCCCCAACACAGAATGGATGCAAGGCCCGGTCTCGTGGTACAAAGGAACTGTTCCTCATTGACACTGCTATTTGCCAGCAGGTTCGGCGAAACAGAAAAAATCTCACAGCTGCTTGGATTGACTATAAAAAGGCCTATGATTCAGTGCCTCATTCATGGCTCATGGAGATCATGCGGTTGTACAAGGTCGATGCAACACTATGCTCTTTTCTTGAGTCGTGCATGAGTCAGTGGATGACAGTCCTTAACCATCCAGGCATCTCTGACAGTTCTGAATTGAGTGAACCGATAGGGATTAGGCGGGGTATTTTCCAGGGCGATAGTTTGAGCCCTTTATGGTTTTGCCTAGCTCTTAATCCACTCAGTACTTTGCTGATGGATTCAGGGCTAGGCTTTCGCCTTCGCAGGGGTGGTGAGCTCATATCTCACTTGCTTTATATGGATGACCTCAAACTGTATGCATCAAAGCGTTCAGACTTTGTGTCATTGTTGAAGATCACTCAAAACTTTAGCAATGATATAAGGATGGAATTTGGTGTAGACAAGTGTGCGGTAATCAATATCGAGCGTGGTAGAGTTGTGAGCTCTGAGAATATAGTACTTTCAGAAACTATTATTCTCAAATCACTTTGCGAAGGGGAGACCTATAAATACCTTGGAATGTCAGAAGCACATGGTATTGAGGTAGGGAATATGAAACAACTAGTGCAGGAACGCTTCTTTGGCCGCCTGAAAAAAAGTCTTAAAAAGTCTTTTATCAGGTGGTAATAAGGTGCGTGCCTACAATAGCTGGGTCATGCCCTTACTCATATACTCTTTTGGCATTCTAAAGTGGACTCAAACTGAACTGGGCTCCCTGGACTGTAAAGTCCGCAAACTGCTGACGTCATATCGGATGCACCATCCACGTTCATCTGTAATGAGATTGTACCTCCCACGCAAGTGTGGGGGACGTGGTTTCTTGAACGCCAAGAACCTCCATAATTGTGAGGTGTGCAATCTCAGAGATTATTTCCTCAAGATAAATGTGGGTATGCATAAGGATGTCGTTGCAGTGGACAAGGGTCTTACCCCACTATCCCTTGGCAAAGAGAACTGGCGTAAGCCTAAAGTAATTAGTAACTCAGATCGTGTGGCGATATGGAAGAGTAAGGAGTTGCATGGACGTTTCTACAAGGCCCTCACGGGGCCGGATGTAGATCAAATAACATCTGTATCTTGGTTGCAATTCGGTGACCTCTTTGGGGAAACCTAGGGTTTTGTCTGTGCAATTATGGACGAGGTTATCAAGACGAGAAACTACCGGAAACATATTATGAAAGATGGCACTCTAGACATATGTCGAGCGTGTCATCAGCCTGGGGAATCCCTCAGACATATAGTTTCCGGGTGTTCTCATCTTGCTAATGGCGAATACTTGCACAGACATAATCAAGTAGCCAAGATAATCCACCAACAACTTGCTCTTCAGTATGGCCTTGTCGATTTTGAGGTGCCTTACTATAGGTACGACCCAGCGTCAGTTCTTGAAAATAGCAATGCATTGCTCTACTGGGATCGAACAATTATCACTGATAGGTATATTGTAGCCAATAGACCTGATATAGTGATAATTGATCGATTAACGCGCCGTGCAATGATTGTTGATATTACTGTTCCACATGACGATAATCTGGTGAAAGCTGAAAAGGAAAAAGTATCAAAATA
This sequence comes from Mycalesis mineus, assembly GCA_034621355.1. Lineage (NCBI taxonomy): Eukaryota > Metazoa > Arthropoda > Insecta > Lepidoptera > Nymphalidae > Mycalesis > Mycalesis mineus. The sequence continues at coordinate 16,028,196 of CM067888.1, read as the reverse complement.
CTTGGACCTTGCTCATGAGATTACCGCCATGTGGAATGTTGATTCAACAATGATTGTTCCTATAGTCGTTTCAGTCAACGGTCTTATAGCGAAAAGCTTTGACGAACATCTTAAAAAGCTTTCGCTTAATTGTTGGATCAAGGGACGGATACAGAAGGCAGTAATTCTTGAAACGGCGCGTATTGTGAGGAGGTTCCTCACACTGGAGCCCTGACCACCGGTTGCTTGGACCCCCGGGCCCCGCAGCAGGCGGAATGGATTTTTTTATAAATTTTTAATAGTGTTTTTATAATTGTTTTATAAGCATTGTTAAAAATTTTAAAAATAATTGTAAATAAATAAATGAGTGATAAAAAAGACTAAGTAATACGTCATGTATACTAGGTAATATAAGTAGCTACTTAAAATTTAAATGTCCTTTAATCTGTTATTGCCTCGTTTTAGAAAAGAGTACAATAGAATAAGATTTGTGTTTCCTTATTTTATGTACTTATTTTTTAACCGACGAAAAAAAACGGAGGAGTTTATCAATTCGGCTCGTACATTTTTTTATGTATGTATGACCACGCATAACTTTTTACATAGTCGTCCGATTTTGATAATTCTTCATTCAAGGGCACACTTTCAAAATGGTCCCATAGTCATGATGTTAGGGTCTGATGATGATATTCTGGGAAAATCAAAGTAACTCTTCAAATTTTATAGGCATTTTGATTGATAAATAAAGATTTATTATTATTATTACATTCGCAGCGATTTCGGTTTTTATTTCTGCTAATACTTAGCCATAGGACCATAAATCTCAGGCATAAATCTCAATAGGGTATTATACCCTTGGCGAATGATCTTGCTAAATTCTACTCCATCCTGAGAGTAGACTGCTAGATTTTTGTTGAACTCGTTTATAGCATACACTTCTTCTTGAGTAAGACTAAAGTCAAATAAGTCCACGTTCATCGAAGTATGTACGGGATTATGTGACCTTGGAATAGGTATTGTACCACGATCCATCTAAAACAAAAAAATATTATTAAAATACAATACATAATGTAAGTCAAACACCAGTGAATAACCTATTAAATAATCACGAAATTTCTAAATTACATTATACACGCATTGAATGGAAAGGAGATGGTCCAAAATTGTATGGAGCACAGACTCACTTTCTGTACATGAGTTGAAAAAAACTACATGTATTAATAATCTAGTTTTGATTAGCCAAATCTCTGAGTTCACTTTTATTTGGGTGAAATATTAACATAATCATGGCGGATCTTAGATAAGTTATATTATCTATGGTAGACATTCTCCAGGTGGCGGATTGATGTTGTTTTGACTTTTGCAGTCAGTGTTTATTGACGTATGGTCCATTTGATTTGATGTTTATTACTTAGATATAATATGTACCTAACGGATTACTGAATAATCAGATTAAAATATTGAGTTTTGTTCTTATTATAGCTAAGATGTCTGTCAAGACTTGTCAAAAATGACCTATTTTGAATTTGACAAATCAATGTCACCGCATCTTTATCACCTACAGACTAATATTAGAAAGACGTCATCTTTTATTACCTCAAAAACTAGGAATTTCATTTTTAACTAACGTTTTTATTAGTTCGCTTCGTTCACTTATTTTATTTTTGATATAATCCTTGTATATTTTCCATTTTAATGGTAGGTATGTGTTACAAGAGTGATGCGGAAATTGACCATCTCCTTTAACACATCGCTTTATAAACGATTGAAAAACCAACGGGTCTGAGTGACAAAATAACACAGATCCGATAGAAAACCATGTATTTAAGTTTCACTCCAAAGCTGGAACATCTTAAGAAATTTCGACCCTTTAATGTTCAATTGCGAAGCAAAATAAATAAATTATTAAGTTTCGCAAAATAATGCTTGCTTCGGTGTTAAAAAAGTTTATTTCAAATATTGGATAGATATTTGAAATTGACTTTTCTTAACACGGGTGAAACAGAAAAGTCAATTTCAAATACGCTAAAAGAGGGGTTTTATTAATTTGACGTCGATGTTTGTCTATTTGTGTGTGTGTGAGTTTGTATTCTTCGCAGTGGTTCTTAGCTATGTTCTTAGCTTAGTTTATGTTTAGGATATATTGGAATCAGTCTAATACTATATTATACTATAATAAATTACCAAATAACGCAAGGCGACATGGCTGGTATCTTTTCCATATTTCCTGGCTATCGCCACCAGTGTGGGGTCTACAAAAGTTGGGGCCACAAATTCATTTGACGGCCGCGGCACAAGATATCCAAAAGGCGCGTACGACATCACTACAATACCTTGACTTTGGCAATATGCTACCAAGTCCAGGTTTGTTAAAGTAGGATTAACCTGAAACATATAACTAATTAAATGAAAAAAATCTAGGTATGTAGTAATAGATCCAAGTTCGTTTGATAAACACATACTAGTCTTCAACATAGCTTGTCATGAGATGATTGTAGATAAGCTCTATCTTAATAAAAAATTAAATGAAATAAAAATAGTATAAGACAAATACTATATAAAGGAAGCCTAGGGAGCTTGTGTTATGGGTACTATGGTAACTGATTTTTCATTCAATCATTAGATTATAGACCAGTGCAGATAGCTTTTGAAACCAAAAAAAATCGCAGTAGGATGAAACCCATTGCAAAAGATCTAAAACTTTTGTTCCTACACTTTTTTCACTTAACACATAAATTTTGAGGTTATTTGAAAAAGTGTAGGAACAAAAGTTTTAGATCTTTTTAAACGACTTCAAAAAAAAAGGCGTTTCTCAATTCGACCGTATATATTTTTTTATTTTTTTTTTATTTTTTTTTTTTTTATGTGTGTTCGCGCATAACTTCGTCGTTTATGAACCGATTTTGATAATTCTTTTTTTGTTGGAAAGTAGATAGTCCGGTGGTGGTACCGTGATAAGGAAACCAGGATCTGATGATGGAATCCTGGAGAAACCAAGAGGAATTTTCAAAAATTGTAGGGACAACAAGTACGTTTGTTAATTTTTCTGATAAGTATTTAAAAGCACTACAATTTGATGAAGGTCTGGAGTCGATCTGATGATGGAGCCGATCTACATATAAGAGAACTCCTTGACGAATTACTGCATTTACCTTGTGTTTGTGCTCGATTAATTTGTCTTGATAAGAACTTTACATTAAGATGGGCTGTGACTGTCATTGAGGGTCTGGTGATGAAGACAAAGTACAGTCAAGGGAGCTCTGTAACGGCTTACAGTAGCTACCTTGTGTTTGGGCTTGATTAATTTGTCTCGATGAGAAATTTACATTTAGATGGACTGTGACTGTCATTGAGGGTCTGGTGATGAAGACGAAGTACAGTTAAGGGAGCTCCGTAACGGCTTACAGTAGCTACCTTTTGTTTGGGCTTGATTAATTTGTCTCGATGAGAAATTTACATTTAGATGGACTGTGACTGTCATTGAGGGTCTGGCGATGAAGACGAAGTACATTTAAGGGAGCTCCGTAACGGCTTACAGTAGCCACCTTGTGTTTGGGCTTGATTAATTTGTCTCGATGAGAAATTTACATTTAGATAGATTGTGACTGTCATTGAAGGTCTGCAGATGGAGACGAAGGACAGTTAAGGGAGCTCTTTAACGGTTTACAGTAGCTACCTTGTGTTTGGGCTCAATTAAGTTGTCTCAATGAGAACTTTACATTTAGATGGGCTGTGACTGTCATCAAGGGTCTGGCGATGAAGACGAAGGACAGCTGAGGGAGCTCTTTAACGGTTAACAGTAACTACCTAGTGTTTGGGCTCGATTAATTTGTCTCAATGAGAACTTTACATTTAGATGGGCTGTGACTGTCATTGAGGGTCTGGCGATGAAGAAGGACAGCTGAGGGAGCTCTTTAACGGTTAACAGTAGCTACCTTGTGATTGGGCTCGATTAATATGTATCAATGAGAAGTTTGTAATGTTATAAATTCCAGTTGGTTTAATGTTAACTAAGTCATGATCTGATGATGAGATCTACGAAAACTCGAGGAAACTCTTCAAACTTTATAGGCACATTTGTAGGGATGTTGGAATGTTATAACTAACTAGTGAATATTGGTACTTATGATTAAGTTCGAGTAGGTTCTTTAATATTTTCGTTATTGATAAATCACTAAAAAGTATGAAATAAAAAAATTTTAACAAAAAATAAAAACGCCTTCAAAACGCACTAAAAAGTAAAAAATAACTACGTCATTTACTTACTTTAATTTACTTAATAACATCTGTGAAGTCGGTGCCACCCGAGCTTTCTACTTTAAAGACTTTACCTAAACTTGGATGGCACCGACTTCACAGATGTTATTAAGTAAATTAAAGTAAGTAAATGACGTAGTTATTTTTTGCTTTTTAGTGCGTTTTGAAGGCGTTTTTATTTTTTGTTAAAATTTTTTTATTACCTACATCTTTGCCATTGAACTCTTTTCAGTAGGACTTTTAGTTTTGCCGGAAATCGAGAAAATCCTTTTTTAACACCTAAACCCTCAACCCCTACCCCTTCCCGACCTCAGATCGCCCGTAGTTTATTTTTCCTTTCATTTTAATGATATTCTCCTCATTTTCTGATGGGTTTCATCCTACTGCGACTTTCTTGTACCTTTTGTTATTTTTAGGGCTAATTGCACTGGCGTAATATACAAATAGACAGACACTGGAAAACACCCATGCTCATCACACAAACATTTTTCCCAGGCGTGGGAATCGAACTTATAGCCTAGGCCACTAACGCAAAAGCTGAGCCACTGCACCATATACAGTAACTAAAGGTTAAAATGATAACTTGAAGAAAATAATAAAAATATACAATGTTCTATTACTATCTCTTAAACTTAAAGCTGTATAATCATCTGTATACAATACGGATCTAAAACTTGCAAAACATCAGTTATTAAATTAACGGACATCATTATCAGGCCTCCCTCCCTGCAGAAGAGACGGTCGTTGGCAGTTAAATCAGGAGTTAAATAAAAAATTTCGTATTCTTTTGACGGCGTCCGCAACGCAGTGGTATGTGCAGGGGATTTATAGAACGGCGGTGCCGGGTTCGATTCCCGGCAGGGCCGATTGAGATTTTCTGAATTGATCCGGGTCTGGCTGGTTTGAGGCCCCGGCCGTGGCTAGTTACCAATGGTAACTTACCACCCTATCAACGAAGACGAACCGCCAAGCGATTAATTGTACCGGTACGATGTCGCGTTGAAACCGTAATTGTCTTTCTCCTAACAAGTTAGTCCGCTTCCATCTTAGGATGCATCATCACCAGGGGTGGTTGTAGTCGAGGGCTAACTTGTAATGAATAAAAAAAACTGAAGTGAATAATTTAATACGCGAATCAGCGTGAAAACACAAAACCGGGTTAAATAGTTAACCTTAACAAACAAGCACTTAAGAAGCTTTCGCTTAATTGTTGGATCAAGGGTCGGATACAGAAGGCAGTAGTTCTTGAAACGGCGTTCCTCACTCTGGAGCCCTGACCACCGGTTGCTTGGACCTCCGGGCCCCGCAGCAGGTGGAATGGATTTTTTTATAAATTTTTAATAGTGTTTTTTTTTATAACTTTATAAGCATTGTTGAAAAATTTAAAAATAATTGTAAATAAATAAATGAGAGTTAAAATAATGTTAAGTATAATTAACTGTTGCCCAATTAAACTCTGCAATATTTTACCAATTACTTCAATTTTTCAAGCATTTAATTGAATAATTGCATTTAATCACGCACAGTTTGTGAGCTCTGAGTAATTAGACTTCCTATCCTAAACTAAACTTTATATTGCTGTTTGAAGGTTTCGATAATATTAAAAAATTACCTCTATCTCATTAACAGCTGGTCTTATTTTTGCATGTTTTAGTAGTCTATTCACATGGGTGCTGTTGAAATTAGATATTCCGATCGACTTAGCCAAACCAAGCTTTTTAGCGCCCTCCATGCCTCTCCAAATATCGAGGATGTCATAATTTGGATAATCAAACTAAAAAAAGTACTTGAAAATTATTATTGAAAATTATATATATATATTAATAAAATAAATAATAGATTAGGTTTATAATAAGCTAAATATTACCGTATTATAGGGCGTATGAATGAGGAACAGATCTACGTAATTCAACTGCAATCTCTTTAAATTCTTCTGAAGGGAAGGTATTACCATTTCTCCGCTCGGCACAGCTGTGTCCAACTGAAAGTAAAAATATATTTTCAATTTTAAAAAAGTTCAAATTCCAAAATAAAAATTAGTATCAAAAATTTTGATAACATCTACTGGTTTAAAAGTATGAGAATAACATAGACATATTAATACTATGGACTATGGGTCAGCGCTAAAAAGTGTCCGGACCAAAAGAGGGCTAAAAAGAATTCTACAACCTAAACAATAAACTTAATGACATATTAGAAAACGTAAAAAGTTGGCTGTGCGATCACAATTTAGAAATTAATTTTCAAAAAACAAAAATCATACAATTCCGGCCGTACCAAAAAAAAACCATTAGACATAAAATATTCATTTGACGATATAAATTTAGAATGTGTGGATACTTTCAATCTATTAGGAATAAACATAGACACCAATATAAATTGGAAAGCCCACATCCAAAAAATTAAAACAAAATTATCACAGTTCACTTACGCATTAAAAGAATTAAAAAGATCTACCACTACAGAAGCGGCAATCTTAGCGTACCACTCGTATGCCAACGCTTGGCTTAGCTATGGAATTGTATTATGGGGGGGCTGCACAGACACTCAACAGTTGTTCGTATTACAAAAAAAATGTATACGCATTATAAAAAACTTAAAAAGAAGGGAAACTTGTGTACCACATTTTAAATCCCTAAAAATATTAACTTTGACGTGTATATACATACTAGAATCAACCAAATTTGTGCGTAAGCAGCCAAATAGCTTTCAAAAATTAGAAGATATTCCGCGGCGCTATAACTTACGAGAAGCGCGCAAATTTGATTTACAACTACAGGGATCAAACCTCAAAATACATAGTACCGGCCCTAATTCAATGTGTGCAAAGCTATATAATAAAATCCCACTAAGAATAAAAAAAATTGAAAACGATGAAACATTTATTAAAACTACCAAAGACTACTTGCTAAGTAAAGCATATTACACAGTTGACGAATTCCTAAATGATACCATGGCGCCGTCTCCCTTCTAAGCCATTTGCTGTGTCCCTGACGGGGTTCCAATTTGACATACTATTTATAACATTAATTTGACATATATATAAATATAAATTGGAATGTATAAATTGGAATGCAAATAAATGAATAAATTCTAACCGCATTTAGTCGCATATTAGCTTACTGAGAGAATACACGTCAATAATGTTTTAGAACAACGACTGCATAGAGTTATTTTGTTGTTTAATTTTTAAATTTTTTATTTCCTTCATTTTCAAATTGAATATAATTTTAATTAATAAACTTTTATTTTCTATGTCATGAATATTAATCAAAGATTTTTTACCATAATGGTAAAATGGAACCCATCCGTCTATCCAGTCGTCGGTTCGTCCTTCACGCTCGATTATTTTGATAACTATAAGAATTATCTACATGAAATTTGGAACAGTAATTTAAAACAGTGACCTAACGTCATTGTAGTAAAAAAATATATTGGTTGGTACTAGATTTATCCCGGCATACAGAGGTCTGATACATTTAAAGTTTGCTGTGAATATAATACATAGGTTAAAGATTCAAAAAAAAATTCTAAGGTACCTACTCCACACCATTTGTGTTGTCCTATTTTCACGAGAAGCTGCCATGTCAAAAAAAGGCTGCCGTGGCAACCGTCATTCTAAGCTGATTACTTATTGCAAGCAATAAGGCCACTGTAAGTTAGACTGTATAACAATAACATAAGACATAATTATATTTCAATGTTTTTGTTTGTTTATAGAAATAAAAATTCATTATAGTATATATAAGATATCTCGGGACACTTTTGTCGTGAATTTTGCATTGCACCCGAAGTCCATAGAACTATTAATATGTCAATGGAGAATAAGAAAAATTATTTATTTTGCTCAATACACGTACAAAAAAAATGTCATATAAGTTGTTAATGTCTCAGTGTATTGACATTTATCTAATGGCGTGCATAAATTTACATTACAGTTCTCATAATATGAAAAAATACAAAAAAAAATAGAACTTAATAATCAAAATAAAAAAAACATTACACTAAATTTCAATATATAACAAGTGCGCAATAAGTTGACACCTGGTGGCGCCACAGACCCATGGCGTCAAAAATGTCGTTGTCTATAGTATACAACGGGAGCTTGAGTAGAGCATGAGGGAACTTGAGGGGAGGTTTACAGGGGAAGCGGGCGGACGGTTGCATTACACGCGAGTCTCAAGTTATCGCGCACGGGTTCTACGACAAACAATTAAAAGTAAACATGTAGCAAAGTACGAGGTATGTTAGAAAAAGTTGGTTGTTACTAACCTTTGTCGTTATAAACATATCTCCTCTTTGAACGATTCCTCTCGCAAACACGTAAGAGAGAGCTTCTCCAATTAAGTGCTCATTTCCGTAATGATGTGCTGTATCTAGATGTCTAAATCCATTTTCGATTGCGTATATTATTGTTGGAATCACCTTGGGCAAATCAGTGATCTACAAATTTTTGAATATTATTTAAAAGTATCTATTAGACTCCCGCGAGTTCGTCTGCGTGGAGTTTCAACCTTCTCTTAAGGAAACGGCGCTGATTTTCGGGATACTCAGTATTCTTATATCCTTTCTCGTAATATGAACTCTAATCGTGCCAAATTTCATTTGAATTTATTCAGATGTAGAAACAGCTAGACTGGTTTATTTTGCTTACTTCCACAGTGTGATGTCTTATGGCATCTTGTTGTGGGGAAAGGCTGCTGACATAAATTCTGTCTTTATACTTCAGAAACGAGCAATTCGGTCGATTTATAAACTTAAACCACGCGAGTCCCTTCGAGTCAAATTTAAAGAAATAGGAATTCTTACAGTAGCCTGTCAATACATATTCAATAACCTAGTTTATGTTAAACAAAATATAAATATGTATAAACAGAAAAAGGATTTAAACGACCGTCTTCCTAGAAACGGACATAAGTTAGTCATATCAGCTTATCGCCTCCGAAAAGTACAAAAATCTTTCGTAGGATTGGGTGTACTCTTCTACAACAAGATGCCCAATTCAGTATTAGATCTGCCATTGCATAAGTTTAAACAATGTATTAAAACTCACTTACTGAGTCAGGGTTATTATACTATCGATGAATTTTTAAATGACAAAGATGTTCAAATCCAATTGGATAGGCTTTCAACTTCACACAGGAAATAAAATAAATAACTTTATGTAACAACACACTTAATATTGTAAAATTGATAATATTATAAAAAGAGCAACTGTTGAGTTTCTTGCCGGCTCTTCTCAACAGGGCCTGCCTTCCGAGCCGGTGGTAGAGTCACTACAAATAGTCCAATTTGACGTTTCAAAAGTGCTTGTAATAAGCCTACTTGAAATAAATGATTTTGAATTTTGAATTTTTTTAATTTTTCAGTATTTTCATCGCTGTTACGTCTTTAGTAAAATTATGTTTTTTTAAAGTACTTTTTTTTATCCGATCTGAATGAAAAAAAGCTTGAAGCCTGCCTAGAGCTAAGCTCAATCTATCTGTGAAAACCTTATGAAAATTGGTACAGTAGTTTAAAGTGACAACAACAAACAGACAATCAGACAAAAATTAAAAATATTGTTTTGAAATATGCATCATAATTATGTACCTACATCCCACTTACTTTTAAAAAAAAAATATTTAATGAACAGAATTAACTTCGTTACTTTTTTATTACGTGTATTGGTTTTTAAAAGATTGATCCTTCGAGGACTTCGTGATCTTATTAGTTCGACATAATATTCAATTTGATACCAAATTAATTATTTCGATGTTTTTATTCACATAGACGATACATGTCATTTTTAAGTGACTATAAAAAAGGAGGTTATCAATTCGACCCGTATGTATGTAATATTTCCAGAATTGCCCAGTTTTCGCATAAATGTTAGTCTATATCAGCGTCTGAACAAATGTGCCAAATTTCAAAAGTATATGTATGGATGTATTTATGTCTGTGGAGGCATATCTCCGGAACTACAAGTCCGATTTAAGTAACTCTTTTTTTGTTGTACTAGGTATTGTTAATCTCAGGGAATACTGCAAGTTTCATTAAAATCGGTTTAGTAGTTTTGAGATAGCGAATTTTTATGTTTTTATGTTGGCATATCTCCGGAATTACAAGTCCGATTTAAGTAATTCTTTTTTTGTACTAGGTATTGTCCAATTTAGGGAATACTGTAATTCATCAAAATCGGTTGAGTAGTTTTTGAGATAGGGATTTCTTTATGCAAGACCACGCATAACTTTCACAGAATAGTCCGATTTTGAAAATTCTATTTTTATTTGAGGGTTTTACCATATCTATGAAGTCGATGCCACCTGTAAGCTTTCTGATGATACCTAATTCACACAAAGTACTTTGCTACTTTGTTGAATAAACTTTCCTTAAACTTGGATGGCAACCAATTTATAGATATCTATGGTTAAGGAAATTAAAGTAACTAAATGACGCATTTATTTTATTACTTCTCAGTGGGTTTTGAAGTCGGTTTAATTTTTTAACCGACGAAAAAAACGTAGGAGGTTCTCAATTCGACACGTATATTTCTTTTTTTTTATGTATGACAACGCATAACTTTTTACAGAGTTGTCCGATTTTGATAATTCTTTTTTATTTATCTATTATTAATCTATTATTAATCTATTATAAATATATTTATTAATATATTATTATTAATATATTTATATTATTAATCTATTATTAGAAAGGGCACACTTCCAAGGTGGTCCCATTGTCATCATGTTAGGATCTGACGATGATATCCTGGGGAAATTGAAGGAACTCTTCAAATTTTGGAGGCACGCTTACAGCGATTTCAGTTTTTGTCTCGGTACCGATAGCTTTTTGGCTACTAGTGCCGTATAATATACTATAACAGTATAGTACGAGTACGTTACGTGGCAATAAATCAATAAAAAGTAAGAAATAAAAATTTTTAACAAAAAATAGAACCGACTCAAATCGCACTAAAAAGTAAAAAATAACTGTGTCATTTAGTTGCTTTAATTTACTTAAGAATATCTAGGAGTCGGTGCCAGCCAAGGTTTCTACTTTAAGGACGTTACCGAGAACCCACAAATCGCTTTACTACGTAAAATAAATGTTCCTTAAACTTGGCTGGCACCGACTTCATAGATATGCTTAAATAAATTAAAGCAACTAAATGACACAGTTATTTTTTACTTTTTAGAGCGTTTTGCGTCGGTTCTATTTTTTGTTAAAAAATTATTATTAAATTTTTTTAACTAAAGTTTTAATATTATTTTTTAATTCAAATCAATTATGTTTATGGCGACTACAAAAATCATGGTTTTTCCCAAAATTCTACTTACGTTTGCCCAACTGCCGAAAGCTAGAGCCGGAATCACGTTACCATCATTTAATAACTTATATTCCTGATGAAAATTATCAACTGCATTAAACGATGTTACCTGCAATCACACATACAATCAATAGAATATGCCTATAAATATTTAGAAATATTTTCGTCCCGACCTGTTTGTACTGCGTAATACTTTAGGTAGAAAGTACTGGATAAATAAAAATTATGATGACGATTGCAAGTCTAGTAGATGTATACAGGGTTACAGGTTAAGTCGACCTAAATCCTTTAAGAGGTGGTAGTTTCCATCATTCCTGACTGATTTGACTATGGGACTCCACACCCCAAACTTAACCGTTCTCAAGTTATGGGACTTTGAATTTTTTTTTTAAATCCAGATTTTTTGTCTTTTGTCCCCTTTTTTGTGTTTTGTACCTCTAATGTTTTTGTTTTTGTATTTTTTGTGTAGCAGATTAGTTAATTCATTATTTTAAATATAAAAACTGCAAGTAACTGTACCAACTGAGTCATATTAGACGATTGATTGTTAAAAAAATAAATAAATTTGTGGAAAGATTTTTATTCTTTGTAAGATATTTAAAAAAAAAATATGACAGTTATGCTGCAGATGTGCTTAAAAATATTTATGGTTCTTCAGCTTTCTGATAAGGTATAATTTGCTACGGTGTTTTACAGAATTCTCGGAAAAATCATCGATGAAAGATTCCCAGGTAATAGCAAAAATAACGGTATTTCGTAAAGTTGTTCGCAGCGCCCATTTTCCTGCATTCTGAGGTCCTGCAATGGGTAACGCTACTCTACGCTAATAGGTAACGGTGTATACTCCTTTGCTGGCAAGCCGCTGCGAACGTTTGGTGCTAGATTCCCTATTACGTATGTTCGACGTATTCATATGGTTAGACAGTCGCTGAGACGTTTTAGTGCTAGACTCTCTCATACGTCCTGCAGAGGCTCTTTGGCTGGCAAGCCGCTGCGAACTCTCGGTGCTGGATTCCCTATTACGTGTTTATGACATATTCAATCTGTGATTAGCCAGTCGCGGACACCTTTCAGGGCTAGACTCTCTCACACGTCCTGCCGATGTTATAGCCCTTTGGCTGGCATGCCGCTGCGAACGTTTGGTGCTAGATTCCCTATTACGTATGTTCGACGTATTCATATGGTTACCCAGTCGCTAAGACGTTTTAGTGCTAGACTCTCTCATACGTCCTGCAGAGGCTCTTTGGCTGGCAAGCCGCTGCGAACTCTCGGTGCTGGATTCCCTATTACGTGTTTATGACATATTCAATCTGTGATTAGCCAGTCGCGGACACCTTTCAGGGCTAGACTCTCCCACACATCCTGCCGAGGTTATAGCCCTTTGGCTGGCGTACACCTGCGAACGTTTGGTGCTAGATTCCTTATTACGTATGTTTGATATATTCTGTCTGTATTTAGCCAGCCGCTCAGACCTCTTAGTGCTAGACTGTCTTACACGCCTTGCAAAGGTAATAGCTCTTTGACTAGCAAACCACTGCGAACGTTCGGAGCTAGATTCCCTATCACGTATGTTCAACATACCTACCCAGTCTGTGGCTAGTTAGTCACTGAGATCTTTTGGTGCTATACTCTCTAGCAGATGCTTGCTATCTATATGCTCTTTCATTCTCAGGACGCCATGCATGCTCTGAAGTATTCTCCTATTCGGGGTACAGTGGCCGCTCTTGTCTGAGATGTATGTCTCGATAGTTGAGATTTTGTTTTAGGCATTCTGACGATATTTTGTCAAAACAATGCGATTACTTCAAGTGGCCCTTATTAGAAATTTAACTAAAAAAGTTGAGTAGGATATACCTAGATTGAAGAAATTAGTAAATTTAGTAGATAGAACAAAAAAACGAAGTTGTTGAGTGACTACCTGTATTGCCAAGCAACAGCCAAGTAAAGACCAGAAATATTCTACATTAAATTTCCCTCCTAACAAACATATTTATAAAGATATAGATTAATACCATATGGGCTAAATAAGCTTCACAAAAATTGATTATTTAATTGTAAAAGCAGTTATTGTGAGTTATTTGTAGGAGATAGGGATATGCTATCGCGAGCTTTTTTACAGATTTTGATAAAATCTTTAATTAATTAATTGTAGTACATTGTTTTGTTCTATCGTCAATAGCTTTCGCAGCGCACGCGGTTATAGCAATTTTTTTTACAACTCTGAACTTTTTTTAATTTAAATTCAAGTAAAGATGTGTAATTAATTTTGGAAATTTTTATAGCCTATGACACTCCACATTAACGTAGCCTTCTATTGGTGAAATAATTTTGAATATTAGTAAATCCAGAGATTACCGTCACATGATAACAAACTCACAAACTCTTCCTCTTTATAATATTAGTATAGATTTCCATAAAAAAATACTTACAACTCTTAACAGTGTGGAAATAATTACAGCTGTCCACATTCTTGAACAATTTTAATAAAATAAAATTCACAATAATAATTAATCAATTATAAAATAACTCAAGTATTTTATATTAAAAGTGTGTACTGTTCTTCTGCTAAATAATCAAGAATAAATAGGATTCGTGCGTTGTTGACGCATATATCGGAAAAACTCCTTTTGAACCAGTTTGATTCAATTGTAGTAACCGGTAGTAGGTATAATTACTTCATAAATTAATTATGAACCAATATCCAATTAGAGGTATTAACAATTAACATGTTCGTAGTTGCAACCCTAAGGACGCGATTATTTGAAACTAACACCTGGTGGGGGGTCGACAAACACTGTGCTTTCCGGTGCAGGGTCACCTTGGTCCCCCAACGTCCATCAAACTCAAAACTCAAACTCAAAATATCCTTATTCAATGACATCTTTATGATTATTTTGAATCGTCAATTTTTAGATTGTGAAAAGTGAAATCAAAAACTTAAAATTAAAGCTACGAGGGTTCCAAACGCGCCCTGGTCGAGCCCACAACAAACTTAGCCAGGTTATTATTATTACAGGATAAGGAGGTAGAATTTAAAGAATTCTTGAATCTCATTATATTTTATACTACGGGACGCCAGTGTCATCGTCCGCGTGGAAAAAAAATTAATTAAAATACCAAAATATAAATAGCCTAAAAATCTGAAAATTATGTGTAAATCGATCTAGCTGTTTCAGAGATTAGCTGAAACAAACAGATAGACAAATATTTTTAAAAATTGGTTATGACATGACATAGAAGTTTGATTTTGTTACAACTTAGAGGTATTATAGACTTGAGTATTTGATATGAATTTCAATTTGGTACCTTTACGTGTTCTTGAGAAAAGGGGGTACCTAAGCTTAAAATTATTGAAAAACATTTTATTATATGATAACTTACATATATACAGTTTTTGTAATTTTTGCATCATATGTGCTATATGACGTTGCTTCGTACCAAAGGAGACGGGGACTTTTGGGCCAAATTTGTAATAAGTTGAGATATAGCTTAAAAAAAATTTATTTTTTCTACTATAATATTAAAAAAAATCAGGTTAATTTACAATCTGGAAAATGAGAAACCTTAAAAATAAGTTAACGTTAAAAATGAAATAGGTGATCGATAATTATAATCGATAATATAAAAATCGATTAACTATTTGATGATGATAATTTCAACCAATATATAATCAAAGCGCATTAAAGCTATTTAATTTATAAATAAATAGAACAATTGTATGTATGTGTGTGTGTGATGGCGTGCACCTCAGTCTAAATTATTATAATGTAAGTAATAAAGTAAAATCTTCAAATCGATTTTCGTCTACAAAATCGATTCATACATTCCTTATTGCTCTATTTTATCTTTGTTGACACTTGACATTTGACAGCCTCGCATTGAATCAATAGTCACTCGTTGCGTATCGTGTGTTAATTGCGTTTGCGTTTTGAGTGTTTTCCATTGTAAAATATTATGAAAGTCTATGTTTAAGAATAAAATACTTAAACTTCAAAAATCAGCTGTTCGTAAAGTGAGGTTATAGGTATATTGTCTTTTATAACCTCACTTTTACTAAATCTCGTATATCACTATTCCCAGATTGACAAAGTCCGTTTTTTTTGCAGTGATAGGTTAATAATATATAAGCTATTAATTGGCACTACTTTCATCTTTTTACAATCAGGCCCAAAATTGTATGAAAGCGTACCAGTCTCCTTTCAAGATTTCTAAATTTACGTAAAGTATCCGTTACATTTGATTTGCTTGCGAATGTTGACAATTTACGGAGATTTTCAAAATAAGTTGCTATATCTGATGATTGACTTTTTAGTCTGCCTAGAAGTTTGATTTTTTCACAACTCTAAGAGACAGTAGACCTGAGTATTTGATATAAATTTCAGCGATGTCTTTACGCGTTCCTGAGAAAAAGGCTTGACAGACAGACAGACGGACAACGAAGTCATCCTATAAGGGTTCCGTTTTTTCCTTTTTAGGTACGGAACTCTAAAAATGAAGGACTTTTCATACAAACTTTCAACACCTATTCCAAGAGTCCTTCTATTTTAATTCTCGCAACAAAACGTATTCTATATATAATATAATATTTTTAATATGAACAAATATTGTGCCAAGACAAATCCGGACTGACAAACAAAAATTTTTCAAATTACATATTTGGGTTCAGTATCGATTATATAGTGCCTTCCAATAAAAATTTCAAAAATATATTTTGAATTGACAGAATTGGACCTATTACAGTTTTATTATAAGTATACATAAAAGGTGAGTTTGAATTATCTGCCAGCGTCGAAACTGGATGAAGTCTTATGCATATATCTAGCTTACAATAGAAAAAAAATTGTTCAGAAATAAATATCTATTCACTTACGACAGAACGCATAACACCATCCAATACATCCATAAATTAACACCAAAGCCTGCCAGCCATATAGATTTATCCAGCAGTTTGCCTACCAATGTTTATAAAGATATCTTGAAAAATTAATATTTTTCAATACAAATTTTCCACCCCTATATAACCCTATAGGGCAGAACGTTTAGAAATCCTTTAATCACATTATATAATATAATTATTCAGTAGTTTTTACAGCAATTTTCATAAACGTAACTTCAAAAGGACTTTCCATACATACTTTTAATCCATATTCCAACCTAAGAATATGAACTAAAATCGTACCAAGTTCAAGTAGTTTCGGGGTGAATCGCAGCCGACCAAAGAACGGACAGATAGACAGACAAAACTAACGTAAACGAAGTCTACGTGACTTGATAATTGTTACTAAAAGCTAGTTAGTAAAGTACGTGTCTATATGCCAAAGATCGAAAGAGGCTTGCATTTGATTGATTGAACAACCATTATTGATGTTGCAAATGTTCGATTATAATTTAACAGTTGACATTTTTTAATGGCTACAACTTGGCCCTTGACTGCTATCACACCTAATATTAAGTGATGATGCAGTCTAAGATGGAAGCGGGCTAACTTGTTAGAAGTGGAATGAAATCCACAACGGTTTCTACACGACGTCGTACCGGAACTAAATTAAAGCTACTTACTTACTACTACTACTTACTAGCTAAATTTCCTTTGATGGTACGTCTTTGTAGGTAACTAGGTAGGGTAGTAACTAGCCACGGCGAAAGCCTCTCAACAGCCAGACCAAGACAAATTTCAAAAAAAATCTCAATCTGCCCCGCTGGGAATGGAACCCAGAACCACCGTCTAATAAATCCACTGCGTATACCTACCACTGCGCCACGAAGGCCGCCAAGTGTGTGGATTTCATTCTACTACTAACAAGTCAGCCCGCTTAAATCTTAGATTGCATCATCACTTAACATCAGGTGTGAAAGCAGTCAAGGGCCAAATTGTAGTAATATATAACGCTCGTCCATACAACGCCGCACACAATCATATCAGACTTCCTTTCGGCCAGTCTGAGTTTATTTCGCGGCTGGCCGACAACATTTGGACTTACAAAAAGTAAGAAAAGAAACAAAATGGACGACGATCAGTTACTTTCATTAACGTTATTGTTCTACTTAGTTAAAATGAAACAGATCAAAAAAAATTCTCACGTCCGATCGTTTGCATCCGGCGCCCATCGGAAGCGGACGTGAACCGAGTACGTCCGGCGCCCATCGGAAGCGGACGTGAACCGAGTACGTCCGGCGCCCATCAGAAGCGGACATGAACAGAGTGCGTCCGACGCCCATCAGAAGCGGACATGAACAGAGTGCGTCCGACGCCCATCAGAAGCGGACATGAACAGAGTGCGTCCGACGCCCATCAGAAGCGGACATGAACAGAGTGCGTCCGACGCCCATCGGAAGCGGACGTGAACCGAGTACGTCCGGCGCCCATCGGAAGCGGACGTGAACCGAGTACGTCCGGCGCCCATCAGAAGCGGACATGAACCGAGTGCGTCCGACGCCCATCAGAAGCGGACACGAACAGAGTGCGTCCGGCGCCCATCAGAAGCGGACATGAACAGAGTGCGTCCGACGCCCATCGGAAGCGGACATGAACAGAGTGCGTCCGGCGCCCATCAGAAGCGGACATGAACCGAGTGCGTCCGACGCCCATCAGAAGCGGACATGAACCGCGTGCGTCCGGCGGGCGTAAGAAATTTTATTATAACAGACAAAATCTTACAATATGCGGCCGGACTTAGGAATACAATTACAGTTTAGAACTCTGTGGTATTGTTGTTGTAGGTGAATCGTAAACGTTTGAATCCCGCTCCTTATTCACATATCTTATATGTTATGATACAACTTGCACCTATCCATAGATCATAGGCATTGCTTGCAATAATTCATTGTATCCAAGGCGAAACAGCCTGATCATTTCATCGCCATCGCCAACATATGCTGGTAGATTTTTGTTGAACTCATTTATAACATATACTTCATCTTGTGTAAGACTAAAGTCGAATATATCCAGATTCATTGATATATGTACAGGGTTATATGATTTTGGCATAGGAATGGTATTGCGATCGATCTAAAACGAAAAAATTAAATTATGTAAAGAAGAAGAAGAAGAAGCACATAAAAAATAATAATAAAGATACATGAAAAAAAGAATTACAACAAATATCACAAATTGCGGTACCGACGGGATTCGAACCTGTAGATGGTATAACAGGCCGTATACATGGATACCAAAAAAATAATATCAAAGTACAATTTCGGCACCGACGTCATCGGGATCGTGGCCTAGCGGTAAGGCGGTCTTATTGCTTGAAACAATCTCTTACAGGCAACCTAGGACATGTGTATCGTAATGCAATGTGAAGAAATCACTTGTATAGTTAAATTATACAAGTGATTTCAATAATTAAATATAAATATAAAATATTAATAATAGGGGTTAAAGAATGAAATTTCCGTTTTATTATAATAGGTACTTCGAATTGACATAGAACCTTCATGGTTTAAGATCTTAAAGTGAAACTTTTTTCATACGGTACCTGTGTAGTTCTTCTTTTAAAAAATGTGCAACATTCGATTATAAACTTTCAGTTGTTTTTTACACGCTTTATATTAGCTTCACTTGTATGTCAGTTTGTCAGTTTGTCAGTATGTAAGTATGTAACTCTCCGTGGGTAATCTGCGCGCCTGCGGCCTTCCTTGGTTCTGGTAGCCGTTTCTCAGGCTCCCTCTCCGAAATTGAACTCTGATTCCCCGTATTTATCATATTTATAAATAATTATTAGGGTACTCCTCACCTGGCCTTTTGCTAGAATGTCCTGGATTTGGTTCAGGAACGTTCGCTTTGGTCTTTTATATCAGACTATAATATAACTGGTTGCTATACCAGACTAATCTAACTGGTTTTATGCCAGACGATGATCTGATTTGCTATACCAGAGTATAGTCTAACTGGTTTTTATGCCAGACTATAATCTAACTGGTTGCTATACCAGGCTAAAATCTAACTGGTTTATGCCAGACTATGATCTAACTGGTTGCTATACCAGACTATAATCTAACTGGGTTTATGTCAGACTATGATCTGATTTGCTATACCAGACTATAGTCTAACTGGTTTTTATGCCAGACTTCTTCTTCTTCGTCTTCTTTTTTTATAAGAAAGGGCATACTTCCAAGGTGGTCCCATTGTCATCATGTTAGGATCTGATGATGATATCCTGGGAAAATTTTAAGAACTGTTCCAAATGTTATAGGCATTGGTTGTTGCATTATTAGCTTCACTTGTATGTCAGTTTGTCAGTATGTCAATATGTCAGTATGTAACTCTCCGTGGGTAATATGCGCGCCTGCGGCCTTCCTTGGTTCTGGTAGCCGTTTCTCAGGCTCCCTCTCCGAAATTGAACTCTGATTCCCCGTATTTATAATATTTATAAATAATTATTTTATTCTCACTAATAAATAAATTACTAGCGACTGTGTGGCCGAGCGGTTTAAGTGCTAAACTGCCCGTACAACAGTCGCTCCGGCGTGGGTTCGAGCCCTGGCAGTCGCAGTTTTTCTGCGACTTCCAAGGCTCGCTCCCGTGCCGACTGTACTCTGGCCAGGTTTCTGTGGTTTCCTTGGTCACTGTGCTAAGGGTGGGGCACAGGCAAATGCGGGTACAGATTGTAAGTCGGCCACAGCCGCTATAGAGGTAATGAGAGTGTAAATAGTCAAAATAAGGAGGGATTCAATAATCCCACGTGTCTAGGCCAAAATAGGCTGATGCGTAAGTTGCAAAAAATCACGCTTTTATAAATAAACCAAACTAAAAAGCAAAAAATAAATAATAGTTTAAAAACACTAAAAACACGCTTTTTATAGAAACCCAAATTAAAAAATAGAAAATAAATTTTAATAAATTTAAATTAAGAATAGTGTTAAAAATTTCATTAACTATAAATTAATAATAGTGTAAATAAAAAAAAATTATTTTATTTTAAAAAAAGCGTGGGGTGCTTTTTAAGATATTATCAAAATGATAATAACTCTACTCATATATGTCAATCAAATATTTATAACTATATTGACACCATGATGATGATGATGATGATGATGCACGCACGTGTTACATTGTATATGACACACATCCGACCATCGATTAATCAACTTCAGTTTCATTATACGAGTAGCTAAACTTAATTACAAAAAGTGAAAATTTTGCATGTATGTTGTTACAAAATCGCCTCAATACAAACGATGCTTAGCATGTATGAGCATTGCGTTAAACAAACTGTTGCTCTACTTTGTTGCTACTCGATTATAATGCCGATTGTTGTATGAGAGTTTGCATAAACCATTGCACAGCAACCAAACTCATAGCAATAGATTGAAAATGTGTTTAGAATTTATGGTTTAATCACTTTTAAACCCGTATACGTTCGTAAATAAAACTATTTTTCTACTACTCTTGATCAACTCTTTGATTATGACATAAATAAGCCCGCCAACCCGCATTGTAGCAGCGTGGTCGGTCTACGCTCCATCTTCTTCTTCTTCTTTCTTCCTGGGTTTTTTCCGCACTTGGCCAGTAAATTGGCTGTTGTGCGTGAGTCCCCTGATGTAGGCTCCCGCTGACTCACTTCAGCCAGCCCAGCTCGCTCAAGAAGCTTAGCAGGCCACCCAGTTTGCCGATTGCTTCACGGAGTGTCGCCTTAGAGCCAATGTATTGTATGTATTCCGATACCCCTCTGCAACTGAGCATAACGTGTAGAGGTGTTTATTTAATGGACAATGTCCTATTATCAGTCCTATGACTGTTCTAAGTTTTTCACGGGTTAGCCGTGTGAGTTTTTTGGTTAGTTTTGTATCGAGGCACGGATATGCTCCATATCCCCTCTTTTATACAAAGTGAGGCCTGACCCTGTAGTGGGCCGTTAATAGGCTGATAATAATGATGAATCTAATATAGAAGCGAGCTAACTTGTTAGGAGTGGTATGACATCCACACCCCTTACGGTTTCTACAGGACATTGTACCGGAACGCTAAATCGCTTAGCGGTACGCCTTTGTTGAAATTAATAATTTAATTCGATAACTATGTTTAACTTTAAAGAAACATTTTCCGTACTATACTAAAGCCAAACTCGATTGAGAATGCTTGTCAACAAATAAATTTGAAATGAAGGTAGAAAATGCAACACATTTTATGCATAATAAATTTAAAAGTATGTTTTGTTATTTTTAAAAAATCTTATTTAAAAGATATTGAATATATTAATTAGTTTTACTTACTTATCTAATTTATTGTCATGATTTCGTCATTAGCTGGTTAATTAAAAAAAGATGTAAAATGACTAGTGATTTCTACCTTCATTTTTAATTTGTTTGTTGACAAGCATTCTCAATCGAGTTTGGCTTTAATTGGTCTGTTGCTGGTGAATAATAAAAGAAAATATTATGTTACACTGACATATTTATATTCATTCATGCATATTATAATTATATACAATGTAAAAATTATGTATTAAAAGTGGCATAACTTGATTGCAAAATTTTTGTTCACTACAACAACTAAGTATTAGGTATATTATGCAGTATTATATATAAAGAATAATACTGCATAACATAATATAATACTGCATATTATATATCAGAAAAGAAACCACTCGCGTAGAAATCTATTTATGCCACCGTAACAAAATCTGCTCACAATACTCTCTTATCTAGTACAATTTCTTATTTCGTCGACTCGCGTACTCCATTTTTAAATAGTATTCGTTAAGAAGCGAAGTCTTGTCCACGGGATAAACAAACCGGTTTTTATTGAAACTGCTAATAGTTTGTACTTCATCGTCAGTGAGTGTAATGTTGAGAATATCTCTGTTTGTTTGAATGTGCTCCTTGTCTGTTGACCTCGAAATTGGTACCGTACCGCGGTCAATCTGTAAGGAAAACAAGTTAATTTAGATTATGTTAAGATTATGTTAATAGACAAACGTACAAGCTGGAAGTGCCGTTTCCAAAAAATCATGTTCATAAAAATAATGTGTACTGCGTGGCCATAAAAATATATAACTACTTGCCAGACAGGATCAAAGATTTGACTTTTCCTAAATTCAAAAATTATATTTTTAATAAACTTATTAATTTGAAAATTTATGACATTAACGACTATTTTAAACTAAAATTTGACTAATAATAATAACACTAATGACATGCTATTTTTAAGGCCTTATTTTAAATAAATCGTAAATTTTCTTTTATCTGTGTCTAATGTACTGTATGAATTTTGTAATTTATCTTTTAATTTTGAAATATTTTGCACGCCTTTATGGTTAAACACGCTTGGTTCTATAATTATGCATAAATGTAACCGATTTGTACCCATGTTTATGGCAAATAAATGATTATTATTATTTTGGTCCTAGGAACAATTTTAGTCAGCCCTTTCTTCCCAGCCCAAAATCTGTTGCTTAGACAGGGATATTCTAAGCAGCCTAAAAATGTCTTCTGCGATTTCGATGGTGCGTTGAGATGTGGTAAATATAAATAGACCTATCATAAAAATCATTCCTAGCTCGGATACCACTAATAATATGCTGTTGAAAATTACTAGCGTCCGCGTGAAAACCTCTTAGGTAATCTTTTAAATTTAAAGACAGACTTTCATATAAAGAGTGCTCTTTTCTTCAATTTTTTTATAGTATCCAGTGAAGCAATATCCTCCGTCCCGTGTACTAAAGATCTACATTTTTGTAAAATATTTGCAATTTATGGCAAGCTGATGTGTATAGCTTTTAATAGTCTATTTCACTTTTGAGTCTAGCTTTCACAATAAACAAAATAATTTACAATCTGACAAGCAGATCTATATAGCTGCATTGTCATGTGTGTTAGAAATTTTGTAATATCTCCGAAACTATATAACTAATTACCATACTGTAAAAGTCAAATCTTATCTCTATAATATCCTTGTGATTATAAAATAAATTATTTTGATAAGAATTTAAGTTTAGTTCTATAAATAATGACGTAAACGTAAGCATATGAATTAAATGATTTTTTAAAACACAAAAAGTTATATATTTGTCAAAGTATAAAAGATGATATATGCTTTTTGTAGAATTTTTTAAGATGCATAAAATTTTCATACAATTTTTTCAATTATATCCAATATCTAAGGCAGCGTACGCGCATAAATCTAAATTTAATAAATTTCACGGTCCGACTCGCGTGACAAAAACTGATAATACAATACAAATATAAAATATAGCTGTTATATGCTTTATTTTTTATTTGTACCCACCGATAATGTAGCATTCTACTGGTGAAAAAAATTTTAAAATCGGATCAGTAGTTCCGAAGATTAGCCCCGACAGAGTTTTATTTACAAACTTACAAACTTTATCTCTTTATAATATTAGTATAGACTAAATGAGAATGAGTATCATTTTAATACTACTGTTAATAGCTACTTACAAAATTTACATTTAAAAATTAATATAATATGAATTTACCGCGTAGCGAAGAACAACTTGGGCGGTTGTGACACCATACTTCTTAGCTATTTTCACCAAAACGGGATCTTTTAGTGAAGGTGGTGGTGGGTTGGTCACTCCTGGTCTTGGCACCGTAAAACCTAAAGGTCCGTAAGCCATAACTAGTATTCCCTGCTTCTGACAATACTCTACAACTTCAGTGTTTGTGAACGTAGGGTTTACCTGAAAAAGAAATACAAAACTTGATTGATTAATGGAAAATGACTACTTTGCAGAAAAGTATCTGGTTTAATGAATGGTTATGGTCTGGTTTACGAAGTTCCTTATCGCGCGTTGTGAAAGGGGGCTAGACGGAAAAAAATCTCACGAAAAGTTGTAACGACACTTTTTGCTGTAGTAAGCTATTGCATCGGTTGGGAAGGAAAAGCCACCTGTGTTGCACTGCTGCTCTGTGCTGTCGTCGCCTCGACGGCACTCCAAAACACACACCGCGGGAAGACAAACAACAAACACGTACGTCTCCCTGAACACGTCCAAAATATATAACAACTTCGTTCCATCCGGGTGTCCCTTAAAAGCTCTCAACCTTTTTTGTTATTTCTTAATTTTGTTATTATCACAACAATATATTATTCTAGATCTCGGATATTGATTATTGTATTGAAAACTATTGTGAATGTTATATTCAATGTCTGTGAAGGTAGAATTTATTTAACTTTGCAGAAAATTATCAGGTTCATTGATAGTTTTATTTATTTATTTTGTTATTATCGTGACAATATTTTGGTTTTCGTGTTACGTGCAGCCAAGTCAAGGACGCTGCCGTGTAAGCGATGGCCTAAAAACCTGCACACTGAACCAGTCGCACGAGGCGTTTACGCAGCAAGATCTACATGCAAGTCTCACGTGAAACCTATTAAGTTAGGAGCCTACGAGAATCACTTCTTAATCGATCGACGATCTGTAGTCACCTTAGGCTTAGCTAGGATGTAGAAGATCAATCGCTGATCTTCCACTCACTTAGTTATGTAGTTTAATTATAGTATTTCTATTGTAACTAATTATTAATTAAATAATTATTAAGAATCATTTGCATTATTTTCCAAGCCCTAGTTGCCTCCTAAACGTAAGACATTATTCAAGAACAAAAATTCCAACACACAGAAATGTAATGTACGTCTCAAATTCGGACTGTTGACAAGTTCCTCGTTAATCTGTAAAATGTTACACTTCATCAATGTACAGGCTAAAGAAAATAATAATCTATGACGTCATATTCAATGGGCATACCACTGGAATACCGACATAGTAATATAGACCATTTGTTGTCCAAATTATGTAGCATCTCACCTCAACTTGATTAACTGCAGGTTTTGTTGTACAATATTTCAAAATGTAACTCAAGTCTTCCTTCTTAAAGTTTCCGACGCCAATGGATTTTGTCAAACCCAATTCTTTTGCTTCTTCCATGCCAGTCCAAACATCCAGGATGTCGAATTTCTTCCTTCCCGACTGAACAATACAAAAAATATTATTATTTATTACCCTAACGCCGAAATATTCAAATGTTAGTGCGTTTCATTTGAACTTACTTTAACAGTTTGGCAATCTTTCTCGAAATCGTTCGATACGAGACATTCTCAAAATTAGTATATGGGAATTTCTTCCCACCTCGACTCCCCAACAAGTCTTGCGCACCTCAAACTCTCAAACGACTATAGAATATTATCGGGATTTTCAGAGTATGACACCTTTTATTAACCGACGAAAAAAAACGGTGGAGGTTTTCAATTCTTTTTACACTCATAACTTTTTACAGAGTTGTCCGATTTAGATATTTTTTATTAGAAAGAGCACACTTCCAAGATGGTTCTATAGTCATTATGTTAGGATCCGATGATAATATCCTAGGAAAATTGAAGGAACTCTTCAAATTTTATAGGCACACTTGCAGCGATTTCGGTTTTTGTGTAAGTATCGATAGCTTTTTGGCTACTAATTCGGTTCTATTATTCGTTAAAAAAAATTCTAGAAAAATTACTGTTTTCGAGCAGTAAGAAGAATCTCTTACTTCTCGCTAGAGAGATGGAAAAACGCATAACCATTTTCATTTACACGTTTTTCGGTACAGTGAATTATATACGTCTTGATAAGCTTTTTAAATTCTCATTAAATTAACTTTTGTTTATTGAAATTTTTCACCGTCTTTTTTGGCTATCGAAATTTTTTAAACCGTCTAAAAATTTTTTATTGAAAGTAGACAAGACATTTCTGTATAATTACAAATTGAAGGTCAATTTTTAAACTTGTATACACTATCATTGAAGGCGTAGCTGTTAGCTTTATGACCAAGTGCCAAGTAAGAAAAGAAATATATATACCAGATTAAGAGGCGTGTTTAGAACGAACAAGTCAATATAATCCAGCTGAAGTCTCTTCAAAATCAATTCAAGGGCTGGAACCACTCTTTTACCTTTGCCCACATCCAATGGTAACTGAAATGTAACAGACACTTTTATTTATCAGGTACCTAATCTACCAACAAACATCCTTAGAATGATTGCTAAGTTTTCTGAAATTTTCTTAAAGCTTAATTTGTCGTTCCATAACGATCTTCCACCTTTCTAGACTTTTCTTGTCCACTGACCCTTTATTCCAAAAACGGACGAAAGCAGACGAGATCAAGAAAGCATCGCCCATAGTCCATTGCAATACGTGTACCTAGCAAGTATGTCGTGTTTAAGAGGATTGTTTTCGTCATTATTTTCCGAATATGATTGATCTTCGATTCCATCCCATCAACTATTATTATTATATTTTTTACCTTAAAACTGTTTAAAATTATATGTTAATTGGTCTTAAAGCTATTAAAGCTATACTTGATAATTGTTAACTATTGATATGATTACAATGATGAATTTTAGGTCATGATCACTATAAAAACTCACCCTAGCAATAATAAATAATTTCTCCCGAGTCACGAGTCCACATTCTATGGCATCAGCAACTGCCACTGCAACCAAATCTTCGTTAACATCAGTATCTATTGTCCTGAACCCGGATTCTATAGCCCAAAAGACTGCTTGTCGTATCTCATCTAATTCTTTGACCTAAAAGCGTTACTAAATCTTATATTATGCAACTAAAATTATATGTATCTTGTAATTTATCCCAACATACATCTTTAAAACATCCGTACATCGGATATTATGGGAAAGCCTTTGAAGTTTTAGCACATATATTATTCTCAAGGTAGCTTGTTATTATTGCATTGCAAAATGTCCCTAGAACAAAAAAATCTGCGGCCCATAACTGTCACTATCATCATCATTATCAGCCTATTAAAGGCCCACTACAGGGCCAGGCATTCCTCCTTATAGGAGAGGGGATATGGAACGTACACCCACCACGCTGCTCCAATGCGGGTTGGCGGGCCCAGGATGATAATGTTTCATTTATTAACGATCACTATCAGATGTTGATAATAGTGACCGGGACCGACGGCTAAACGTGCTCTCCGAGGCACGGGGGTGTAACACCGCCAACTTCCAGACTCAGGGCTTGGAAAGTACTGAACATTTCATAGAATAATGAAAAAGCTCAGAATTATTCCGTGACCCGACCCAGGAATCGAACCCAGGATCGTGACCCTCGTGATTGAAGCCACGTAGGAAAACCACTAGACCAACGAGACAGCCCATAACTGTACTGCGCCTAATTAAGCGCAATTCATCCGTAGACCGACGGGCTGGCTTGTTTTTTGCGCAAAGGATTAGCCTGGCTATCCAACGCGGAAATGCAGCCAGTATTCTTGCCACCATTCCACGTGGACATGATTTGTATAGTTATTAGGATAAGTTACATATTTTAAATTTGTAAGTATGCTCTTTTAATTTATATGATATTATGATAAGTTAGATAGATTCTTTCGTAATACTTTAAACTAATACGTACTGAAACTCTAGTGCCAAAAGCTGGTGTTTTTAAAACGTTTCCATCGTTCAATAAACGGTCATCTTTATACGCAAATCTTTCATAATATACTGACTTGGCTGGTATCTGAAAATTTAAATTTACACGTTGCAATTATAGATATCGAGAGCTCAAACTCTGAATAATTAAAAAATTAAGGAAAAGATTCATCATTATCATTATCAGCCCTGAACAGGGTCAGGCACTATAGTCTATAAGAAGAGAAGTCTGGCCTAGTAAGTGGTAATGCAATTAAAGATGGAAGCGGACTAACTTTTTAGGAGTATCAGTTAGGACATAGTATCGGAACGCTAAATCGCTTGGTATCCAAAGCTTCCCTCAAGCCGGACACCCGGACCAATTTAGAAACTTTTAATTGGCCCAGCCGGGAATCGAACCCAGGAACTCCATCTTATAAATCCACTGCGTATACCATTACGCCACAGAGATTATCAAACAGTTAATAACATGCTTAAAATGCTTTCAAAATTTAACAGTAATTATTATAGGTAGTTACGGTTCACAAGAATGGTATCGAGAAGTGCTTAGACAATTTAACTGGGAAGCCCTGTATTACCTACCTAGTAGATGATGAAAGAGAAAACTAAAATGGTTATTTTAAGCTGATTGTTTGTAACAGTAATACGATTAATCTATTCTTATTTGTCCGAAGGCGAATGCAAATACTTTAAGAGAAATAAAGATTCTTCAACCATAACATCATATATACTTACAATGCATATTAACAAAACATTTAATATTACAGTTATAAACATTTCAAAATTTGTTTTAGATACTTTTTGTCGACTAAACTAAATAAAAGTAAAACATAAATTGGAATTCAATTCCTCAGCGAACGTTGTAATAAATAACTTTTGTTTTAATAAAATTAGGCAAACTCTTTAACTTTGCATTTTTATCGTTTATATTGAATTGTTTAATCAAACTGGTCCAATTTAAATAATTAATTGATCCGAACATATAATACTTCAAGTTGTTTACAGTACTTAATTATATTTCACTGTATTTCATGTGCAAAAATTATAGGGCGAGCACAGAAGCATCGGCAGAGGTTGCCCTAAGAAAAACCAAGAAAAAGGGCGGAATGACTCCTGAGGGCCTCTCTTTTGTAGACTCGGACCACAACCTAAAAGGACATTTTGAGGATAACGTCCCTGTGACTTTTTTTGAAAAAAATTATAAGTTATCTTCTTCCATTACAATTTCTACTTTGATGTTGACCACAATTTTTAGTTTGATGCATAGATTTGGATGTTTGGATATCGTTGTTATTTTCAATAAATAATCTCAAGTGACACTGTTTTGTTTCAAAAAAAACACTCGTGAGTTTGCTAATTTTAATTCTGCATGGCGCAAATTCCTATGTAGTCAAGAATTGAAAAGGCAGCTGCTTTTACGTATATTTCAGGCACGTTTGTTTCTTAAGTGATTGTATTGCTAATACTAATTGTGTATTTAATGGACCCTATCTATCTTAAGCTAGAATAGGACACATCTTGTAATGGAAGGATCTTAGC
The DNA here is from genome assembly GCA_034621355.1 of Mycalesis mineus. Lineage (NCBI taxonomy): Eukaryota > Metazoa > Arthropoda > Insecta > Lepidoptera > Nymphalidae > Mycalesis > Mycalesis mineus. The sequence continues at coordinate 15,998,719 of CM067888.1, read as the reverse complement.
AGTGTCTTTTGGAGATTCGGGAGAGCTCAGAATCTCTACCGCTCTAACTTCTTTTCTTTCATCTAACTCTAAAGAGGAAAGTTAGGTGAAAGCAAAGAACGAAAGAAAGAATGTTTATTTGGGCAAACATCACACAAAAACAAAATAAAATAAAAAAGTTCGCTCTGCAGGTCCTATGATCCTTAAAAGTTCCTCACTCAACGCTTTTCTGTTCCCGGAAGATAAAAAAGAAGACTTTCTGAGGGCTCCTATGAGACTCAGATTCCATCTCACAGTTCGGGTCGAGCTTCACACATATTTATTGTTTTACGCCCAAACAATAACGCAAATTAATGTTAAGTATCCCTTGAGTCGATTTAATTTGACAAATTTCTATTGTAAACTGTCAATGTAAGTTTTGAAAGCGCATTTTGATTTGCGTTTGAGTATCTGGGCGTCCGGTGTTAACTTTTGTTGTTTTTAAGTCATCAAGTGATTTGCGGTCATACGAGTTATCCAAAAATATAGCCTGAAAAATGAAAATTTTGAATACAGTATTATTTGGCTTTATACTTACTTTTTAACAATGCTATATCATTGACATTATATAGGAAGGTTGGCATAGCGTAGTTAATTGTTAACGATAAAAAAATTATCTCTATTAGACATTTCAATAACATCAATGAGTATTTTTAGAACATATAATTTTTGCTAACCAAGTCAATTCAACTTTCTTATCTAAAATATATATTATAATACAATTTCCAAGGAGTGCAATGTGTCGATTTCTCAAATATGTCCAATATTGGCTCTCTTCTTTAAATTTACTTACCGCAATGGAGCACATAGATATTGTGTTGTTATGACCAACCGTTACAGATTTTTTTAGTCAAGAGAAGAATCACCGTAGTACGTCTCCCTACGTTCCTTCTGCCATTTTCACTGTTCGACGACTCAATGTGAACTATCTAGAATGTTCCAATATTTTCTTCGTTCCACATTCTTTTGACTTTTTCCTATTTTTAAATCCCTTGTACTTCCTAAATCCTCTGAAGGATTGTCTATAACATTATATATTTTAATATTTTAAACGGAAGAAAAAAACGGAGGAGGTTCTCAATTCGACACGTATATTTTTTTTTATGTATGACCACGTATAACTTTTTACAGAGTTGTTCGTTTTGATAATTCTTTTTTTATTAGAAAGGGTACACTTCCAATATAGTTCCATAGTCATCATGTTAGGATCTGATGATGATATCCTGGGAAAATTGAAGGAACTCTTCAAATTCTATAGGCACACTTGCAGCGATTTCGGTTTTTGTGTAAGTATCGTTAGCTTTTTGGCTACTAGTGCCGTATAATATACTATGAGAGTATAGTACGAGACAGTTACGTGTCGATAAATCACTAAAAAAGTAAGAAATAAATTTTTTTAACAAAAAATAGAACCGACTCCAAACGCACTAAAAAGTACGTTTTAAGTCGGTTCTATTTTTTGTTAAAAAATTTTTTAAAGTGCAGTTTTAATAAAAACTCAAAATTCTTGAAAAAATTGTTTGATTGAAAAATTATAAGAAGAAAATAAATAATATCATACTACTACTATAAAGGCGAAAGTTTGTGAGTGTGTGTCTGTTTCCTAAAGGTCCAAACTAAATGCTATTTGATGAGTTCGTCTTAAAAAGACTTGTTTTATATATATATTATGAATTTGATTGCAGTTACTAGAAGTGGAACGGGAAAAAGCTCGGGCCCATACCCAATTTAGTTTGAAAAGAGGCAAATAACTTCTCTTCACCGCAGTACCTGAGGTAGAACACGCATTGATATCTCCGCCAAATAAAGAAGAAAATCCAGGCATAGAAAGAAAACTGAGCAGGCCAATGTAGTTCCGTTCACAAAATATAAACCATCTTATCTCTTAGTTTAAAATATTATAGGTTCTTCCAAATTCCGCCTTACAACTTGCAATGTCCTTAAATCACTAAAAAAAATACTGGTAATAGCTCTGTCATTCCAAAACAATTTACGATTCTAACGATGCCTTTACGTCAATAAATATTCTGTCACCTTATATACACATGTCAATAAAAATGAGAACGAATTATTAATTTTAATTATGTCAGTATACAAAAATAATATTAGTCAATCAATGTACAAAAAATATATATATAACATGTGCTTAATGTCAGAATATTAGATTGTGTCATCCAAGTACTCTTTAACGGTGTAGTACGATTTGTCTATTAAAAATTTCTTTAACTTTTTCTTAAAATTTATCATGTTAGAACTTTTTATATTATATGTCAATTTATTGTAAATGATAATTGAAAAACAAAAGATGCTTTTCTGGAATCTTGCCGTTTTTGCTGGTCGTACACATAACCGTAAAGGATCTCGTTTATTATTCAAATTTTTAAAATATGAGAGGTTTGCATGAACAAACACTGCTGTTTCAAAAATAAACAGAGAAGGAAAAGTCAGGATTTGTAGGTCTTTAAAATGAGGCTTACAGCTGTCAGTCCAATGCAGATTTCTTATTGCTCTAATGCACTAAATGAGCAATAAAAACGAAAACGTGTTCACGGATAACAAGCGTACGTTCTAAGCCCATAGTGAAATACAAACGATTGTGTAGAAACACGTTGTTATATTTGTTGTATTGTTGTGTATGTGATACATAGCCAGAACCCCAATACACCTGATCTCATTGCAGACAAACGAGGAAACGTGGAATCAGATATACTTAAAACATTGAAAAAACGAAACCAAATGGTGTTGAAGAGGACAAAAGAGATACCAAACCCAAACCCGTTTTACAGTCTTGTGCACGTACAATCCTATACAGGAGAATACTTTATTAATAAACCAGAGTTAAATAAGCAAGCGTTACAAATTTCAAGGAGACCTTTAGATAATTATCTACAAGGAGATCATCTATACTAATATTATAAAGAGGTAAAGTTTGTAAGTTAGTATGTTTGTAAGTTTGTAAATAAAATTCTGTCGGGACTAATCTTCGGAACTACTGATCCGATTTTAAAAATTCTTTCACCAGTAGAATGCTACGTTATCGGTGAGTGTTAAAGACTATATTTTATATTTCTATTGTATATATTACCCGAGTCATCACAGTGAAATTTGTTAAATCGGCGCGAGTCGGACCGTGAAATTTATTAAATCGGCTTTTGCGCATACGCTGCCTTAGCTATTGGATATAATTGAAAACATTGTATGAAAACTTTATGCATCTTAAAAAGTTCTACAAAAAATTCCGCGATAGCATATATCTATCTTTTATTTCCACTTTGGCAGATATATAACTTTTTGTGTTTTAAAAAATCATTTAATTCTTATGTTTATGTCATTATTTATACAACTAAACTTAAATCTTTATCAAAATAAATTATTTAATAATCACAAGGATATTATAGAGATAAGATTTGTTTTTTATAGTATGTTAATTAGTTATATAGTTTCGGAGATATTACAAAATTTCTAAATGACATAATGTTGCCGCTATATCGTCCAAATTAACTTGACCTCCTCCGTGTTATGTTATACTTACTCAATAAGGGTCAACATTTTGGTACTGATATTCTTTGAGAATTCGATCTTCAATCTTTTCTTTCAATTTATTTGGCATGGCGGACCATATGTATATAATAAAAGTTTGTTCGTTTGTTTAAACGGGCTAATCTCTAGGTCTGCGTGTCGGATTGTAAATTATTTTGTTTATTATGAAAGCTAAACTCAAAAGTAAAATAGACTATTTAATACAAGCTATACACATCAACTAGCCATAAATATATATTGTTAATGTTAATGTACTGTAATATACAAAAATGTAGATCTTTAATTTCTGTTTTTTATTTTTACACGGGACGGGACGGAGGATGTTGCTTGACGGGAAACTATAAAAAATTGAATTGAGAGGGGGAGCGGGGAAAGAGCAAACTTAAATGAAAGTCTGACTTTAAAATTAAAAGGGTACTTAAGAGGTTTTCACGCGGACTAAGTCGCGGGCGACTGCTAGCCAAAGATAAAATGAAAACATTCCAAAGTGAATAGCCAATCTGACTCTTCTCTTGGGAAAAAAGTCAAAACCCAATGAGAGTCTATTTCTTGATCAAAGAAAATTTAGGCTGCTAGGTTTACCCATAATGAGGTTATAGGGGGTCGAAAGGGCCTTGAATGGTTTCGAGGAAAGTTGTTGCTCGATATAAGGAGGGGACTGCCATGCCCATTTTTTCAAAATAAATAAATATAGCGTTTGCGTGATTTATGCGTTATAAACCTTCTTTTCTTTAACCCTTATAACGTGAAATTTTTATGATACTTGAGTATTTCAGGTGCTAAAATAAAACAAACAAACTCACGTTAAGATAATTTAATAATAATACATGTACAATTACAGTGTAATAATTAAGTGTAAATTACAACATATGTTAAATAAACAGATTTGTCTGTGCACAAATCTGTTTCTGATTCTGATTTCTGTTAAAGAATATTACCTAAATAGATACTTATTCATATCACAGGAGTTAACACACAGTAAAAAACATAACATGCACACTTGTCTTCCAGACATTAGTATACTTCCCGAAGTTATTAGTTCCAAGTATTTTACAAAGTACCTATTTATAAAGAAGCAGCCATTATATATTTTTTTTGCTATTTATAACTTTTTATATATTATACTTTATTTCCACGTTTACAAAGATTTTTTTAACAATACATGAAAATTATTTTGTAGTTGCTTCGCGACTAGTGATCCCTTGCGGGTAAAAGCCTCCTCCATCTCTTCTTCCAGTTCTCTCTATTTAAAGCCCTACTTAGCCAGTTTTTTCCAGCCAGACCCACCACATCATCGGCCCATCTTCTTCTATGTCTTCCATCATTACTTTTCCCTAATGGGCCCTTCCACTTTGTGATGTGGTGGCTCCATCGCCCATCTGTTGCCAAGCCCATTTCCATTATTGCTCTAGGCAATGCTGTAGAGCGTCTGCATTTTTTTTTCTGCTACGTATTACTGCATTTTTCACTTTATTTTATTTTTAAACGACTTCAAAAAAAAAAGGCGTTTCTCAATTCGACCGTATATATATACATATATATATATTTTTTTTTTTTTTTTAATGTGTGTTCGCGCATAACTTCATCGTTTATGAACCGATTTTGATAATTCTTTTTTTGTTGGAAAGAAGATAATCCGGTGGTGGTACCATGACAAGGAAACCAGGATCTGATGATGGGATCCTGGAGAAAACGAGGGGAACTTTCAAAAATTGTAGGGACAACAAGTACGTTTGTTAATTTTTCCGGTAAGTATTTAAAAGCACTACAATTTGATGAAGGTCTGGAGTCGATCTGATGATGGAGCCGATCTATATATAAGAGAACTCCGTAACGTTTTACAGTAGCTACCTTGTGTTTGGGCTCGATTAATTTGTCTCAATGAGAACTTTACATTTAGATGGGCTGTGACTGTCATTGAGGGTCTGGTGATGAAGACGACGTACAGTTAAGGGAGCTCCGTAACGTTTTACAGTAGCTACCTTGTGTTTGGGCTCGATTAATTTGTTTCAATGAGAACTTTACATTTAGATGGGCTGTGACTGTCATTAAGGGTCTGGCGATGAAGACGAGTGACAGCTGAGGGAGCTCTTTAACGGTTTACAGTAGCTACCTTGTGTTTGGGGTCGATTAATTTGTGTCAATGAGAACTTTATATTTAGATTGGCTGTGACTGTCATTAAGGGTCTGGCGATGAAGACGAGGGACAGCTGAGGGAGCTCTTTAACGGTTTACAGTAGCTACCTTGTGTTTGGGCTCGATTAATTTGTCTCAATGAGAACTTTACATTTAGATGGGCTGTGACTGTCATTGAGGGTCTGGTGATGAAGACGACGTACAGTTAAGGGAGCTCCGTAACGTTTTACAGTAGCTACCTTGTGTTTGGGCTCGATTAATTTGTTTCAATGAGAACTTTACATTTAGATGGGCTGTGACTGTCATTGAGGGTCTGGCGATGAAGAAGAAGGACAGTTGAGGGAGCTATTTAACGGTTTACAGTAGCTACTTTGTGATTGGGCTCGATTAATTTATGTCTCAATAAGCAGTTTGAAAGGTTATAGTTTCCAGTTAGTTTAATGTTTACTAAGTCATGATCCAATGATCTACGAAAACTCGAGGAAACTCTTTAAACTTTATATTCACTTTTGCAGGGGTGTCGGAATGTTATAAGTAGGTAGTGAATATTGGTACTTATGGTTTAGTTCGAGTAGGTTTATTAGTATGTTCGTTGTTGATAAAGCACTAAAAAGTATGAAATAAAAAAATTTTAACAAAAAATAAAAACGCCTTCAAAACGCAAATGACGTAGTTATTCTTTACTTTTTAGTGCGTTTTGAAGGCGTTTTTATTTTTTGTTAAAAATTTTTTATATAACTATACATCCAATACTTTATATACTGTGTCCATTTTGTCGTTGAAAAAATATCCTACCAACTTGTAACGCAGCGGGGATCGAACCTCTTGCCAAGAGGAGACCATGTGTGGCAGGATTCAACATCAAGTCTTGGTGTTGAATCCTGCCACACACAACTATGGAACTATTATATAATATCATCATACTGCCGCAAATTATTACGTTGCACATATCTTATAGCTCTATAATACCCTTCACGCATATCGCGGTACAGACCTTCATAATCAATTACATAAACCTTAACATTCCTGTCAAATTTGTTAATCGTAAGGATATCTTCCTCAGAGAGGGCAAAATCAAAAATGTCTATATTATCTTCAATGTGATCCTCATTTAAGGACGCAGCTATTGGTACTATATCACGATCAATCTGAAAATTATAATTATATTATTTATAATTATTCCATTTTTTAATAATTATTATCTATATCTGGTGGCTGGTGTGGCTCCTGCCGTGGCTAGTTACCACCCTTTCGACAAAGATGTACCGCCAAGCAATTTACGGTACGATGTCGTGTGTCGGTAGGTTGATGGGAAGAAACAGAAGTAGATTGCATCCTACTCATATAAAGTTCCATCCATCTTAGATTGCGTCATCACTTACCGCCAGGCATGATTGCAGATTGGGCTAACTTGGAGTGAACAAAAAACTATACCTAGCTAATAATATCTTGACGACTGAGCTTCGCTCGGTATCTTTTTTTTTATTTCATACCAAATAAGAGAATTCATCAAGATAAAAAAGAATTTCAGATACATTTAGGCACCAATTTCGAAAATTTTGTTTTGTCGCGTGCTGGATTTTCATTAAAGTTAATTTAAAAAAAAATTTAAATAAAAATAGAACCGACTCAAAACGCACTAAAAAGTAAAAAATAACTATGTCATTTAGTTGTTTTAAATTACGTCGGTGCCAGCCAAGTTTAAAGAACCTTTAATTTACGTAGTAAAGCAGTTTGTGGGTTCTAGGTAACGTTCTTAAAGTAGAAACATTGGCTGGCACCGACTCCTAGATATGCTTACGTAATTTAAAGCAACTAAATTACATAGTTATTTTTTTTTTTTAGTGCGTTTGCGGTTCTATTTTTATTTAAAAAATTTTATTTCTTACTTATTAGTGATTTATCGCCACGTATTGTACTATACTGTCATAGTATATTATAGGGCACTAGTAGCCAAAAACCTAGCGATACCGAGACAAATACCGAAATCGCTGTAAGCGTGCCTCCAAAATTTGAAGAGTTCCTTCAATTTCCTTAGGATATCATGGTCAGATCCTAACATTATGATAATGGGACCAACTTGGAAGTATGCCCTGTCTAACAAAAAAAGAATTATCAAAATCGGACAACTCTGTAAAAAGCAATGCGTGGTCATACCTACATAAAAAATATACGTGTCGAATTGAGAACCTCCTCCGTTTTTTTTGTTAGTAAAAAAATGTAATAATGTTTGTTATCGAACTCTTACGAAACAGCTTGACCAATTTTCATGAATTTTAATTATATTTGCTAGTTCATAGGATATTTTGATACACCCTATTTTTATTCACGCGTCCGAAGTAGCAAGCATCAACTAGTATTATATAAAATTTTTCAGTCAACCAATTAATCGTAAACTGCTATTTTTTGTCAAATAATACTTTAAAAGTTGGTTAAAATGTTTACCAAATATCGCAGTAGAATCTGAAAAACAGTCACGCCATATTTCCTGGCCAGACCCACTAGAATAGGATCGTTGACGCACGGTGGTAATGATATAGCATTGGAAGGTCTTGGCACGAGAAAACCAAAAGGAGCGTAGCCCGTTACAAGGATGTTTTTACTTTGACAGAAGGCTACTAATTCCTGATTCGCGAATGTGGGGTTTGTCTGAAAAGGAGATATATTACGTAAGTACAATATCTACACCAGAGATAGTTCCAACTCTATGCGAGTGGCGCTATGTGGGCATTATAATATAGGTAATTTTAATTTGTGTAGCACTCTCTCTCTTACACACACTCTTTCTTAAACTAATTATACAGTCTAAGGTCTCTTTGGATGCTACGAAAGATGCTAGAGCTTGGGGAGCTATAGTGTCGGCTTGCTAAGAATGATAATCTTTAATTATGTAAAGATCATGGTAGTGATAACCTGGTTTGTCAGCTTAGCGTGCTTTTAGAACTACGAGATGTATTACCGACATCCCTATTGCAAAAAGAAAAGCTTAACAAGTATCTTATCAGCCTCTAAATATGTAAGCAAGTAGTCCCGTAAGCAGCGTTAAGCGCCCGATACGAGCTTCATACACTCTAAAAATCCACCGGGGCCAGAAAGGCAACGCGCGCTCCGCTGCCCACATCCCTTAACAGCCCAGTTCAGCTTTATTTAGGGAATCATGTATTGGTTACGTATAAGTTTACTTGTAACTGCCTCTAAATAATAAGGCACCGTATTTAAGAATAAACAATATCAAAAATTGCGGAACCGACGGGTTTCGAACCCGCGTCTCTCTGACAATCCGGGCACTTAGAGCGCCTTACTGCTAGGCCACAATCCCGATGACGTCGGTGCCGAAATTGTGCTTTTGATATTATGTTTTTGATATCCAGGTATACGGTCTGTACCTAATACCATCTACAGTATGAACTAAACATGTTATGATACAAATAAAAATATGTTAAATATAAATAATCCTTTAAGTGTGGGTAACACTTTTCAATAAAAACTAAAAAGAATAAGGTATTGCTTGTTTATGGCCATTTTAGGCCCTACTGAGCGGCACTGTATGCAAGAATTAAGAGTAAAAATCAAAAACCTCACCTCGATTTGATTAACAGCAGGTAGAGTATTTGAATCAGCTAAAATCTTTGCCATATCCGTGCTGTTATAATTTGATACGCCGATCGATCGCACCAAACCCATCTGTTTTGCGTCTTCAAGCCCTTTCCAAATCTCAAAATCGTCGTGATTCTTCTTATTTAACTAAATTAGATTAGATAAAATTAAAAATAAATCAGTACATGTAAATGGCCATTCTCATCACAGATTTAGTATAAAATATCTACGAATTCTTTGTACTGGAACAGATGTACGAAAAGAATGAGCGAGTGAACAAGAGAGCTTTCTCCGCATGGTTTTCACCATCATGCAGAGAGAGCTGAGTTTCTTTCGACACCGACAAAGGGAATCTGCTTAAGAAGAGATTAATCTTGGAAGGTAAGCTACAGGGCAAGAGAGAACCTGACTTGAATACCCAAAGTACAGAACTCCAAGACATATTTTTCTGATATTTGATTTGATCGATTTTTCTGTCTCCAATAGAAAATAAGAAATTTTCTGAAAACTTGACTACTATTTTATGGTTTATGCCTTTATCGCAGTTGAAGGGATCTGAATGTGGCACTGAGATAAATTGTAATAGAGGAGAAATGTAGCAATATTCCTTAGCAAAATTTTCAAGTCTAATTAAGGTGGAAGAAGAACATCTGATTAGAGAAAAGCTTTTGGACAGGTCAGTATGCGCGGTGGATTTAATTCCATACCCTCGATCTTCCCCAGGGTTCAATTGAGATTTTCTTCACTGTTCCACGTCTGGCTGGTGACTAGTTACCACCCTGCCGAAAAAGACGCACCGCCAAACTATTAAGCGTTCCGAAACCATGTCGTAAGTATATGAACAAAAAAAATTTATTACACTCCTAACAATTTAATCCGCATTCACCTTAGTTTGCATCATCACTCGCCATCACGTGCGATTGCAGTCATAGACTAACTTATAATAAATAATAGAGGCTATAATGAACGAAAACTAAACCGTACCACATTGCGCGGGGTATGAATGATATATAAATCCACATAATCCAGTTTGAGTCGTTTTAAAGATCGTTTGACAGCTGGTATGACGTCAGCTCGTGTAGCGACTTGGAATGACAGCTGGAAAACAGAAATTTAAACATTTTCAGTTATTTCGGAGAGATAGCCGTGTTCGGAGGATTAAGGATCCGTGGTGCTGAACAACTTAATTCGGTTTGCATTAAAGAAGCCGGGACTACTGTTGATGCTGAAACGTCGGGAAGTGAAACGGCACCTACATTCCCCCCACCTTAGCCCCCTCTAATTAACGCGCGCTACATGCAACCACGCGCGCGGTTTGCCTCACGCCGCGTTGCATGAACTAGCGAGCTCATGGGTACGGGCCTCGTATGGATTTGCAACGAATCGAGAATACTTTCACAACACTGCCTCCGTGGTGCAGTGGTACGCGCGGTGTACTTATAATACGGAGGTCCTGGGTTCGATTTCCGGCGGGGCAGATAGAGATTTTTCTTAATTTGCCTTGGTCTGGCTGGTGGGAGTGGCTTATCCATGGCTAGTTACCACCTTACCGACAAAGACGTACCGCCAAGCGAATTAGCGTTCCGGTACGATGCCGTGTAAAAACCAAAAGGGGTGAAGATTTCATCCTACACCTAACAAGTTAGCCCGCTTCCATCTTAGACTGCATCATCAGTGAACATCAGGTGTGATAGCAGTCAAGGGCCAACTTGTAGTTGATAAAAAAACAACAGTGAGTTTCAGCCATATTTTGAAGTTAAGCTATTTTGGCGATTCATTTTTAGCAATCACCTTAAAGGTAATCTACTGTTGAATCTAGAGACATACTAAAGAAAACTTTTACCTTAGTACAAATAAACAAATCCTTTCGCTTGACAATTCCTCGACGCGTTACATTAGCAATAGCCGCGCCCACCATATCCTCTGTAAGATAACCATATGCGGTATCTATGTGTCTGTATCCAGCTTCAATAGCATCTATTGTAGCTTGGATTACCCGTATCCTGTCATCTAGCTGTAACATTTATAGAATGTCATTAATTTCTTAACCTCAAAAATATATATGTGCGTATCCACCAGCTTCTATAGCATCAATTATAGCTTGGATTACACGTATCCTGTCATCTAGCTGTAACATTTATAAAATGTCATGAATTTCATAACCTCAAAAATATGCGACGTCTATATGTGTGTATCCACCAGCGTCTATAGCATCTATTGTAGCTTGGATTACCCGTACCCTGTCATCTAGCTGTAACATTTATAAAATGTCATGAATTTCATAACCTCAAAAATATACCACGTCTATATGTGTGTATCCACCAGCGTCTATAGCATCTATTGTAGCGTGGATTACCCGTACCCTGTCATCTAGCTGTAACATTTATAAAATGTCATGAATTTCATAACCTCAAAAATATGCGACGTCTATATGTGTGTATCCACCAGCTTCTGTAGCATCAATTATAGCTTGGATTACCCGTACCCTGTCATCTAGCTGTAACATTTATAGAATGTCATTAATTTCTTAACCTCAAAAATATGCGACGTCTATATGTGCGTATCCACCAGCTTCTATAGAATCAATTATAGCTTGGATTACACGTATCCTGTCATCTAGCTGTAACATTTATAAAATGTCATGAATTTCATAACCTCAAAAATATACCACGTCTATATGTGCGTATCCACCAGCTTCTATAGCATCAATTATAGCTTGGATTACACGTATCCTGTCATCTAGCTGTAACATTTATAAAATGTCATGAATTTCATAACCTCAAAAATATACCACGTCTATATGTGCGTATCCACCAGCTTCTATAGCATCTATTGTAGCTTGGATTACCCGTACCCTGTCATCTAGCTGTAACATTTATAGAATGTTATTAATTTCTAAACCTCAAAAACATGCGACGTATATACGTTCGTATGCACCAGCTTCTATAGCATCAACGTCTGTAACGTTTATATATTAAAATGTCATGAATTCATTTCTCTGTTTCCAAGCACTTTTGAAACGTCAAGTATAACTATTTGTAGTGACTCTACCACTGGCTAAGAAAGCAGCTTATAATATGTGTGTATCTAGATTTGATAGCATTAACTAGCGGACGCCCACGGCTTCAACCGCGTAGTTCCCGTTCCCGTAAAAATTTCGGGATAAATAGCCTGTGTGTTATTCTGATGTATAAGCTGTATTATTTTAAAGTTTCATCAAAATCCAATCACTAGTTTTGACTTGAAAGTGTAACATCCATATATATTCGCTTTTATAACCCTAAAGAGCTAATCGACGAACATGAAATAGAAATATCTTTTTCTTTTTTCTTTGCGCGCGCTGATCGCTTTGCTGACTCTAGTGAACTTAGTGCGCTGGTGGCGACGGCGTTTTGCCGGTAAGTACATAATTTACAGATATATTACAAAAATATTCGTCGTTTTGACGAATGGTTAGCTTCTGTGGTTTTTACCGATAACGATTCCTGCCAGATGAAGTTATTGCGAGGTTATTATTAGAAAAGGAAGATATCGGAACAGCGGAGGTGTCTGCAATGTGAACTGATACTAGGGAGGATAATGGAAGCTAAACAGGCGATAATTTACTGCCGACAAAGATGTAACGCCAAGCGATTTAGCGTTCCGGTACGATGTCGTGTAGAAACGGAATGGGTTTGGATTTCATCTTGCTCCTAACAAGTTAGCCCGCTTCCATTTTAGATTGCATCATCACTTAACATCAGCTGTGATAGCAGTCAAGGGCCAACTTGTAGTCGATTAAAAAAAAAATTTGGAAGTGGATAAAGTAGAAAGTGATACTCAATAATATGAGCTTTCTGATACTAAAGAAGGTTTTCCATGCCACCAAAATCGTTTTTGAACTTCGTCATCCAAGTTCTAGTTGAATTCATTGTTGTATTTTTTTGGTATATTTTTTTGTAATTTGACGTCAAAAAATATCTACATCCTATGACAGATTTGCAGATGTCAGCTTGTGGTACAGTAAACAATACTTACATTAAACACATAAGTTCCGAAGGCAGTGGCGGGTATCCAGTTGCCATCGTTCATCTGTCTCCTCTCAGTACAAACACGCGGCTTTGACTCAACCTACCATCAAATAAACTTCATCATTTCTTACAGTCATGCGAGAAATATTCTTTCAATTTATTACCATTGTTGCGGTTTCCGAAGGCACTATCTATGTTGGTAATTTTGCCCAGCCACAACTCTAATTAAGAATAAACATAATATCAAAAATTGCGGAACCGACGGGATTCGAACTCGCGTCTCCCTGGCAATCTGGGCACTTAGAGCACATTACCGTTAGGCCACGATCCCGATGACGTCGGTGCCGAAATTGTGCTTTGATATTATGTTTTTGATATCCAGGTATACGGCCTGTAATGCCATCTACAGTATGAACTGAATATGTTACAATACCATTGAAGGCTCATATTCTTCAATTTTTAAAGATGACATATTCCTATTTTATTCATTTTTTTTATTGAAAAGTGTTACCCAGACTTTGCGATTATTTTTCTATTTAAGAATAAACATAATATCAAAAATTGCGGAACCGACGGGATTCGAACCCCCGTCTCTCTGGCAATCCTGGCACTTAGAGCGCCTTACTGCTAAGCCACAATCCCGTTGACGTCGGTGCCGAAATTGTGCTTATTGTGCTTTGATATTATGTTTTTGATATCCAGGTATACGGCCTGTAATGCCATCTACAGTATGAACTGAACAATCTCTAAAGTGTGGGTAGCACTTTTCAATAAAAACTAAAAAAGAACATAACTTTAAGTTTGCGCGGAAATCAGTTCGTATTATTTTTTCGCCGCTGGGCACCTTGCGCGGAAATTGGGGAAACGAATTCACTCCGCCATAGTTGACAGCTAACAGTGATAGCAGGGCATAAAAATTATGTGCATAGGATGAGATGACATACCACTTTTTTTTAAGTTGCGAAAGAACACAATAACGACCTTTAACTAATTTATCCTAATAAATATACAAATCATGCCCGCGTGGACTGTGACTGAAAATACTGTCTGCATTTTCGCTTTGGACAGCCAGGCTAACCCTTCTGTCACCGGTTGAGTCGATTAGGAAGGAAATACCTAAGAATTTTTGGCCATGGCCCAAGGTTTTCCACGGCGAATAGAACAAATATGTAATTCTCTGTCAGAGAGGAATACTTGTGCCACTTACCAGTTACAAATGCAAATACTTACGGCACATATCGTCAAAAAAGAAATTAAAATAAAAAACATTTTGCTATCGAATTCTTAATTATTGGGGTCTTTTAGTTAAATAATAAACATAACACGTTGCTTTAAATACTTCGTGATAACGAAATTCCTACCTATATTATAATTTGTAAAATAATAAAGATAAAAATACCAACATTACATAAAAGAAAGTTTGGATTAGGGTATGTTTGTGTAAATATAGGTCATAATCTTCATTATCAGCATATTAGGGGGCCAGTAGAGGGCCAGGCCTCCCTCCTAGAGGGGATATAGAGCGTAGACCGACCACGCTGCTCCAATGTGGGTTGGTGGGTATATGGTAATTATGTTTTATTCATCAATGATCACTAACAGATGTCAATGATAGTGACCGAGATCGACGGCTTAACGTGCACTCCGAGGCACGGGGATGTAATAACATCTTCCTTTCCGCCTCCGGGCTAATCATGTACTGAAACTTTCTTAGGAGAATAAATAAAAACCCCGACTTAATCCACGACCCGACGACCAGGTTTTGAACACAGTTTAAAAGATTAAACTATAAAATTTAAAGGACATTGCCAAAAATTGTATAGAAGTGTACCCCAGGCTGCCCAGTAATGATATATATGACATTAAATAGTGCAGATTTATATTTACAGAAAAACAAAGTTGTATGTAGCTATGCAGTCGCAGGAAAAAGTTATGAAGGTTGATAAAGTTGACTTTTCATACTACGACAACGGTCATGTGATTCAGAACACAAAAAATCGATTGAAATTTTTATTTTTTTGATATATTTTCAAGTGATTGCTATGAAACATGGGTAGTTGTTTAAAATTCATTGTGTATTTAAATAAAACAGTTAAATATGAGCATAAGTTTGGACAGCCTGGAGTAAATTTTGGAAAAGGCAACTTTTATCAACCTTCATAACTTTTATCAGCGACTGCTCAGCTACAAGTAACTTTATCACTGTTTAAATAGAAGATCTGTACTATTTAATGACATATATATCATCTCCGGGCATCTCTGGGGCAGACTTCCATACATTTTTTACCTATGTCCTTTTATTCAATTTTTTATCGGACCAAGTCGCGGTTGTACGCTAGTTATTATTATATAAATAATAATTATGTTATAATGATAATAAAAGTGTGTCAGTATTTAATTTCATTAAAGTACCTTTATCATTTTGGAAATTAATTTTTTTTATATATTAAACTGCCTCGTTGGTCTAGGGTTGGTCTAGGGTTCTGGGTTCGGATTATGGGTCACGGAATAATTCTGACTTTTTCATTGTTCTATGAAATTGTCAGTACATTCCAAGCCTGGGTGATATTGATCATTAATATATGAAACATTACAAAATTAATCTAAGACGCCAATCCGCACTGGAGCAGCGTGGTGGGTCTACGCTCCATATTTCCTATAAAGAGGGAGATCTGGCCCTCTAGTGAGCCGTTAATAGGCTGATAATGATGAAAATAAACAGTTTTGGCGGCCTCCGTTGCACAGCTGTAAATACCCAGCTGGGTCGATTAAGATTTTCAAAATTGGTCTAGGTCTGGCTGGTGGAAGGCTTTGGTTGTGGCTAGTTACCACCCTACCAGACGCACAGCCAAGCCAAGCAGTAAGTTATCGTTCCTGTACGATGTCCTCTAGAAACCGAAAGGAGTGTTTTTTTTTTATCGACTACAAGTTGGCCCTTGACTGCTATCACACCCGATGTTAAGTGATGATGCAGTCTAAGATGGAAGCGGGCTAACTTGTTAGGAATAGGACGAAAATCCACACCCCTTTCGGTTTCTACACGACATCGTACCGGAACGCTAAATCGCTTGGCGATACGTCTTTGACGGTAGGGTGGTAACTAGCCACGGCGAAAGCCTCCCACCAGCCAGACCAAGACAAATTAAGGAAAATCTCAATCTGCCCCGCCGGGAATCGAACCCAGGACCTCCGTCTTATAAATCCACGGCGCATACCACTGCGCCACGGAGGTCGTCAAAAGGAGTGTGGATTTCATCCTAATACTAACAAGTTAACCCGCTTCCATCTGAGATTGCATCTTCACTTACCATCTTACCATGTTACTGCAGACAAGGGTAATAAAAAAAAATACAACTTAGTAAAATCTTAGGGTGTTACCAGACCACTCCTAGGCGTCAATTGTAAGGGGAAATGTTTCACTCTTGACCGTAGTGGACGCAATGGTAGGTAGCGAGACGGGTTGGATGGCTGCAGTGTCCTTCTGCAGGTCAGTGATCCGCCAAAAAGAGGCTGATGAGAGGGCAAGGGAGGCTCCAGACGCTCCCCTCATACGCAGAAGAAAACATTGCAGAAGGAGGCGTCAATATGCGCAACTACTTCCACCATAGTGCAGATAGGTTATAGTTTTTGGCAAGCGTCGGGACGTCACAGTAGCTTGATTTTCGATCCTGTGGCGTTCCATATATATTTTATCAGTTTCGAAATGTATTCACAAGAGGACGCGTTATTGTTGACAAAAACGATGTTGTTCGCATTATTAATAGACGCAAACGCAGAAGACTCTAGATGCGACCGTTTTTTTAAGCCTAAGATTCCGCGAAAAAAAGAGCCGCGATCTTCACACACATAAACACAAGCATGCTAGTTCGCGGCGCGAGCGTGCATCAGGTGAGAGGGGATCACCGCGTGACGCAGCTAATCAAGCAGCTAGATCGTCGTCGACGAATCTATTCTACCATCGATTGATCGTCGATCGACAATCGATCAATTGGTCTAGTAGAAACAATCGATCGACGTCGACAAATCCAATCTACCATCGATCGATGCCGTCGATCGACGATCGATCGATTGGTCTGGTAACACATAACACACAACATTATTTTAAAACTTGATTAAAAAAAAAAATAAGTTTTAAAAAGTTAAAAGAAAAATTTAATTTGCCTAAATTCAATATTAAATACTATTAGTATACACAAATGAAAAAGTTTCTATATGTGAAAATAGTTGAATGTGACAATGTCTTAAGAAAATACTGATGGAATGGTAGCATTTAATTGGTTATTATTTTTAATTTAAGTATATTTTTATAAATATTCATTTAAATTAATAAAATAATTGATTTTGATTTTAGAAATTTATATTTTAAATTTATAATAAATATATTAATTTATAAATATTTTAATTTTTAATTTAAAATTAATATATTTAATAGACGGATTTCGAACGCTGCCGAACACAAAGGCCGATTGTGCTTCTTTGTCGCTCGTACCGCGCTCTCGCTTGCACTTCAAGCCTTACATGGAACCCCTCAAAGCGAGGAAACGACGCATGACGTCATGTTTTTTCGTGCGTGCAGCCGGCTTTATCGAATTATAAGACGTTGTCACGTCAAAAACCGGGGCTATTTGGGATTACCACATTTTTAATAAAACAATTCAATCAACAATACATTCAATCAAATATATTTGTTAAATATTCTCATAACCTATCAAGCCATTGCGTCGCACAAAATTTCTAGCTTTAAGATATCCTACACGCATATTTCTATAAAGCCCTTCGTAATCAATTAAATAGACCTTTACGTTCCTGTCATATTTATTTATTTTGAGAATTTGTTTCGCACTCAGAGAAAAACCGGCAGTAGCCACGTTAGATTCAATGTGTTCAGTGTCCAACGATGCAGCGATTGGTATTATACAACGGTCAATCTGAAAAAAACAATTTTTTTTTTTTAATTTAATATGAATAGGTAGGAGATTTAGCTTGGCTGTGGGTTCAAGCGTCAGAAACAGAAGGTAGCGTTGTGAGGAAATTCCTAACTTAGTAGTAGGTACTTATTGAACGCCCGTAGCTTAACTACTCAGATTCCTCGGAAGTGGTAGTTTTTTATTTATTTTAATAGCGATATCTGAATGTTTGAGCTTCTTTAAGTTGCTAGTGTTACACCCTGTATATACTCTTACTTCATTAACATAATAAACATTGTCGTTCATGATTCAAGTATCATCATACAAATCCAGCATGGAATTTGGCATTGGAAGAAATGCACGAGAATCTTTCGTGTTTGAATACCTACTCTAAATATTGATCCCTTTTGTACTATAATCAGAATCAGAATCAGAATCATTTATTTGCTTGAAACATTATAGTACGATATACATAGTCTTGTTAAGTTAAAAAGATACAATGTCTCGCCGATAACAGGCATGCAAATGTTAAACTACGTGAAATAATTAAAGCAATAAAAAAAAACTAATAAAATGTCAAAGAGAATTTAAGAATATGACGGCGCCTGCGTCATCGTATGCGACTAGAAAGAAGTCTATGAACTGCACGTGCACCTGCTACGCCCTCTTGCGGCTACGCATCGTTCGATACCCCCACTCACCTCACTACTTGAGTAATTCTAAGTTGTATAAAAGGAGCGGGTCTACAACTGGTGGGCAGTCTAGGATCTGGCGTGGCGCGGTGCAGACATTGTACTTTGCTTATCACTTAACCTAGACAACTCTGATAATTAATTTGTGCAAACGAATTAATTATTACTCTCAGCTTGAGTCGCGGTGTCTTGGGGTTGCATTAATTAACACGAGTCGTTACGCGTCATTGTAATACCATAATTTGCCAGTAGTAAGTCATAATAAACACTCTATTCCCAAAATGTGCTGATCTGCTTACAGGTACAGACAGTTTATCCTTGTGTCTTTCGCTATGTACAGCTGATAAAGTTAAGTTTAGGATACATATTACTTCTAGTTTCAAATAAAACTAGTAAAATGAAAGTATTTCTCAGAGTTACTGATAATAAAGTTATTGATAATAATATTTACCAAGTATCGCAGTAAAATTTGAAAAATAGTCACTCCATATTTATTGGCCAGACCCACTAGAAAAGGATCGTCGATGTATGGTGGAAACGATAAATCATTGAATGGTCTTGACACGAGAAATGCAAACGGAGCGTAGCCTGTCACTGTAATATTTTTACTTTGACAGTAAGCTACTAATTCCAGATTCGCGAACGTTGGGTTTGTCTAAAAAACAAAAGAAATGAGTTATAATTATAAAATACTAATAGATACATTTAGTAGTTGAATATTTATATTTTTATCCGATGAAAAAAAACGGAGGAGTTTCTCAATTTGACATGTATATTTTTTTTACGTATGACTACGCAAAACTTTTTACAGAGTTGTCAATAATAAAAAAATTTTAACAAAAAATAGAACCGTCTCAAAACGCACGTGTCGAATTGAGAACCTCCTCCGTTTTTTTCATCGGTTAAAAATAACTGTGTCATTTAGTTGCTTTAATTTACTTGTTTAAGAAACATTTATTTAACGTAGTAAAGTAGTTTGTAGGTACTAGGTAACGTCCTTAAAGTAAATACCTTGGCTGGCACCGACTCCTAGATATGCTTAAGTAAATCAAAGCAACTAAATGATACAGTTATTTTTTACTTTTAATGCTTTTTGAGTCGGATCTATTTTTTATTAAAAAATTTTATACTAAATAGGCTAAATAGACTTTTAACGGGCGCCGTGGTGCAGCAGTATGCGCGGTGGATTTATAACACAAAGGTCACAGGTACGATTTCCGCCAGTGCCGATGAATACATTCTTAATTGGTTCAGATCTACGGAAAGTTTCGGCAAAGTCGTACTGTGATGATTTAGCGTTCCGATTTAATGTTATGCAGAAAACGAATGAGGTGTCGATTTCATCTTCTAAGAATATAGCTCGCTGCTTAGATTTCATTACTTATACACCTTTCACGTGGCAGGTTGTGTTCCAACGTGATATGCTGTAACGTGACATCCCATAGATAGTCAAAAATTTGAGGTGAAGGAAGAAAGTTTCACTTAAAAAAAGAAAAGTAAAGTGCTTTACCTCAATTTGATTAACAGCAGGTACAGTATCTGAGTCAGCTAATATTCTTGCCATATCGGTGCTATTAAAGTTTGAAACACCGATGGATTTCACTAAGCATAACCGCTTTGCATCTTCAAGCCCTTTCCAAATCTCCAAAGTGTCGTGATTCCTTAATCCTAGCTAAATTCGAAAAAGTGACTATTAAATAACAATTAAATGAAAAATACGACAGCTATTTCACACATAAGAAATGAGAGGATTTAGTTTAATTCACATTAAAATCAGATCATTTATAAATTACGACAGAAGAAAGAAATTCATATATATGGACCAAGTGACCCTTTGGCGTTGTGAAAAATGCCCGGGATTTTGATATATGCCCAAAATGAGGGGGCAATTTAATAACAACTACTGAAATCTCTCAAGCATTATCATTATAATAATTCCAGATAGTTCTAATTACTGTTATATTTATTTTAAACGTAGCAACAATATTAAGTTAACTTTGTCTAACAAACCATGCCCATGTGGAATAATGACTAGAATACTGGCTGCATTTTCGCGTTGGATAGTCAGGCAGACTCTTAGCGCATAAAAACGAATCAACCCTTCTGTCTGAGCAAGTTAAATAAAAATAATTATTGAAAGAGAAATGAATACCCTACCACATTGCGTGGTGTATGGATAACGCATAGATCCACATAATCAAGCCTTAGTCTTTTCAAAGATTCTTTTAAGGCAGGTACGACTTGAGCACGTGTAACAACCCGGAATGATAGCTGCAATAAAAAAGCAATCAAAGTTATTTCTGAATTCAAATACAAATAGCACAAATATAATATTAATTAACACAAAAGTAAATAAATTTTGTACAAAAATATTTATGAGGGTATACCTAATCCGAGTGCAATGAGAATAATTTGGAAATAAGACACACGCGGTTCGCCGGACAGCCGTAGCGTCGGCAAACACAAAATTAAGTACTACTACGTTAAGATCTTACAACTACGTTGGGATAATATTCAGTTTATCATCTCCTGCGAGTCCCGCTACAGTGGCGACAGC
Source organism: Mycalesis mineus (assembly GCA_034621355.1). NCBI lineage: Eukaryota > Metazoa > Arthropoda > Insecta > Lepidoptera > Nymphalidae > Mycalesis > Mycalesis mineus. The sequence continues at coordinate 15,977,262 of CM067888.1, read as the reverse complement.
ACGGGTTCGCAAACGTCCCAGCATTTAGCCTCCTGTAATTCATTTTGCACGATTCATCCGTAGAGAATCAAATTTCTCACTGAACAAATGCACCTGATTTTCCAGTTCAAGATAGTTAGACGCGATATCTCGCACTGACTTCACTGTGGCCTTTAATTTCTCCAGTGCTGTTCACATTCCGCCAGCCGGACAGCAGTAGCGTCGGCTAACACAAAATTAAGGACAACTAAGTTGAGATCTTACAACTACGTTGGGACTTTATAGATTATTCAGGGGATAATATTCAGTTTATCATCTCCTACGTGTCCCGCTACAGTGGCGATGGCACGGGTTCGCAAACGTCCCAGCATTCAGCCTCCTGTAATTCATTTTGCACGATTCATCCGTAGAGAATCAAATTTCTCACTGAACAAATGCACCTGATGTTCCAGTTCAAGATAGTTAGACGCGATATCTCGCACTGACTTCACTGTGGCCTATAATTTCTCCAGTGCTGTTCACATTCCGCCATTTTTACTAGGCTTTTTTCTTAGCTTGCTTTTGCCAATCTTTATATGAATCTCTTTTATATTCATCCTGCCGCGACCTGTTAGTGTCACCTTGCAATTCAATTTTTTCACTTGAATTTGATACTGTTATACTGTTGAGCTCTGAGCACTTCCACGTCTCATTCTTGAGCACTTCCACTTCTTGGTTAGCATTTTCTGATTTCCTTAAGAACTCATTTATGTAATGTTTCAATTTATGCTGACTACAGGAATTTACTTCATACAATTTTTCTTTGAGCTCTGCTATTTCCTTTTGCAGCTGATTTTTACATTTCCCATTTGAACTTGCTGGTTTTGTGCTCTTTAATAACCGCATTGTATTTTTCTTCTTTTTCCAGTATTTTCTGTTTTATGAATTGTGATAAAAGAGAAGACTATATTTATCCCTATTTTGCTGTTCATCCAGATGTGCCTTACTTTTTTCAATAATTTGCATTACTCCCAGACTTGTTTGCTAACTATTGATGATTGATTCCAGTCTGGCTATCCGGGCTTTTAATTGGATTAATTTAATGTTACTTTGCTTAATTTCGCATCTTTGAAAAATTCTTTCCCTAGAAAATCTTAGTCACAAAAAGCGCAACTACTAAAGTTTTGGACTTCAATTCAGTTTAAGATAGCATCACTTTTAAGCAACAGTTACCTAGCTGAGATATTTTAAGTACTTATAACGATAAAGAAAGAAGAAAGTCTGACCTTTGTGTTAATGAATAAATCTTCTCGCTTGACGATGCCTCGACGTATTACGTTAGCTATAGCTTCGCCAACCATATCCTCGGTCAAGTAAAGAAATGCGGTATCTATATGTCTGTACCCGGCTTTGATAGCATCCATGGTAGCTTGGACTACACGTGGTCTGTCATTAAGCTGTAATATTTATATTACTTTTATTACTATTAGGCTTACTCGTAATTTCAGAAACTGTACTTATATCATAAAATCAAATTGTGTTTGTCTGTCTGTTGGTTCCGGTTAGTCTAAAAACTACTAGCCAGATTTTAATTCTTTATATACGTTGCGTACTGGGGTTCGGGGATTTGGAATAAGAACACCTGATCACCTAGGGTTCTGCAGTGTCTTATCTATTGTGAACCTTATGCATTAAGCAATAAGGACTTTTATAACAATATGATAGCCAGACTCATCAGGAGCAAAATCGGCTGATAATATGAAACGGGAACTACGGGAGCGTAATATAATATGCAATCACAATAATATAATTAGTGTTACTTACGTCATATATGTAAGTACCAAAGGAAGTGCCCGGCATCCAATAGCCATCATTCATCTGTTTCTTTTCAGTATAAACTCTGTTTGACTCAACCTGAGGTTAATGGTACATGTTTTTAATTACGAACATTAAAAAGGCAGCTCCGGCTTATTTACGTCAAATCAGTCTAAATTACTCAATTTGCTTAAAACTCATTTAATACTAATTTTAAAAATATTAATATTTTTTAAAAATATTGAATTAAAATACTTACTGCGCATATCGTAAGAAAGCAAATTGAAATAAAAAACATTTCAACTTCTATTAGGTACTTAAAGTATGACGATTTACTTTTATTAAGTTATATCATTATAATGCACTGTTTAAATACATACTTTTTACAGTATACAGTATCATAATTCACTGTTTAATTAGGCCTAATGGTAATAAAAACAGATAAAACTATTGACTAAACGGGCATAAAATTAATTGAAAATTCTACTCTGTTAAGAATATAACTGCGAGTAAGGACATACCTTAAATAAAGGAAATAATAATAATAATTAATTATAGAGGTAATAAAAGTAACCATGTCAATGTTATTTAATTTGAAAATTAGTTTAATTCCATTGTCTTATTACTTCAACTAACACATGGCATGCCTGATAATGAAAAGTTCTGAGGAAAGTCAGAGCCAAGTTTTAAAACCGATTAAAATATTATTTCTTTAGGCGTTTTCAGAGAGAGACGAATATCTTAGCATTCCATGGATTCACCGTGCGGGTGCCGGGTCCATCGCGTGGCTGAGAGAAAAACTCTGAACAGAGCCCGAGACTTGTGACACGGGTGTACGTTTAAGGGTACCCTTAGTGACGCGCGTCAACACTCACCTCCTCTGTTCAAGTTGTTCTCCCTGCCCAGCCAAATTTGGAAAGACCCTACTAGAGCAGCTTTGGACACTCGTTCCAATATGAAGCTTACTGCACATCTAGTAAGGCCAAGGTCTTTTAGCAACCTGTAGAGAGACTTCGCTGGTATACCCCTCGCACCCACTTACATACCGCGTATAAACTAACCACATAGCCATTTTTGGATAGTTCATTATAATATGTAAGGTCATAATATTTATTCACTTTGAATACATGGTCTTTAGGGATGTTTGTTTCCCACGGCACTGTAAGCTCAACAAGTACAATACGTTTGATTTGTTTGGAAAAAAGAAATATGTCCGGTCTAGATGTCGTAATAGCTAAGTCTTCCGGGATTTTATAGTGCTTTTCATACGTGTCCATTAATATAGTCCAATCAGGAGCAGAGCCCAGAATTGAATAAGGCTTGCTGGTGGAATTTGTACTTGAGCCTGCTTTAACGAAGTTAGTTTGTCTTTTAGTCGTCGTCAACCCTTTTTGAGCTCTAGCTACTGAAAGGCTTATAGCTTCACGTATGATCCAGGAGCACCATTAATTAGTTTGCTAAAGAGGTAAAGTAGAGAAAATGACGAATAAAACACATTGATAATTAATAATATTTTAACCTTCTTGTTTTAATTACAAAGTTTTAACTTAAGTTTTACTTCCTGATATTTTGCAGTAATGTTAAAATAAATAAATCTTTTTAACTACATAGCAATTAAAAATAAGTAGATAGATTATAAAGATTGATGAACTTTTCTAATAAAAATACTTGAAAAAATTATATTTAATTTAATAATTAAATTGATTTACCTACCGCGGGATTAACATTTTTATGAATGTAAACGTAGAAAATACCTTTTACTTATACAATGGAAATTTTAATTAAACAATCATTAGCTACACTTGTACTTATAATTGTAAATGGAATGTATTGACTTGCAGTATCTCAACAGCAGCATTCCTGATGGAGTGAGTATTTTCTTCTTCTTCTTCCTGGGTCTTTTCCGCACTTGGCCAGTATGTTGGCCGCTGTGCGTGGGTCCCCTGGTGTAGGCTCCCGCTGACTTACTCCAGCCAGCCGACCTTGCTCCAGAAGCTTAGCAGGCCACCCAGGTCGCCGAATGCCTCTTGGAGTGTCGCTTTGGAGCCAATGTATGTATGTTTCACGTTGTTCCGATACTCCTCTGCAACTGAGCATAACGTGTACCTATCGGTGTCTCGTCGTGATCCAGACAAGCCATGCATATAGGGCTATCAGTCATTACTTAGAATTGAGAGGTGTTTGTTTAATGGACAATGTCCTGTGACCAGTCCTATGACCGTTCTAAGTTTTGCACGGGTTAACCGTTTGAGTTTTTTGGTTATTTTTGTGTCGAGAAACGGTATTGCCTCTTGTGTGTGTGTTTACAGTCAGTTGTTTGTGCACATGTTTTTGCGTGTTTGTTATAGGTGTCTTTCTGTAACCACTGATAATTTTACCGAGTCGCTATGTAAAAACATAACGACAATTTAAGGTGAACTGCAGCAGCGACATCTCGTTATGACGTGAGAAAACGCTTGTCTCCGTATAAGGATTTTTATAGAGAGTCAGTAAAGAAACTCACATTAGGCAATCTGAACGCTTTTATAACTGACAGCCCGTATGCTCGAGAATCAATACTCGATGGAGAGGTATACAACTTTCAGTGGCGTTTACAAGGTTTTTAACTAGGTTAGGGCATTATAGGTTATATCTACACGAAATGGAAAATTCCTCCTCCAATACTGGTTCGCATATGTCTTTAGGGTAGGTAGTGCGTTTTTGCATTTATGAAGTGCATTCCACTGACAACTTATTCGATCGTCATTTCCTGTCATTTTGATTGTTATCCACGATATTGTACCAAGTTGTTGCGTTCGATGTATTCCTCCATCTCCACGAATCCTTCAGCTTCGATTTCAAACAGGCCTTCATAGTCAATCAGATACACTTTTACATTCCTGTCGAATTGATTTATTTTGAGGATATCTCTTGGAGTCATATTAAATGAAAAAATGTCTATATTCAATTTAATGTGATCCTTGTTCAACGATGCCGCGATAGGTATTATGCAGCGGTCAACCTGAAATAAATTATACTAATATTAAAACGACTAAAGAGTTTGCGTAAGTATGTTGGCTACGTTACCACCCCACCGACAAAGACGTATGAAACGATTTGATGTAGAATGTAAACCTATTGCATTATCACTTAACATCAGGTGTAAAGGCCAACTTATAGTCATTAAAAAATATATATTAACACGACTAAAGACAACACATTACATTTTATAACAAGTATAGTAGTGTACTGCCTCGTTAGTCTAGTGGTTAGCTTATGTGGCTTCGATCACGAGGTCCTGGGTTCGATTCCTGGGTCGGGTCATGGAATAATTTTGAGCTTTTTCATTCTTCTATGAAATGTTCAGTACATTCCAAGCCCGGAGTCTAGAAGTTGGTGGTGTTACACCCCCGTGTCTCGGAGAGCACGTTAAGCCGTCGGTCCCGGTCACTATCATCAACATCTGACAGTGATCGTTAATAATGAAACATTATCACCCTAAGCCCGCCAACTCGCATTGGAGCAGCGTGGTGGGTGTACGCTCCATATCCCCTCTCTTGTAAGGAGGGAGGCCTGGTCCTGTAGTGGGCCTTTAATAGACTGATAATGATGATGATGATGATGATAGTAGTGTATATTGACTTGCGTCTCAAAATTCAAAAACTTAATACAATTGCAAACCTCTTAGCATATATACAGAAACATGAATTTTCATCTGGTAAGCAGATGAGTGAAGGTTTATCTTGGGATCCTTTACTATCGCATCAGTCAAGACTTTACGTCGGTGATACACGATTTAGAATGCGTCTTTGGGTTAACGTGGACTAATAGCTATGACGATCAATTCGAAAACGACACTTTTGCCACAGTATTTACAGAAAAGTGAGCTCTTCCATCTTTTCTTGTACCAGTCCTTGTCGTGGCACTCCATGCCTAGCTATACTATTCATTATTGTCCTCTACGAGCTTATTCCAACACCACACCAACACTATCGTATACCTCTCGAAAATTAAAAAAAAAGATTTACCAAATACCGCAAGACTATCTGGCTTACAGTCACACCGTATTTTTTTGCCAACCCCACCAATAAAGGGTCGTCGAATCTTGGTGGCAAGGACAAATCATTTAGAACTCTTCGTACCAGAAACCCAAAAGGCGAATATCCTGTTACAGTGATGTTTTTGCTTTGGGTGTATGCTACTAATTCCAGATTCGTGAAAGTAGGGTTCGTCTGAAAAAAGAAAAAACATACTTATCCCCATTGTTTGTTATATTAATAATATTATGGGTGGTGTAGTGCGCCGCATGAGATGGTCTCAATCTATGAATGAGAGCGTCATGCGTGCGTACTATGGGGCGACAGAGGGGGGAACTAACTTCTCTGCGTACCTCAGTGAAGCAGAATTGTTTAAGCGAAGCAAGGCTCATACGCGTAGTTGGAAGAGATGATGGTCGTTCTAGATATTGGAGTACAGCATGGGTCCCATTAGATGGAACTATGACAATAAAAAGAAGATCGCTGGGCGCAGACGATTCGACAAACTAATCTCAAACGGACGAGCTTTCAATCAAAACTGAAGTATCCTTTTATGACAAAGCTCGTCCGGGGATATACGACCATTATCCTTATTTCTGACACCAAGCAGCATTACAACGTTCTAGTCTGTAAAGTACATGAGGCTTAACACCTACGCTTGATGATGATGATGAACACAGGGCAGCACGTCGTAGGACCTACTCCTTTTTTTTATCGATTACAAGTTGGCCCTTGACTGCTATCACACCTGATATTAAGTGATGATACAGTCTAAGATAGAAGCGGGCTAACTTGTTAGAAGTAGAATGAAATCCACACCCCTTTCGGTTTCTACACGACATCGTACCGGAACGCTAAATTGCTTGGCGGTACGTCTTTGTCGGTAGGGTGGTAACTAGCCACGGCGAAAGCCTCCCACCAGCCAGACCAAGACAAATTAAGAAAAATCACCGGGAATCGAACCCAGGACCTCCGTCTTATAAATTCACCGCGCATACCAAAGCGCCACGGAGGTCCTTACATGTCCAGAAGGTAAATAGTCGATGATTTTCCACTTAACATCAGATAGCCCATTTACTTGGTCAATTAACAAAAAATATACCTCAATCTGGTTGACCGCAGGCAGAGTTTTAGAATTAGCTAAGATCCTGGCCATATATGTGCTGTTGAAATTTGAAATACCGATTGATTTCGTTAATCCCAATCGTTTAGCGTCCTCTAATCCTTTCCATATCTCCAGGTTATCATGTTTCTTCAATCCTAACTGAATAAAATAATCATAAAAATTAAACACATATCGATTTATTCGACTATATAAATTGTATAACAAAAAATTTTTAACAAAAAATAGAACCGACTCAAAACGCACTAAAAAGTAAAAAATAATTGTGTCATTTACTTGGTTTAATTTACTTAAGCATATCTATGAAGTCGGTGCCAGCCAAGTTTAAGGAACATTTTATTTTACGTAGTAAAGAAGTTTGTGGGTTCTAGGTAACGTCCTTAAAGTAGAAACCTTGGCTGGCACCGACTCCTAGATATGCTTAAGTAAATTAAACCAAGTAAATGACACAATTATTTATTACTTTTTAGTGCGTTTTGAGTCGGTTCTATTTTTTTATTTCTTTCTTTTTAGTGATTTGACGCCACGTAACGTACTCGTACTATACTGTCATAGTATATTATACGGCACTAGTAGCCAAAAAGCTAACGATAACGAGACAAAAACTGAAATCGCTGTAAGCGTGCCTCCAAAATTTGAAGAGTTCCTTTAATTTCCCCAGGATATCATCATCAGATCTTAACATGGTGACAATGGGACCACCTTGGAAGTATGCCCATTCTAATAAAAAAAGAATTATCAAAATCGGACAACTCTGTAAAAAGTTATGCGTGGTCATACATATAAAAAAAAAAAATATTGTATAACGGAAAATAGAACAAAAGACTTAAACAAGAGATTTATGAGGCGAGAGTGTATGGAAATGTTGGAAGGGGAAGACCTGGGCGAATGTTCCTGGACCAAATTCAGGACATTTTAAAAAATGGCCATATCAAGAGTACCTTAAACCAACGATCTTATATGAAAGTGGAAGAAGCTAAGGAAGTATGCAAGGACCGTGGCAAATGGAAGGATGTAGTCTCTGCCTACCGCTATGGGAACGAGGCGTGATGCTATGTATGTAGGTATGTACCAGACAGAATTTTCACACTTACTATGTTTTCTGGCATATGGATAAGGTACAGGTCCACATAATCCAGCATAAGCCTTTTTAAAGCATTTTTTACAGCTGGCACAACCTGCGCACGAGTGCCAACTTTGAATGACAACTGGAAAAGTATAAAATGTATGTTGGCGGAGTAGTATCATGACAGCCACTCGGCAAAGTTCGGTAGTGGCGGGGATGACCGATCGATGCCGATATAAAGCAGCGGTCTGGAGAGTCGATGCTGATTCTCTTCGTGGCGTTCACTGCGACCACATCTCAACGTCGATCATCTATTCAAAAATCATTTTTGAAAAGTTCTACGATAGTTCAGCCCAATGGAACATTCTTCTTATCTATTACCCGACTGCCAAGAAGGGTTATATGTTATCTAGTAATACGCAATTGAGAGAACAAGTAGATACCTGTCGAAGCACAGTTGTTAAGTTTCACATGCCTATAATTTCATCACCAACCATATTCTTCAAACTAAAACACCAATGGTCGATAGGAAAAGTTATAGGTAGTATTAATATGCCATAAAGTGTCTTCTACTTACACCAACTGATTGCGATTCCTGAACTAATTGACTGATATTTAAGGTAACAATATTAAAACAAATGACGGCCTCCGTGGCACGGCGGTATGCGCAGCGATTTTTTAAACAGAGGCCATGGCCCTATTCGATTCTCGGTTGGAGGGATTGAGATTTTCTTAATTGGTCTAGGGCTTTTTTTTTATCAACTACAAGTTAGCCCTTGACTGCTATCACACCTGATGTTAAGTGATGATGCAATCTAAGATGGAAGCGGGCTAACTTGTTAGGAGTGGGACGAAAATCCACACCCCTTTCGGTTTCTACACGACATCGTACCGGAACGCTAAATCGCTTGGCGGTACGTCTTTGTCGGTAGGGTCGTAACTAACCACGGCGACAGCCTCCCACCAGCCAGACCAAGACAAATCAAGAAAAATCTCAATCTGCCCCGCCGGGAATCGAACCCAGGACCTCCGTCTTATAAATCCACCGCGAATACCACTGCGCCACGGAGATCGTCAAACTAGTTTCCACTCTGCTGATAAAGTCGTGTAGAAACCGAACGGGGAGTACTCATATTTCATCCCACATGTGTTTTAACATCTGCGCAATCAAGGGCTCACTTGTAGTGTTTCAAAACAATTCAATTAAGTACAACGTTACCTTGGTGGTAATGAACAAATCTTTTCGCTTGACGATGCCTCGTCGCGTGACGTTAGCTATAGCTTCGCCCACCATGTCCTCTGTGAGGTAAACGAACGCTGTGTCTATGTGTCTATATCCAGCTTCTATAGCATCTATGGTAGCTTGACGTACACAATATCTGTCATCAAACTGTAACATTCACAAAAAATTGGTTGTCCGTAAAGTCGGTTTACTGACGATAGTTGAACGTGACAATGTCTTAAGAAAATACTGATGGAATGGTAGCATTTAACTGGTTATTAAAATTTTTAATTTAAGTATATTTTTATAAATATTAATTTAAATCAATAAAATAATTGATTTTGATTTTATAAATTTATATTTTAATTTTATAATAAATATATTAATTTTTAATTTAAAATTAATATATTTAATAATTATATTTAATAGACGGATGTCGAACGCTGTCGAACGCAAAGGCCGATTGTGCTTCTTTGTCGCTCGTTCCGCGCTCTCGCTTGCACTTCAAGCCTTACATGGAACGCCTCAAAGCGAGGTAAGGCTCTATCGAATTATAAGACGTTGTCACGTCAAAAACTGCATTCAACAATTAAGTCCTACGCAAAGGAAATTATTGTCAACGAGGGTGCCTAAATTCGTATCTGGGAGCAAGTCGTCTCTCATTCTCTTAAAGTCCATTTGGTCTCTGCGGACACGAGGATGACGATTCTAATTATCATTTGTGTCCGTAAAGAAAAAATAGAAATGATAAAATAATTTCCTCACTTTATTGACAACTAGCGAATAACCTTCGTTTACGTGGAAATACTGAACCACGACATTTATTATTGAACTAAATCTGCATATAAACCAATGTCTGGATTTCTCGGAATCGATCATTTGGAAAGTTCCACCCTCTGTTTACGTAAAAAAGTTTCTAGCAGTTGTACTTGGTAAGCAAGTGAAGACACATCGAATCGATATCAGTAATACAAATGATCTAACAACGTGTACTTGAATCTTTAAACTGAAGAACTGAGTAAAGTCTAATCAGAATTATCAGGTGTTCTTATTTCAAAAAACTCCAGCACTTTACTGTATTTAAGATAGTCAGGAAAATTACGAAAATAATTTATTAAAAAATTAAACTGACTTCAAAATGCACTAAAAAGTAAAAATATGTGGCGTCATTTTTAACCGACGAAAAAAAAGGTTCTCAATACGACACGTATATTTTTTTTTATGTATGACCACGCATCACTTTTTACAGAGTTGTCCGATTTTGATAATTCTTTTTTTATTACAAATGGCAGCCTTCCCATTGTCATCATGTTAGGATCTGATGATGACAGCCTGGGAAAATTGAAGGAACTCTTCAAATTTTATAGGCACACTTGCAGCGATTTCGGTTTTTGTGTAAGTATCGGTAATTTTTTGGCTACAAGTGCCGTATAATATACTATAACAGTATAGTACGAGTATGTTACGTGGCGATAAATCACTAAAAAGTAAGAAATAAAACTTTTTAACAAATAACTTTTTAATTATTATTTTTATTGAATTATTAAATTATTAATTAAATAAATTATTATTTTTATGAAATTATTAAATTATTATTTTTATTAAATTAAATTAAATTTTCAGTAAGTAATTTATTTATTTATTTTGGAACTTACGCATCAGCCTATTTTGGCCTAGACACGTGGGATTATTGAATCCCTCCTTATTTTGACTATTTACACTCTCATTACCTCTATAGCGGCTGTGGCCGACTTACAATCTGTACCCGCATTTGCCTGTGCCCCACCCTTAGCACAGGGACCAAGGAAACCACAGAAACCTGGCCAGAGTACAGTCGGCACGGGAGCGAGCCTTGGAAGTCGCAGAAAAACTGCGACTGCCAGGGCTCGAACCCACGCCTGAGCGACTGTTGTACGGGCAGTTTAGCACTTAAACCGCTCGGCCACACAGTCGCTAGTAATTTATTTATTAGTGAGAATAAAATAATTATTTATAAATATTATAAATACGGGGAATCAGAGTTCAATTTCGGAGAGGGAGCCTGAGAAACGGCTACCAGAACCAAGGAAGGCCGCAGGCGCGCAGATTACCCACGGAGAGTTACATACTGACATACTGACATACTGACAAACTGACATACAAGTGAAGCTAATAAAAAGCGTGTAAAAATAGAACCGACACAAAACGCACTAAAAAAAATTGTGTCATTAATTAAAACAACTAAATGACACAGTTATTATTTACTTTTTAGTGCGTTTTGAGTCGGTTTTATTTTTTGTTATGTTCCATTAATTTACTTAACCATATCTATGAAGTCGGTAACGTCTGCAATGTAGAAAGCTTGGGTGGCACTGACTTCATAGACATGGTGGATAAAAACAAAGCATAGAGTCGAATTGAGAACCTCCTTCTTTTCTTGAAGTCAGTTAACACGTTCACTGCGAAGCGAGGCCTAAATCACCCCTGATGCAACTTCCCTGTGGTGCGGCAAGGAAAAACGTGAGTTTCTCTGTCGTGCGAATGGCATAGCTTTGGTTTGGTCCAGTGTAGGAAAGAGATAAATATATATTTGAGATGCTCTAATGGTTCTTAGGCCTCGTGCCGCACTGAATTAACATAATTTTAATGCAGTGCGGAACGAGACTAAAACGTCCCATATCCCCCCTGACCTCGTACCGCACCCAACGCGAGCTTCCCGCGACCAGTGTTGTGCATCACGTCGATTGGAGAGCACGGCCTTTTACAGCGCCGAACATGTCTAAACGATGTCGGAAGAAGTTAATTTTAAAAAACTCAGAAACAGAGCCCGAGGCAGAATAAATAGGACAGTTTCTTTTCTACTTCTGGTTGCCTTTTTTTTCTATTCTGTGAACCGCATTAAGATTTTCATATACAAATAGATAGATAAACCTTATGCATAAACCGTGATCCATTATTTTCCAATAATAAGTCTGTAATAGGTGCCTCTTAATGGTATAGAATGGAATGCTTCGTGCGCGAGTCCGACTCGCACTTGGCCGGTTTTTTTTTCTGTATGGCGCCTTCAAGCACAATTTAGATTATTAAAAAAAATGTATCCTTTGATAGCTTTGTGTTGTTTTGCCAGGTTTTGCCCTTGAAACGATCTAATGAGATATAATTGATCAAAATCGGTCAAGTCGTTGCGTAGTTAAGACAGTTTAAAAACGTCGATATTATTTTTCCCATCACTAATCTCAGCGAAAATTTGCCCTATTTCAGTGCGTTACGAGGTGTATAAGATCCCATATTTTGTTTTGCTAATAATTCCTAAACTAGCCATCAGATCCCGGGGCGACGGTGGATTAGGGTTCATCAATTCACTGTCTATATCAATAAGGACCAAAATTCTCATTTATCTTTGATTTCGCGCCAGAAAATGGATTTTAGTCTGTAAAAGGAGGTGGGGTCTAATAGACCGCGTGTCGCCCTAACGTCTGGTCACGGTACGGGCCGATTATACCTCGTGCCGCAGGAACGGAAAGTATGCAAAAATTGGTGCCGCAGCGAACGTGTTAAAAAAGAAGGTAGGATGATAAAAAAATACTCACGTCTACCACAAAAGTGCCAAAAGCAGTGGCCGGGATCCAGTTCCCATCGTTCAGCAGTCTCCTTTCAGTTGAAACACGGTGTGTTTCGATCTGCGACTGATATTTATTTTATAAATTTTTATGAAGGTTTTTGTAAACAGCAAAAAGACGATAATATAAATCCTGTTCTGGTTAATAGATTTTGAGGTGAAACTATTTCTAGATAACATGATCAACGAAAAGTAGAGATTTTTATTGAAGAAACGAATTGACGAGGCAAGGTAGTAGCCTAATGACCTTTTGTAGGAAACTATCGTCCAATGGCAGAGCTTAGCAAAGGTGAAGAGAAATAAGTAAGGTGGTACCCTGCCCGTACCTCGCTTGGCCCATAGGTTGTGGGTTCAATAGCATAAAAACTAGGTAGGCATACAGAACATACATAAGATCTCTATAATTTTGGCCAGATATTTTAAAAAACTTAGCCCTGGGACACATTGTATAAACAGAAACAAATAGGTACTTACGCCACATATTATGGCCAGAAAACAAAATAAAACATAAAACATGACGTCTTTTGTAAAATAATATTCTTATAAAATAATATTCTCTTTTATATACATCGTAATAATTGAGTAAATTAATTTAACCCAATTAAAAAGATAACACAATATTAAAAAAAATGAGAATGATTGTGTTAGTACAGGTAGGTTCTACCGTAGTCACCATAATATTTTATATTCTTGCATATATAACTATGCAAAAGACATTGCCATAATTTGCCCCAGGCTGTCCAAACTTATGCTCATATTTAACTATTTTATTTAAATACACAATGAATTTTAAAAAACTATGAAAATATATCAAAAATATAAGAATTTCAATCGATTTTTTGAGTTGTGATGTGACCGCCGTCGTAGTATGAAAAATAAACTTATCAACCTTCATAACTTTTATCAGCGACTGCTTAGCTACAAGTAACTTTATTGCTATTTAAATAGAAGATCTATACTATTTAATAACATATATATCATCTCTGGGCATCTCTGGGGCAGACTTCCATACATTTTTGACCTATGCCCTTTCAATGAAATTTGTAAGAGGATATTCATGTACTTAATTTGTATCCTGAATAGTCCATTACGTTAAAAAATTAGAGTAAAGCCATAGGACGCAGTTGGTATGCAATAAATTATAAACATGATAATAATTATTGAAGGTAACCACTAAGTAGCACTCTCCTTATCACCTAGGTCGCTTTAATAACCCATTTTGTTCACATAACATTGAATTTTAAGCAGGTTTTTCAAATTTTTATGAGAGTCAAGTCTGTCGTGATCAACCTTTAGACAACATAAACTGGGAATGTTTACGCAGATAATTTTTCAAGATTTTGTCTAAATTGGGTGATAATTTTTGAAAATGTCGGAAGAATACTAGAAGCCACAACACTTTCATCTCAAACGCTGCCTTATTTCATGGAGTTTTAATAAAAACAATGTATGGTAGATAGAAATATTCTTCAATATTAAAACTACAAAAACTGGCCAAGTGCGAGTCGGACTCGCGCACCGAGGGTTCCGTACTAACCTGTCGGTACATAAGTAAAAATTTTTGTATGAGTAAGGCCTGTGTGCTCTATTCGTTCGTGAGGAAAAGGGAAGAAGGGAAAGATATCATCATATTAATTAAAAAAACTACTTACTCACTACTTACTTCTGGAACTTCCACTCGACCTAGAATCATGAAATTTCGCTGTGTTATACCATGTAAAGGACCAATGAGTTAACATAAATTTACATAAATTTACTGTTCACGACAAACCGTACGTATCCGGTTACGGACGTAAACAAAATACGGGCGTGTAAAATTTAACCGAGCTTACGTTCTTAAAAGAGGAACATAAAGTCGATTTTTTGATCTTTGATCCCTTTACGTAAGTTTCGCGGAAACAGTAAAATCTTTGAAGGCGCTTTGAAATGTTTAAGCTCAATATGTTAACCAGTTGGTAATATGATAATCGAAATGACACTGAGGATGTGTCAAACATTCCTTAATATAAAGGTTAACTATAAAATGAATGATGAAACTAATTTGAAACAATATGTGTTATATCAATAGCTCCACGGTTAAGGGAACGGACTCCACACTGAGGGTTTCGAACACTATCCATTGCACAAACTTACTATTTACTTTGTCTTACCACTAAATAAGGATATTGAAGGAGAAAGGAAATAGTGACTAAAATAGCCTCAAAAACAATTTGAGACTATAATCAAATTATCGCAAATAAAAACATTACTTTAATATTCATTTATTGAATAATTCAATTAATAAACATTCACTGCCATTGTCAGTCAAAGATCGTCAATATACTGTCGCAAATTATTGCTTCTGACATATTCTCTCACAGCGGGATATGAATCGATGACGTATTGAAACAGTATATCGTAATTAATGAGAAAAACTTTAACGTTTCTATCGAACTGATTAATTCTCAGTATATCTTTTGGACTGATGTTAAAACCAAAAATGTCTATGTTCAATCGTATGTGATTATTGTTGAAAGATTGAGCTATTGGAACAATGCCGCGATCAACCTGAAAATTTCATAAAAAATATCAATGACATGTTTGAAAAAGTTTTTTACACATTTGGATTCTATTATTTGTTTGTTTACAACATGCTAGACTAGACTCACTATAAGGCTAGAGCTGTATTCTTATATGAGAAGGGAAGTGTAACTTATATCGATTTTTGAAAATAAACATGTTATCAAAATTAAGGAGCCAGCGGGATTTGAGCCCACATCTCTTTGAATGTCGCGGTTAGAGCGTTCTACCAACTGGACCACGCATCCAATACCGCCAGCTTCGAAATTATGAATGATAACACATTTGATTTTTTACAACAGATGTGGGACCTGTAATGCCATCTAGTATATCTTGTAACGAGCACTAGCAGCTTCTCGAAAGTCAATTTTGGTCAATTATCTAGGTCAAGGTAAAAGGTAAACGAAGACCCAGTCGTAGACGCGTATCCTGGCTTAAAACCTTACGCCAATAGTTTAGCATGAGCTCTAGATGGCACTAAAAGAAGAAGATACATATAGGCTATGACATCCAAAGCCTACAAAAAGTCTACCTCAGACGAATAATTTTAGTTCAATACTAGAAATGAGGAGATCCGCAAAAGAACCAAAATTTCCGATGTAGCTCAATGCGTCGCAAACCTGAATTGGCAATGGGGCACATAGTTCGAAGAGCTAATGGATGTAAGAGTGGAATGGCGACCTCGCTAATGCAGTGGTCGCCTCCCACAACCTCCCACTTGGTAAACTGACGACATCTAGCGGATTGTTGCAGTTGGCTCAAGATTGTGACTAGCAGGTGACATTTATCTGTTGATGACTAAAATAAAGTAATGTATTATGAATATTTACCAAATATCGCAATACAATCTGGCTCACAGTCACACCGTATTTTTCAGCTAACTCTACTAATAAGGGATCTTCAAAAGTTGGTGGTAACGATAAATCATTCAAAACTCTTCGCACCATGAATCCAAAAGGTGAATACCCCATTACAACTATGTTTTTGCTTTGACAGTAAGCTACTCCCTCCAGATTCGCGTATGTAGGGTTTGTCTAAAAATTGACAATTATATTAATTTTTATATAAGTAATAATAAATGTTACTGTTTACTTTGGACCAACAGATGACTTCTTTGATGATAAGTGGAAAGCCATCGCCTATTAACAGAGCACCACTTTACAGGGCATGTAAACTTCCGTGGCGCAGTGGTATGCGTGGTGGATTTCTAAGATGGAGGCCCGGGGTTCGATTTCCAGCAGGCCGGGTTCAGATTTTTGGAATTAGTCCAAGTCTGGCTGAAGAAAGGTCTCAACCGTGGCTAGTTACCACCCTACCGACAAAGACATACCGCTAAACTATGTATTAGCGCTCCGGTAGGATGTCGTGTAGAAACTGAAGTCGTGTGGATATTATCCCAATTCAATCTTAGATTGCGTCATCCCTTACCACCAGAGATTCAGTCAAGGGCTAACTACCTGCGGTAAATAAATAAAAAAAAAACACGTCCTACAAATTGTTGGAATGGCAAAAGTTGTCTGAAAATTATTTTGGTAACCATGTCCTTCAAATCAGTCCACTGCAATACTCTAGAAGATAGAAATGTGCCAGTACTTCTCTGTGCTGTTAAATCCGTCCATGAATATGCTGTTCAAACTCAACGAGCTTACCTCAATTTGGCTAACAGCAGGCACGGTGTCCGTCTTAGCTAAGATCCTCGTCATGTATGTGCTGTTGAAATTCGAAAGACCGATCGACCTCGTCAAACCCATCCGCTTTGCATCTTCAAGCCCTTTCCATATCTCCACATTGTCATGATTCTTTTTTCCCAGCTAATTTTCAGGACAAGAATAAGCATAAAGATATAAGACAATCAGAGAATTGATTAAGTTATAAGGCCTAATTGCAATATCATGTCATTATTTACAAAATTTATGTCTTATTATACTCTGACGTGGATCTTGCTGACTCCGACATCATCTAAGAACATAAGACAGGTAACATACCACATTAATTGGAAGGTGTATTAGATACAAGTCCACGTAGTCTAGTTGTAGTCTTTTTAAAGCTCTTTTCACAGCTGGAACCACACCAGCCCGATTGACCACCGAGTATGGTAGCTGGAACATTCATCAACTAAAGAACAATGCCAAAATTTGCCCCAGGCTGTCCAAACTTATGCTCATATTTAACTGTTTCATTTAAATATACAATGAATTTTAAACAACTGCCCATGTTTCATAGCAATCACTTGAAAATATATCAAAAAAATAAAAATTTCAATCGATTTTTTGTGTTCTCGATCACGTGACCGTCGTCGTAGAATGAAAAGTCAACTTTTTCAACCTTCATAACTTTTTCCTGCGACTGCATAGCTACATACAACTTTGTTTTTCTGTAAATAGAAAATCTGCACTATTTAATGAAATATATATCATTACTGAGCAGTCTGGGGTACACTTCCATACATTTTTTGGTAGTATCCTTTCATCATGAGCTTCATTAACTACCACATATTTTTGGATTTCAAACTTAGACCTAATTGCCTAATTGGATAATGTTTGTCACTGAAACGATCACTAACAGAACTTGCTGCAGTTTAATGTGCTCTCCGATGCTCAAAAGAATAACTCCACTATTTCTACTTCTCCAGGCTGCTACAAAATTCTTAGAAAGGATTTCACAATGTTCTGGTCTTAATCCATAAAAAGATATTCACGTATTTTTTAAATTTTGAACTATACTTAATCTCATTACAATTACATAATGTTATAGAGCACTGACTCAAACGTAGTTAGATCAAAATTGAATTCAAGTTCCAGGATCAAAAATTCTTTTTTCAGATTAACATGCTTAAAATTACATACTGATATCATCCCATACTGAATTTTACTAACTTAAAATTTATGATAAGTTTAGGTTATTATAGTCAGCTGACTCGAATAACATCAAGCTCGCTGTTATGACCTTCAGTTTGTTACGTGCAGCCAAGTCAAGAACACTGCCGTGTAAGCGATGGCCTAAAAACCTGCACACTAAACCAGTCGCACGAGGCACTTACGCAGCAAGATCTACATGCAAGTCTCACGTGAACCGCTGCTACCTCTAAAGTTAGGAGCCTACGAGAATCACTTCTTAATCGATCGCCGATCACCTTAGGCTTAGCTAGGATGTAAAAGATCAATCGTGATCTTTAGTATGTAGAAGATCAATCGTTGATCTTTAGTCATGTAGTTTAATTATATTGTAATTAATTATTAATTAAATAATTATTACGTATCGTTGCATTTCTTTCCGAGCCCCTAGCTGCCCGCCTATACGTGAGTAGTTTGCATAAATTGTTGCGCAAAACCCGGAGCTTCTGCTACTCTTATATCTATCATAGACGTTTATTGTTTAACCTACGGAGCACCCCAACCAGAGCCACACATAATATTTTAATTACCTTAGTAGTAATGAACAAATCTTTTCGCTTCACAATACCTCGTCGCGTTACGTTAGCTATTGCCTCGCCAACCAAGTCCTCAGTTAGGTAAATATACGCGGTGTCTATATGTCTATATCCAGCTTCAATGGCTTGTATGGTAGCTTCTCGTACTTGAAATCTGTCAGCTCTCTGTAACATATCTATACTTTTAATAAATCTGTAACACGTCCAATTCTGTACATTAAAGACATTTATGAAATTTTTATTGGAGGGCACTATATAATCGATACTGAACCCAAAAAGTTATTTGTAAAATTTTTGTCTGTCTGTCTGTCCAGATTTTTGTCAGCCGCGTAACTACTAAATGGATTTCAATGAATCTTGGCACGATTTTAGTTCATATTGTAATAAATACTTTTTGTCGCAAAAATTAAAATAGAAGGGATTGTAATTGAAACGTTGTACGAAAATTTCGGTTTTTGACTCGGTATCGGTAGCTTTTTGGCTACTAGTGCCATATAATATACTATGACAGTATAGTACGAGTACGGTACGTGGCGATAAATCACTAAAAAGTAAAAAATAAAATTTTTTAACAAAAAATAGAACCGACTCAAAACGCACTAAAAAGTAAAAAATAACTGTGTCCTTTAGTTGCTTTAATTTACTTAAGCATATCTAGGAGTCGGTGCCAGCCAAGGTTTCTACTTTCAAGGACGTTACCTAGAACCCACAAACTGCTTTACTACGTAAAATAAATGTTCCTTAAACTTGGCTGGCACCGACTTCATAGATATGTTTAAGTAAATTAAAGCAACTAAAGGACACAGTTATTTTTTACTTTTTAGTGCGTTTTGAGTCGGTTCTATTTTTTGTTATAGAAGTTATGTTTATTAAAGTTAGTGAGTCCTCATTGCAGTGGAGTCGAGGAGGTTTTCGATTTAATTTAATTTAGTTTTAATTGGTTTTGTTTCCTATCTTGTATAATAAACTTAGTCAGTATAAAAACTACTAAATAAATATAAAATATAATGTGATTCATAGATTTATATAGGGGTTGAAAGTTCTTAATTCAAATCAAAATATCTTTAAAACAAACTTTTCCGCTTCATAATATTACTATAGTTATACGAGTAGATAATAATTACTTACGTTTACTGCATAGGCACCAAGGGCAGTGGCTGGTATCCAGTTCCCGTCGTTTAATTTCCGCCTTTCAGCTGAAACTCGGTATGACTCCACCTGAGACTGATAATAAGCGAACTCACAAGGTTGCTCAAAGATGTATTTGTTACCATAATATTTTTGTTAAGTTTAAATATGTTTAACACGTTCGCTGCGGCACCAATTTTTGCATACTTTCCGTTCCTGCGGCACGAGGTATAATCGGCCCGTACCGTGACCAGACGTTAGGGCGACACGCGGTCTATTAGACCCCACCTCCTTTTACAGACTAAAATCCATTTTCTGGCGCGAAATCAAAGATAAATGAGAATTTTGGTCCTTATTGATATAGACAGTGAATTGATGAACCCTAATCCACCGTCGCCCCGGGATCTGATGGCTAGTTTAAGAATTATTAGCAAAACAAAATATGGGATCTTATACACCTCGTAACGCACTGAAATAGGGCAAATTTTCGCTGAGATTAGTGATGGGAAAAATAATATCGACGTTTTTAAACTGTCTTAACTACTCAACGACTTGACCGATTCTGATCAATTATATCTCATTAGATCGTTTTAAGGGCAAAACCTGGCAAAACAACACAAAGCTATCAAAGGATACATTTTTTTTAATAATCTAAATTGTGCTTGAAGGCGCCATAAAGAAAAAAAAACCGGCCAAGTGCGAGTCGGACTCGCGCACGAAGCGTTCCATTCTATACCATTAAGAGGCACCTATTACAGACTTATTATTGGAAAATAATGGATCACGGTTTATGCATAAGGTTTATCTATCTATTTGTATATGAAAATCTTAATGCGGTTCACAGAATAGAAAAAAAAGGCAACCAGAAGTAGAAAAGAAACTGTCCTATTTATTCTGCCTCGGGCTCTGTTTCTGAGTTTTTTAAAATTAACTTCTTCTGACATCGTTTAGACATGTTCGGCGCTGTAAAAGGACGTGCTCTCCAATCGACGTGATGCACAACACTGGGTGCGGTACGAGCTCAGGGGGGATATGGGACGTTTTAGCCTCGTTCCGCACTGCATTAAAATTATGTTAATTCAGTGCGGCACGAGGCCTAAGACATCCGGTACCAAGGTTGGTACACCACCAAGTACGGAACCATTAGAGCATCTCAAATATATATTTATCTCTTTCCTACACTGGACCAAACCAAAGCTATGCCATTCGCACGACAGAGAAACTCACGTTTTTCCTTGCCGCACCACAGGGAAGTTGCATCAGGGGTGATTTAGGCCTCGCTTCGCAGTGAACGTGTTAAGTTTATATGTGCTACGATAGCGAATTAGGAATACTATGTAATGTAATTAATGTTTAATACCCTGTAATGTAATTTTTGTAATTTGTGAGTTTTTAGAAATTTGTTGACGACCTCCGTGGTGCAGTGGTATACGCGTGTATTTATAAGACGGAGGTCCTGGGTTCGATTCCCTGCGGGGCAGAATGAGGATTTTCTTAATTTGTCTTAGTCTGGCTGGTGGGAGGCTTTCGCCGTGGCTAGTTACCACCCTACCGACAAAGACGTACCGCCAAGCGATTTAGCGTTCCGGTACGATGTCGTGTAGAAACCGAAAGGGGTGTGGATTTCGTCCTACTCCTAACAAGTTAGCCCCTTCCATCTTAGATTGCATCATCACTTTACATCACGTGTGATAGCAGTCAAGGGTCAACTTGTAGTTGATAAAAAAAATTTAAAATATATAAATATAGATAATAATTATAATACAACGCCGATTGGTGCAGTCCTTGGATGGAGGTAGTGTGTACGCCACTCTGCTGTCTAAAATAGATAGCTTTTATTTTGTAAAGTAGCCGTGTTAGAGAAAGTTTCCTATTAGCATAGAATAGAGTATATATTTTATATTAAAAATTGGTTGTCTGTAAAGTCCGTTTACTGACGATAGTTGAACGTGACAATGTCTTAAGAAAATACTGATATTCCATCAGTATTTTGGTAGCTTTTAATTGGTTATTAAAATTTTTAATTTAAGTATATTTTTATAAATATTAATTTAAATTAATAAAATAATTGATTTTGATTTTATAAATTTATATTTTAAATCTATAATAAATATATTAATTTACAAATATATTAATTTTTAATTTAAAATAATATATTTAATAATTATATTTAATAGACGGATGTCGAACGCTGCCGAACGCAAAGGCCGATTGTGCTTTG
Source organism: Mycalesis mineus (assembly GCA_034621355.1). NCBI lineage: Eukaryota > Metazoa > Arthropoda > Insecta > Lepidoptera > Nymphalidae > Mycalesis > Mycalesis mineus. The sequence goes on along the minus strand of CM067888.1, from coordinate 15,955,126 downwards.
GCCGGCCGTCGCTCGTTCCGCGCTCTCGCTTGCACTTCAAGCCTTACATGGAACGCCTCAAAGCGAGGTAACGACGCATGACGTCATGTTTTTTCGTGCGTGCAGCCGGCTATATCGAATTATAAGTCGTTGTCACGTCAAAAAGTTAAAGTACAGCAAAATATTTTATTTTCTGAGCTACTACGTTGAGAGTGCGAAGTGCGCGCGTCAACGAGGCCTTGTTCAGTAGATTAGGAGTCATACCGGAGTTATGTTATTAATACTTACAGCACAAAATATTGCCAGCAGACAAATTAAAAATAACATTTTTCTTAGAAAATAAGTTAATTTTGGTCCACTTTATTATACTCTGTCATAAAAGATGACAATAATTCAATTAAATATTACTTAAAACATTATATACACATCATCCTATAGTAATTATTAAGATAACCGAAGTTAGCCTTGTATAACTATGTTATGAACCGAGTGATAAATTTAGACATTTTTAGGGTTCCATGCATACAGAACCCTTATAAGCTCACCTTATAATGAATATCGAAAAAGTAACCTAATTTTCAATCGAAAATTTGACCGTCAAAATATCAGTTTTTTACAAAAATTAGGTGTGCTTTCTGTTCGTTGGAATCTCTACTTTCCGATGGTGAAAGAATATATCTATACTACTATACTACTATAGTAAATCTTTTCAGAAAATGCAAAAACTAGGCTAACGGTTTTAACAGATGCAACGAAATTGCAGGTATGTAGTAAGCTCAGTTGAGAGTATATCTCGGTGGACTCCTCTGACTAGGATATGGAAGATTCACGATGCTCCCGAGACCCAATGGGTCCTACTGCGGTTTTTTTTTACTTTTTTACGAGCATGTTAGTAATAATAAGAAGAAACACTCATGTAAACTAGAAACTATGTAATTAACCTCATTTACACATGACCATCCTTTAACTTCTTCTATTAGCATTTTATGCATATGCATTATTTTTTTATGTATTAGCAATTGTCTGATAAAATTTTTGTATTATTTCGAGGAGAAAAATTTTATCAGACCGTCCATTAAACTGCTATGGCGTACAGTGGCATTCATTATGAGTACATTAACGGCCTACTAAAGGCCCCATTAAATTTAACCCCTTAGATTATGGTTTTAATTTAAGTATAAATATTTCTTATTCTTATAATATCCAAGGACGGTTTAAATACTTTATCACTATCAACTATGACTACATGTAATAAAATAAAGTCCCCTGCCGCATATGTATTTCTGTCTGATCGCAGTTTTTACCAATAGGTGTGATTGAAGAGCAATGAGAAAGGTTTTAATATGTTATTTGATACGATTTTGTGTAAATTTGCTGGAATATGACAAAAAATGCAGAAGTGTTTATTGTAACTGTTTAATGATCATATCATTGATCATATGATCATTAGAGGTCATATTAAAAGACCTAGTCGCTCCAGGGCCGATAACAGTTGATGGATCTACTGTCAAAGCTTTTTCTGAATATTCTTACCTTAGGCAAATTTTGCAATTGTGTAAAAACAGTTTTGAGAGAGAGATCGATCGGAGAGTACTTTCAAGTAGGATGGGCAGCATTTAGTAAACTTCGTCGGGTCTTCACGTCGCCTATACCACAGAGTCTATAGACAGAGATCTTGATCAGTACGTCCTTCCCGTGCCAAGACGTGGACACAGCAAGGCTGGTCCACAAAGTCAACAGTTGAGCTACTTGAAGTTTGTGGACTGTAAATTTCAGGAAGAAAAGTCCGGAATGGAGTAATTCGCCAAACTACTAAAATAACCGACATAGCTGTGTGATTAGTACTTTGAAGTGTCAGTGGGCTGGTCATGTTTGTCGACAGTTTGAACAATGGACGTTGGAGTCGTAAGGCCTTGTAGTAGAAACCGCGTCTCGGCGTGCAGAGTGTAAAGCGACTCCCGATCAGGTGGAGCGACGATCTCCGGAGGGTAGCTGACTTCGATTGGAGGCAAAGGGCTAATAATAAAGAGGGCTGGCGCCGCTTAAAAGAGATCTATGTCCTACATGGCTGCATGATGGCAGATGATAATGATGACATTATTTTGTATATAAAAATATTTTGTAAGTAACATCATACAATGTATGATGTTGATTACTAATTTGAATTAATATTATCAATAGCTCCACGGTAAAATGTCCGGATTTTGCACCGTGGGGTCATGGGTTCGAATTCCACCCTTTGCACCAACTTATTACTTTGTCCTTCCACCAACTCTTTAACTCAGTCTACGCGACTTAATGAAAGAGAAAGGAAATATTCGTCGTATTTAAATAATATGTCTAAAATAGCCTTAAAATTATAAGAAACTGTAATCAAATTCTCGCAAATAAAAATATTATTACTTTAATATTTATTTATTCAATAATTTAACTAAAATAAACACCCACTGCCGTTGTCGGTCAAAGATCGTCAATATATTGACGCAAATTGTTGCCTCTGACATATTGTCTCACAAAGGAATATTGGTCGATGACGAATTGAAACAGTATATCGTAATCAATGCGAAACACTTTGACGTTTTTATCAAACTGATTAATTCTGAGTATGTCTTTTGAACAGAGGGTAAAACCAAAAATATCTGCGTTCAATTGTATGTGATCATTGTTGAACGATTTAGCGATTGGAATAATGCCGCGATCAACCTGAAAATGAAAAAAATATATCAATGACATAATAAAGGAAATGTTGGACATGGCCTAGGCGAATATTCCTGGACCAAATTCAGGACATCTTAAAGAATGACCAAGTCAAGAGTTCCCTAAACACTCTAACTTGTATGAAAGGATTAATGAGAGTGGAAGAAGCTAAGGAAGTATGCAAGGATCGTCGCAAATGGAAGGATGTAGTCCCTGCCTACACTTAAGGGAATGTGGCGTATGTATGTTAACATAATTTATCACACTAATTTTAATAACTCATTAGAAGGTTAGAGCTCTATTCTTGTATAAAATTTATTTCTTACTTTTTAGTGATTTAGCGCCATGTAACGTACTGTCATAGTATATTATAATTATGGCACTTGTAGCCAAAAAGCTACCGATATTTACACTAAAACCGAAATCGCAAGTGTGCCTATAAAATTTAAAAAGTTCCTTCAATTTTCCCAGGATATCATCATCAGATCCTAACATGATGACTATGGGACTATATTGAAAGTGTACCCTTTCTAATAAAAAAAAGAATTATCAAAATCGAACATATCTGTAAAAAGTTATACGTGGTCATACATAAAATTGAACTCCTCTGTTTTTTTTCGTCGGTTAAAAAGGATAAAATGTAACATATAATGTATCTCGTAACGAGTACTATCAGATGGCTTCTGAAAAGTCAATTATGTCAGTAAGCAGATAATGAGCAGAAGGTGCTAGAATGGCGTAAAACGCAGTGTAGGTCGACCCCCAACTAGGTGGACTGACGACATAACATCGAGACAGTATTGTTTGGAGGTCCTTGCAAGAGAGCTATGTCGAGAAGGAGACATCTATCGGATGATGATCATGATGATGAAGACTAAACAATCTTGTAATGTATTATGAATATTTACCAAATAGCGCAAGACAATCTGGCTCACAGTCACACCGTATTTTTCTGCTAACTCCACCAGTAACGGATCTTCAAAAGTTGGTGGTAACGATAAATTATTCAAAATTCTTCGCACCATAAATCCAAAAGGTGAATATCCTGTTACAACGATGTTTTTGCTTTGACAGTAAGCTACTCCCTCCAGATTCGCGTATGTAGGGTTTGTCTAAAAATTGCCAATTTTATTAGAAACTATAAATATTATGACCTTACTAATGTACTAACCAAAAATGGCTATATGGTTAGTTTATACGCGGTAGAAGTGGGTGCCAGAGGTATACCAGCGAAGTCTCTCTATAAACTGCTGAAAGTTTATAGAGAGACTTACTAGAAGTGCAGTAAGCTCCATATTGGAACGAGTGTCCAAAGCTGCTCTAGTAGGGTCCTTCTGAATTTGGCTGGGCAGGGAGAATAACTTGAACAGATGAGGTGAGTGTTGACGCGCGTCACTAAGAGTACTCTTCTATACCTACACCCGTGTCACAAGTCTCGGGCTCTGTTCGGAGTTTTTCTCTCAGCCACGCGATGGACCCGGCACCCGCACGGTGAATCCATAGAATGCTAAGATATTCGTCTCTCTGTTACTGTTTACTTCAAACTTTTAGTCTGTTTACTTTGGATCAAACAGATGACCCACTTGATGATAAGTAGGAATCCATCACCTATAAACAGAGCTACACTTTGCAGGGCGTGCAAGAAATATGTTCCTCATAGTGCCTATAGAGAAACAATGAGCTTACCTCAAGCTGGCTAACAGCAGGCACGGTGTCCGTGTTAGCTAAGATCCTCGTCATGAATGTGCTGTTGAAGTTCGAAAGACCGATCGACCTCGTCAAACCCATCCGCTTTGCATCTTCAAGTCCTTTCCATATCTCCACATTGTCATGATTCTTTTTTCCCACCTAAATTTAAGGACAGGAATAAGCATAAAAGTTATACGACAAGAGACAATTGATTAAGTCGTACGGCCTAATTGCGTTGTGTTTTTATTTAGAAAATTTTTAAAAAGATCTAAATTTCTAATGATTAAAATACTTAATATTGTCTTTTTATATTCTGACGTGCTTCTAGCAGACTCCGACATCATCAATATCATCATTAATCATCTTCATTATCAGCCTATTAACGGCCCACTACAGGGCCAGCCTCCACGCTGCTCCAATGCGGGTTGGCGGGCTTAGGGTGATAATGTTTCATTTATTAACGGTCACTATCAGATGTTGATGACAGTGACCGGGACCGAGGGCTTAACGTGCTCTCCGAGGCACGGGGGTGTAACACCACCAACTCCCCGACTCCGGGCTTGAAATTTACTGAGAATTTTATAGAAGAATTATTCTGTGACCCGACCCAGGATTCGAACCCAGGACCTCGTGATCGAAGCCAGATAGGCTAACCACTAGACCAATGTGGCAGTCATAGTTATCATTATCATAGTTAGACTATTTTAATAACCAACTACTGGGTAAGCATCATTTCTCCTATAAATTATTATGGAACTTAGGTCTACAACATCATAAAAAATACTTTGAAATGGCCATTTAAACACACAAATATGTAAAGCAAAAATTTGAGTTATAATAGAACAAAAGACAGGTAACATACCACATTAACTGGATGGTGTATAAGATACAGGTCCACATAATCTAGTTGAAGTCTTTTTAAAGCTTAACATTCATCAACAAATGTTAAAAAACTTAATAACAATTTATTTACAAAGACATCAAATATGATCAAAATGAAACATTATTACAGTAATTACTTAATTAAACATTACAAGCACAGATTCTTACGATAGTCAAACAGTATGACTGCACAAGACTCGGACACTAAGGTGAATAATAACAATTATCCATAGGGGCATACTTTATAGCCTACCACCCACCATTTTTGCTCGACGAGTACAGCCCCTAGTCTATTATCTATAGTTTAAACGCGGTACCACAATACAGTAAATGAGGCCACTATATTGTCTATAGTCTTTTCAAACAGTATACAATGCTGCCAACACAAAGTTGTATCATAAGCTATAACGTTATCTACCACATATTTTTGGAATTAAAACTGGGACCTTAGAGCTAAAGCTGATAATGTATGACACTGAAACGATCACTGACAGATCCTGCCGGATTCTGCGGCTTAATACGCTCTTGATGCAAGGGGTGCATCCCAGTAGTACCCCCTAATTTTAGTTCTATAGAACTGTTGATACACCATATTAGTGCTTAGTGTCCCATTAGTTCTATATAGAACTAATGAGACAAAATTGAAGAAATGTCGATATCAACATCTTGTTTGTACGTTACATATAAATTACCTAGTTTTTATAAGTATAATATGGAATCTCTTTTGATTGCAATAATAAATGTCCACTTAAATTTGAGAGTATCTATAAACATACTATATCGAATACAGTTTTGCTTAAATTGAACAGAACGTCTTTAAAATGGTATTGAGGTTTTTAATATATTTTTTTTCTAAGCTGAATAGTTTGCGCGAAAGATACTTCCAAAGTGGTAAAATGTGTGTCTCCCTGTAACTTCTAAAATAAAAGAATATTTTTTTTAGACACAACTACTACTTGGTTTAACAACTTAGCTTTTGTCGCAAGGGACATTTTTTTGTTAAAAACAAAATGAAATATCAAATCAAAATAATATAAAGTTTATAACTTATATGGTATAAGTAAAGTCAAGAGCAAAAACTATACTACAGTACTATATAGAACTGTTGGGATATAATTTGACAGCACGGAAAATCAAGCAACAAAATTAGATGCACCCGTTTGTATAAAGCATGGTTTCAAAAACGCTGAAATTATATTTGAGAATATAGCAAATTGTTTTTGATGCATAATATTATGTTATTATGTTCCAAGTCACGGAGGTACAATGTTTCAAGACCTGTGGGGCAAGTGCGAGTTTTTCACCGAGCGACTGCGTAAAAACATTCTCACTCGTAACGTCAAATTATATAGAAAAAAAAGTGTTTACTCTCACTATAACTAGATGGCGCTACTCAAATTCCATATAAAGTTTGCGGTTACTGTTTTCGATATCGACACAGTAAAATCTTACACTAGGCACACTGGTCTTGATCCATATTTTTATATTCACGTCATATTTAAATTTTGCACTACACTCAACCTAAATACAATTACAAAATATTAGAGAGCACTGACTGAAACTTTTGAAGTGCAAAGATCAAAAATTTTGTTTTCAGATCAGCTTGCTCACCCAAAGGAATAAGCAACATAAAAGGTATCCTCCCATAAGGAAGGATACCTTTCACGTTGCTTATTCCTTCCACCAAGTAAGAGCCCTTTATATCAAAAAGGATTTCAGGGCAACACGTTAAAGTATTTAAAAATATCGATTTGACCTTAAAGTGAAGAAGTGGGAGACCTGAACTCTATAACCCTAAAGTAAAGTCATTTGCCGTGCTCGAGTATTTCATCAAAACCCTCGTGGTTTCCCATACTATAGCTTAGGCTATAATAATCAGCTCGCTGTTATCACCTTTAGTTTGCATGAAATATTGCGTAGAACCCGGAGCTTCTGTTCTTCTTAGATCCGATATAGACGTTAAGTGTACAACCTATTATCCCAACCATAGCTACAACCAATTTTAACATATTATTTTAATTACCTTAGTACTAATAAACAAATCTTTTCGCTTCACAATGCCTCGTCGCGTTACGTCAGCTATAGCCTCGCCAACCAAGTCCTCAGTTAGGTAAATATACGCGGTGTCTATATGTCTATATCCAGCTTCGATGGCTTCAATTGTAGCTTCTCGTATTTGGAATCGGTCATCATACTGTAACATATACGCACACTACACTGAGCTAGTCTTAGTTTTTGCATAAGGCGTCCCATACACGTAACTGCAACATTGACGATTCCTTAATATGGACAAAGGCCTCCGTGGAGCAGTGGTATGCACGGTGGATTTATAAAACGGAGGTCCTGGGTTCGATTCCCGGTGGAGCAGATTGAGATTTTTCTTAATTTGTCTTGGTCTGGCTGGTGGGAGGCTTTCGCCGTGGCTAGTTACCACCCTACCGACAAAGACGTATCACCAAGCGATTTAGCGTTCCGGTACGATGTCGTGTAGAAACCGAAAGGGGTGTGGATTTTCGTCCCACTCCTAACAAGTTAGCCCGCTTCCATCTTGCTGCATCATCACTTAAGATCAGGTGTGATAGCAGTCAAGGGCCAAGTTGTAGTCGATAAAAAAAAGGCACAATTATTTTCTAATTTATTTGTAGGATGAGATAGATTATTCTCATATCGATATGAGCTCGAATTCAACTTTAAAATTCACTAATATTCATTAATATTATAATAAATAAATAAAATAATAAATTCATTAATATTTACCTACGAATATTTTAGCAGTGCTTTCCGACTTGTTATACAAAAATCCTCCATAAATGTCAGTTACAACCATACAAACAAGCAAACACTTCCGCTTCATAATATTAGTATGGATATAGATATTTACTTACGTCTACCACATAGGTACCAAAGGCATTGGTCGGTATCCAGTTTCCATCGTTTAATTTCCGCCTTTCAGGTGAAACACAGTATGACTCCACCTGAGACTGATATTACATTTTGTAATATAAAATATATAACCATTTCTAAGCTAATAAGAATAATTTCTTTAACATGATAGATTTTACAAAATAAAAGCCACCGATATTTGACTAACGAGTGGCGTACATACTGCCTACTACGAGTACATCCAAGGCCGAAGGTTTGTTAACTACGTCTGAAAAATTGTTAATGCATTTTCGTTCTGATTTGTCAAAATACCTAGAAGTTTTTGATATATTGAAATTATTATCTCTGTTTAATTTTTATGTATTCACATTCATCAAAAAAGATATAAAGTAAATATTATAACTTACAGCACAAAATGACACCAGTAAACAAATTAAAAAAAGTAACATATCTCTAAGAAAAAAAATTAACTTTGGTCCACCTTATTATGCTCTGCCATAAAAAATGACAATAATTCAATTTAATGTTATTTAAAACATTATATACACATCATCCCATAGTAATTATTAAGATAACCAAAATTGACCTTGTATAGGTATGTTATGAACCAAGTGATAAATTAAGGCATTTTCAGGGTTCTGTACCTCGAAAGGATAAGACAGAACCCGATCACTTTCGTTGTCCGTCTATCTGTCAAGACCTTGGGAACAGGTGAACGTATCGAATTGAACTTTGTATTATATACGCATGTCTACAGATAGGTACAGTGCTACAAAATTATCTGGCTCGGTAAGAACGTCGCTCAGGTCGTTGTATCTGTCAACAGAGTTAACAATACCAAAAGAGTGGCAGCTGCGACGTTCCAGTTTTGGCCGCCGGGTCAGATAAGTTTGTAGCACTATATATAGTCACTTGTAGGTGTATAAAAAATTAACTTTATAAGTGAAAAAAATATGGCAGTTTTGGCACAAAACACCTGTATTTCGTACAAGGAGATCAAAATTTATAGGGACCTTAACATTAGAACTGCAATAATTAACATATTGAGTCGATGATTATTATTCCTATAGATTCAGTCAATGGTCCTACAACGAACAGCTTCAACCAACATCTTAAGAAACTTTTGCTACGTTATTGGATCACGGGTCGGATACAGAAGGCGGTGATTCTTAAGACGGCAGGTATAGCGAGGGGATTCTTCCTGATACGAACTGCGAAATCTGGAGCCCTGACCACGGTTTTCCCTACCACCTACAATATACCTTCTAGGCAACGCTTACCCCGAGGCCCGCCAGCAGGCGGCCTGGATTATAAAAAAAAAAATAAAAATAAAAAATAAAAATAAACTTTTATAAATTATTAAGAGTGTTTTGCATTGTTGAAAATTTTAAATATAATTGTAAGGAAATAAATAAATGATAGATTAGACAAACAACAAATCAAAAACAGAAACAGAGACTGGATTATTTAAAATTTTCTGGGTTTTGCTTACTGAAAATTTTAAACATAATTGTAAGAAAAAAATAAATGATAGACGTGCATTACCGTCATATACCAAGTACGGTATCATTAAAATATTATATTTATTTAAAGTACGTTATCAGTCATCCATAAATATCATGGACCGAGTTACAATTTGTGCGGAATCCTCGGTCGGGGGCAAGTCCAACTTGCACTTGACTGGTGTTTGTGTACACACAGGAAATATTGAACGCCATGAAGTCTTTGCTGTTTGCAAATAGGAAATAAACTATTTTTTTTATTTTATTTATATTATTTATATATAGTATTTTATTTATATATATAGTATTTTATTTATATATAATAATTACTCGCCCAACGGCAATAAAAATTAAGAATTGGATAACATAGCAAAACCTAACAGCAGAGACTTCATGGCGGTTAATGTGACATGGATGCAAACACAGAAAATGAGTGCAAAATTAGTTTTATCTATTTATCTATTATGGATATATGATGTGATATAACATGATCGGATAATATAAAAGTAATCAAACGGACTAGCCGCCGTGTTATTTTATTTTTAACCGACAAAAAAAAACTTCAGCTTTTCCGTTGAGAGCAACAGAACACTGTAAAACTGTAAAAGAATAGAGCTGTGAAATATTCCATCTCAAATTGTTTAAGTTCCTAATCCAAACATTGGATGCTGCTTAAAGGAATGGCCTTCTGGTGTCTGTATTTTCTGCCACCTACAATTTATGCGCCGTCAAGGCTAGATTACATTGGCATCTACTAGACAAGTGCAACCTAGACTTTATCATTGCCATAGCCAGTAACTAATTAGTTCACAATTTTAAGAATTGTAGAACTTCTTCATGACAAGAAGAAATCTGACTTTGACCTGAGCGAGAATAGACAGGGACCACCCACCGCCACTCATGGCCCTTGCAATTGCACCTAAAATACATTAGCTGCCATAAAGTCTCTGCTGTTAGGTTATCCAATTCCTGGTTGCCGTTGTGCGAGTAATTATTTTACTTCCTATTTGCAAACAGCAAAGACTTCATGGCGTTCAATATTTCCTGTGTGTACACAAAAAAAACAGACAAGTGCAAGTGGGACTCGCCCACCGAGGGTTCCGCACAAATTGTAACTATTGGACCATGATATTTATGATACTTTAAATAAATATAATATTTTTTATAATTTAGTTATCCAGATTTGTCTCTATACTTGAAGTATATGACGGTATGGCATGCTAATCTATCATTTATTTATTTTCTTACAATTATGTTTAAAATTTTCAACAATGCAAAACACTATTAAAAATTTATAAATAATCCAGTCCGCCTGCTGCGGGTCTCGGGGTCCAAGCGACCGGTGGTCAGGGCTCCAGAGTAAGGAATTCCCTCGCAATACGTGCCGTCTTAAGAATCACCGCCTTCTGTATCCGACCCTTGATCCAATAACCTAGCAAAAGTTTCTTTAGATGTTGGTTGAAGCTGTTCGTTGTAAGACCATTGATTGAATCTATAGGAATAATAATCATCGACTCAATATGTTAATTATTGCAGTTAAATGTTAAGATCCCTATAAATTTTGATCCCCTTGTACGAGATATAGGTGTTTTGTGCCAAAACTGCCATATTTTTTTCACTTATAAAGTTAATTTTTTATACACCTTCAAGTGACTATATATAGTGCTACAAACTTATCTGACCCGGCGGCCAAAACTGGAACATCACAGCTGCCACTCTTTTGGTTTTGTTGACTCTGTTGACAGATACAACGACCTGAGCGACGCTCTTACCGGGCCAGATAATTTTGTAGCACTATTCCTATCTGTAGACATGCGTATATAATACAAAGTTCAAAACTTTCACCTGTTCCCAAGGTCTTGACAGATAGAGGGACAACAAAAGTGATCCTATACGGGTTCTGTCTTTTCCTTTCGAGGTACGTAACCCTGAAAATGCCTTAATTTATCACTTGTACACACACTCATAACATACCTATACAAGGTTAATTTCGGTTATCTTAATTATTTCTATGGGATGAACTGTATATAATGTTTTAAATAACATTGAATTGTATTGTTGTCATCTTTTATGGCAGAGCATAATAAGGTGGACCAAAGTTAACTTTATTTCTTAGAATAATGTTACTTTTTTTAAGTTGTTTACTGGCGATATTTTATGCTGTAAGTATTGATCTTTTTTGTTGTAAGAATAACATAAAACAATAAATAGAGCGATTGGTGCACTGAGTAGTGGCCCTGCTATATGTAAGGCGAAGTCGATTTTTTAAAAGTAATAATTTACAGATCAAGCAGATTACCCACCTGATGGAAATTAGAAACCCATTGCATAAATAGAGCAACAGTTCGTAGGGCATGAAAGGAAGAAGTATATAAAACAGTGCCGCTCAGCGTCTGTATACTACCATCAACTATAATAGCGACTCAACTGTAGATCTAAACTGAATTGCAGTTTAGGTTATTATTACGCCACAACGTCAGCTGAGTGCCTAGTGTGAGCATTAGCCAAAAGAAATCGAAAACATCACATTAGCTTAACGGCAAATTTTATATGGAATTGAAGCAGCGCCGCTGGCAGTATCGAGAGAAAACTCAAATGGGTGTCAGTGTCATATAAAATTTGCGTTTACCGTTCTCGATATCGACGCGGTAAAATCTTACACTAGCCACACTGGTCGGTTTTGGTCTACAGTTAAGTCGCTATTATAGTTGATGGTAGGTATCCTGTGCATCAACATAAAGCGCAGGTTTTAAGTTTCGTGTGAATGTAAATGAACCGACAATCATGCCTTTAGTAAGATCATCAAACAAATATAATACATAAATAGTTACAATATAAGGAAGAAAGAAAGAAATTTTAATATCAGTTTAATATCAGTCTCAGGTGGAGTCATACTGTGTTTCACCTGAAAGGCGGAAATTAAACGATGGGAACTGGATACCGACCAATGCATTTGGTACTTATGTGGTAGACGTAAGTAAATATCTATATCTATACAAATATTAAACAGCGGAAGAGTTTGTATGTTTAAAGGACATTACCAAAATTTTCCCCAGGCTGTCCAAACTTATGCTCATATTTAACTGTTTTAAGTAAATACACAATGAATTTTAAACAACTACCCATGTTTTATAGCAAACACTTGAAAATATATCAAATATTTTAATCGATTTTTTGTGTTCTGAATCACGTGACCGTCGTCGTCGTTCATAACTTTTTCCTGCGACTACATAGCTACATACAACTTTGTTTTTCTGTAAATAGAAAATCTGCACTATTTAATGACATATATATTATATCATTACTGGCAGGCTAGGGTACACTTCCATACAATTTTTGGCAATGTCCTTTAGTAATCACTGAAACCGCTCAAATTGTAAAAACTATATTTGTATATGATAGTCAGACTAGAAATGGGTACAGGCATATTTAGGCATTATTATACCTATTATCGGAAATGAACTTTACTTAAAAAATTGTGCTTTCGTCCATATTATGGAATCTTCAATGTTGCAATTAGTTTTTGAACGGTGTATGGGACAACTAATACAAAATCTAAGACCTCAGTGTACTTTTATATGTTACAGTATGATGATAGATTTGAAATACGCGAAGCTACCATTGAAGCCATTAAAGCAGGATATAGATATATAGACACCGCGTATATTTACCTAACTGAAGACTTGGTCGGCCAGGCTATAACCAACGTAACGCGACGAGGCATTGTGAAGCGAAAAGATTTGTTCATTAGCACTACGGTAATTATGTTATTATGTCTATTAAAAATTGGTTAAGGCTACTGCTAGGGTGCTCAGTAGATTAAACAATCAACGTCTATGTAGAAAGAGGAGCAAACTGAGCTTTTGTTCCTCTTCCTAAGAATTTTTCGAGTAGCAGCTTTGAGAAGATGGTGGTGTGTTATAATTCCGTTCATCGTAGAGCACAATAAGCCACAGGATCTGACAGAATCTGTTAGCAATCGTTTCAGTGTCATATTAATAAATAAATAAATTCTTTATTTCGACCATCAATGGATCATATTATGGGTTAGTAACGAATAACTTAAAAATCTAGTGTTAGTAACAAAATATCTTATAATCTAATCTTACCTAACCTACGACAGGACCGATTTGCCAGCATATGAATCATAGAACAGTGATTCAAATACTGGCAATCTAACCTGTCAGAAAACGCCTTCAGAATACCGTTAGAGCTAGCCCGGACCCTACTCAACAGGGACGCACACCGCTGCTCATAGTCGTGTAAAAACAATTTACGCGAGCGTCGGCGAACATCCCTGATGGGCTGCAGGATCGAGGCAGCCCCAACAACATCCTGAACGCATTATTATATTGTACACGCAGGGCATTGAACTGCTTTTGCGTATAGTCGACCCACAGACTGCTCGTGTAAAATGAGGTGCAGTAGGCTTTAAAAAGTGATATTTTTACTAGCACTGTACAGCGAGCAAATCTGCGGACGATCATATTCGCCCTTACAGACAACATATTGGTTTGATATTATGAAGCTCTAAGGTCTACATTTGAAAAAAAAATAATAAATGGAGATAGTGACGAAGCTCATGATGAAATGAATTTGACGAATGTTCCAGCTCCCATACTCGGTGGTCAATCGGGCTGGTGTAGTTCCCGCTGTAAAAAGAGCTTTAAAAAGACTTCAACTAGATTATGTGGACCTGTATCTTATACACGTTCCAATTAATGTGGTATGTTCTGTCTTTTGTTCTATTATAACTCAAATTTTAACTTTCATATTTTCATGACGGTAGCTTTTTGGCTACTAGTGGCATATAATATACTATGACAGTATAGTACGAGTACGATACGTGGCGATAAATCACTAAAAAGTAAGAAATAAAAATTTTTAAATAAAAATAGAACCGACTCAAAACGCACTAAAAAGTAAAAAATATCTGTGTCATTTAGTTGCTTTAATTTACTTAAACATATCTATGAAATCGGTGCCAGCAAGTTTACATTTATTAACGTAGTAAAGCAGTTTGTGGGTTTTAGGTAACTTCCTTAAAGAAGAAACATTGGCTGGCACCGACTCCTAGATATGCTTAAGTAAATAAAAGCAACTAAATGACACAGTTATTTTTTACTTTAGGGCGGTGTGCATAGACTTTACATTAAACGTCGGTTAAATGAACGGCCGATAAACAAGGAGCGTTTATTTACTGTTCATAACACGCATTCCGATTTCGGTTTATTAACCGGGCGTTTGAACGAACGGTGAATGAACGATTTGTGAAAAATATTACTTAATCAAATGTAAATGTTTACTTTTGAATAGGACTGACGCATATATCAAAGAAATCTCAATTTGGCATCGTAACAAATTTTGTAGACACAATTTGCTATTTATGTCACTTTCCAGTGCATGTTAATTTATTTTTAATAAATTTAACGGCCTGGAATCGAGTCCTTTATGGCCGCATGTTAATTTGTCAAAGAAGATATATAATCACATTATTATCTACGTTGTTATTCTGTGGGTGGTAAATTTTGTGATAAATCAAAAAGTAAAGTAATAGGTATACTAAAATTTAAAGTTATATTGTTTATTGCACTGTTAGTTTATTTTTAAAATTAATACTACTTCAAAAAAGCGTCATCCAATTTTAGTAGAAAAATAAAACAAATTTCTTGATTAAATTAATACAAAAATATACGAATATATACTAGAAAATAAGTAGATAGACAGAACAACAAATGCTAGGAAATCACTATAAATCAAATATAGATTAGATAACCTAGAAATGTATCTGTCAAACTCTGTAACCGAGGGATAACCGGGGAATGCGAGCTCGGTTAAGATAACCGCCCGGTTTACGTCCTTAACCGGCGTGCGGGTTGTCGTGAACAGTAAATTTATAGTAACCGGCGGTTAGCTCATAAGCTAACCGCCGGTTACTTTAGGGCGGTGGCGGACGGTTATCATAATAACCGTTGGTTATGATAACCGAAATCTTGATGCACACAGGCCTTAGAGTCGGTTCTATTTTTTGTTAAAAAATTTTATTTATTACTTTTCAGTGATTTATTGCCACGTAACGTACTCGTTCTATACTGTCATAGTATATTATACGGCACTAGTAGCCAAAAAGCTACTGACACCGAGACATAGACCGAAATCGCTGTAAGCATGCCTCCAAAATTTTAAGAGTTCCTTCAATTTCCCCAGGATATCATCATTAGATCCGAACATGGTGACAATAGAACTATTTTGGAAGTATGCCCTTTCCAATAAAAAAAGAATTATCAAAATCGGACAACTCTGTAAAAAGTTATGCGTGGTCATACATAAAAAAAAATAAGAAAAAAATACGTGTCGAATTGAGAACCTTCTCCGTTTTTTTCGTCGGTTAAAAATAGGCTGACTATGATAATGATGATACCGGAGTCAGAAAAAAACACGTCAGAATATATCAAAATATAAGAAGACAAATATAGATCTTTTAACAAATTTTCTAAATAAAAACATGCAACTTGCAATTAAACCATATAACTTAATCGTTTGTTTGATTGTCTTTTAACTTTTATGCTTATTCCTGTCCTTAAATTTAGCTGGGAAAAAAGAATCATGACAATGTGGAGATATGGAAAGGGCTTGAAGATGCAAAGCGGATGGGTTTGACGAGGTCGATCGGTCTTTCGAACTTCAACAGCACATACATGACGAGGATCTTAGCTAATACGGACACCGTGCCTGCTGTTAGCCAGCTTGAGGTAAGCTTAATTTCAACACCAAATCAGATCTGCCTCAGATCGATGGACATAGGGCGGTATGTACAACGTGTTTTTTGCATGCTACGTGTAGCTCTGTTTATGTTTAAAGCAAATACTAACACTTATTGTTTCTAATAGAGAAATATAAATTGGCAATTTTTAGACAAACCCTACATATGCGAATCTGGAGGGAGTAGCATACTGCCAAAGCAAAAACATCGTTGTAACAGGATATTCACCTTTTGGATTCATGGTGCGAAGAATTTTGAATGATTTATCGTTACCGCCAACGTTCGACGATCCCTTATTGGTGGAGTTAGCCGAAAAATACGGTGTGACTGTGAGCCAGATTGTCTTGCGCTATTTGGTAAATATTCATAATACATTACAAGCTTTTTAGTCATCATTATCATTATCATCAGCCAATAGATGTCTCCAGCTGGACATAGCTCTCTTGCGAGGACCTCCAAACAACACGGTCTTGATCAACTGCATCCAGCGGCTACCTGTACCCCGCTTGGTGTTGTCAGTCCACCTTGTTAGGGGTCGACTACTGTGTTTTAGCGAGGTCACCATTCTAGTATCTCTTGGTTGTTAACTGTTTACTGACATAATTGACTTTTCAGAAGCAATCTAATAGTACTTGTTACAAGATAGAGTATAAGTTACACTTCTCTTCTCATATAAGAATAGAGCTCTAAGCTTCTAGTGAGTCATCGAAGGTAGTCTTAAAATTTATGTTGATATACCCTCAGACGCCTCATTTCGATAAATGTTGGCAGAAACTGCTTCCTTCCATTTGCTACGGTCCTTGCATACTTCCTTAACTTCTTCCACTCTCATTAATCCTTTCATACGAGTTCGTAGGTACTCTTGACCTGACCTTTCTTTAAGATGTCCTGAATGAATTTGGTCCAGGAACATTTACTTAGGCCTTCCCCATCCAACATTTCCTTTGTTAAGTCATTGATATATTTTTTTAATTTTCAGGTTGATCGCGGCATTATTCCAATCGCTAAATCGGTCAACAATGATCACATACGATTAAACGCAGACATTTTCGGTTTTACCATCTGCCCAAAAGACATACTCTGAATCAATCAGTTCGATAGAAACGTTAAAGTTTTTCTCATTGATTTTTATTTGCGAGAATTCGATTATAGTCTCTAATACTTTAAGGCTATTTTAGACAATATTTCCTTTCTCCTCCTATAAGTTGCTTTGACTGTTAGTCAGTTAGTGGTAAGTTTCAAAGTAGTAAGTTTGTTCAACGGAAGGCGATAGTGGTGTGGTGGTGGGTTGCCGTGAAGCTAATGTTAATATTGTTTTTTAAATTAGTACATAAAACTTTTGAACCGACGAAAAAAAACGGAGGAGGTACTCAATTCTACTAAACACCAAATAGATAACTGAAAGAATAATTAACAGCAGTTTGCACAAATTAATTATCCGAGTTGTCTAGGTTAAGCTATTAGTAAAGTACAACGTGTGCACCGCGCCAAGCCAGAGCAAAGACTGCCCACCAGTTGTAGACCCGCTTCTTTTATACAAGTTAGAATAACTCAAGTAGTGGGGTGAGTGGGAATATCGAACGATGCGTCGCCGCAAGGGAGCGTGGCTGGTGCACGTAGAGTTCACAGATTTCTTTCTAGTCGCGTACGGTGACGCAGGCGCCATCATGTATATATTTTATTTTTCTCTATGACCACGCATAACTTTTTACAGAGTTGTCCGATTTTAATTTTTTTAGAAAGAGCACACTTCCAATATAGTCACATAGTCATCATGTTAGGATCTGATGATGATATCCTGGGAAAATTGAAGGAACTCTTCAAACTGTATAGGCACACTTGCAGCGATTTCGGTCTATGTGTAAGTATTGGTAGCTTTTTGGCTACAAGTGCCGTAAAATATATTATTACAGTATAGTACGAGTACGTTACATGGCGATAAATCACTAAAAAGTAAGAAATAAAATTTTTAACAAAAAATAGAACCGACTCAAAACCCACTAAAAAGTAAAAAATAAATAACTAAATGATACAGTTTTTTTTTACTTTTTAGTGTGTTTTGAGTCGGTTCTATTTTTTGTTGAAAATTTTTATTATACTTAACTTTTATATATACGAGTAATTACTGTTGCTCACTTCGTCCAAACCATAACCTTATCCTAAAAAATCCTTCTCATAGTACTTCGTTCCTTTCTATATCCTTTACTGTCAATGCCGTCAGGCTTTAGAACTCCCTCCCTCTTCATATCAGGCGTGCGAAATCTTTACCTACATACAAGGGACTTTTAGCTAAACATTACTATCCACCTTAAAATGTTACAGAATACTTCCAGTGAATTTTTATGTTGAACATATAGATGAGTAGTGTATTTATTGTATATATTGTATGTATTATAATATATATATTTATTTTACATTTTACATGTGTATTTATGTTTATTTATTTATTTATTTATTTTTAAATGAGTGTTTATTATTTATAAGTAATTTTATATTTAAGTTATGTATAAAGATTTTAGTTTCCTATGTTTTTTTTATCGACTACAAGTTAGCCCTTGACTGCTACCACACCTGATGTTGTTCTTTAAAAGAAATATTACTAATTATTTATAAGAACCTTGTAGTTCCACGTTTCTACATGCAACATATGTATGCAAAACAGGTATGAAACCTATTTCGTTGACATTTCATTTTGGTAAAACTATTAGTAGGTCAGATAATATAAAAACTAAATGCTGTAAAATTATTTATTAATCCTCCCGACAAACTGATAAAAAAATTTTAACAAAAAATAAAAACGCCTTCAAAACGCACGAAAAAGTAAAAAATAACTACGTCATTTACTTACTTTGATTTACTAAATCACATCTAAGAAGACGGTGCCATCTAAGTTAAGGTAAAGTCTTTGAAGTAGAAAGCTCGGGTGGCACCGACTTCATAGATGTGATTTAGTAAATCAAAGTAAGTAAATGACGTAGTTATTTTTTACTTTTTAGTGCGTTTTGAAGGCGTTTTTATTTTTTGTTAAAATTTTTTTATTTCATACTTTTTAGTGATTTATCAACAACGAACATTCTAAAGAACCTACTCGAACTAAACCATAAGTACCAATATTCACTAGCTAGTTATAACATTCCGACATCCCTGCAAATGTGCCTATAAAGTTTGAAGAGTTTCCTCGAGTTTTCGTAAATCTCATCATCGGATCGTGACTTAGTAAACATTAAACCAACTGGAAACTATAACCTATCAAACTTCTCATTGAGACATATTAATCGAGCCCAATCACAAAGTAGCTACTGTAAACCATTAAAGAGCTCCCGCAGCTGTCCTTCTTCTTCATCGCCAGACCCTCAATGACAGTCACAGCCCATCTAAATGTAAAGTTCTCATTGGGACAAATTAATCGAGCCCAAACACAAGGTAACTACTGTAAACCGTTAAAGAGCTCCCGCAGCTGTCCTTCTTCTTCATTGCCGGACCCTCAATGACAGTCACAGCCCATCTAAATGTAAAGTTCTCATTGAGACAAATTAATCGAGCCCAAACACAAGGTAACTACTGTAAACCGTTAAAGAGCTCCCGCAGCTGTCCTTCTTCTTCATCGCCGGACCCTCAATGACAGTCACAGCCCATCTAAATGTAAAGTTCTCATTGAGACAAATTAATCGAGCCCAAACACAAGGTAACTACTGTAAACCGTTAAAAAGCTCCCGCAGCTGTCCTTCTTCATCATTGCCAGACCCTCAATGACAGTCACAGCCCATCTAAATGTAAAGTTCTCATTGAGACAAATTAATCGAGCCCAAACACAAGGTAGCTACTGTAAGCCGTTACGGAGCTCCCTTAACTGTACTTCGTCTTCATCGCCAGACTCTCAATAACAGCCGCAGCCCATCTAAATGTAAAGGTCTCATAAAGATAAATTAATCGAGCCCAAACACAAGGTAGTTACTGTAAACCGTTAAAGAGCTCCCTTAACTGTCCTTCGTGTTCATCTGCAGACCTTCAATGACAGTCACAGTCCATCTAAATATAAATTTCTCATCGAGACAAATTAATCAAGCCCAAACACAAGGTAGCTACAGTAAGCCGTTATGGAGCTCCCTTAACTGTACTTCGTCTTCATCACCAGACCCTCAATGACAGTTACAGCCCATCTAAATGTAAAGGTCTCATCAAGACAAATTAATCGAGCCCAAACACAAGGTAGCTACTGTAAGCCGTTACGAAGCTCCCTTATTGTACTTCGTCTTCATCACCAGACCCTCAATGACAGTCACAGCCCATTTCAATGTAAAGTTCTTATCAAGACAAATTAATCGAGCCCAAACACAAGGTAACTGCAGTAAATCGTCAAGAAGTTCTCTTATACGTAGATCGGCTCCATCATCAGATCGACTCCAGATCGACCTTCATCAAATTGTAGTGCTTTTAAATACTTACCAGACAAGTTAACAAACGTACTTGTTGTTGCTACAATTTTTGAAAGTTTCCCTCGGTTTCTCCAGGATCTCATCATCAGATCCTGGTTTCCTGGTCATGGTACCACCACCGGACTATCTACTTTTCAACGAAAAAAGAATTATCAAAATCGGTTCATAAACGACAAAGTTATGCGCGAACACACATAAAAAAATATATATATATATATATATATATATATATATATATATATATATATATATATATATATATATATATATATATATATATATACGGTCGAATTGAGAAACTCCTTTTTTTTGAAGTCGTTTAATAAATAAAATACAAAGTAACCGAATCATTACTAAGTTACGTCCCCTGCATGCAAGCTTGGGAAGAGCCTTTTTGATTTCAAAAATATTGTGACTGGCACTGCTCTAAATCAGTTAAGTGCAACTACGGAAACCTTCCACCGGCCGGTTTTTGTAAATTATTTAGAGCTTAGGTAGAGTGAAAAGGTAGTATTTATAATACAAACAGTAAAACACAGGGTAAGGTTCGACATTTATTAAACAATTCAACTAATATTATAATAATACTCGTAAAATAAGCTATGCTTACTTTGGAGCTGGATGGCGATGCGTGAATTGTTCAAATATATATAATATATATAGTAATATTAGCACCCAGCACCTCGTCTTCAAATATCCTCATAAAATTGTTGTAAATTATTTCGTCGAACAAATCTCCTGAGCTCCGGATATTCCTCACGAATAAGTTGAATCTGTCCTTCGTAATCATATTTGTAAACTTTTATGTTTCTGTCGAACTGATTGATTCTGAGTATGTCTTCTGGGCTGATGGTGAAATCAAAGATGTCTACATTCAAATCTATGTGATCATTGTTGAACGATGTAGCGATAGGTACAATGCAGCGATCGACCTGAAACATTTATGTTAAAATATAATCGGATTCTCTCCAACATCTAATCACAGGATACCTACCATCAACTATAATAGCGACTCAACTGTAGACCAAAACTGACCAGTGTGGCTAGTGTAAGATTTTACCGCGTCGATATCGAGAACGGTAAACGCAAATTTTATATGACACTGACACTCATCCATTTGAGTTTTCCCTCGATACCGCCAGGGGCGCTGCTTCAATTCCATATAAAATTTGCCTTTACGCGAATGTGAAGTTTTCGATTTGTTTTGGTGAAAGCTCACACTAAGCACTCAGCTGACGTTATTGCGTAATAATAACCTAAACTGCAATTCAGTTTAGATCTACAGTTGAATCGCTATTATAGTTGATGGTAGGTATGCAGATAATTCTGACGAAAGTAAATGACATGATCGTGCGTAAACATTATGACCAGGTTATTATTAATCCGTTCCAAGAAATCTAATATAAATAAATAAATACTTCACTTCTTATAAAAGTGATTTGACAACACTGTTGCGATGTGGATTGGCAGGGTTTAGAATTGTAACATTCGACTCTCTAATACTCTGGCTGTATATTAATGATGATAAGTCTTGCTGCGAGCGGAGAAAACCTGGAGCTAATGACTGAAGCCAAAAATTACTTCACGAAACCAGTCATTGGTGGTAAGACACGAAGGCTTACCACTAATGATTCTTCAACTGCAGATAACCATAAAAACATTCCAATACTCGTATATTCATGACAGGTCTTCATAATTCCCCAAAGAGAATTAACACGCATGCTGTTAATGCCATCGACCCATAATGAATTTCTTCAGTAGACTATACTAATGCCAAACACGATTGAGAATGCTTATCAACAAACAAATTTAAAATGAAGGTAGAAACTACAACACATTTTATGCCTAATAAATTAAAAATTATGTTTTGTTTTTTTATAAAATCTTATTTAAAAGATATCGAATATATTAATAAGTTTTAAGCTTACTTACCTAATTTATTCTCATGAATTCGTCATTAACAATTTAATTAAAAAAATTAGGTGCAAAATTACTAGTAATTTCTACCTTCATTTTTAATTTGTTTGTTGACAAATATTCTCAGTCGAGTTTGGCTTTAGTATAGAACTAAACAGTTAAGTAAAAAAGTTGAGAGGTGTCAAGGGACACCCGGATGGAACGAAGTTGTTATATATTTTGGACGTGTTCAGGGAGACGTACGTGTTTGTTGTTTGTCTTCCCGCGGTGTGTGTTTTGGAGTGCCGTCGAGACGACGACAGCACAGAGCAGCAGCGCAACACAGGTGGCTTTTCCTTCCCAAGCGATACAATAGCTTACTACAGCAAAAAGTGTCGTTACAACTTTTCGTGAGAATTTTTTCCGTCTAGCCCCCTTTCACAACGCGCTATAAGGAACTTCGTTATAAAATAAATTAGGTTAACTATTGAAAAATATTTACCAGATATCGCAAGACAATCTGGCTCACTGTCACTTTGTATTTTCTGGCCAACTCCACCAACAAGGGATCGTTGAATCTTGGTGGTATCGATAAATTATAATAAAACCTTCGCACCATGAAACCAAACGGCGCATATCCTGTTACAACAATGTCCTTGCTCTGGCAGTAAGCTGCTAATTCCAGATTCGCGCATGTTGGGTTTGTCTAAAAAAAATTGGTTGTCTGTAAAGTCGGTTTACTGACGATAGTTGAACGTGACAACGTCTTAAGAAAATACTGATGGAATGGTAGCATTTAATTGGTTATTAAAATTTTTAATTTAAGTATATTTTTATAAATATTAATTTAAATTTATAAAATAATTGATTTTGATTTTATAAATTTATATTTTAAATTTATAATAAATATATTAATTTATAAATATATTAATTTTTAATTTAAAATTAATATATTTAATAATTATATTTAATAGACGGATGTCGAACGCTGCCGAACGCAAAGGCCGATTGTGCTACTTTGTCGCTCGTTCCGCGCTCTCGCTTGCACGTCAAGCCTTACATGGAACGCCTCAAAGCGAGGTAACGCCGCATGAGTCATGTTTTATCGTGCGTACAGCCGGCTCTATCGAATTATAAGACATAGTCACGTCAAAAATTAATAATACTTTAATTTCACTATATATTGATTATTTATTTTCAAATAATACCATGGCATTGCATTGCTACAAGAACTCAGGCTTCCTTATTTAAAATACCGCATCTTGGTTGCATTGTTGATAGAAGCCTCGGAAGTGCAAGCCGTATTAGGTGCGTCTGAACACTACCTAAAAAATTCAAAGAGCTTACCTCAATCTGGTCAACAGCAGGCACGGTGTCCGAGTTAGCTAATATCCTCGCCATGAATGTGCTGTTGAAGTTAGAAAGACCGATCGACCTCGTCAGACCCGACCGCTTTGCATCTTCAAGCCCTTTCCATATCCCCAAGTTATCGTGACCCCCTATTTCCAACTGAATTTGAACAAAACATAAATGATAATTTTTTTATTAAGAGATTATTTATATTTATAATATAAGTCACTTTAATTTGGACATCTCATTAAAAGCATAAACATGAAGAAAGGACCGGTATATGGAAACGGACAAGTACTATATCTGTCCTTATCTCTTGTAAGCAAAAATGTTGTCAGGTTTTCAAGAATGATTCATTTGTTTTTTTTTGTTGTTTAGATAGCTTAACTATAGAGAATATATGTACTCGAAATATATATACTGCGTCATCGTACGCGACTGGAAGGAGGTCTGTGAACTGCACGTGTACCAGTTTCATCTTCGTGCCTGCCCCACTGCTTGAGTCGTTCTAATTTGTATAAAAGGAGCGGGTCTACAACTGGTAGGCAGTCTAGGCTCTGGCGTGGCGCGGTGCAGACGTTGTACTTTGCTTATCGCTTAACCTAGACAACTCTGATAATTAATTTGTGCAAACGAATTAATTATTACTCTCAGCTTGTGTCGCGGTGTCTTGGGGTTGCTGTTAATTATTCTTTCAGTTATCTATTTGTGGTTTAGTTATAATTACTTGGAATACAAAGGCCTAATTTGTTTACAATGTCCTACCCTCTTTCGACAAATTTGGCTGGGCAAGGAGAATGACTTGAACAGGGGAGGTGAGTGTTGACGGCCGTCACTAAGAGATCTCTTTTAATTCTACACCCGTGTCACAAGTCTCGGGCTCTGTTTGGAGTTATTCTCTCAGCCACGTTCGGAGTTACTCTCTCAATTTGAATATGATTCCAGTCTTTATACCTGCGACCAAAAGGCAATTCTTCTTTCGACATATATATATATATATTTTTACGATGATCTATATTATGATTTAATCTGTGTGCTGGATCCATAGCGGACTCCGTACCGAACTTTTCCCCAGTCACCTGCTAGACTGAGGCTTTGTGCCTATTAATTTAATAGCTAGCATGAGTTATAGAGAAAAACTTAATAATTATTAAGTTTGTAATACCATCTTGTAGTATCAATCCATGTGTATGTTTTGTGAACAAATAAATAAGTATTATATTCTAACTAGAAAACGTCCGCGGTTTTATCAGCACAGTTTTTTTCAATTTTGGGATGAAATATGATCTTTGTGTTATTCTGACATGTAAGTAATAATAGGTAGTATTATTGGCCATTCCGTAGTTTTTACGTATAAATTTTTTTAACAAAAAATAGATATGCTTAAGTAAATTAAAGCAACTAAATGACACAGTTATTTTTTATTTTTTAGTGCGTTTTGAGTCGGTTCCATTTTTGTTAAAAAATTTTATTTCTTACTTTTTAGTGATTTATCGCCACGTAACGTACTCGTCATAGTATATTATACGGCACTTGTAGCCAAAAAGCTACCGATACATACACTAAAACCGAAATCGCTGCAAGTGTGCCTATAAAATTTGAAGAGTTCCTTCAATTTTCCCAGGAATATCATCATCAGATCCTAACATGATGACAATGGGACCACCGTGGAAGTGTGCCCTTTCTAATAAAAGAATTATCAAATCGGACAACTCTGTAAAAAGTTATGCGTGGTCATACATAAATATATATATATATATTATATGTGTCAAATTGAGAACCTCCTCCGTTTTTTTCGTCGGTTAAAAAGAGTAATATCCATCCATACATACAAACTTTCGCCTTTATAGTACTACTAGAGGACACCCGCGGTTTCACTCGCGTAGTTCTCGTTCCCATGGGGATTTCGGGATAAACTGTGGCCTATGTATTATTCTGATATGTAAGCTATATTATTGTGAAGTTTCATCAAAGTGTATTCAGTAGTTTTTGCGTGAAAGTGTAACAAACATCAATCCGTGCAAACAAAAACCAGCAACGTACGACATCAACTGGATGGTGTATCAGTATCAAGTCCACATAATCTAGTTGTAGTCTTCTCAAGGCTCGTTTCACAGCCGGCACTACGCCAGCGCGATTAACAACCGTGTATGGCAGCTGGAACATTAATTTTGTTCATATTTATATTCCCAAACAAATAGCTATTAATCATAGTTATAAAGTAAACAAAGATTTTTTAACAAAAAATAGAACCGACTCAAACGCGCTAAAACGTAAAAAATAACTGCGTCAATTAGTTGCTTTAATTTATTTAAGCATATTTATGAAGTTGGTGCCAGCCAAGTTTAAGGAACATTTATTTAACGTAGTAAAGTAGTTTGTGGGTTCTAGGTCCTTAAAGTAGAAACCTTGGCTGGCAGTGCTGGCACCGACTCATAGATATGCTTAAGTAAATTAAAGTAACTAAATGACACAGTAATTTTTTACTTTTTAGTGCGTTTTGAGTCGCTTCTATTTTTTGTAAAAAAAAATCATTTCTTACTTTTTAGTTATTTATCGACACGTAACGTACTCATACTATACTCTCATAGTATATTATACGGCACTGGTAGCCAAAAAGCTACCGATATTTACACAAAAACCGAAATCGCTGCAAGTGTGCCTATACAATTTGAAGAGTTCCTTCAATTTTCCCAGGATATAATCATCAGATCCTAACATGATGACTATGGGACCATATTGAAAGTGTACCCTTTCCGTTTTTTTTCACTCCGCACCACTACCTCGCTCTGCTCCTGCGGACAGGCAGCCTTAAAACCTGGATACTAAGTCACAAAAGTGGATCTAACTTTTCTTTTTGTCTCAAAATTATTTTTATCATTTATAGTCAGCATACTGTTATAAATTTTAACTTTTGATCTTCAGATTGCGTCGAGGACAAGATGGAAATGAAATAAAATGGATATTACGCGTTAAATTCCTCTTTGTGCTTTGGCGCAAAATCTAATTTTTAATGAAGTTTTACCTTAGTAGTAATGAACAAATCTTCTCGCTTCACAATCCCTCGACACGTTACATTAGCTATAGCCTCGCCAACCATGTCCTCTGTAAGATAAACAAACGCTGTGTCTATGTGTCTGCATCCAGCTTCCATAGCATGTATGACAGCTTCGCGTATACGTGGCCTGTCATTCACCTGCAACATTGAAGGTAACATAATTAAATTATTATTATAAAAACAAAAAACCCGACTGCTTAGAAGTTATGAACTGAATAGAGAAAAACAAGGATCACTATATCTGTATAAAATTCTAAATACTTTATGGTGCTGCAAACAGGGACAAAATACTTTAACCTGTGGAGAAAGAAAGATCTACCAAAACTACGTTTGTCCCCGCCTGCAGCACCATAAAGTATTTAGAATTTTATACAGATATAGTGATCCTTGTTTTTCTCTTTTCAGTTCATAACTTCTAAGCAGTCGGGTTTTTTGTTTTTATAATAATAATTTTATTTGTGACTTTTTAGTTTTAGTTTATGGTATAGAAATGAGACCGTACACTTAGTACACTTTTTGCCATTTTTTGTTAAAAAGGTAATATGAACATGATATGATATTTACATTTTTGAAATGGTCTTTTTACGACCTTTCAATTGGTATCCATATTGCTAAGATAAAAGAAAAAAATACACATATTCCCCCATTTTTCCCCCATTTACAGCCGCCATTTTGAAAATTTATATAGCCTATGTCACTACCACAATTCTGACGAATTCAACGACACCTCACCTGTCAAAATCCGTTCAGTCGTTTAGGCTGTAGCGCGTGCCGAAGAAATGGACATACATACTTACATATATACACACATACGCTCGGAAAACATAACCCTCCTTCTGACGCAGTCGGGTAAAAACAAGTAGTCTTAAAATAATTTTTTATGTTAAGCTGTTGACTATTATTAGAACGAAGTTTCTAATCGGACCGAAAAAGTGAATAAGACTTTATTCCGACACTTACTTCGTCTTGGGCGAGCAAAAGGGGGAAAGACAAATTAGCCTTTGATTGCAATTATACCTGATGGCAATAGACGATGAAAGGAGAATGCCAGACAATGTATAGAACTTTAACCCACTAATAAAAACATATTGTACAACATTGTATTATGCATCATTTTATTGCATTTTTTTTACTATTTAATACAAATTACATTTAAAAGCTCTAGAACTCGGAGTATTCGACACGAGCCTAACGTTGGTTATCGTCCATTTCCGCATAGTTATCACACTAACATGACAGTCGCAAAGCTTCATTAAATACATTTTGAAACAGGCTTAACGACTCTGGATATTAGCCTTTTAGAGCCCACTTTTGATAAAAATACAATAAAAACGATTTAAATGGCTAGAACCCAGTGCAACAATAAAGATTTAAAAATGCGTAAAGAGTGTAAACTAAAAGGAAATAGATTAATTACTTTTTTTAACATAATTTTATTCCGATGTCGAACAGTAAAAATGGCTTATTGTAAAACATTTATATAATAATAGGATATTTTTAGTATATTAACAATTTGTGGTCTTTTTGGGTTAGGATCTGGCATTCTCCTTTAAGATGGAAGCGGGCAAACTTGCCAGGAACAGAATGGAATCCACGCCCCTTTTGCTTACTACACGACATCGTATACATAAGTTTTTTATACAAACTGCCTCGTTGTTCTATATGGCTGTTCTATCACGGGTTCCAATTCCGATTATACTTCTAAGATTTTCTTTCTTCTTAGAAACATTTAGTAGAACTCTTACCCCGAAGTCGAGAAATTGGTGCTGATACTTCCTCGTGCCTCGGAGAGTACGTTAAGCCGTCGGTCCCAGTTAGGTACTATCATTAACCTCTGCCCGTGATCGGATCATTAATTAATGAAACATTATCACCCCAAGCCCGCCGACCCGCATTAGAGCAGCGTGGTAGTTCTAAGTTCCGTGTCCCCACTTCTGTAAGGCCTCGCTAGACCCTTTAGTGGGCCGTTATTAGGCTGATAATGAAGATGAAGATTACTGCACATTATTTACTCACGTTTACTATAAAAGTACCAAAGGCGACGGCCGGTATCGAGTTCCCATCGTTCAATGTCCGCCTTTCTATTGAAGGTCGATATGAGTCCACCTGCGACTGATGTTAACGTTTAATATTAAATACTTTTAAAGCCAGTTCTAATTTTAAAACACCAGTAGTGTTATTCAATTAGGATGTTTTCATATCTCCACTCTCTTCTTCTAACGCATATATATAAAGAGACTATCGTTCATTCGAATGTAGAATGCAGTGAGTCATCACAGTTCCTTGGCCTAACCCCGCCAAACCCCCCCCCCCCCTAACTCTGTGAACCTGACCTTGTAATTTGAAAAGATTTGATTGGTTAGGGGGTTTGGCCGGCACTCACTAAATTCTTAACACGAACGAATATAGAAGAAAAGAACTAGACACAAAAAACATAATGTCAACTATATAAAAGCGCTATAATATGTCCTGATAAACAAAAATACGCTGAGTAAGGTAAATTAAAGCAACTAAATAACGCAGTTATTTTTTACTTTTAAGTGCGTTTTGAGTCGATTCAATTTTTTTGCTAAAAAGTTTTATTTCTTACTTTTTAGTGATTTTTCGACACGTAACCTACTCGTACTATACTATTATAGTACATTATATGGCACTTGCAGCCAAAAAGCTGGCGACACTTACACAAAAACCGAAATCAGTGCAAGTGTGCCTATAAAATTTGAAGAGTTCCTTCGATTTTCCCAGGATATCATCATCAGATCCTAAGTGGAAGTTAAAGTGTGCCCTTTCGAATAAAAAAAGAATTATCAAATCGAATGTAAAAAGTTATAAAAAAAAAAACAAAAAATACGTGTCGAATTGGGACCCTCCTCCCTTTTTATTTCGTCAATTAAAAATTTAAAAAAATCAAGACGCGACGCTTTATTTCGCCTCTGTCTCATTTAAAGTTAAAAATTAGTAATTTGCTTAAGTAAATTAATATATTTAAAAACACAAAATTAAATAAATACTTACAACACTTATAGCCGCTAGTAAAAAAAGCGAAAACAGTAACATGTTAAAATTTCTTTGTAAATTAACGTGATCGACCTATAATGTTCGCTTATTTATAACTGCAAAAAAATAAATTCATACTTTTAAATACCTCGTATAATAAATAATAAAGATTAGCCCTAATTAGCATTGCATTAAAATTAAAAGGTAAAATATACATGAAGAAAAGTTGTTCGTAGGTGAAATGAAAAAGCCTTTATTTCTAAAATTATCCAGTCCATTTTCCTTAGTCCACGAGGGTTTTAAACTAATACTTTTAAGCCTGTCTTCCCATACATTTCTTACGAGCGAAGTTGCGGGTAAATGCTGGTCATCATGTATATATAGAGCCAGCAGCTAGGGCCAACTTGTAGTCGATTAAAAAAAAAGTTACTATATCTTCTTTACAATATCGATAATGCCGCTCTAAGTGAAACTCATATGGCCGATAGTGGCGAATTGCGCGAGGATTTAGGAGGGTATACCTATTTTTGGGTCGGCAAGCCTGTGACTGAAAAGTCGTCCAGCGGCGTTGCTTTTGCGATTAAAAACAAAATAGCTCAAACTCTAGTGGAACCCCCTAAAGGCATTAATGATAGAATTATCACGTTGCGGCTACATACTACTAGGGAATACTATATTCATCTGGTTGCTGTCTATGCACTAACTTTGACCTCTACGGACGACGTTAAAGATCAGTTCTATAGTGACCTCAGACATGTTTTGTTGGCTATACCACCGAGTGATAAATTGGTCTTGCTTGGTGATTTTAACGCAAGGGTTGGTACGGACTGCGATGCTTGGAGGAGTATACTTGGTCGACATGGTATCGGAAAATGTAACTCCAATGGAACTGCTCTGCTCACACTATGCGCGGAGTTAAATCTGAGCATCACTAATACTTTTTTCCGTCTTCCAGAAAAGTATAAAACGTCTTGGATGCATCCCCGTTCTAAGCATTGGCATTTACTCGATTACGTAATTGTTCGTAGGAAAGATCTGAAGGATGTTTTAATAACGAGAGCCATGCGAGGAGCAGAGGGATTTACTGATCATAGACTTATCAGGTCCAAAATGAAACTTTTATATAAACCACCGCACCGAGCGGATCATAAAATATCTCCTGGCCTACAAAAAATTAACTTGGTGTGAGGATACAAGAATAAAGCTTAATGCAGAATTTAATTTTAATTGACTATAACACCTGATCCCAATGACAACTCGATTAATGAGCAGTGGCGCTCTTTCGCTAATTCAGCGCACGAGGCTGCTCTCCGGGTAGTTGGCAGATAGCAGAAGAAGAAGCAAGATTGGTTTGATGACTCGGATGTAGAGTTGCGGAAACTTATTGCGGATTCCAGGCATGTTTTAAAAAGTGCAACAAACGCCAAAAAGCGCACTGAAATTCTGCACAGACTAAAGGTTAGGACTCGCGAAGTAAAAAATAGGTGGTGGAATAAAAAATTATTAGAATTACAACATCTTGCAGACACATACCAAATAGGTAGCTTCTTTGAAAATCTTCGAATGGTTTTTGGGCCGAAGTGTAAGATTTCTGCTCCTGTCTACTCGCGATGCCGAACTAAACGCCTCTCTGAGCCCAAAGAAGTAGTCAAGAGGTGGGTTGAGTATTTCCGAGAGGTGCTCAATCCGAACACTCAAGGTGCTGAACTTTCGTATCTTAATTTGATCCCAGCTAGGCCCGTAGCGTCAGAACTGGATGAAATTCCTTCCTACCAAGAGTTTCGAAATGCATTAAGGTGCATAAAGAACGGTAAAGCACCGGGCTCAGATAATCTGCCCGCGGAGATATTTAAATACGGCGGTGTAAACATAAGTAGTAAACTCTATCAGTTAATATGCAAAGCTTGGGAATCTGTTGAAATACCTCAGGACTGGAGAGATGCAACCATATGTAAGCTGTATAAGAGAAAAGGTGATATTTCTGAGTGTAGCTCTTACAGAGGCATTTCCCTATTGTGTGCAGCTGGCAAGGTTCTAGCTCACATAGTTAATAGGCGCCTAAGCTCACTGGCGGAACACATCCTGCCTGAAAGTCAATGTGGTTTTCGGCCCAGGAGAGACACAGTTGATGCCATTTTCATAGTACAACAGCTACAAGAACTACTTCTGCGAGTCGCGCAACCGTATTTTCAAAACTAAGTTTGGATTCGCCAGTCACATCCGGGCGCACCCCAGACATTAGAGCCAAAGAGTCGCCGTTGGCGGACACGTCAAGGAGGACATCATCATCATCATCATCATATTATCAGCGTATACTAGCTTATTTCTGCCACATTATGCGGCGGGAGGACGACAGCCTTGAAAAACTGATCATCACTGGTAATAGTGAGGGGAAAAGACCGAGGGGCTGCTCTCCAACACGATGGGCTCACTAACTAAAGGAAGACAACAAGACGATTTTCTATACGATAGCGAAGATGTCGTCCCTTAAACCGGTGGAAAAAATGGACCCGTTCCAGGTTGGGATCTTACCAGGACCACGATATTCAGCAATGAATGAACTACTGCAGAAAGAGACTCTATCTTCGCTGAACGGTTAAAAACATATGAATTAAAACATAATATGGCACAGAGATAGATTTTAGTCTGGTACAGTTTATAGGCATGTTGTATTCTGATATTTCAACAGGAAAGGATAATCTACGCGAATAAAACCGAGAGGCATAACTATTAATTAAATGGGAACACAATTAACAAAACCGGTAATTGTGCAATTAGCCTTATTCACACAAAACCTTAATTTTACTAAATGAATTAGCATCAATAATTGTTTTAGATAAAATGTGTCCTTCTGTTCAATAAAATAATAACTTTCGTATCAGTATTTATAAACTAAGGCTCCATCTGTCTGTCTGTCTGTCCAAAAAAATTTTTAACAAAAATAGAACCGACTCAAAACGCACTAAAAAGTAAAAAATAACTGTGTCATTTACTTGCTTTAATTTACTTAAGCATATCTATGAAGCCGGTGCCAGCAAGTTTAAGGAACATTTATTTAACGTAGTAAAGCAGTTTGTGGGTTCTAGGTAACGTCCTTAAAGTACAAACCTTGGCTGGCGCCGACTCCTAGATATGCTTAAGTAAATTAAAGCAACTAAATGACACAGTTATTTTTTTTACTTTTTAGTGCGTTTTGAGTCGATTCTATTTTTTGTTAAAAATTTTTATTTCTTAGTTTTTAGTGATTTATCGCCACGCGACATACTCGTACTATATTGTCATAGTATATTATACGGCACTAGTAGCCAAAAAGTTAAAGATACCGAGACAAAGACTGAAATCGCTGTAAGCGTGCCTCCAAAATTTGAAGAGTTCCTTCAATTTCCCCAGGATATCATCATCAGATCCTAACATGATGACAATGGGAGCACCTTGGAAGTATGCCCTTTTATTAGAAAAAATAGAAAAGAATTATCAAAATCGGACAACTCTGTAAAAATTTATACATAAAAAAAAGTGTCGAATTGAGAACCTCCTCCCCTTTTTTTCGTCGGTTAATAAAATAAACTGAAAATTAGTGTAGCCTAGGATTGACTGAAATATTACTATAAAGTATAATTCATTATTGTTGGTAGTGTCGAGTAATCAACCCGTCTAGGAGCTTTTATCGAAAACGCTACCTTTCAAGTGTACAAAACTGTACGGTAGAATTGTTTATTTTTTTAGGAATACTAAAGTATAGCTTGCCACTATAAATTCTATTTTCTATAAAAAATACCTTTTACCTACCTATTTTATTAGAGTTGTTGGTAGATTAATTTGCACCAAAGAGATTGGCACTAATATTCTCGTGAACTAAGTCACGGACGAACAGTACCTAATATGCATATTGCAGTAGGTACAATATAGCAGTTTCTTTTTGACGACCTCCGTGGCGCAGTGGTATGCGCGGTGGATTTATAAGACGGAGGTCCTGGGTTCGATTCCCGCCGGGGCACATTGAGATTTTTCTTAATTTGTCTTGATCTGGCTGGTGGGAGGCTTTCGCCATGGCTAGTTACCACCCTACCGACAAAGACGTATCGCCAAGCGATTTAGCGTTCCGGTACAATGTCGTGTAGAAACCGAAAGGGGTGTGGATTTTCGTCCCACTCCTAACAAGTTAGCCCGCTTCCATCTTAGACTGCATAATCACTTAACATCAGGTGTGATAACAGTCAAGGGCCAACTTGTGGTCGATAAAAAAAAAGAAGAATGCGTGACAAATGTTTTAAAACTGGAGTATAGTTTATAACTCCAACGAAGTGTGGTTTATAATTAGAGTCCGACCGAAACTGATTTTCCGGCCGAAACCGAAACCGAAACCGAATATTCGGCCCTGACTTCAGTTTCGGCCGAAACCGAAACCGAAACTCATGTAGCCAAGTATAAAATTCCTTAAAATACCGAAATTTGATGCATTTTACACATTATGCTGCATTAACTGACTTAATTTTACATTAATGACTAAGTTTTGTTGCTACGGAGCTATCCGAACGGCGAACGACAATTCCCAAACAGGGCTGAAAACGTCCGCCATAGTGTTGCCGCGAGAAACGAAGTTAGGCGAGCGTGCACGACTACTTTCGAAATCAGTTTCGGTTTCGGCAAAATTTTCGGCCAATTTATGCCGAAACCGAAACTGCCGCCGAAACTTGATTTTTGGCCGAAACTCGGCCGTAACCGAAACTGAAACCGGACTTTCGGTCGGACACTATTTATAATAGACGCACCTGAGTCGTAAAACCAAGTTATGGGCTGTTTCAAGTCACATAATTTATTTAATCTCATGCAAATCAAATTTTACTTACTTGCTTAACTGGCTAGCAAATGTGTTAGTATCACGAAGTCCTGAGTTAAGGTCATGGGTCAGACTATGATATATTGAGCTTTGCTTTCATATATAGTACGACCTCAAGGTTGTGAAAATTGATCGTGCTACATTTTTTTGATTCGTTACAAGTTAGCTCTTGATTATAATCACACGTGATGGTAAGTGATAATACAATCTAAGACGGAAGCGGGCTAACTTATTAGGAGTAGGATGAAATCCCACCCTTTTCTGTTTCTACACGACATCGTAGCGGATTCGCTTGGAGATACATATCTGTCGCTAGAAAGGTAAGTCGCCACGGCTGAAGTCTCCTACCAGTCAGACCAGAACAAAACAAAATCCTGCTCCTCGGAGGCCGTCTAACATATGCGAGCCTCGGAGAGGACATAAATCCATCGATCCCGGACATTATCATTACCATCTGATAGTGATCGTTAAATAATAATTAAACATTATCTAGACCCGCCAACCCGCATTGAAGCAGCATAGTTGGTCTAAATTCTATATCCTCACTGTTTAAGCCGCAATACTGGCTTCTTCTGAATAGCACAGCAAAGACGAACCACGACACAATTGCTTGCATTTTTGAACAGGCGCTTTAAGCACTGCGTGTGTATGTCTATACTAAAGCCAAACTCGATTGAGAATGCTTGTCAACAAACAAATTAAAAATGAAGGTAGAAATCACTAATAATTTTACACCTATTTCTTAAATTAACTAGTTAATGACGAATTCATTACATTAAATTAAATTAGTAAGCTTAAAACTAATTAATGTGTTGAATATCTTTTAAATAAAAATTTTTTAAAATAACAAAACGTAATTATAAATTTATCAGGCATGAAACGTGTTACATTTTCTACCTTCATTTTAAATTTGTTGACAAGCATTCTCAATCGAGTTCGGCTTTAGTATAGTGTTTAAAACTACCTGCCTACTGATAATTAATTTTGTAATGTCTTTTGTCACTTCATCATTATAAGCTCAAACACGAACAAGGCCTTTCATTTTCAAAAATTCCACGATAGCCTTCCAACTACAAATCTAGTCCCAAACGCGGACACTCACTAAAATAATACGAGTAAAACTAACCCTGTAGTGGATCATAATTTTTTTATAATGATGATATTGATATATATGAATTGATAAAACCAACAAAATTTAGGAAATATGAAAAAATAAAGAAAATTATAAAAGAAACATTTATTTATGTAAAAAACGCTGTGTATCAATATCATCGACTAAAATAGTACTAAACATGTTAGTGACTTTACATCTTAGGCCTGTGTGCACCAAGATTTCGGTTATCATAACCAACGGTTAACATAAGCTAAACGTAAAATTTACTGTTCACGACAACCCGTACACCGGTTAAGGACGTAAGCTCGGTTAAGATAACCGCCCGGTTTACGTCCTTAACCGGCGTACGGGTTTATTATAAATAGTAAAATAGTAAAGTTACGTTAACCGTTGGTTATGACAACCGAAATCTTGGTGCACACAAGCCTTAGATTACTACTATGTCATTATCAGACCACAAATAAACACAATATAATAATTTATTACAAAAAGATAGCTAAAGGGGGGCTAAAAATTGGCTGATGGTAATGACTAATACTGACTGCCTAGTTGGTCTAGTGGTTAGCCTATGTTGCTTCGATCACGAGGTCCTGGGTTCGATTCCTGGGTCGGGTCACGGAATAATTCGGAGTTTTTCATTCTTCTGTAAATATTTCAATACATTCCAAGCCTGGAGTCGGAATGTTGGTGAAGTTACATCCCGTGCCTCGGAGAGCACGTTAAGCTGTCGGTCCCGGTCACTATCATCAACATTTGACAGTGATCGTTAATGAATAAAACATTATTACCCTAAGCCCATCAACCCGCATTAGAACAGCATTGTGGGTCTACGCTCCATATCCTCAACATGGATCAAGGCCTGTCCCTGTAGTAGGCTAAAAGGCTGATAATGATGATACATAAACATCACGCCTTGTTCCCATAGGGGTAGGCAGAGACCACATCCCTCCATTTGCCACGGTCCTTGCATACTTCCTTAGCTTCTTCCACTCTCATTAATCCTTTCATACAAGATCGTCGGTTTAGGGTACTCTTGACCTGGCCATTATTTAAAATGTCCTGAATTTGGTCCAGGAACATTCGCCTAGGCCTTCCCCTTCCAACATTTCCATTCACTCTCGCCTTATAAATCTCTTTTGTTAATCTTCTTTCATCCATTCTCTCTATATGTCCAAACCATCTAAGCATCCCATTCTCAATATCACTACATCTTCTTTTACACCACACTTTTCTCTTATCACACTATTTTTAACTCTGTCACACAGTTTTAACCCACACATACTCCTAAATGCTCTCATCTCTACCGCATTTATTTTACTTTTGTGCTTCTTCTGCCATACCCAACTTTCACTACCATACATAAGTGTGGGCACCAACACACCTCTATGCACAGCCAGTCTTGCCTTTTGGGACACTTTCTGGCTGTAATGATGATAATCAATGACTAATTAATATCAAAACAAGATTCATTTATTATTTCAGAAATATTTTACTATATTACAAGGCAAATCTACAGCTTCATTTAAGTTACTGTAAGTTGTTAACTTTTTAAGTAACTGTAAGTTGTTATATTTTCATACTGTTGCAAATTGTTCTTCAGTATATATTTCCTCATTTCATTGTACTCCGTGCGCATGTCAGTTAATATCGGATACACTTTTATGTTCCTGTCGAATTCGTTTATAATCAGAATATCTTTTGGAGTGAGAGTAAAATCAAAAATGTTTGCGTTCAGTTTAATGTGCTCCTCGTTTAATGATGCAGAAATTGGTATTATATTGCGATCGACCTGAAAATCATAAAAAATCCTTACTTTTTTTTATCAATTACAATTTGGCCCTTGACTGCTATCACACCTGATGTTAAGTGATGATGCAATCTAAGATGGAAGCGGGCTAACTTATTAGGAGTAGGATGAAAATCCACACGCCTTTCGGTTTCTATACGACATCGTACCGGAACGCTAAGTCGCTTGGCGGTAAGTCTTTGTCGGTAGGGTGGTAACTAGCCACGGCGAAAGCCTCCCACCAGCCAGACCAAGTCAAATTAAGAATCTCAATCTGCCCCGCCGGGAATCGAACCCAGGACCTCCGTCTTATGAATCCACCGCGCATACCACTGCGCCACGGAGGTCGTCAAATAAATAATTAGTAATGTTATAAAGGCGAAAGTTTGTATGGATGTATAAATGTTTGTTACCCTTTTACGCAAAAACTGCTATGCTAAACATGAATTTTGATGAAACTTCACAATAATATAGCTTACATATCAAAATAACACATAGACCACATTTTATCCCAAAATTCCCATGGGAATGAGAACTACGCGGCTAAAACCGCGGACGTCCTCTAGTGTAGCATAGATCGTAAATAACATTCTATGTAACATCAAATACATTATGTATGCACTTATGGGGCATGTAAATTATAGGTTCTACAAATTTCAATTCCTTTCTCCTCTATTTCAGCAAGAAGAGCCCAAAAATGGCTTCCATCTAGGCCCGATTTTATGGGGAAAAGTGGGAACGGACTCCTGGTATCGAATTCTAGTTTGGCCTATGAATTTTTTAGGTTAGCTTTGTACGGAAAAATGGTCAGCAGTCCGGAATCGGAAATTTAGGTTGTAATATTCCTAGAGTGTTACACCATCAGTTCCGGACATCATCAATGTCTAAAAGTAATAGTTGCGGAATCAAAAATTATTATCATCCTAAGCTCTCCAACGAGTATTAGAACGACTTGAGCTTCAAGTCACTATTCTTATACGAAAAAAGCGCTGTAAAACTAAGTTTAACACGTTCGCTGCGGCATCAATTTTTGCATACTTTCCGTTCCTGCGGCACGAGGTATAATCGGCCCGTACCGTGACCAGACGTTAGGGCGACACGCGGTCTATTAGACCCCACCTCCTTTTACAGACTAAAATCCATTTTCTGGCGCGAAATCAAAGATAAATGAGAATTTTGGTCCTTATTGATATAGACAGTGAATTGATGAACCCTAATCCACCGTCGCCCCGGGATCCGATGGCTAGTTTAGGAATTATTAGCAAAACAAAATATGGGATCTTATACACCTCGTAACGCACTGAAATAGGGCAAATTTTCGTTGAGATTAGTGATGGGAAAAATAATATCGACGTTTTTAAACTGTCTTAACTACGCAACGACTTGACCGATTTTGATCAATTATATCTCATTAGATCGTTTCAAGGGCAAAACCTGGCAAAACAACACAAAGCTATCAAAGGATACATTTTTTTTTAATAATCTAAATTGTGCTTGAAGGCGCCATACAGAAAAAAAAACCGGCCAAGTGCGAGTCGGACTCGCGCACGAAGCATTCCATTCTATACCATTAAGAGGCACCTATTACAGACTTATTATTGGAAAATAATGGATCACGGTTTATGCATAAGGTTTATCTATCTATTTGTATATGAAAATCTTAATGCGGTTCACAGAATAGAAAAAAAAGGCAACCAGAAGTAGAAAAGAAACTGTCCTATTTATTCTGCCTCGGGCTCTGTTTCTGAGTTTTTTAAAATTAACTTCTTCCGACATCGTTTAGACATGTTCGGCGCTGTAAAAGGCCGTGCTCTCCAATCGACGTGATGCACAACACTGGTCGCGGGAAGCTCGCGTTGGGTGCGGTACGAGGTCAGGGGGGATATGGGACTTTTTAGCCTCGTTCCGCACTGCATTAAAATTATGTTAATTCAGTGCGGCACGAGGCCTAAGACATCCGGTACCAAGGTAGGTACACCACCGAGTACGGAACCATTAGAGCATCTCAAATATATATTTATCTCTTTCCTACACTGGACCAAACCAAAGCTATGCCATTCGCACGACAGAGAAATTCACGTTTTTCCTTGCCGCACCACAGGGAAGTTGCATCAGGGGTGATTTAGGCCTCGCTTCGCAGTGAACGTGTTAATATGCTAGTAATAAAAAAATCGCATATAAATAATATAGGGATGCTCTTTTTCATCACTATAAGAAGAGGAGATTAAACGTGTCGCAGGGAGCCGCTGGCTACAGGCGGGTCAGGATCTTTGCGTTTGGAAGTTCCAAAAAGGCCTACGTCCAGCAGTGGACATAGGCCATTATCCATATATAATAATAATAACATAATTGTTGATATTACTGTTCCTCACGACGATAACCTCGTGAAAGCCGAAAAGGAAAAAGTATCAAAATACTTGGAGCTTGCTCACGAGATTACCGCTATGTGGAATGTTGAGTCAACTATTATTGTTCCGATAGTCGTTTCAGTCCATGGTCTTTTTGCGAAAAGCTTCAACCAACACCTTAAGAAGCTTTCGCTCAATTGTTGGATCAAGGGTTGGATACAGAAGGCAGTAGTCCTTGAAACGGCGCGTATTGTGAGGAGGTTCCTCACTCTGGAGCCCTGACCACCGGTTGCTTGGGCCCGCAAAGGCCCCGCAAATGGAGGAGAAGATTTTTTTTATAAATTTTTAATAGTGTTTTTGTATATATTTTTGTATTATATACCTATTAAAAATTAAAAAAAAAATGTAAATAAATGAGAGATAATAACATAATGTTGATGTTGATGTTTTCAAAAGCATCTTATACAAAAGCTTGTATGATATTAAAAATAGGATGATCATTAAACTACCTACATGAACAAAAATTAATAAGTCATATTTACCAAATAACGCAGGACAATTTGACTGACGGTCACACCGTATTTCTTCGCCATCTTTACTAAGATGGGGTTGTCAAAGGTCGGTGGCAATGATAGATTATTGAAAGGTCTCGGTACTAGGAACCCAAAGGCCGCGTATCCTGTCACTATGATGCCTTTACGTTGACAGTAAGCCACTAACTCCTGATTTGCGAAAGTGGGGTTTGTCTAAAAGGAAAACTTGGTAAGTATATGTTTCCACAAAAAATGTGTATATTTTTTTGACCTAAAAAATATATGGAAAGCCTCTAGTCTCTGGTCCAGACCAGGTCCCAATACTTAGTTCCGCTTTGGGTTAACTAAAGAACTGAATATTTCTTTTCAACTTATTTATTGTGCAGATTTAAGATTATTTATGAATATTTTAACCGACGAAAAAAAAACGGAGGAAGTTCTCAATTCGACACGTATATTTTTTTTTATGTATGACAAGTTGACAACGCATAAATTTTTACAGAGATTATTATCAGACATTTTGATAATTCTTTTTTTATTAGAAAGGCCAGACTTCCAATATGATCTCATAGTCATCATGTCAGGATCTAATGATGATATCCTGCGAAAATTGAAGGAACTCTATTTTAGGAAGGAAATTTTATAGGCACACTTGCTGCGATTTCGGTTTTTGTGTAAGTATCGGTAGCTTTATGGCTACAAGTGCCGTATAATACACTATGAGAGTATAGTACGAGTAGATAACGTGTCGATAAATCACTATAAAGTAAGAAATAATTTTTTTTAACAAATATCGGTCGGTGCCAGCCAAGTTTAATGAACATTTATTTAATGTACTAAAGCAGTTTGTGGGTTTTAGGTAACGTCCTTAAAGTAGAAACCTAGGCTGGCACCGACTACTAGATATGTTTAAGTAAATTAAAGCAACTAAATGACACAGTTATTTCTTACTTTTTAGTGAGTTTTGAGTCGGTTCTATTTGTGTTAAAAAAATTTATTACAAATATACTCACAGCTAGTTAATTTATACAAATAAATGAAATTGAAGTGACTGTTTTTCATATTGGCACTTTTTCACTAAATCCATATGAAAGTATAAATATTTCTTATTTAAATGAGAAAATCAATTTTTAAATTTTTATCTATTTGTTAGCTACCAGTCAGATTGTACAACATATTTTTGTTTATTGTAGCCGGACTTACGAGGATTTACATAGGCTAAAGTTGTAACAACCTTGGATCTTTAATTCCATATTAAAGCAGAATTCATCGCTTTTATGCCGTAGATCCTAAGGCACACATGGCCTAGAATGGTATTTTACTATTCATTTGAAAGCCCGGTGCCTCCCATAATTTTATTGGATAGGTCCCATACATAAGGGTGAGGAGGAGCACCAACGTTATGCTGAGGGTGATTGCTGAGAAGCCTGACTGCCCTGTGCTGAGGCACTGGGTGAACACTCATAAATGTGTATACCCGGTGCGACAGCGCGAGGAGGCAGATATTTAAATTATTTAATATTTTCCTAAGTATGTAGTAACACTAACATTAATTTTAAGTTTTGTTGATTTTATACTAACATTATGGGTCGAGGCCTGAAATAAACGAATTTTATTTTATTTTATAACCTAAGTTCTCCATTGTGAATTCGGGTATCTCTAGAAAAGATTTCTCGCTCCACAAAAAGGGCAGAGAATGTAAGCAGTAATTCTCACCTCAATCTGGTTCATAGCAGGCACAGTTTTAGACGTAGCAAGCATCTTGGCCATGTTGGTGCTGTTGAAATTGGACACGCCGATTGACCTCGTTAAACCCATCCACTTGGCTTGTACGAGCCCACTCCATATGTCAGAGATATTGAAAATCTTTAGTCCCAACTAAAGATAAAAATACAATACATAAAAAGCTGACTGATTTACTCGTGTTGAGTCAATAGCTAAGCGGCATTTCGCTTATATATGTACTAGCTGACCCGGCAAACGTTGTTTTGCATTAAAAATTTAAAAAAAATTAGATGAAAATTACATAGTAGCCGATTCTCAAACATGCTGAATACGCATACAAAATTTGGTAAAAATCGGTAAAACCGTTTCGGAGGAGTATGGCAACGAAAACTGTGACACGAGAATTTTATATATTAGATAGGTAGACAATCTTAACAATATGGCTGCTTCAACGTAATTGAACGGATAAAGAACAAGCGGATTACCTAATGTTATTTG
This sequence comes from Mycalesis mineus, assembly GCA_034621355.1. NCBI lineage: Eukaryota > Metazoa > Arthropoda > Insecta > Lepidoptera > Nymphalidae > Mycalesis > Mycalesis mineus. The sequence goes on along the minus strand of CM067888.1, from coordinate 15,912,150 downwards.
TTTACCACCTTAACCTTGACGGCCTCCGTGGCGCGTGGTATGCGAGGTGGATTTATAAGACGGAGGTTCTGGGTTCGATTCCCGGCGGGGCAGATTGAGATTTTTCTTAATTTGTTTTGGACTGGCTGGGAGGCTTTCGCCGTGGCTAGTTACCACCCTACCGACAAAGACGTACCGCCAAGTGATTTAGAGTTCCGGTACGATGTCATGTAGAAACCGAAAAGAGTATGGATTTTCATCCTACTCCTAACGAGTTAGCCCGCTTCCATCTTAGATTACATCATGATTTAACATCAGGTGTGATAGCAGTCAAGAGCCAACTCGTAGTCAATAAAAAAACTACGTATACTAATCCCTATTAAAATAAATTTGGCTACTGGTGCACGGACAAAAAGTACTTCGTAAAATGAAATGGTGCAATTCTAGGCAGCCAAACAGTAGGAATAAGATTGATATAGTATAATCAAAGAAAACAGAATGGAATAAGTTCAAACAGATCTTCAGTGTAACAACTCAATAAGTAAATGAAAATAAGTCTAGTAAATTAAAACTACCAAACCTACCACATTATGTGGTGATTTAATGAGTATTATGTCCACATAATCCGTTTGAAGCCTTTTCAATGCATCTCTTACAGCTGGCACAACCTGCTCTCGAGTGCCTACTGTGAATGGTAGCTGGAAAAATACACAGCCATTAAGAATTATAACCAATACTATACAATAAGTATAAAAACTTTCTCTAAGCCTGGACTTGAGAAGTTAGGATGGTGTTATGTGGTGGTTTTGCCTCGAAGAGTATGTTAAGCTGTCGAATCTGGTCAATGTCACCAACATCTGCCACTGATCTTTAAAGAATAAAAATTATCAACCATATAGCTCCCCTCTTCTCCTCCCAGGGAGGTCAGACCCTTCTTCATGAAGTGCCTCTTCTAATAAAGGTCGGCGATCATTGTGGTAACTTGACTTTTGGACACAGCAGCCCTGAATAGTGACCGAGTGCTTTTATTGAACTACTGGCAAAGATTTTTCAGCCAGGATGTTTTTCTCCTACCCTCGCTCCATTTGCCTTGTGTCTTGCCCTGGATGATTAAATGTAGTAGGTCATATTTTGGCCTACTTTCTTTGTTTTCCAGTATTTAGAATCTCCTGCATTTCCTCATGCGTTGTAATACTGTTTCATTCCGTTGTTAAACTTCGTTTCGTTGTTTCGACGACCTCCGTGGCGCAGTGGTATGCGCGGTGGATTTGTAAGACGGAGGACCTGGATTCGATTCCCGGCGGGGCAGATTGAGATTTTTCTTAATTTGTCTTGGTCTGGCTGGTGGGAGTCTTTCGCCGTGGCTAGTTAGTACCCCACCGACAAAGACGTATCGCCAAGCGATTTAGCGTTCCGGTACGATGTCGTGTAGAAACCGAAAGGGGTGTGGATTTTCGTCCCACTCCAAACAAGTTGGCCCGCTTCCATCTTAGACTGCATCATCACTTAACATCAGTTGTGATAGCAGTCAACAGCCAACTTGTAAATAAATAAAAAAAATCTAATAATGATGATGATGATGATGGTGATGATGATGTTGAAGAAACAAATCTACGTTACCTTAGTACAAATAAACAAATCCGTTCTCCTGACTAGGCCCCGTTTCGTTACATTAGCAATAGCCTCGCCGACCATATCCTCAGTTAAATATCCAGGCGCTGTGTCTATGTGTCTATACCCTGCTTCGATAGCGTCTATAACTGCATCTCGTACACAATACCTGTCATTATACTGCAACGTTCAATCAATCAATCAATCAATCATTTATTCGCCAAAAACATAGTATGTACATATGTTTAGTCGCATGACATGCAAATACATCAAATACAAAAAAACAAAATAAATTACAATTATTATTAAAATTAAAATTACAAATTAGTCACTTGAAATATGTCGTATATAAATTTAAAACTTAATAATATTAAGACTACAATTGCCCATACTATTATTAATGTTGAAGAACTCCCTTACAGAGTAAAAACATTTGTCAATCAACCAGTCGTATAATTTTAATTTAAAACGCCGAAACGTTTATGAAAAGAAGCGTTTAATAACACCTTTAAACGAGCAATTCTATATAACCTATTCACCTGTGTGCAGAGGGTTTTGGGGCGAATAATCGATCTAGCTAGGTTTCGATTTTAGAACATGTATAATGTCCAATTAAAATAATACGAAGTAACCAGGTACTATTTTCTATAGTAATAATTGGGAGACCAAGCCTAGGTAATTGGAAAATCTAAGCCTTTGAACCGACTAATACTTCGCTGAGCGTCCTACGAAGAGCCGCCCCGTGTTCATCCACCTGATACTTAGGTGTTTAGTTCGTGTGCCTGTGATTGCACCGGAAATCATGTCCTTCAAACCCAAACCCAGTAAGTAGTGCTGCTTGACGGCAGAAATAAGTAGCACTTTTCCGGACGACTTACGAAATACCACTTAGTATTAATTAACATCTATCATAATTATAAACTATAGAGTCATAATTATCTTCGAATCATTGTTGTGACTACCTCCTCCGACTGCCTTCGTGGCGCAGTAGTACACGCGGTGGATTTATAAGACGGAGACGGACAGACTAAAAAAGAATAGATACCCTTAAAATTATTTGAAAGAGCGTCACAAAATACAAAAATGTAATTAATAGTCAAACGTCATTTTATAATAATTGAAACTTTGTCAGCTCAGGCGCATACGAAAAACATGCGCATGCGCAAAGTACGATACAGAACTTTGGGGTTTGGCGAATACTTTAGAACCTAGTAGGTTTTAGGGGCCAGACCCAAATTAGATTTTACACTTGGACAATTGAAGGTCTGGACCTGAACCCTACTAGTTTCTAAAGCAATCGACGATTACGATTTAGACGGCTTCCGGCTTCATCCTACTCCTAAGAAAATAGCTCGCTTCCATCTTAGATTGCATAAACACTTACCATTACACGTGATTGCAATCAAGCGTTAACTTGTCATGAATAAAAAAAATCATGGTCCAAACTCCAAAGTTGCCTACCGAACTTACCACCTATGACAGGAGTATGAGCTGACAAACTTTCAGCTTTTACGAAATGACGAAAGTCTGGCTATCTCAGGTTCTCCATCTATGTAATAACTAAATAAAACCACACCTTATATTTATTAATTATTATTTATTTCTTACGTTTATAATTTTACTTACGTCCGATGCATAGGTACCAAAAGCATTAGTTGGTAGCCAGTTACCATCGATCATCATTCTCCTTGGTGTTTGAACTACATATGCATATGACTCAACCTGGGGCTGATAAATTTTTACATTACATTTAGTGAGGGGTTATACGACATGTATTGCACTCTCTGTCTCTCTCTGACAGAGAGAGACTCAATTCATATAGGCACAAGTTTTCGCCTAATCATCTCTATTTTTAACCGACGAAAAAAAACGGAGGAGGTTCTCAATTCGACACAATTCATATATTTCTTTTTTATGTATGACCACGCAGAACTTTTTACAGAATAGTCCGATTTTGATAATTCTTTTTTCATTAGAAAGGGCATACTTCCAAGGTGGTCCCATTGTCACCATGTTAGGGTCTGATGATGATATCCTGGGGAAATTAAAGGAACTCTTCGAATTTTGGAGGCACGCTTACAGCGATTTCGGTTTTTGTCTCGGTATCAGTAGCTTTTTGGCTACTAGTGCTGTATAATATACTATGACAGTATAGTACGAGTATGTCGCGTGGCGATAAATCACTAAAAAGTAAGAAATGAAAATTTTTAACAAAAAATAGAACCGACTCAAAACGCACTAAAAAGTAAGAAATAACTGTGTCATTTAGTTGCTTTAATTTACTTAAGCATATCTAAGAGTCGGTGCCAGTCAAGGTTTCTACTTTAAGGACGTTACCTAGAACCCATAAACTACTTTACTACGTAAAATAAATGGTCCTTAAACTTGCTGGCACCGACTTCATAGATATGCTTAAGTAAATTAAAGCAACTAAATGACACAGTTATTTTTTACTTTTTAGTGCGATTTGAGTCGGTTCTATTTTTTGTTAAAAATTTTTTAACCGACGAAATAATACGGAGGAGGTTCTCAATTCGACACGTATATATATTTTTTATGTATGACCACGCATAACTTTTTACAGTGTTGTCCGATTTTGATAATTCTTTTTTTATTAGAAAAGGCACACTTCCAAGGTGGCCCCGATGTCATGTTAGGATCTGATGATGATATCCTGGGAAAATTGAAGGAACTCTTCAAATTTTATAGGCACACTTGCAGCGATTTCGGTTTTTGTGGAGGTATCGGTAGCTTTTTGGCTGCAAGTGCCGTATAATATAAAATTAAAATTTTTTTAACAAAAAATAGAATCGATTCAAAACAAACTAAAAAAGTAAAATATAACTGTGTCATTTAGTTGCTTTAATTTACTTAAGCATATCTAGGAGTCGGTGCCAGGTTTCTATTTTAAGGACGTTACGTAGAACCCACAAACTGCTTTACTACGTTAAATAAATGTTCCTTACACTTGCTGGCACCGACTTCATAGATATGCTTAAGTAAATTAAAGCAATTAAATGACACAGTTATTTTATACTTTTTTTTGAATCGATTCTATTTTTTGTTAAAATTTTTTTTAAGGTACATGTGTAAAGGTGCGAGTTCGTAGTCACAAACAGCAGTACCTACTAGTTTGTGTGTATTTTCACATCGTCCACTAAACACATTTACCATATAAACACATAGAATGCGAAGTATCGCCGCGACATGTCGTCTGCTACTGGCACCCTTATAGTGACAATTCACACACACACACAGCTATTTCCCTGTGTGTGTGAATTGAGTCAAATTCGAAACCTAACAGAGTTTATAAAAACATCGAAAAGGAAATGCTGATCATTAGTAACGATCGAACATTCATTTCAAAGCACCACAACCCTCACTACCTTTTACTTATTTATTTTTATTTAATTTTACTCATTCGTCCCAATTTCTTTAAATAACTATAGAATCAAAATACAATAAAAATATCAAAATAAAATACATTGAAATAACTTACCGCACATATCACCACAAAAAATAAGAAAAAATATAACATCATGTAACAGTGTTGGACATTTAATTTAATAAGAATTCAAAAAAATGTAATTTTAACGCTTTGTACGACAATAACAGCCAGTAATCTAATTAGGTCTTAATACTAGTCATTAAAAGGAAAAATATATAAAGGTAATAATTATAAAGATAGTAAGTGTAACAATTTATTTAGGTGAAGAAGTATTTAATTTTTATTATACCAATTTTGTTCAAAGTCAATTTGTTAGCGGCAAAACAATTTCGGTATACCTTGTCACAATCATAATAACTATTATTTTATACTAGCAAATGTCCTGCGACTTCGTCCTTATAGAATTAATTTTCACCAAGAATACATCCCTTCGTCAGTAGGTACTAATCTGTTTAACATTTGTTTAACAGTCTCATAATCTGTACGTGGTTCAAACAGCTTTGGGGCAACTGTTTGTTTTTTACCGAGCGACTGTGTAAAAACGTAGTCACTTATAACGTCAAATTATAAATTCAAATTCAGATTTTTTTCAAATTCAAATTCAAAATCATTTATTTCGAGTAGGCCAATTATAAGCACTTTTGAAACTTCAAATTAGACTATTTGTAGTGACTCTACCACCGGCTCGGAAGGCAGCTCCTATTGAGAAGAGCCGGCAAGAAACTCATCAGTTGCTCTTTTAAAATCATTAATTTTAACAATATTAACTGTATTGTTACATAAAATTATTTATTCTACTACTTGTGTGAAGTTGAAAGCCTCTCAACCTCTTTGTCATTTAAAAATTCATCTATAGTATAATAACCTTGACTCAGTAAGTGAGTTTTACTACATTGCTTAAACTTATGCAATGGCAGATCTAAAACTGAATTGGGCATCCTGTTGTAGAAGAGTACACCCAGTCCAACGAATGACTTTTGAACTTTTCGGAGGCGATACGCTGATAAAACTAATTTATGTCGATTCCTAAGAAGACGATCGTTTAAGTCCTTTTTCTGTTTATACATATTTATTGTATATATATTGACATATATATATATATATTGATATATATCAACAAAAGCGTTTACTCTCACTATGACTAGATGGCGCTACTAAAATTCCATACAAATTTGCGTTATGTTTTTACGCAGTCGCTCGGTAACAAACTCATACTCGGCACTCTGATGGACATTGGCGGCCCAAGGTGCTAGGATGGCGACCCCGCACCGGAGAGCGCAGTGTAGGACGACCCTCCACTGGGTGGATTGACGATATTAAACCTTAAATTAAAGATCGTTGTTTTATAAGTCCCTAAACAGGCCTATGTACAGCAGTGGACGTCTGTTGACGGTGATGTTTCTAAAACAGCCAAAACAATTGGTCAATTTTAAGTGATTATGCATTCTCTCTTTAATAAGAGATTATTGTAAGAAATTAATGATAATATTTGAATGACAAATAAAACGCTTGTACACTTTTGAATCTCTTTATTTAATTAACATATATACTTAAACAACTATTTATTAAACATAAATGCTTCAATACTCTACATAAGGGAAGTAAGGATAGTCTTTCCAGTCTACAAAGTCGATAACTCGCTTGTTCTTGTTAAACCTGTTGATCATTTGCACTTCTTCGTTGGTCAGGCTGAAGTCGAACAGATCGATGTTCTGTGCTATTCTCTTCTTGTTGACGGATTTCGGGATGGGGACTAAACCGCGGTCAATCTGAAAAGAGAAAAAGAAAGAATGTTATATAGAACAAATGAGAAGTATGCCAATACAAAGCGTAACATCTCGATTTTTAACCAACGAAAAAAAACTGAGAACGTTCTTCAATTCATCGAATTGACGTCGTTCAATTTGACACGTATATTTTTTTTTATGTATGACCACGCATAACTTTTTACAGAGTTTTCCCATTTTGATAATTCTTTTTTTATTAGAAAGAGCACACTTCCGAGGTGGTCCCATTGTCATCATGTTAGGATCTGAGGATGATATCCTGGGGAAATTGAAGGAACTCTTCAGTTGCACACTTGCAGCGATTTCGGTTTTTGTGTAATTATCGGTAGCTTTTTGGCTACAAGTGGCGTATACTATGATAGTATAGTACGAGTACATTATTTAAGTAAATTAAAGCAACTAAATGACACAGTTATTTTTTACTTTTTAGTGCGTTTTGAGTCGGTTCTATTTTTTGTTATTGTAATAGTAAATAATGTCCACCTGCAGTTTGGTCTTGATATTTTCCTAAGCCCAAGTTTAAAGAAACCGCTACTAAGCGATAAGGCCGCTTTTTGTACTTTATACTTCCTTCATAATATTTGTTTTTATTTCATGTCATGTGGTGTACAATTAAATTATAAATAATTGTAACGTCTTCATTTTCCTATCAATAATAAAATTATATGAAAAAGGAATAAACCGTTTCACTCCATTTCTGAATTTGCCACATCTGAACAATACAACTTTGTGACTTAATAACTTGAAAACAGAGATGAATTTGTAGTAGACGAACTTATCGCGTCACTTTGCTTCTTTTCTGCTTTAAGCCTAATGCATTTTTTATAACGCGCATGCTGTACTATATGTACACAGTACTTTATGGTGCAACAGGCGGACAAACAATACTTTGCTACCTGCAGGCATAGATCATATTTGCTGCTGCGTTAGATAGATCTACCAAAACTACGGAGGTGGTAGAGTCACTACGTACTGACAGACTTAACGTTTCAAAAGTGCTTGTAAAACAGCCTACTTGAAATAAATGATTATGAATTTTACGTTTGTTCCCAGCTTGCAGCACCATAAAGTATTAAGAAATTAATATAAATGTGATCCTTGTTTTTCTCTTTTCAGTTCATTACTTCTAAGCAGTCAGGTTTTTTGTTTTTATAATTTAGAAAATAATTTTTATAATCTGAATAGTTTCGGTGTTAGCCAGAATAAAATTATGACATACAAAAATTTTTTTAAATGGACTTTTTGATAATTATCTTAAATACCGTAATTTAGTGAAAAGTTGTTAATTTAAAATAACAAAGAGATACTTTAATTTTATTTATTTGAATAGATAACGACCATTAGGAAAATTTTCCTACTTGGAAATTTAGTTCGGTTGATTTAGGTAAATGAAATTGGATACAGAGACAGATAAGAGCGTGAGAAAGGATATATGCTACTTGTGAAACTATCACAAAACAAAATTTCTCGCAGACGGAGTTGCGTGCGTCCGCTAGTCCTTACTAATAATAAAGACGAAAGTTTTTTTGGATGGATAGATGTATGTTACCTACCCTTTTACACAAAAACTACTGAATGAATTTTGATAAAACTTCACAATATGCAGCTCATATATCAAAATAACACATAGGCCACATTTTATCCCAAAATTCCCACGGGAATGAGAACCACTCGGGTGAAACTGCGAGCGTCCTCTAGTAAATAATATAAATATAAATAGATAAATAAATATTATAGGACAATTACACACATTGCTATATAGCACCAAAGTAAACGTACTCGTAAGTAGCTTGTGTTATGGGTGCTATGATAACTGATGAATAATTTTATATATATCATACATAAATACTTATAATATATAGATAAACCTCTAGACACTGGAAAACATCCATGCTCATCACACAAATATTTTCCAGATGTGGGAATCGAACCCACGACCTAGGACGCATTAGCAGGGTCACTACGCTACTCGACCGTCAAATATAAATAATAAATATATAAAAGATACTTACCAAATACCGCAGTACAATCTGCCCTGGAGTCTTGTGGTACTTCTCTGATAAGTACACCAGCACAGGGTCGTCTGCTCGCGGAGGAGGTGCGTTGGGGTTGTTCCTCGACACCGTGAACCCGAAGGGGCTGAAGGCCATCACAGCTACACCCAGCTCCAGGCAGTGCGTCACTAGACCCTCTTGGGTTAAGGTTGGGTTGACCTGCCATTCGATATTTTTAATTTTAAATACATTAAAACAGCATTAAACAAAGTGTCATCAAAAATATCATCATCATCATTATCAGCCTATTAACGGCCCACTACAGGGCCAGGCCTCCCTCCTTATAGGAGAGGGGATATGGGGTGTAGACCTACCACGTTGCTCCACTGCCTCGTTGGTCTAGTGGTCAGCCAATGTGGCTTCGATCACGAGGTCCTGGGTTCGATTCCTAGTTCGGGTCATGAAATCATTCTGAGCTTTTTCATTCTTCTATGAAATGTTCAGTATATTCCAAGCCCGGAGTTTGAAAGTTGGCGGTGTTACACACCCGTGCCTCGAAAGCACGCTAAGCCGTCGGTCCCGGTCACTATCATCAACATTTTTTTTTATCGACTACAATTTGGCCCTTGACTGCTATCACACCTGATGTTAAGTGATGATGCAGTCTAAGATGGAAGCGGGCTAACTTGTTAGGAGTGAGCCGAAAACCACACCCCTTTCGGTTTCTACACGACATCGTACCGGAACGCTAAATTGCTTGCCGGTACGTCTTTGTCGGTAGGGTGGTAACTAGCCACGGCGAAAGCCTCCCACCAGCCAAACTAAGACAGATTAAGAAAAATCTCAATCTGCCCCGCCGAGAATCGAATCCAGGACCTCCATCTTTTAAATCCACCGCGCATACCACTGCGCCACGGAGGCCGTCAAATGACCTGACCCTGCGTCAGGGTCATACAGTGGGAGATTAATAGGCTGTAGTGATGATTTTTACACTCACAAACGAGTTACAGGCTAAGGGCTAACGCTAAAACTAGCGCGGTTGCACGCTCGCGGTTGTATAATGAAAAATAGTATGGACAGCGCGACGGAGCGCGGGCGCGGGTGGCGGATTCGCAACCGCGCGGCGGGCGGCGGGTACACGGCGCGGGCGCCCACGACGGGCACACGCGAGCGGGTTTGTTTCTACAAATCAGTCGAGCGCCGCTAGATGCTACGGTCAAATAAATATTTGTTGATTTTATTGAATAATATTATACTAGCAGCGCTAACTGAGACGGGCGCACGCGACGGGTGCCCGCGCGCGGTTTTGTGGCCCGCGGCGGTCGCCCGCCGCGGGCGACCGCGAGCGTGCAACCGCGTCAGTTTTAGCGTAGGCCCTAATAGTTAGTATTTGGAAGGCCTTACCTCTATTTCATTAACCGCCGGCCACACCCTGCTGTTAGCGATGATCCTGTCCACTTGGCTGGCGTTGAAGTTCGACACGCCGATGGACCTGGTCAGGCCAAGAGCGCGCGCCTTCTCCATTCCCCTCCAAGTCTCCAGGTAGTCCACATCATCGTAGCTGCCGTCCTCCTGACAAATTAAAGAATTTTATTTTATTTTACTTAGGTAAAGTTCGACTTGAATATTTTATTATTCTTTATTTTGAAGAATCTCGAAAATAATATTATGACGGCCTTTGTGGCGCAGTGGTTTTCGCGAAACCTGGCCCCGATGCCCAGCAGGGCTGATTGAGATTTTCTGAATTAGTCCGGATCTGGCTGGTGGGAGGCATCGACCATGACTAGTTACCATCCTACCGACAAAGACATGCCGCCAAGCGATTTAACGTTCCGGTACGATGTCGTGTAGAAAGTTAGCCCGCTTCCATCTTATATTGCATCACCACTTATCATCAGGTGGGATTGCAGTCAAGGACAAACTTGTAATTAACAAAAAAAAATTAAAAATTCTTAGAGGCATTTGGATCGGTTTCACAAGAATCAGAAATAATAAGGATTAGAAATATTTCTAGGAAACATTTTTAACAAGAGAAACATATAGCGGTTGATCGTGTAGGGGTGAAAATTTAGGGGTATTTTTAATTTTTAATTTAGAGGTATTTCAAATTAAAATACAATGTTAGGGGTGGACAACCCTTATCACTTAGGGGTCTGAGAATCGGGAATAGATGGTAATCTAGAAGTATATAGTAGCCGATTCTCAGACTTACTGAATATGCATATAAAATTTCATAAAAATCGGTCAAGCCGTTTCGGAGGAGTATGGTAACTAACACTGTGACCCGAGAATTTTATATATAAGATTAGCTGACCCGGCAAACGTTGTTTTGCATTAAAAATTTAAAAAAAAATTTAGATGAAAATTAGATAGTAGCCGATTCTCAGACCTGCTGAATACACATACGAATTTTGGTAAAAATTGGTAAAGCCGTTTCGGAGGAGTACGGTAACTAACATTGTGACAGGGAAATTTTATCTATTAGATTTTGTCTAAATAGACATCTTGTATCTTCAAAAAAACTCTAACATAAGGTTACATTTTTGTAGCACTTAGATTAAAGTATTTGTGTTTTAGTATTACCTTTACAGCCACGGGGAAATGTATCAAGTAGAGGTCAACGTAATCTAATCCCAGCTTCTGGAGAGATTCCTTGAGCGCCGGCACCACATCTTGTTCACGATGCTTGTCACTCCATAACTGTAAAACATAGTTCACATTCTTAATACCACCTAGTTATCTATATGTAGGTTATTACCCGACTGCGTCAGAAGGAGGGTAATGTTTTTCGAGAGTATGTATGTATGTTTGTATGTATGTATGTATGCCTAAACGGCTGAACGGATTTTGACATGTGAGGTATCGTTGATTTTGGCAAAATTGTGGAAGTGACATAAGCTATATGAATTTTCAAAATGACGGCTGTAAATAGGGGACAAAAAGGAGGGATGTGTGTATTTTTTTCTTTTTTCTTAGCAATATGGATATCAAATGAAAGGTCGTAAAAAGACCATTTCAAAAATATAAATATCATATCATGTTTATATTACGGTTTTAACAAAAAATGTCAAAAAGTATACCAAGTGTACCGTCTCATTTCTTTACCACAAATTAAAACTAAAAGTCTCAAATAAAATTATTATTATAAAAACAAAAACCCGACTGCTTAGAAGTTAAGAACTGAAAAAAGAAAAACAAGGATCACTATATCTATATAAAATTCTAAATTTTGTATGGTGTTGCAGGCGGGGACAAACGTAGTTTTGGTAGATCTTTCTTTCCCAGGTAGTAAAGTATTTTGTCCACGCCTGAAGCACCATAAAGTATTTAGAATTTTATATAGATATAGTGATCCGTGTTTTTCTTTTTTCAGTTCTTAACTTCTAAGCAGTCGGGTTTTTTGTTTTTATAATAATAATTTTATTATTAAACGACTCGGTTGTATCACCTAAGCTTACATTTTTCGCCCAAAAAAAAATGCATCGTATTCAATTCAATTCTCATTTCAATTCTAATTCTCCAACTCTAATTCCCAAATGATTATCAAATATCACAAATATTTTACACATATATATATATATATATATATATATATATATATATATATATATATATATATATATATATATTTTATAGTCGTAAAATAATAGATTTTTTAAGCTAACTTATCCTAATAACCCGCCTACCCGCATTGTAGCAGCGTGGTGGGTGTACGCTCCATATCCCCTCTCCTATAAGGAGGGAGGCCTGGTCCTGTAGTGGGCCGTTAATAGGCTGATAATGATGATCATGATCCCAATACAAGCCATGCCTACGTGGAATGATGGCAAAAATAACTACTGGCTGCATTTGTGCAAAAAACGAGCCAGGCCTTCTGTCACCAGTTAAGGTAATTAGGCATGGTGAATTACTAGCCACTTAAATTCAAGAAGAACTACCTTTAGTATAGCTTACCTTGGTAGTAACAAAGAGCTGTTCTCTCGTGACGAGGTTGTTGTTGATGGCGTCCCTGATACCCTGGCCAACTTCCGGCTCGTCGAAGTAGATGGCGGCTGTGTCGATGTGTCTGTAGCCCGCCTCTATCGCCCAGTATACCGCCTGACGGACTTCGTCCACTGGAGCAGACTGGGTACGGGAATAAAATACGTAATATTAATATACCATAACATCTATTATCTGTCTTCAGAACCAGTGGTACAATAACTTCAAATAGATGAATTGTCGAAATCATCTGTTTCAAAAGCACGCTTGGAAGTTTAGTGGATTCTTAGAAGAAAGTAAACTCATGATTGTCCTTAAGCCGACTCAGGATTGGAACCTGAATCGACGTTTCAATAGCAGGTTCTAAGCCTTGTTGTGGTTTATCAGAAAAAAATCCACGATTGTCCTTAACCCAGAATTTGAACCAAGAACCATGATTGAAGCCACACAGATAACCACAGAGCTATATAAAATATGATTTTCAATTACATAAACAAAAAAGATACGATACTTACTGAGTACTTCCTAATAGAGTACCTACTCGATCTTTTTCTTGTATCTCGGTTCACTTTTTGCACGAAGTACCTACCTAGAAGCTTACGACAACTAGTGGTTTAATGACTTTATACTGAACTCGTTAGCTATATAAGTACAAGCCTCTGTGAATAATTTAAACAGCTTTTTTGCAGCTTTAACTTTTTATAACGTAATAGAGGTCGATATATCATGTAAATATCGACAACATCAAACTATTTAATAGATATCTCAAACATAAAAGGGAGGTCAACGCCACGGCGACGAAACAAGTCTAACAACTTCAATAATAACTATTATTGCTAAAACGAATCTATATTATAAGTACATCCATATTTTTATATTAAGCATATGATAAATACGCGACGAGATATGTCTGTTTGTTTGTTATCTTTTCGTTTTTACACAATTTTGTTGCCAAATATTTTGTAATAAACGCACATACGACGATGTACAACTTTAATAATAAAGTATCAAAGTACTTGGACCTTGCTCACGAGATTACCGCCATGTGGAATGTTGAGTCAACTATTATTGTTCTGATAGTCGTTTCAGTCCATGGTCTTTTTGCGAAAAGCTTCGATCAACACCTTAAGAAGCTTTCGCTTAATTGTTGGATCAAGGGTCAGATACAGAGGGCAGTAGTCCTTGAAACGGCGCGTATTGTGAGGAGGTTCCTCACTCTGGAGCCCTGACCACCGGTTGCTTGGACCCGCAAAGGCCCCGCAAACGGAGGAGAAGATTTTTTTATAAATTTTTAATAGTGTTTTTATATATATTTTTGTATTACTTATAACATTGTTAAAAATTTTAAAAAAATATGTAAATAAATATAAATGAGAGAATAAAAATATAAATACGACATGACGCAATGGAATAAAGTCTTTTGCGAATTTTTACCTTAAACATCTATCGCCGCTCACACGTGACCTCTAAGACAACATTCAGAATCCCATAGTTTTCATAGGAAAGTTTATATCCAGTACTAACAGCATTCAGTTTATCTTGTTTCCTTTGCTGTCGACTCGAATTTGTGTTAGTTAGAACTTACATCGCTCGCGGTGCCTCTGCCGGTGCCGAGAGCAACGATCGGCATCTTGTTGCCATCGTTCAACTCCACGCAAGGCGCCTGGCCCGCTAGCGCCGACTGAAATTGAACAATATTGGAATAACATCATTTCTTTCATCAATATAACCCTATTTTATTGGTTGACTACATGACCAGGCAGATCGCCTCATTATGGGAAAAAGGATATAGAGCTTAGACCCACCATGTTACTCAAAGGAATAAACGGATTTATGGTGTTAATATTTGCTGTATCACATAAATTGTATGATGGCGTTTAATTTTTTACCCGACTGCGTCAGAAGGAGGGTTATGTTTTTCGAGTGTATGTGTGTATGTATGTATGTATGTCCATTTCTTCGGCACGCGCTACAGCCTAAACGGCTGAACGGATTTTGCCATGTGAGGTGTCGTTGAATTTGTCAAAATTGTGGTAGTGACATAAGCTATATAAATTTTCAAAATGGCGGCTGTAAATGGGGGAAAAAGGGGGGATGTGTGTATTTTTTTCTCTTATCTTAGCAATATAGGTACCAATTGAAAGGTCGTAAAAAGACCATTTCAAAAATATAAATATCATATCATGTAATAAGGCGGGGACAAACGTAGTTTTGGTAGATCTTTCTTTCCCCGCAGGTTAAAGTATTTTGTCCCTGTTTGCAGCACCATAAAGTATTTAGAATTTTATACAGATATAGTGATCCTTGTTTTTCTCTTTTCAGTTCATAACTTCTAAACAGTCGGGTTTTTTGTTTTTATAATAATAATTTTATTTAAGCCACAAAACACAGATACCGACCAACACCTTTCAAGCTCCGAAATAAGTTAGGTAGATACGGTTGTGTGCGAGGTCGTTCCCATGGTCCAGTGTCAAGGCAAAGGGTTGTTACGGTGACAAGCGGGTATCAATGAGGATTTCCCCACGACAAAAAAAAGGTAGATACGTACCTATCCTATCCGCAATATTACAAACAAAATTAAAGCAATGCTCGATAAACACGAAACTTATCTAATCACAAAATATAATCCAAATCGGATGTTTGTTAATCTTTTAAGCAAAAACTACTGAATGGATTTTGTTGAAACTTCACAATAATATAGCTTACATATCAGAATAACACATAGGCCACACTCATCCCGAAATTCCCACGGGAACGAGAACTACGCGGGTAAAACGGCAAACGTCCTCCAGTACCTAATACATAGGTATATTTCCTAGAGTTATTCCTTTTTTTTATCGACTACAAGTTGGCTCTTGACTGCTATCACACCTGATGTTAAGTGATGATGCAGCCTAAGATGGAAGCGGGCTAACTTGTTTTGAGTGGGACGAAAATCCACACCCCTTATGGTTTCTACACGACATCGTACAGAAACGCTAAATCGCTTGCCGATACGTCTTTGTCGGTAGGGTGGTAACTAGCCACGGCGAAAGCCTCCCACCAGCCAGACCAAGACAAATTAAGAAAAATCTCAATCTGCCCCACCGGGAATCGAACCCAGGACCTCCGCCTTATAAATCCACCGCGCATACCACTGCGCCACGGAGGTCGTCAAATATAGATACATATAGCTACATACTTAGTATTTCATTTAAACATTATAAAATATAATCATTACACGTGTTTAAAAACGTAATTAACGTAACTAGCTACTATATTATATGAAGATCTCACAGATAATTGAATTGCCAGGAAACGCTTTGCATTTTTTTTATTGTCGTTTAAGAAACAAAAACGTTTGACCTCTGATTAACTGTATAAAATTATTTTTAGTTAATGTTAGGTAGGTAACTAGCCATTATTGAATAAAAACGCACCTGAGTATGTTGGTATTAACTAACTGACTGTTAGTAAAACCAGACTGACAGACTGTGTGCAGTGTTCCGTAGTCATTGAGTATAAATATCTACTTGTCAGTTCTTACACATTACTATTATGGAGGGTAGAGGAAAGGAGGATCATCTGTGTATATGAAAAAATGTCCGTCAAAATGTATTAAATTAGGATGGCGCCACAGTTGCATCAAAGTAACTCTCAAAAGAAGCGCCAAATATTGTTAGAGTATATTTTTTTTGTTTTGTGATTTACGTCCACTTGGACAACTTTTCACAACACAAATTTTACCCATAACTGTTCTGTTATTCACTCACTTTTTCATAAAATTAAATGTTTATATATCAATAACCGTACTATTTACTGTTTACGAACTAAAATCACTCTAAACGCACGTTTGGTTATAATTCTGTAAGGTTATATTTACCACAATATTTTGTACAACGTAAGTTGTTGAAGTTCTCAATAATTAACTACTTTAGTCGATAATGACATTAAATTTTTTAACTCGGCATAAGGTAAACGCTGGTAAAGTCGACAGTGTCCCAATAGCCGTCATAATATGGAAAAAGGCCTGTTATTTATTTCTTTATAATAACTAAGTAATATTTATTTATGCTAACATATTTGTGGTATTATACACGATAATTTGTATACAAAATTTTAATCAGAACTTTATTGGTGTTTGAGAAACAATAAACGAAAGTTTGCGTTTTTGAATATTTGTATTTTTTTACAAGTTTAGGCACTGAATCGCAGCTCGCCATGCTTGTATACGATGTAACTTTTGTAACATTTGTTGTGAACTTTTGATATATCCAATTCTTTTATAGAAGAGTCAATTTAATTTTCTACCGAAATAATTAAAAAAACCATGTTATATTTCTTTTTATTTTTATTTTGGGCGTGTGACGTCTACTCGTACTTTAAATTCCCAACTTGAACCAGAACTCGTCAAAATTTTGACGACTACTGGGACATACACAGCAAATGAACGTAAATCTGACACCGTTTCTAGTTTCAGCTTTATTGCGTGGGGATAAGGGTGAAAGTTGCATTAGGCACGGCCTGGTAGTGTTAAGTCTTTAACTTAGCTTTAAATGTTAAGATGATAATATATCCGCTTGATAGTTACAATGCCTTCATTTTTAACATAAGTCAAAATTGAAGTTAAATATGATTTTACGTTAACGTGTTATATATAAATATCAGCTTTACTAGCTCGTTATGCTGCTTTGTTCACACATATCGTTAGATATGTATTTTTTCATCGCTATTAAAGCGGGCAAACCAGCTCACCTGCGGGTCACCTGATGAGTGATTACCACCGCCTATGTACATTTGCAACACTAGAGGTACTGGTAATGCGTTGCCAGCCTTTGAGGAATTGATTGATTGGATTGCCCCTTAAATACCCCTATGATATAATTGTCAGAAAATTCCGCAGCAGGAAGTTGGTTCCAGAGTCTGCATATGCGCGGCAGAAATGATCTAGAAAATCTAGAGGTTGTAGATAGCCAGCCATTCAGATGGTGTAAGTGAAACTGGTTTCTACGCCGCAAGTTCCGCTGAGAGAAGACAGAGGGTAGTATAATTTCGAACAGTTCCTCAGAGCACACGCCATAATAAAGACGATAGAACACACATAGAGAGCTAACGTCCCTACGGTGTTCTAAGGTCTCCAACTTGCTGGTGAGTTTGGAATTGTCAACAAAGCGAACTGCCCGCTTTTGAATGCGATCAAGTGGAAGAAGTTGGTATTAAGGTGCTCCAGCCCATAGATGTGAGCAGTACTCCATGTGCGGACGTACTTGGGCTTTATACGGCAAGAGCCTATGTTGAGGCTGAAAGTAACGATGATTCAGGGAAGTCTCAATTTCAGACACAAGTCTGGACCTACACTCCTCCAGCTGTTTAAGAGAAAGCTGTACGCGATCATTGTAAAGGGCGTCGCCCGTGCTATCATTCGTATAGCAACGCATGTTGTTGCTGGAAATAATGTCATATGTGCAGTATGAATAACGTCGGCGACAGCACTGAACCGTGTGGAACATCAATGTTAATTAATTTGGGAAGGGAGCACAAACCGTCGACTACGAATTTAATGCTCCGTTCATTTAGAAAGCTGGCGATCCAATCGCATAGCTTCTCCGGGGGTCCATAAGAAGGTAGTTTGGGCAGAAGTGCCTTATGCCATAGTCGATCAAACTTCTTCGCAATATCTAAGCTCGCTGCGCGAGCTTCTCCTTTACTCTCTAAAGCTTGTACCCAACAGTGAGTGAGGTAAACTAGGAGGTCGCCAGATGATCGGCCATGGCGAAAGCCATATTGAGAATCGCTGAGGAGTTGACGATCTTCTAGGTACCCACGAAGTTGATAATTTGTTCCATCACTTTGGAGTGCAGGGAGTTTATAGAAATAGGCCTATAGTTGGGTGGAATTGACTTATCGCCTTTTTTGGGTACTGGGTGTACCAAGGCAGTCTTCTAAGTAGTCGAAACAGTACTGGAGGAGTAGGATAGTTGAAACAGACGTGTCAGGACTGGAGTCTGCTCTGGTGCACAAGTTCTCAACACAACCGCTGGGATACCATCCGGCCCACTTGCCTTGTTGATGTCTAGGGACAAAAGCGCTTTGTGCACTACACGCTGGGTGAAAAGTATGTCACGCAAAGAGCTATGACACCGCGGGACGGTAGGCGGTGTATTTCCCCGATCATCAAGCGTAGAATTATTGTCAAAGAGAGTATCAAGAATTTCTGCTTTCTCTTTAGCAGAATAGGCCAGTGTAACGTCTAATTTGCAGAGTGATGGAAAAGAAGAACGGCAGAAGTTGCCTTGAATGGCTTTGGAAGGAGACCAACGTAGCACGAGATCCAGGTAGCATTTTAAGCAACCTCTGACCAATTCGTTGATGAACTTGCACCTGGCCATAGTACTTTTGTAGGATTTGGAGGCAGAGTTAAAAGTTTTCTTCAAGTGTCCTGCATTTGGATCTTTTTGTTAAATGCCGTGTTCCACGCTTGGTCACACATGTTCACGTTTAGGTTCGAGTCGGTCGCTGATTTTTGTTTAATAATTTTGTTTCGGAGGGCAGTTTCTTATTGTGCGTTCTGAACGGATGGGAATGAGACCAAATAATGTTGCCTATAACAAATGCTTCACAAACAAATTAGCATCGAACTCGATGAAACATAACAACAACATATTATGTTTGATTTTGTCTCTTCCCATATCTAGTACGTCACATTGCAAAATCTCTGTAGGATTTGATTTGGTTATAGTTCGATCGATTGGCAAGACACGGTGCTCGGAAATTTACCATTAACAAGTACCACCAGATCGACTGCATACTGGTACAAATCGCTCATTTTGTAATTTTTTTAAATATTTAGTTACATTATATTAACTAATTAATACCAAAATTATATTTCTAAAAAATTAATTAAATTTGCTCTCTTGTCACGTAATTAGTTTTTCTCTACTATGACTAGTATTAATTTGGCAAGGCTGCAAAGGTAGCGAAGTTCAGAAATTGACGACTATTGGGACGTTTACCTTACTTCAATTCATCTACGATTGCTACATTCATACCATACCCTGTGCATCCACTAGCGCGATTGTGGAGGATTTTTGAACTGTTATTTAACGCATACAACTGGACACTTTTTCAACTTTTCTCCCATATAAGATGACTCTCCTTTCCTCTACCCTCCTTAATTACTATTTCACATTAGTGTCTCATAAACTAAGTTCCAAAAAAGTGGAGTTTTGACTCTATGGTATTTTATATATGTCACGCGAATCATAGACGGCTGGACCGTATGTTTCTTTATGTGCTGGACCTTCATTTTGTGTTTGAAACGGTATAATTCCAAGGTGGCCTGATAATGGGATCCTAATTTTGTAGTCGGTTTTATTTTTGTTTCTACTTTATTTATAATTTTTAACTATAGGCCGTTTTTCTAAATGAACGAGAAGATAATAAACTTAGCCAGCTTATAATTACTAGGACGGACTGGCTTTAAACGTCCTTATTGATTACCGAACTCTAAAAACACCTGTATTTGCAGACTTAAACAATTAGTCTGCAAATACAGGTGTTCTAAAATAGAAACTTTCCACGCACCATTTATAGAAACTTGTTTATATCTGCCCAATCGCTGACATAAAGCTTGTGTTACACAGCAAATGGAGAATTGCAGTAACTGTATAATTTATTGTAAATCAATAAAGTTAATTATATTACCATTTTGAGACAAAATATACTAAATATAGAAATATTTTTTGAACTGGCAATAATCCCACGTGGTGCGAAACATATTATGAAAGAGAACTTATCAAAACTAAAAAATATCAACTGTATGACTAAAAAAATTTGTAACAAAAAATAGAACCGACTCAAAACGCACTAAAAAGTAAAAAATAACTGTCATTTAGTTGCTTTAATTTACTTAAGCATATCTATGAAGTCGGCGCCAGCAAGTTTAAGGAACATTTATTTAACGTAGTAAAGCAGTTTGTGGGTTTTAGGTAATGTTCTTAAAGTAGAAACCTTGCTGGCACCGACTCCTAGATATACTTAAGTAAATTAAAGCAACTAAATAACACAGTTATTTTTTACTTTAAAAAAAATATACGTGTCGAATTAAGAACCTCCTCCGTTTTTTTGCATCGGATAAAAAGAACGAAGGAAAGTAAGGACATTTTCTCAAGAAGTTACCATTCAGTACTCCATAAAACAAAAAGCAATGGGGTATGTTTACCAGATTTTAGGATTAGGTTAACTTTTAGAAAATAATACCTAAATTATATTAACTATATTTAAAGCTATATTCAGCTTGGATATGATAATGAGACTTGTTATGGAAAATAGCCATCAGTTCCATGTAGGTAACTAACACAAATCGATTTGGTTATTATGCTTCAAGATATAAAAAGATAATAATAAGCTAAGCAAACGTTTTGCTTACACTGGAAGTCCAAGTTAAGTATAGCAAAGTTAACAAGCACACACTAACCGGCTAAATAATTGAGGTCAGTGACCCCGCGCAATTGAAAGCCTGACCACGTCGTACTTTATTTACGGCTCTGACAGTTTGTTGACAAGCACAAACTGTACGTGAGGAATTTAGCACAGGTAACTACAGCCTAAATGGGCACATACAAATATAGGTACCTAAACTAAAGCCAAACTCGATTGAGAATGTTTGTCAATAAACAAATTAAAAATGAAGGTAGAAATCACTTGTCATTTTACACCTATTTTTTTAAATTAACTTGTTAATGACGAATTCATGACAATAAATTAGATTTGTAAGCTTAAAACTAATTAATATATTCAATTTCTTTTAAATAAGATTTTATAAAATAACAAAACATAATTTTTGATTTATTAGGCATAAAATGTGTTACATTTTCTACCTTCATTTTAAATTTGTTTGTTGACAAGCATTCTCAATCGAGTTTGGCTTTAGTATAGTTCTTAATATTATGGTACACTTAAAAAGACCTAATGTCGACAAAAGGGAACCGTTCAATTTGACTCGACTTGGCAGCGTTCGGAAAACACCGTGATATTTTTTCGTCCTAAGCTCCCCAGTGCCCGAATAAGGAATGATAGAGCATGAAATTTTTTTAATTTGACCCCTAAAAAGACTCAAGTCATTAGTCACTTAGCAAGCGATCTACACTTTAATAATCTCTTTTGGGATTAATTAGATGTGAGTCGTTTAAAGTGGCAATAGATAGGTTACATAGATGAACTAGTGGTTTGCGTCTCAAGGTGCTTTATAGTATTAATCAAATGTTAGGTCTGCTGAAGAACCAAAATGATCAAAATAGCTCTACAAGTAACAAAGCTGACAATGAAAAGAGCACATAGTTGGAAGTACATAATTGGACGTTGAAGTGCCAAGGTCCTGGAATGCCAAACTCCACTTAGACGCGCTGTTAATAAGCACACCATTTAATGCGCTGTTACTAGGTAGAACGACCACATCACACGGGTTGTAAGGAGCAGCAGACAGTTCCAGTCTGCTATATTTAGAGATCCTTGCAGGATGCCTGTGTCCAGTTGTTTTCAATACTTTGCTATTGATTATTATGGTGATTAGCTACGATCTAAATAAATAAATAAATATTATAGGACAATTACACACCTCGCTATATAGCCCCAAAGTAAGCATACTCGTAAGTAGCTTGTGTTATGGTGCAATGATAACTGATGAATATTTTTATACATTCTATACATAAATACTTATAATATATAGATAAACACCCAGACACTGGAAAACATCCATGCTCATTACAATCGCTAGGACGAAGAAGCAGAGTCACTACCCACTGCACCACTCGGGCGTCAATTTTATGTTTATTAAACAAACATAAAATTTCGTTAATACTAATCGATTTTGGACCTTCTATTGCATATTACATACATACGATACAAAACTTAACCCTCACTCTGCCTTACAACACAAATATATAAATACGTGTTTTAGATTGACGGCTGACCGCACATCTGAGATGTAGCAACTAACCAACAACTTTCATGCAACTGTGAGGTTATGTAATAGCTAACTTGTTAGATTATAGGATAACAGCTGTAAGTATTTATAATAATTGTTTGATAGACGTAAGATTACCTTTCCGTTTTTTATTATTCACACTAATTCAAATAATAATCTGATATAAAATTTTCAAACGAACTTTATGTTCTTAAAAAAATTTGCCAAAAATATCAAGTTCTTGTTACCTACCTACGAGATCACACGGTTTTGTATTCACAATTAAGCTTCGTCACTTATATGATATAATAAAACTTTATTTAATTTAATCCTAAACATTTACATTAATTTTTACATTGTACATTAATTTTTCTTTATTTTTATTGCAATTCCCCATCACTCAAATGTAAAGGTCCGATAATCTATGTTACCTGGAAGAGATCATTCTAGTGATAAGGTCGCCTTTTGCGCTTAAGTTTATATTGTACCATCGATTCTTTTTTTATTTGCAATAAAGATGTTTAAATAAAATAAATAAATAAATTTATTGCTGCTGATTCCGTTTCTAATTAGCATATTTTGCGTTAAAAATAAAGGTGGGTAACTACTAATTAACAAAAAAGTGATTTGATGTTGAAACTGCGAATATCTTTTCGAAAAATTCGTAATTTTACAAAAAACATACTGAGAGCCGCTCTTTTACTTAATAATAACAATTCGTACCTATTAACCTTCAAAAATAATAAACATAACCATCTGCAAATATATTTAAATGTATTTTAATTTTCTTGCAAACAAAATCACAAACTTCAAGGTAAACAATACAGCAGTGTGATAAAATCGGAGGGTCTTAAACAATTATCCACATCCTTTATAAATAAAATAAATGACATTATTAAGTACATATACATTTCTTTATTAATTAATGTATAGCTGATGTTTTGTTCCCATAAATTACTTGAAGGTAGATGACGCAAAAATGTTGTACTCTTACCCATTTACTTACAACTCATGTATATGCACAAATAAAGTAATTACTGTTAAAAAATATTTAATAAATACCAAACAATAAAGTAAAAAAGTGTTTATTGTCATTGCAGTCAACTTTCAAAAGCTCCTTGCTTAAGCATTGGCACCTACTGCCATAATAAGAAACGTTCTCATCAGAGTAAATAAATATTGTTTTGATGCTTGAGTCTTTTTTTAAATTACTTTTTAATTAGTCTTTATTTTTAAACGACTTCAAAAAAAAAAGGCGTTTCTCAATTCGACCGTATATATATATATATATTTTTTTTTTTTTTTATGTGTGTTCGCGCATAACTTCGTCGTTTATGAACCGATTTTGATAATTCTTTTTTTGTTGGAAAGAAGATAATCCGGTGGTGGTACCGTGACAAGGAAATCAGGATCTGATGATGGGATCCTGGAGAAAACGAGGGGAACTTTCAAAAATTGTACGGACAACAAGTACGTTTGTTAATTTTTCCGGTAAGTATTTAAAAGCACTACAATTTGATGAAGGTCTGGAGTCGATCTGATGATGGAGCCGATCTATATATAAGAGAACTCCGTAACGTTTTACAGTAGCTACCTTGTGTTTGAGCTCGATTAATTTGTCTCAATGAGAACTTTACATTTAGATGGGCTGTGACTGTCATTGAGGGTCTGGTGATGAAGACGACGTACAGTTAAGGGAGCTCCGTAACGTTTTACAGTAGCTACCTTGTGTTTGGGCTCGATTAATTTGTTTCAATGAGAACTTTACATTTAGATGGGCTGTGACTGTCATTAAGGGTCTGGCGATGAAGACGAGGGACAGCTGAGGGAGCTCTTTAACGGTTAACAGTAGCTACCTTGTGTTTGGGCTCGATTAATTTGTCTCAATGAGAACTTTACATTTAGATGGGCTGTGACTGTCATTGAGGGTCTGGTGATGAAGACGACGTACAGTTAAGGGAGCTCCGTAACGTTTTACAGTAGCTACCTTGTGTTTGGGCTCGATTAATTTGTTTCAATGAGAACTTTACATTTAGATGGGCTGTGACTGTCATTAAGGGTCTGGCGATGAAGACGAGGGACAGCTGAGGGAGCTCTTTAACGGTTTACAGTAGCTACCTTGTGTTTGGGGTCGATTAATTTGTGTCAATGAGAACTTTATATTTAGATGGGCTGTGACTGTCATTAAGGGTCTGGCGATGAAGACGAGGGACAGCTGAGGGAGCTCTTTAACGGTTTACAGTAGCTACCTTGTGTTTGGGCTCGATTAATTTGTCTCAATGAGAACTTTACATTTAGATGGGCTGTGACTGTCATTGAGGGTCTGGTGATGAAGACGACGTATAGTTAAGGGAGCTCCGTAACGTTTTACAGTAGCTACCTTGTGTTTGGGCTCAATTAATTTGTTTCAATGAGAACTTTATATTTAGATGGGCTGTGATTGTCATTGTGGGTCTGGCGATGAAGAAGAAGGACAGTTGAGGGAGCTATTTAACGGTTTACAGTAGCTACTTTGTGATTGGGCTCGATTAATTTATGTCTCAATAAGAAGTTTGAAAGGTTATAGTTTCCAGTTAGTTTAATGTTTACTAAGTCATGATCCAATGATCTACGAAAATCGAGGAAACTCTTTAAACTTTATATTCACTTTTGCAGGGGCGTCGGAATGTTATAAGTAGGTAGTGAATATTGGTACTTATGGTTTAGTTCGAGTAGGTTTATTAGTATGTTCGTTGTTGATAAAGCACTAAAAAGTATGAAATAAAAAAATTTTAACAAAAAATAAAAACGCCTTAAAAACACACTAAAAAGTAAAAAATAACTACGTCATTTACTTACTTTAATTTACTTAATCACGTCTATGAAGTCGGTGCCACCCGAGCTTTCTACTTTAAAGTCTTTACCTAAACTTGGATGGCACCGACTTCATAGATGTGGTTAAGTAAATTAAAGTAAGTAAATGACGTAGTTATTTTTTACTTTTTAGTGTGTTTTGAAGGCGTTTTTATTTTTTGTTATTATCTAATATATAAAATTCTCGTGTCACAGTTTTCGTTGCCATACTCCTCCGAAACGGCTTTACCGATTCTTACCAAATTTTGTATGCGTATTCAGCAGGTCTGAGAATCGGCTACTATCTAATTTTCATCTAAATTTTTTTTTAATTTTTAATGCACAACAACGTTTGCCGGGTCAGCTAGTATGAGTATAGAAATGTGAGTTTGATAATAAATAGGTACCTGTCAAACGGACAGGGATGGAATCCAAGACAAACTGACAACCGCGAAACTATTGAGGCTTCCTGGCTACGCTTAATAAAGTTCGCTTATCTTATAAATTGTAAATCAACTCAGTTGAGTATTTTTTATATACATCACAAGTTATCGTTTGACTGCTAACACACCTGATGGTAAGTGATGATGCAATCTAAGATGGAAGCGGGCTAACTTGTTAGGAGTAGCACGAAATCCACACCTCTTTTCGGTTTCTACATGACATCGTACCGGAACGCTAAATCGCTTGGCGGTACGTCTTTGTCGGCAGTGTGGTAACTACGCGGTACTGGTGGTAGCCACGGCCGAAGCCTCCCAAGCCAAAAATGCCATTTCTTTGATACAACAATGCAAAATCATTGCCACCACATACTGGCCCATTTTTTAGCTTTCGATTTCTTTATTTTTCGATTTTTCGATTTAGCGATTCCTGGGTCGGAATCGAACCCAGGACCTCGTGATCGAAACCACATAAGCTAACCACTAGACCAACGAGGCAGTTTGGACCTTTACTGTGACATTATTAAATAGAGTAATCTAAATAAATATGTCATATAATTTACACCCCCCAATAAATCAACATTTCAGAAATCATAAGAGCTTTGTCGCTAAATTGGCAAACTCGTTATTTTAAATTATCTTATCTTACCAGATGTGCTTTGAAATATATAGTGGTTGGCCTATACTGTAAAGACTACTCGATTGACGTGACGGCAAACGACGTGACGTTATTTTTTTTGGCGTCATTTGAATGACAATTGAATGTGGTATTTATAAACGAATTCTCAACTATAATCGCATAGTTTGCTGCATAGAATTAATTATGAATAATTGTATTAAGATATCACATCTGCCGTGAAACCAAACGTAATAGAGGATAGGTTTTTACACATTGAATTTACGTCATATTTCTTGTACAATTAATATTAATTTGTTTACTTCTTCCTTTTTACGTTAGAAGTTAAAGGAAAACTTGTTTTAATTTTCCTTTGAATATTTTCAGTTATAAATATGGAAAAACCTGTTCACATCTTATACTTGCATTTTTAACTGACTTAATAAAAAGGAGGTTATTTATTTACATTTATTACACACACACATTAGCCAACGGAAATCAAACCTACAGTAATTTCCATTGGGTATTAGGTGTGTATGTGTGTATATACTATCATATAGGTATCTTGCTTGTCCTTCGATCAATGGTAGACAATAATAATTAATAGTCGATCATGTCATTGTATTTGAAATACTTAATAGACCTGCAGCATAATTATGTGCCCGTATCTCAGTGTAACATTAAAAAATGGGCCAGTATGTGGTGGCAATGATTTTGCATTGTTGTATCAAAGAAATGGCATTTTTGGCTTGGGAGGCTTCGGCCGTGGCTACCACCAGTACCGCGTAGTTACCACACTGCCGACAAAGACGTACCGCCAAGCGATTTAGCGTTCCGGTACGATGTCATGTAGAAACCGAAAAGAGGTGTGGATTTCGTGCTACTCCTAACAAGTTAGCCCGCTTCCATCTTAGATTGCATCATCACTTACCATCAGGTGTGTTAGCAGTCAAACGATAACTTGTGATGTATATAAAAAATACTCAACTGAGTTGATTTACAATTTATAAGATAAGCGAACTTTATTAAGCGTAGCCAGGAAGCCTCAATAGTTTCGCGGTTGTCAGTTTGTCTTGGATTCCATCCCTGTCCGTTTGACAGGTACCTATTTATTATCAAACTCACATTTCTATACTCATACTAGCTGACCCGGCAAACGTTGTTGTGCATTAAAAATTAAAAAAAAATTTAGATGAAAATTAGATAGTAGCCGATTCTCAGACCTGCTGAATACGCATACAAAATTTGGTAAGAATCGGTAAAGCCGTTTCGGAGGAGTATGGCAACGAAAACTGTGACACGAGAATTTTATATATTAGATAATAACAAAAAATAAAAACGCCTTCAAAACACACTAAAAAGTAAAAAATAACTACGTCATTTACTTACTTTAATTTACTTAACCACATCTATGAAGTCGGTGCCATCCAAGTTTAGGTAAAGACTTTAAAGTAGAAAGCTGGGTGGCACCGACTTCATAGACGTGATTAAGTAAATTAAAGTAAGTAAATGACGTAGTTATTTTTTACTTTTTAGTGTGTTTTTAAGGCGTTTTTATTTTTTGTTAAAATTTTTTTATTTCATACTTTTTAGTGCTTTATCAACAACGAACATACTAATAAACCTACTCGAACTAAACCATAAGTACCAATATTCACTACCTACTTATAACATTCCGACGCCCCTGCAAAAGTGAATATAAAGTTTAAAGAGTTTCCTCGATTTTCGTAGATCATTGGATCATGACTTAGTAAACATTAAACTAACTGGAAACTATAACCTTTCAAACTTCTTATTGACAATTTAGCGACAAAGCTCTTATGATTTCTGAAATGTTGATTTATTGGGGGGTGTAAATTATATGACATATTTATTTAGATTACTCTATTTAATAATGTCACAGTAAAGGTCCAAACTGCCTCGTTGGTCTAGTGGTTAGCTTATGTGGTTTCGATCACGAGGTCCTGGGTTCGATTCCGACCCAGGAATCGAACCCAGGACCTCGTTTATGAAATAATTCTGAGCTTTTTCATTCTTCTATGAAATGCTCAGTACATTCCATGCCCGGAGTTTGGAAGTTGGTGGTGTTACACCCCCGTGCCTCGGAGAGCACGTTAAGCCGTCGGTCCCGGTCACTGTCATCAACGTCTGATAGTGATCGTTAGTAAATAAAACATTATCATCCTAAGCCCGTCAACCCACATTGGAGCAGCGTGGTGGGTGTACACTCCATATCCCCTCTCCTGTAACGAGGGAGGCCTGGCCCTGTAGTGGGCCGTTATTAGGCTGATAATGATGATGATGATGAGAGGTCCATAAGTATTTCTCCATCCCTACTAATATTAATAAAGACGAACGTTTGTATGTGTGGGTGAATGGATATTTGTTACTCTTTCACGCAAAAAGTACTGAATGGATTTTAATGAAACTTCATAATAATATAGCTTACATATCAGAATAATACACAGGTCACATTTTATCCAGAAATTTACACGGAAACAAGAACTACTCGGGTGTACCCGCGGGCGTACTCTAGTGATATTTTAAAGCCTACCGCGCTTTGATGAGCTTGTATTTATTAATTCGGGCTAATCTCAGAAATTGTTGTAGGTACGAATTTTCTGAAGTACACACATATCTTAGGTTAATACTTACTGTAATTTGTTAACATAAAAATAGTATTTTTTCATTTATGTATTTACTAATAAGTTTTCTAATAAATAACCATAAACTACAAAAACGCCATCCAAATCGAATCTTTAATTATAAAATGCTAAACGCCTTTTCAAGTCGGTTAAAAGCTACCGATATACATATTTATAATTAATCGCTTTCCAGACTATTTCAAAAGCTTCCTAGGTATAAAAAGGGATGTCAATTAAAGTCTTTAATCTCGCAGTCGCAATAACTAATTTAAAACTAATTTTTCCACTACGAAATAATACACTAAAACTTAGCTGACTCAAAGTATAATACCTATACTTTATTTAAATAAGTATAAACCAATTAATATAATGATATTTACTCACACTGAGTCCGAACAGCAAAACAACAAAACTTGAAATGCGCCGCATGTTGACCGATCTAGCGTCGTAATCGCACTGGCTTGAGCCATCTCAAATGGGCATATATAACAAGTTATATAAAACTCTGCAAGTCCAAGGACATAGGCATGCCGTAGATATTTTTTTAAGATATCCCATCAAGGCATTTGCGAAGGCATCGCACGTGTATGCAAGGATAAAATAATAATCCACCATACATTTTGTATGAGAAAACTTACCGTCACAATCACATTTTTATATATCTAAGATATTTTATATATTTTGTGTGGGAAAATTGTTTACTTGTGTCCACTTACTTGGAAATAATGGCATTGATTAGGTACAGAAATTAATGACAATGAACATTTTTCGTTCCGGAAGCTAGCAATTATAGAAACTTGGTGTGATTAGAAGTAGTAAGTTTTTTGTGACAAAACTTGTCCGGGGAAGTACTACACTCATGGTTATTCCTGCCACTGAGAAAAAGTAGAAGAAAAAAAAAAATTTATTAAAAAAAAAAAGAAAAGGGGAGCAACCTATTGAAAAGACATTTGAGTATCGTATGCGGGGTGGTGCAATGAGAAAATTTATAATTTAAAAAAAAATTTACTTAAATTTATTATAAATATAATATTTAAAAATAAATAAATAAACTACATAAAAAAGTAAACATAATATATAAATGTATATAAACAATATCAATATACATAAAAAAATACATATAATTATTTTCTATTTAACGACAAATCGCTTTACAAGCAATTTTTTTTTCGCTTTACAGGCGAAAAAAAAATGAGCAGCGAATTACTCGCGCGGACCTCGGATGGCAGATTGTTCCACAGCTTAATACATTTGGAAGTGAAAGAGTTACTGTAAAATTTCGAATTAGAGAAAGGTAGTAGATCGATTCTCATTATGGGAACGGAGATTGTGAGAATCAACATCGCGAATGAAACGGAAACGGTCTTTGCATTTGCAAAGCATTGCTGTGTTCCAGTGGCGGATTTACCAGCAGGCTGAGTAGGCTGGAGCCTAGGGCGGCAAATTTTAAGGGGCGCGGATTTATTTCATAAATTTATTATTTCGGTTTACAAATTTAAAAAAAAATATTATACACACACATAATACGAATTTCGAAAATTGGAGAGAAATTGAAATATTTAACAAAAATCGAAATATTCTCATATACAGTGCTAATTAATAAATATTTCAACATCTCTGCATGAACAATTCCTAAACGCTTTATCATAATGCTAACAAATAATAAAGAAAAGATATATTTATTGTATTGTTTTTAAACTGTGAGTGTAATAATAAATGTTAATCAACGTCCGCCAAATGTATTTTTTTTACGTAAGCTTAATTCATATTTTGTAAGTATTTTATAGTTTTAAGACATACCTTACCTTACTTTAAAAGTGGTATACGATTGAGATATTTTTTCCTTAAAATAATGTTTTTTGATAATTCTTTGCTGTAAAAATAATCAAGGATCTAACACGGTACCATAGTTCACAATAATAATAACTATACGGGAAAAGTTGAAGTAACGAGGATGATGGGACACAAATTATAAAGTTGGAATTTTATTGATAGAAAATTGATATGATTTTGGACTAAGATATCAAAATTTAGAGGCGGCAAAAATTTAATAGCCTACGGGCGGCAAATCTATAAATCCGCCACTGCTGTGTTCCTGTCTAAAGGTTGCGGTTGCCGGTGTAATTATATGCTTATGCGGCTTAACCAAATGTCCAAAATTCCTCAGTGCCAGAACGAGAATCTTTGAACAGTGCGTGTTGCCAGTGATTACCTATGGATATAAGACTTGGTCACAAAATGCGGGCTTCACAAGAACGATCAGAGTCATTCAGCGAAACTCTGTATTTGGAAATCCCTAATGAAGGCCTTTGTCCAGCTGTAGCGTCCACTGGCTGTTAATGATGAGGAGGCTTAACACCTATGTCAGGTTGTAGAGTTAGATTTGTTTCTAGCGAGTGTGTCAGTTCATAAACTAAAACTAACTTTATTAATAACCAGTTTATTAACTAAACGCCTCCGAAAAGTACAAAATCATTCATAGGATTGGGTGTAATCTTCTTTTACAACAAGATGCCAGTTACAAGAAAATAATGTTGATGAGCGGCATTTGGATCGGCTTTTAACTTCACACAAGAAGTGGAATAAATGATTTTATAAAAATTTTTAACAAAAAATAGAACCGACTCAAAAAGCACTAAAAAGAAATAAATAACAGTGTCATTTAGTTGCTTTAATTTTCTTAAGCATATCTATGAAGTTGGTTCTATTTTTTGTTAAAAATTTTTATTTCTTACTTTTTACCTACCTACCTTTGTACCTATAAAATTTGAAGAGTTCCTTCAATTTTCCCAGGATATCATCATCAGATCCTAACATGAGAGTTTTTCAACAGGGCCTGCCTTTTGATTCGATGGTAGAGTCACTACATCGTCTAACTTTATAATATGTCTACTTGAAATAAACGATTTTAAATATTTTATTTTCATTTCGTATTTTCAAATTTTATTTACTACTAAATTTTTCCAAGTACATGTTCTCTCATAACAGTCCTACCTTTATTACTCTTATTAAGATTACATTCGGGAAGTTAATTAATTATTCCGCTTCTTTACATAATAGTATTACCTACATACTATTTCATTGTTATTAATTCGTATAAAATATTATATTTTTGTTGATACTTCGAGCGTCCAAAGAATAAGAATTTCATCTAATTCTACGCGAAAATCTATAACATACATCCTTTTTTATTATGACGGAAATCCTCATGGATACCTTCTCGCCATGGGAAGGGAGGAAGTAGATTATGTCGGACTTGTACCGACTAAAACCCAGCGATGTTCCAACTTGTCGCCCGAGACTGCATTACGGGAACGTTACTACTACTACCGTAAGTATTAAAACCATAAGTATGATAACTTCGCGATTTAAGAATGCAGAACC
This sequence comes from Mycalesis mineus, assembly GCA_034621355.1. Taxonomy (NCBI): domain Eukaryota; kingdom Metazoa; phylum Arthropoda; class Insecta; order Lepidoptera; family Nymphalidae; genus Mycalesis; species Mycalesis mineus. The sequence continues at coordinate 15,879,490 of CM067888.1, read as the reverse complement.
AACATCTTCTGAGAATACTCTAGTTTCGGGGTGAAACATACGTCGAGGCCGTTTTTCCGTATCTGGATGACTTTATCGCATCGATTCGTCAGTTTTTCGTGGAAGGTAGAAAATTAATAAGTAATTCACAGTAATTTTTTTTTATCGACTACAAGTTGGCCCTTGACTACTATCACACCTGACGTTAAGTGATGATGCAGCCTAAGATGGAAGCAGGCTAACTTGTTAGGAGTGGGACAAAAAATCCACACGCCTTTCAGTTTCTACACGACATCGTACCGGAACGCTAAATCGCTTGGCGATACGTCTTTGTCGGTAGGGTGGTAACTAGCCACGACGAAAGCCTCCCACCAGCCAGATCAAGACAAATTAAGAAAAATCTCAATCCGCCCCGCCGGGAATCGAACCTCGTCGTATAATAAATCCACCGCGCATACCTCTGCGCCACGGAGGTCGTCATTTACAACTAAAGTTTTTAAAAGTAGAATAAAAATAGTTAAACTACCTATCTACCTCACTCTCACTTATTGAATATACATACCTACATATATTACCTAACGACAAGGGCGAAAAGAGATGGTATAGCTTCTTCACGGCAATAATTTTCCCAAAAACAATTTCACAATCTTTTCCTTGCCAACTAAATTTAAATTAGAGATTTGTAGGAAAGGAAAAAAACTGTTTTTAGGTACTAATGAGAATTTAGATAAAAGCTTATTTAACATTCAATTACGACATCGGCGCAAACATTTGCAGTGACATTTAAAAGTTAAGGCTTTTAGAGTCTCTGACTACTAATGTAATAAATCCAATTTCTATGCTACTCTAATTTGATATCTCTTTCTGTATACCGTAAGAACGATATTACGATATTATGAAATGATTTATAACCTTCTAGTTTTGATAGTTGAAAGTAAACAGTGTTGAATTGAACATCCAGTTCATGACATTACTTCTAGAGTCCCGTAAAACTAGTTCAAACATACATCTACTAATATCAAGATAAGATTCACTTAGATTGGAATTATCAATAGCTCCAAGGCGAAAAGGCCTAAAATGTAGAGTCCTAGATTTAATCCTCGCCCTCAGCCACTGGACTACCTATTGTCGTTCTCACTTTTAGCACAAACATTTCCCTTACTTTCTTTTTTTTATTCACTAATAAGTGATGATGCAATCTAAGATGGAAGCGGGCTAACTTGTTAGAAGTAGAACATTATTCTAACCTCGATACCACATCGTACCGGAACGCTTAATCACTCGGCGGTACGTCTTTACTGAGACATTCCACCAGCGACAAGCTGCTTGGAGAAGATAGGGAAATATTGGCCTTGAATTTAAAAAAAAAATTAAAACAAACACTGACAGTTCTTAATTATAATCCCCGTAGGTAAAAATAATAATTAAAATAAGTAGTATATATATACCTTCAATTTTAATTTGTTTGTTGACAAGCATTCTCAATCGAGTTTGGCTTTAGTATAGATAGGATTTCAAAGATTATTTTCGTCTTCTACTAAAAATAGTTATTATATTTTAATTTGCTAATGACAAAGATAGGTCATCATTTTTATAACAAAAAGTGAAGCGATTAACTTTTTTTATTTATCGAAGTTGATCTATTATGGCTGGGAAATACCCAAAGGTTACATAAATATTAACAGATTAGCGCCCTAGCACCAAGCCGCTAAGTGTAGGTAGGTATCTAAAGTTGGAAATGTCGTTTGCCTATTATTATTGTTTTCATTGTTCCAAAAGCTCGTGGCCTCCACGAAATTTTTATGTCCAAGGGCGACGTAAAATGAAGAAAAAGATATACCTACGTATCGAATTAAGAACCTTCTCTGTTTTTTCATCGGTTAAAAAACGGAAAATCTCAAACAAACATTACTATACCTTCTGTTCCGAGTATGCATTGTCATGCTAGATACCGACTTGATGTATGACTCGTACGTATTCATGAAAGTTGCATTTTCCGCCTTCCATAACCCAGGTTCGTATGGACAATGATTCAATAAAACTGCGCTGCAATTGTGCACTATCCGGTGCGGCATGCCATTTAAGCTCTTTTGGACCTCGACTTCTATCAGCTCTTCGATCGAAAAAAATTTGTTATTTAACAATTGAATAACTTTTTGAAAAATGATGATTAAACTTTTTTTTCTTCAGGGCTCGATTCTTTCAAGTGTTAAGATAGTAGAATTTTTTCAAATTTTTCAAATCACATTTTATATTATAAAAAAAATATTTTCATTGCTGAACTCTATTTAGCGGCAGCGCCCGAATGCCGTAACAGCCGCGTGGAGCGCTATTTTTAACGTCTAATTAGAATTTTAAATAATGGAGATAGAGTTCCGGGAGTTAAGACTTTTTTATTGTTAATTTCTGCCTTTTTTAGGAGCTTTTTTCAAAATTGCTTAAATGTTAATATTTTTTAAGTTATTAACAAAAAACGAAATATCATTTTTTTTCGTCTTATTTTGTTAATAACAATTGCAATTTTTAACCTGCATCATCCTTCAAAAACATTTTTCTACAGGTGATTCCGAATCGAATGAGCCATCGCTCATATTTTTAGGACCTTTATCTCTATTCTTCACGTTTTTAAACTTGCTGACTAGAGTAAGTATAGCCAGCGGCTCCCTGCGACTTGTTGAGCTATGTCAGTGACTAAATGTTATATACGTGTTGTGACACAGAGAGATGCTGGCCATAGGCGGCTTAGGTTAGTTGTGTACGTCCTTAAAAATAAAACTTGCTTAACCCAACTTTTTACGGGCCTTACAGCCTTAAAAATAAAGTCTAAAAAGAATGAAGAAAATATTAATACAGAAATTCAGAAATGCATTAAAAATGGTAAAGGCAATGCCGTGGTCCACCGACTGCATATCTACTACCTATGTCCGTTTAATCTGGCACTCATATATTCATAGTAAGTATTCGTAGTAGAGTGCCACGGCTCTAACTTGACGATTTTTGTACCAACGCAGTCGGATAATAAAAATCAAAGGCCTATAGTTGGCTCTATCGGCTTGTGGTGGACTATAATATAGATCACTTGAATAAATCTTAGAAATCACAAAAAACATTTTGTGTAATATTTTAATCAAAGATAAATAAAAAATAGTAATTTCCCAAACATCCAAAGCAATCATATCCATTATAATCCAAATAATGCGAGGCTAACATTTTTTCCTTATTCTGTGGTTGTGGTAAACTGACGTAATTAGATTTAACGATCAATCAGTCATATAGGCCAGTGCTGATAGCTTTAAAAATAATAAAAAGTATAAAAAAATCGCAGTAGAATGAAACCCATTGCAAAAGGAGGAGAAACGTTAACGTTGCAGCTGTAAAAACCGATGCCAGTTTCTGAAAGGTTTACTATATTAGTATATAGATATTTTTTCACCATCGGACAGAAAGCACACCAAATTTTTGAAAAAAAACCTGATGTTTTCACGGCCGAATTTTCGGTTGAAAATTAGATTATTTTTTTGATATTCATTAAATAAGGTGAAAAAATAAATATTTTAAATGAAATAAATTATAGCGCGTTTAGGACATAAAAAGGTGAGTTTTCACAAAATATCGTAAAAATAAAATTTTATTTGGAAAAGATAAAAATAGAGAACAAAATTTATTTCTTTGGTATATTTCGGATTAATTTTGAGGTTATTTAAAAAAATTGTAAATAAAAAAGTTTTAGATCTTTTTATTACCTACAACTTTGTCATATAATTCTTTTCCATAAGACTTTTAGTTTTGCCGTAAATCAAGAAAATCCATATTTTACCCCTAACACCTTACCCCCTACCCCTTCCCATCCTCAGAGCGTATGTAATTAATTTTTCCTTTCAGTTCTATAATATTCTCCTCCTATTGCACTGAGTTTCATCTTACTGCGATTTTTTTGGTTTTAAAAATTAATTGCACTGGTCTAATAGCCGCTTGGGTATTTCCTGAACGTAGTAAAGCTCATCTTTATTATGTGGACTAAAGAATATTAACGTAGCGTAAACTAAAGAATATTAACGAGTATAACAATTATTCCTCAACTGATAAACACGGCAGCACTTTGTAGGACGTGTTCCTTGCATGCCCTGCAAATTATAGGTATGTACCTACCTATAATGATTATTTTAGTAACACCACAGAATACTTAACTATAACAACTTAACAGTACAAGTTAATATTCAAAATTTGATAAGGATGTGTCATGAAATTTGGTTTGAAGACGATGTCATCATCATCATTATGAGCCTATTAAAGGCCCACTACAGGGCCAGGCCTCCCTCCTTATAGGAGAGGGGATATGGAGCGTACACCCACCACGCTGCTCCAATGCGGGTTGGCGGGCTTAGAGTGATAATATTTCATTTATTAACGATCACTATCAGATGTTGATGATAATGACCGGGACCAACGGCTTTACGTACTCTCCGAGGCACGGGGGTGTAACACCACCAACTTCCCAACTACGAAAAATGTACTGAACATTTTATAGAAGAATGAAAAAGCTCAGAATTATTGCATGACCCGACCCTGGAATCGAACCCAGGACCTGAATAAGAAAAATAAAATAAAATAAATAAAATATCTAACTATTAGGGTGGCTTAAGCGCCGGATAACAGCAGCTGTATCAAGAAGCCATAACTGTGTGGAAAATGCGTCTAGGACAAGAGAAGAACGCGCAGCAACGCGTTGTTGGTGCAATTTTGCCAAAATTTGAGACCTGGCTGGAAAGGAAGAGTGGCAATATTACCTTCCGGTTGACACAGGTACTTACCGGACATGGATGTTTCGGCGAGTACCGGTGTCGAATCGGTCGCGAAGTGCTGCCCTGTTGCCATCATTGTGACGAGAGCAGGGACACGGCACAACACACTCTCGAAGAGTGCCCGGCCTGGGATGACGAACGCCGCTCCCTGATCAGTTGCGTCGGAATGGACCTTTCACTGCCAGCTCTGGTTGCAGCTATGCTGGCGGACAAAAAAGCTTGGGAGGCAGCAGTCTCCTTCTGCGAAGCCGTCATTGAAAAGAAGGAGGCCGCGGGGCGTGTTCGAGAGCGATTAGCCGACCCAGGTCGGAGACGACAACGAAGAGCCATCGAACCATCTGCAAATTAGCAGTCCCGCGAGTAGGGATTTGGGAGTCGCAAGCGGTCAGAATGGGGGTTCTTGTTGCTTAAAACCAATCACCCGCGACCCCAGGTAGCTAACAGCCTGTAGTGGCACAAGTTGTTAATGTGGACGAGCACTGTGCTCGAGTGCAGCGGAGGCACCGGCGAGTTCAATGAGATCCCGGTGCCTTTCTATTTGTACTGAGGGCGGCCACCGAGGGGGTTTTAGTGGTTAAGTTCCACATAACCCGTCTTCTCCCCCTAGAAGGCAGGCATCTCCGAAGAGATTTCCCCCCCGATACCAAAAAAAAAAAAAGGTGTTGGCGTGAATGCCATTAGGTACAGAATTATAATATACTTGCAATTCCTTGTCAATAATAATAATCATTGTAGGTACATAAAATATAAACTTGTCAACAATATTATGTTAGCTATAATTAAATTGCTTCGATTGCAATTCATTATGAAACTGGTTATAATCGATTTAGCAACAAAGTATAATAAAATTTTTTAACAAAAAATAGAACCGACTCAAAACGCACTAAAAAGTAAAAAATAACTGTGTCATTTAGTTGCTTTAATTTACTTAAGCATATCTATGAAGTCGGTGCCAGCCAAGTTTAAGGAACATTTATTTTACATAGTAAAGCAGTTTGTGGGTTCTAGGTAACATCCTTGAAAGTAGAAACCTTGGCTGGCACCGACTCCTAGATATGCTTAAGTAAATTAAAGCAACTAAATGACACAGTTATTTTTTACTTTTTAGTGCGTTTTGAGTCGGTTCTATTTTTTGTTAAAAAATTTTATTTCTTAATTTTTAGTGATTTATCGCCACGTACCATACTCGTACTATACTGTCATAGTATATTATATGGCACTAGTAGCCAAAAAGCTACCGATACAGAGTTAAAAACCGAAATCGCTGTAAGCGTGCCTCCAAAATTTAAAGAGTTCCTTCAATTTCCCCAGGATATCATCAGCAGATCCTAACATGAGGATAATGGGACCACCTTGGATGTATGCCCTTTCTAATAAAAAAATAATTATCAAAATCGGACAACACTGTAAAAAGTTATGCGTGGTCATACAAAAAAAAAAAAAAAAAAAAAAAAAAAAAAAAAAAAACAAATATACGTGTCGAATTGAGAACCTCCTCCGTTTTTTTTCGTCGGTTAAAAATGAATAATAAGTCTATTTAGCTATTCTCCGCGATACTCCGAAACTAAACAGCTTACGAGGATTATGGAGTGAAACGAAAGCTCTGGTTTCGAGATGAAATGCGAAGTGAATAAAACCTTGATGATTATGTCGAGGCCGAGGATCATAATGTTTTGTGATTGTATATCCAAAGGTGCCACAGCTGCTCAATTCAAGAGCTTGGGCTCAAGTAGAAGCCCTACCAAGGTCGTCATCTAGACTGAGCTAAGAGGATTTAGGGTGATGAGACATTTTGTAAACTTCGACGGAGACATTCGAACTCCATCTAGGGTTATATTGGGACCGACAGTATGTAGATACATTAAAAAAAAATACGCCTGATGCCATAAAAAAAGCGCAGTTGTCCGTTATTTAGGCACTGAAAGCGGGATTGTTAATTCATTAACATAAACAATAAGGCCTGTGTGCACCAAAATTTCAGTTCTTTTTCTTCTTCTTCTTCTTCTTCTTCTTCTTCCTGGGTGTTTTCCGCACTTGGCCAACATGGGTCCCCTGGTGTAGGCTCCCGCTGACTCACTCCAGCCAGCCGAGCTCGCTCCAGAAGCTTCGCAGGCCTTCCAGGTCGCCGATTGCCTCTTGGAGTGTCGCTTTGGAGTCAATGTATGTTGCACGTTGTTCTGATACTCCTCTGCAACTGAACATGACGTGTATCGGTGTCACGTTGTGTTCCAGACAAGCCCTGCATATAGGGCTGTCGGTCAAGCCTAGAACTGAGAGATGTTTAAGATTTCGGTTATCATAACCAACCCTTATGTTAAACACATAAGCTAAACGTAAAATTTACTGTTCACGACAACCCATAGGTTAAAGACGTAAACCGGGCGATTATTTTAACCGAGCTTACGTCTTTAACCGGCGGGTTGTCGTGAACAGTAAATTCATAGTAAGCTTATGTTAACTGTTGGTTATGATAACCGGAATCTTGGTGCACACAGGCCTCAAAAGGATAAATATCCCGAATTTTCGGGTTGAGAAACCAGAAGCAGGTTTTTTAACTTACTTACTCGGTACAATAAACTAGAGTTCAAATAGTCATAAGCTTGAATCTAATAATTAAAATATAAAATTAACTTCGACTGACGTGTTGACTTCTACGTCCATTTACGTTTACGTTTAATTTCGGACCCTTTTTAAACTAGGACAAAGCATAATGCATAAGTAGGTACTTATAATGTTACATACAAGTACATTCACTCAATATGCACTTAAATATTGCTACTAAAAATCTTGTATCGAATTTAAAAACGCATATCATTAAAGCTGACTGACCCACATTTTCTACTTTCACCGACTCTAAGGCGACCTGCACACGTATCAACGACAATCATCATTTTGTCATTCTTATTCGAACACTTAACCCCCAACGCATTGTCATGGATTAAACGTGTATTACAAAATGAAATAATGTATGTAAAAGTTTATTTATTTATTTATATATGTGTATGTCTGTGGCATTGCACTTCCTAAACGGATGGACCGATTTAAAAGACGTATTTTTTTAAAAAGCTGATTTTGGTTTAAAGTTTCTTAAACGAGTAGCTATTAATGTAGAAGGATTTTTGGCAATCCAAAATACAATCCAACTAAATTATCGATTCAAGGTTTTCCAAAAATTTTTGATTCCAATTTGTTGCTGTTGAAAACAAAGAATCTATTAACATGAATTTCGCATTAGCCTCGAAGTTGAGCAATTATTGTATTATTACATTTAATTACATATTAAAGAATTCATAAATCATAATGTTATGAATTTATGATCACGTTTGTTCGTAATATGATTGTATTATTATGAATTCTATACGAAACTTGTTGAATCACCGACTAGCATGAACTTAGTACGTATTATTGGTAGCCCGATATTATTGCTCAGATAAAAATCGGGTAAACCCGGTAATCAGGCAAAAGATTCATTCAAAGAATAAATATACAATTTTACCCATACATAGCGTCATAAGTGCAAAAACTAATTTTCATGCTAATTCTGGCTAAACATAGTGTGTGTGTGTGTAAGTGTAAATACGTATTTTGTTTAATTGACGGGTCTTTCCCAAAAAAAACTAAATTCCATCTATACTAAAGCCAAACTCGATAGAGAATGCTTGTCAACAACCAAATTTAAAATGAAGGTAGAAAATACAACACATTTTATGCCTAATAAATTTAAAATTATGTTTTGTTGTTTTTAAAAAATCTTATTTATAAATTAGTTTTAAGTTTACTAATCTAATTTATTGTCATGAATTCATCATTAACTAGTTAATTAAAAAAAATAGGTGTAAAATGACTAGTGATTTCTACATTCATTTTTAATTTGTTTGTTGACAAACATTCTCAATCGAGTTTGGCTTTAGTATAGGTTTTTTGGGCGTTTTCTAATTCTTAAATATTTTTCAAATTTGTAGGACACAGGTAAAGGGTAGTATGTTATAATAGTTATTAAATTCTTACGTCTATACTAAAGCCAAATTCAATTGAGAATGCTTGTCAACAAACAAATTAAAAATGAAGGTAGGAAATGTGTTTTGTTATTTTAAAAAATCTCATTTAAAATATATTGAATATATTAATTATTTTTATGCTTACTAATCTAATTTGTTGTCATTAATTCGTCATTAACTAGTTAATTAAAAAAATAGGTGTAAAATGACTAGTGATTTCTACCTTCATTTGAAATTTATTTGTTGACAAGCATTCTCTATCGAGTTTGGCTTTAGTATAGATGCCCTTATCCCATGCGAAGTATCCAACCAAATATGGAATCGATTAGAAATCTCTTAAATCAATACAGTAAGTAATGTGTTTGTTAATTGAATGCACAGTATAAAAAAGATTTATTCCTCAAGGGAAGGGGGTTCATGTACAGCTGTGTACATTAAGATCCGTATTTCGGGTTCCCTGTAACTATTTAACTTAATTTTTGAGATTAATTTTTGATTGCTGCTTCATTGATCTAGTTAGCCATTGTCGCTTTTATCACGAGGTGGTGGGTTCATTCCTGGTTCGGGTCGGGATGTTGGTGGTTACACTTCACGGAGAGGCATCACCGGTCGGTCCCGGTCACTACCATCTACAACTGATAGTGATCGTTAATGAATTAAACATTATTACCTTAAGCCCGCCAAACCCGAACTGGAGGAGCGTGGTGGATCTAATCTCCATATCTCTTTTCCTACAAGGAGGGATTTGAATAAAGGGTAATACCCAAAACCCCATCTAAATAAAGTTAGTACCTGGTTAAGAAAATCAAGAACGTACAAAGATCATCAATATCAGCCTATTAACGGCCTCCTCCCTCACACAACAGACCTCCCTCCTTATAGGAGAGGTGACCCGACCCAGGATTCGAACCCAGGACCTCGTGATCGAAGCCAGATAAGCTAACCACTGGACCAACGAGGCCAACTTGTAGTCTCAGTATATCTAGAAAGATATACTTAGCTGATAGTCATACATACAACCATACAAAGAGTACAAATAGAATCCCCATTTTAAAGTTGGTTAAAAACCCAATCAAGAAATCAAAAATGTTATTGGCAATGCAGATTCTCCCTGTTTTACCTACCGCATCTAGAATGCATGCGATTAGCCTAGAAAACATCGAAGCCAATGTCAAGACTCAAAATTGAGGTCTCTATTTAAGTAGTTGTTTACATTGGAAAGTTTAGCCGATACTAGGAATTTTTGCATTTCTGTAGTTTCTTGTTGGGTTCTAATGAAGAATGAACTGCTTTATTTGTGGTGATATATTGCAAGAAAGTGAAGTTATTGAAGTAAAGGTACTTACACTTTACGGCGCTCCTATGCCGAAACTATTGATTTTAGGAAAGAAAAAGTTATGACATAAATTGTAGAAAATTTTCTCTACTTTTATTTTGTATGGATATGTTTTTCCTGTAAAATGAGCCGGAAAGGAGTTTTTATCAAAAAACTGCTTTTGGGTGCCATTTTTTCAATATGGCGGCGCGAGCGGCATACATACGAGGTGGCAAAGTTGAAATTTGGAAAGAGCCTATAAAAATCTATAAAATTGTCAATTTTCAAAACTCGCAGAAAACTTTCCAGGTATCTTCTATTTTTTCGACCAATTGACTGTACAACATACAATCGACCGATTAATATTTTTATTATAATTTTTTTATTATTCATTACAAGTTAGTTAAAACCAATAAATGAACCATTGAACTTGAAAACAACCACACCCAATGGTAAGTGATGAATTTATAGATGAAAGTTGGCTAACTTAGGATGAATTAGTAGGATGAAATCCACACTTTTTTCTTCTCCTCTTTCGGTTTCTTTACGACATCGTACCGAAAGGCTAAATCATTTAACGGTACATCTTTGTTGGTAGGGTTATGACTAGCCATGGCCGAAAATCTTTATAAGCGCAGCCTGGAATCGAACCCAGGACCTCCGTCTTATAAATCTACTACACATACCACTGCGCCAGTCGGCGCGGCGGCGTAGGCCATAAAAATTATTTTATTACTGTACCCATATTTGAATAGATACTAGCATCAGGTACAGTTGTGGTTTTTTACTAAAAGCTCATCTATGTCAAGGTTTCGTAAGCACAGCATTAATGAGGAATAGGTAACCGCGATTTGAACCGCATCGTCTTCGTTTTCACGCCTGTGGCTAAGTAACTGTAAAAATATGCGACCGAGCTCGCACGCCTTAAGACAGTTATCCATATACTTATTGGAATGACACACAATGTCTGAGCGGCAGTCCTGCTTACACGCTTCTGAGTTCTGAATCTTCATTCGCTCGAACGCCGACGCTCTGTTAGTTTGTCACGGGCTCGAATATAAACAATGCTGTATTAAAACCTTTGCTGTTAAAAAATAGACAATTAATAAAAAAAGTTTGAAGTTTATTTACGCGTGAACTTAAAAATGTGGCGCCATTTCGTATTCCTCTTTGTACTCCTCTGTGTTTTTAATCTGTGCGAAATGAAAAAAAGGAAAATGGACTATCCCACAGACAAACAGCTGACGTTGCAGAGGAAGGAGACTACGCCCGTGGATTTTACGAGGTTATTGGTCATGAGGGTTGTCTATGGTTTGGCGAAGGTCATGGGTTTTCAAGAACCGGTTAGTGAGTTTCTAAACGGAGCGCTGGTCCCGCCTGGCGCTGAAGACGATGATGATGATGATATTTTCGGTGATGGTGATGATGACGGTGGCATATTCGATGACTATTGATGGGTGTAACGGTTATGTTTTTTTATTTTTTCTGTATCTTTTAAAGGTGATTACCTAATATTGCATTTATTTTATGTGGCACAAGTGTCTTTTATGCTAGGAATTGATACCAAATGTTATTTGCATTTAATTTATTTTATATTATTAGTTTATAGTTAACAATATGGTGTTTATTTGTAAGATAACAATTTTCATTGCAATATTCCAAAGCGAAACCCATAAATATTTTTTAAAAAAATAAAAAAAGGAAGACTGGTAATGTCCTTAGATACTGATGAAACTTTTAACAAAAATAGATTTGACAAGTGTTTTGTTTCGAAGAGCTAATATTGAATTTTGAAATCTGATTATAAAAAATTTTTTTGGTGTTTTAAAGACTGTTGAAAATTATTAAATTAGTATTTTCTGTAGCTTAGTTGACAGGAAATAAAATATATAGACCAGAAAAACCAACAACCTTTAAAATTACTTTGCATAGATTCCTAAAAAGCACCTGGTCAGGCTATAAACTAGTTGTACGAAGTACGAGAAAACGTTCGCAGTTTCAATCGCGAAGTTCCCATTCCCGTTAATAATTTCGGGCAAAAGGGGCTTTCCTGTTATAAAAGCATGTGTTATTCTGATGTATAAGCTATATTATTGTAAGGTTTCATCATAATCCATTCACTATACTAAAGCCAAACTCGATTGAGAATGCTTGTCAACAAACAAATTAAAAATTAATGAAAAATGATGGTTTTACCTTCATTTTTAATTTGTTTGTTGAACACACGTTTTATGCCTAATAAATTCAAAATTGTTTTGTTTTTTCTTTTAAACTTTTTTAAAAGATATTGAATATATTAATTAGTTTTAAGCTTACTAATCTAATTTATTGTCATGAATTCGTCATTAATAGTTAATTAAAAAAAAATAGGTGTGAAATGACTAGTGATTTCTACCTTCATTTTAAATTTGCTTGTTGACAAGCATTCTCAATCGAGTTTGGCTTTAGTATAGTTTTAGCGTGAACGAATAACAAACATCCATCTATACATACATACTTTTGCCTTTATAATATTAGTAGGATTTCTTTGTCATCAACAGTGTTATATGGTTCTTAAAAATAAATTAACTTACACAAATTACACAAAATTATTATTTTTACGGCATTTTGTTATAAATTGATTAATGTAGAACTTATAAATTTATTTTCTTGTAATAACATGGTAATAACAACATTTATTTATTTTGTACATAGGAACTTTTTAAATAGTTTTAAGAAAATATACCTATGTGTGAATAACCACTGTACCTGGTAGATAATATTTTATTGTACCTATTTATGTAAACAGAAATCACTGTTTTGTTGTAAATATTTTAAAATACCTATACATAATTTTCACATAAATGCTGAAGTTTTATTTAAAAATGCACCAATTACTAAATTATTCAAATCTTGATTTTTAACGTAAAATTAAACAAAGGTAAAAAATTTTCAATATTTATTACGATGTTGAGAAATATTTTACAATGTAGGTAAACATCGTCACAAAATGTATGAAAGAAAGAAAATCGTTTATTTCAAAACGTGTGCTTGCTGAATTAATTACCTACTTACTTGATAGTTTACACTGGTAGCTCGATACCGATCGTGATATTAGGGTTGCCACCAAGACTTTGTTGCAGAGCATTGCAGTTCCGGTCTGAAAGCCATGTTTGCTGGTGTACCTAATTACAACCTTAAGGCTTAACACCAAAGCTCAGGTAAGTGGCGAGCACTTCATAAATACACAAATGCATTGCCTACCCTGAGGACACATTACGAACCAGAATTGGGGACAGAATTTTCTATTTTTAACCGACGAACAAAAACGGAGGAGGTTCTCAATTGAAACACACGTATATTTGTTTTTTTTTTTTTTTTTTTTTTATGTATGACCACGCATAACTTTTTTCAGTGTTGTCCGATTTTGATAATTCTTTTTTTATTAGAAAGGGCATACATCCAAGGTGGTCCCATTGTCCTCATGTTAGGATCTGCTGATGATATCCTGGGGAAATTGAAGGAACTCTTCAAATTTTGGAGGCACGCTTACAGCGATTTCGGTTTTTGACTCGGTATCGGTAGCTTTTTGGCTACAAGTGCCATATAATATACTATGACAGTATAGTACGAGTACGGTACGTGGCGATAAATCACTAAAAAGTAATAAATAAAAATTTTTAACAAAAAATAGAACCGACTCAAATCGCACTAAAAAGTAAGTAAGCATACCTAGGAGTCGGTGCCAGCCAAGGTTTCTACTTTCAAGGACATTACCTAGAACCCACAAACTGCTTTACTACGTAAAATAAATGTTCCTTAAACTTGGCAGGCACCGACTTCATAGATATGCTTAAGTAAATTAAAGCAACTAAATGACACAGTTATTTTTTACTTTTTAGTGCGTTTTGAGTCGGTTCTATTTTTTGTTAAAAATTTTTATGTGTAGTAAGTACGTAATCTATGACACAAAGGAATTTGTTTTGCTGCATTTCTCTGCATTTTTACACCAGAATATGTACTGCAAAAAGAACCTCCCTTGTGCCCATACCCGCTCTATAACCAAACTGGATGTCTGAAAGATTTGCGTTACACCTAAGTCTAAGATGTAAATCTTCATCATGTCAACTCATGAGTCTTGACTGCCTGTTCGAAATTCATTGCACTTTCTCGCATTGGCTTTCTTAGACAGTGCAATGAAAGTTGAGGCTATCCAATCCAAAAATAATTAGCCGGAATTGTACACGGAGTTGCAAAGTTAACTAAGAAGTAAGACATCAATGTTTTCCTCCTCGATTAATTTTAACGGCAGGAACATTATAACCCAATTTAAATAAATATAAAATTAATTCTTTGCTCGACGGAAAAAATTCTCACGAAAAGTTGTAACGACACTTTTTGCTATAGTAAGCTATTGCATCGTTCGGGAAGGAAAAGCCACCTGCGATGCGCTGCTGCTCTGTGCTGTAAAGCAAAAGCAAATTATATTTTAATATTACAATATCAGAACGTATGTATTTACCAAGCCGTGCGTGTTCTAACCTATACGCTGTTGTGTTTACGAAGTCGAGAAAGTATATATATACATATATTTATAACTTCGTTCCATCCCTCAACCCTCAACTTTTTTTTTATTGCGTACGTATTTAATTATCTTAGGTTGATATCACTTGGTAGTCAAGTGGGTAAATATATAAGTGTACTAATGTAAATGTAAATAATAAGTGTAGGTACTTTTTAATTCGTTTCCTTTTATGTTGGCAACCCTGTTCTCTAGTGAAAGTACCACGACCTATTCAAGCAAGACGTGACTTAATTTACTCTTGCTATTTAGAACGGCCTAAAAAACCTGCTGTCTGGATAATAAATGTTTGGTATCAAATTGAGTGTAAAATTAAAAAAATCTTTGTTCACATTAATTTACTATAAGCATTAACATAGATAATTTCACACTTTGCACGGTCCGTAGAGTAACACGGTAACTTTCTGAATATTTTTTGCAAAAATTAAACGTTTATATTTAACAGTAATTTACTTGCTTTTTAAAAAAAAATTGTGCATTTCGGATCGCCCGACAGATGTCATAAATATACGCCTAGCGCTGTGGGTTAGCGTGAGATAGTAGCCTGCGTCCCGGGTTCGATTCCCGGCAGGGCTGGTTGAGATTTTCTAAATTAGTCCTGGTCTGACTGGTGGCAGGCTTCGGCCGTGGCTAGTTGCCACCATCCTACCGACAAAGACGTACCGTCTTTAGCGATTTAGCGTTCCAGTACGATGTCGTGTAGATATAGAAGGAGTGTGGATATTATCCTACTCCCACCAAGTTATCCCACTTGCACCTTAGACTCCATCATCACTTACCATCAGGCGTGATTGCAGTCAGTGGCTAACTTGTAATGAATAAAAAATCTTTCTTTGCCCGCTAGTAGCATAGTATTTTTTGTGTCCGCTTGCAGCACCGTAAAGTATTTACAATATAGATAAATTGATTGAAGTGATTCTTGTTTTCTCTTTTCTGTTAATTAGTTATAAGCAGACGGGTTTTTGTTTTTATAATAATATTTTTTGCAGTAAAATTATTTTTATGTATTTTCGACGAATCTTCAGCGGTCAACTGCAAACCAAGCGAAGCTCTTCGACACGTAGATAGGTCTAAGGACGTCTCAAAATCCAAAGTAACCTCAAGTTCACATTAATATTCAGTCTAGCCAGAGATACATTTTCGATAAGCGTACTTGCCTAATGACCCGGTGAAAGGAAGTCCCAATAAGGACCGAGATATACCTACCTCATACCGCACTGCCACCTCACGAGAGAAAGTACGTGCACTTTTATATGAAAGTTATTTATAGACATAACAAATTGCTCATTGTTATTCTTTATTACCACACTGCGTCAGAAGGAGGGCAGGAGAGGCATAGATCCTCGATAGAATATTAGATGCTTAGATGATTTGGAGATGTAAAGAGAATGGATGAAAGGAGATTAACGAAGGAGATTTATGAGACGATAATGAATGGAAATGTTGAAAGGGGAAGGTCAGGGCGAATGTTCCTGGACCAAATTCAGGACATTTTAAAGAATGGCCAGGTCAAGAGTACCTTAAACCGACGAACTTGTATGAAAGAATTAAGGAGAGTGGAAGAAGCTATGGAACTATGCAAGGACCATGGCAAACGGAAGGATGAAGTATCTGCCTATCTCTATGGGAAAGAGGCGCATTGTTATGAATGTATGTATTTTACAAAATTTGAAGCGCGAATCGCAAGTTTAAAATTATATTTTATCTAAACTTTATCATACTTTAATCACGATAACATAAAGGTAAATTGAATCTTTAATAGGTTTTATTTATAACTAGCAGTCGCCCGCGACTTCGTCCGCGTGAAAACCTCTTAGATACCCTTCTAATTTTAAAGACAGACTTTCATACAAAATGTGTAAAGGCACATATAGTGTGCTCATTCCCCGCTCCCCCTTTCAATTTAATTGTTTTATAGTTTCCCGTAAAGCAATATTCTCCGTCCCGTCCCGTATACTAAAGGTCTACATTTTTGTTAAACATTGTATGACATTTCAGTACATTAACATTCAAAATATATATTTATGGCAAGCTGATTGGTATAAATTGATATTAAATAGTATATTTCACTCTTGAGTCTAGTCTAGTGACGCTCACTTCGCAACGCAGAAATAGTAATATTTTAATTTCGCCATAACTTCAAAACCAAAAGTCCAATTTTAATCTTTTAAAAACCAAATATTATCTACATAAACTGTACTTAGTGATGAAATAATTTATTTTGATAAGGATTAATAGCATGAGTAAAATAAATGCGTTTAAATGTAGTCCAAAAAAAAATTAAGATTTTTAAATAAAAAAATGGTTGTTGTGCCTCACTCGACATAGATAGGTATAGTGTGTCGCGGACTTTTTTGTAGATATTTATAAGATCTCCAATTAATTAGAACATTTTATGGTTCTATCTTTTATAGTTTAGGCAGCGTACGCAAAATAAGTAACTTTTCTGGTTGATTTTTTACGGCACCCTATTTTTTTCCAAAATAAAATTTAGCCTATGTTACTCGTGGATAATGTAGCTTTCGAATGGTGAAAGAATCTTTAAAAACGGTCTAGTAGTTTTTGAGCCTTTTCATTACAAACAAACAAACAAAGTTTTCCTCTTTATAATATTAGTATAGATAATAAGTAATACGCGGTACCTGTTTTCAAATATTTTAATATTCATATACCCAAGGCTATTTTTTTATTTCATAACTAACTATTAGCAATAAATCGTAATGTCCGGTCATAAATTTTCATTACAATCGAGGAACCACGAAGGCTGTTCATCGTAAGCTTTATCGCGTTTGAAAAGCACTTCATCATCACTCTCGTCATCACTTCTATCATCAGCCTTATTGTCATCTGTACAAATCACATCGTCATTGCTTAAAACTCTATGCTTTGTAGATACACTACTAAAATCATTTTTTATTCTTTGCGTAAGTATAACATCACGATCACTAAGTATATCTTGTGTACAAATGATATCATCGTCAATATTAAAATCATCAACAAATTCTCTATTCCAATTAACAGCAACTTTGTCATTATCATTTAAATCATCTTGTGTGCAAATCAAGTCGCCTTCATCGTCAGAATTATCAAAACCTTCATTTTCTGTAGAAAATACTTCATTGTTGCCATTATCTTCATGATTATCTTTAACCCCTCGATCATATCCATTGATTTTTCGTATCAGATCACCCCATTTCAATTTCGTATTACAGAAAGGACAGTTGCCAGATATTGGTATATATTCTCCGGGTGTAAGAAAGAGATTCGCCAAACATGTTATATGTGATACTAAATCACAGTTTGGGTTAACACAACTGAGTTTTTCTGTTTCTTTTAAGTAATCAGAACATATCAAGCATTCTATGGTAGGAATGGAAGTTGGGTCCTTTGCTTTCTTGTGATTGTGGCTTTTAACCGGACCTTGAACTGTTGTCATATGGGTTGGTGGCTTTCGTTCTGGCTGAAAATATATTGAAAAATTAAAATAACACATAGTAGTGCTTTCTGTTACAGCACTTGTAGGTTCGTAAAAGTACTTTGAAATGCTAATTTACAAGATCTAGAGGCCTAAGATGCAGTCGAAAGAGATATGTTAAGTAAAGAGAACAAGAAATGCGTCCCATCGATTGGTTATATGGTCGAAACGTCGCCACAAGGGGCGAAATTGGATATATATAGCTCTCTTTCACCGCGACCCAAAAAAAAGAGTGCACCCTTTGACCATATACTTACCTAAACAAAAATGCATCTCATTTTTCGTTATATCTTAGGCGAGATATCTTTGGTCACAACTTACTTAACTTTATGGAACCAGTTAAAGATACCCCAATTGGTACAGCCGAGAATCGAACTAAGGACCTTAGTCTTATTAGCAACATATTACACATCAATACTTACAGGAAAATCTTCCCTATAATCATTTTCTAACCATCTTACGGTCAAAGGAAGTCTACACCAGGGTCCAACTCTCAGCATTTCACTCAAAACTCTAAGTTTAAACTGAAACTCTGTTTCTTTTCTGGGTATCTTTTTCAAATCTAGATGTTGCAGTCTTGTTGTTTTATTTGGATTTTGCCATGCCCATTCAAACTAAAAAACATTTATAAATGTTATTCATTCAATTTCTTACTATAAGCATAATATTGGCCTTGGATTTATTAACCCCTTTTTTTTAAAATATGTAAGTAATTTAAAGAAAAAGAAAGAAGATTAGTGGTCAATGTAAAAGACCACAGAGAAGAAGTTATTCAAATTTAAATTCACTATAATTAAAAGCAACTTAAATTAATTTTTTTCAATAGGCTGGAATACAAACACTTTTGAAAAGACAAGTCTGTCAGTGTGTAGTGACTCCACCACTATTACTTAATTATCTAAATATTATAAAGGTGGAAGATTGTATGTATGGATGGATGGATATTTGTTACTCTTTCTTACAAAAACTACTAAATGGATTTTGATGCAACTTCAAAATATTATAGCTTACATGTCAAAATAAAACCACATTTTATCCAGAATTCCCACTGGAACTAGATCTACACGGAGAAACCGCAAGCATCCTCTGTGATGAATAAAAATACCACTCTACAGGTGTGTTCAGAATTCTCATAATCAGATAATAATTAAGGAAATTGATTGATGAATTTTAAAACTTACTCTTAATGCTGAAATGTTATTTGGAAAACCATGCACTATCATAACCATTTTCCTGAAAGCAATGAGAATTTCATTATCAATAGTCTATGTTTAATGTCTTATTATGTCTAGTGGTTAGCCTATGTGCACAGTCCAGTTCGATTCCTGGGTTGGGTACGGAAGAATAAATCAACATCTGATAATGATCGTTAATGAATTAAACATTATAACCCCCACCAGACTGCTCCAATGCAGGTTCCCAAACTTAATTTGATAATGTTAGACACTGTGATACCTGAGTGTACTGATAATGAAAGATCAATGATTTACCATGCACTCTGAGGTTCAAGATTCTAACACCATCAAATTTGGGCTGCTATGAGGGAATACTTTGTAGGAAACACCCATTATTTCATAGCCATACCATGATTTAAAGCTACATAAGACTGACTAATACAGTCAAGTAAGCAAAGAGAAAAAGTAATGTAAAATACTTAACAAATATTATACATGTTCAGTCGCCTTATCCTTGTGGAGGATGAAGGTGTGTGGTGTGTTGCGACATGTGGACACAACATACATACCTAGCCGGTCTGTATCTGTGGTTACACGGGTTAGGTTTTAAAATTTAAACTTGTTTACAAAAACGCAGGTAATTAAGCAGTAACTCACCAAGGACCTCTATTACTAGTGCGATAAGCACCTCCAGCCCAAGTTCCTCTGTTATGCTGCATAATTCTCCTGTTTGGGTCTCGAGTATATCCTATGTAAGTGCGACCCTTATACTTTGGGTTTATATTATAAAGAATGTAAACACCGTAAAAATCTTCTATCAATTCTGGCTCAGCCATGGTTTTCGAGTTATTATGAAAAGATTTACGTAAAAGTTATGTAAAAGGACAATTCACAATTCCTTTCCTATTACTGATAGTTCAATTCACTAAGACGCGCCCCACTATTTCTCGCGAGGGGAAACCGAAGGGTGCGGGGAGTACAGTTCGAACATCAGTCTCGAGTCGACCACGGCTCGGTGTACACGGGCTATTGTAGGTTGTATCGCTGCGTGTCATGACCCAACGGAATGATGCTCTACTTAATTTTTTTACCAATATTACATTTATAATGTCAAAAAAACGTATCGTATGATGATAAACTACATATTTAAATACTACAACGGTCACTTGATTGGTTTGTTACTGCCAATATAGATTTTCCAAATTAGCTTAGCAAAATAGCTTTGGTCATTGGTACTATCCTACTAAAAAAGACGTGCCGTAAAGCGTTTTAGCGTTCCGGTATCGTGTAGAAACTAAAGAAATGTAGATTTCATGCTACTCCTAACAAGTTAGCCCGCTTCCATCTTAGTTTACATAAACTAACTTGTAATGAATCAAAATAATAATAGATATCATCAGTTCACGCTTTACAAAAACACTAGGGGTATGGTAGACAAGACAGCGTGGAGTTGAGCTCAATCATTAAACTGTTTAAACAAAAGAAAAATAGATATACTAGGTACCTATCTGAGATGATTGTGGGTATGTGTGTTTTTAAGATATTTTTAAATGGGTTAATATATATGTCGAAGGAATTAGACTAGAGACTTAGAATAGATGGTTGTAATATTGTAATAGACGTCATTGTTTATGGAAATGTTACTGTCTGTGGATGTAATTATTTTTGGTATGTCACGAGTTTTTGACGTGACAACGTCTTGTGATTCGATAGAGCCGGCTGCACGCACGAAAAAACATGACGTCATGCGTCGTTACCTCGCTTTGGAGCGTTCCATGTAAGGCTTGAAGTGCAAGCGAGAGCGCGGAACTAGCGACAAAGAAGGACAATCGGCCTTTGCTTTCGGCAGCGTTCAACATCCGTCTATTAAATATAATTATTAAATATATTAATTTTAAATTAAAAATTAATATATTTATTATAAATTAAAAAATAATATATTTATTATAAAGTTAAAATATAAATTTATAAAATCAAAATCAATTATTTTATTAATTTAAATTAATATTTATAAAAATATAAAAATTTTAATAACCAATTAAATGCTACCATTCCATCAGTATTTTCTTAAGACATTGTCACGTTCAACTATCGTCAGTAAACCGACTTTACAGACAACCAATTTTTTTTTATAAAAGTAATCGAAATAAAACTAATTGTTAATCATTTAATGAGAGATATGAGATAGGTGCTTACTTAAAACTTTAACACAAAGTTAAATTCAATTTGATTTGATAAATGAATGAATGATTGATTTGTTTTAATACTTCAACCAATAAAAGAGTCAGGCGCAAAAGTCCTAGTAGAGTATTTACACCATCTTGAGGGGAATAAAGGAGTTGGGTACTTAGTTTGTGTCTGGAGTGCGGAGAGGATATACTTTTACACTGGTCG
The DNA here is from genome assembly GCA_034621355.1 of Mycalesis mineus. NCBI lineage: Eukaryota > Metazoa > Arthropoda > Insecta > Lepidoptera > Nymphalidae > Mycalesis > Mycalesis mineus. Next base: position 15,857,791 of record CM067888.1, on the reverse strand, counting down.
AGTTGGACCAGTGTAAAAGTGTTCTTAAGAAGTACATTAAATTAGGGAGTAAAGTAAGATGGGTGTAAATAAACTACTGTTTTGAATCTTTATAATACGTCAGGAATTATAAAAATCTATTTCATGTATCAAAACATTGTGAACTTGCAATATACCTGTTCGTGAAGACAAAGTCTTTGTAACCCTAGAAAACGCCCAAGAGATTAAGAACCACTAAAGATGATGTCAAGAAGAATGGTGATACTCCGATATATATATTAACCTATATCACAATATAATTTTGCTGTGCAGGACCAACACGACATATTCATTTTTAAAAAATGAGTTAAAATGAAGTAGAGCATACTGCTAGTCAAACATGACATTCTTGTTGACATAATTAACTTGACACTTTGTGTGAGTGTGCACACATTGCTACTCGTTACGTAGTAATAGAACTCACATTCTTGCAGTTTTTATTGCACACTTGCACTGTAAGCGTTTGAAAAACAAAACACTACGAGCCATCGTGGATTGACCAAGCTATATTTATTGTTTATTATAGATAAAATAGTATTATGAATGTTGTTTGTAAACAAAATTTACAGATTATCAGATAAAAGTTAAATGTAATGTCCAAAAGTTTACAAGCTTTGGTGACAGCTCAAAAAAGCTAGTACCCAAAGTTGTAAAACTAACCAATTAAAAAAAGATTATAACAACTGTAAGTGAACAGTGAACAGTCAGTGAACCATAGATTAAAGACTAAGATTAGTCTTTAGTCTTTACTATGCAGTGAACTGACTTGTTTTTATAAATCGTTTTGTTTATTTGTTTAATAATTTATATAATTATTCTTATTACACTGTCATATAAATATATAAATGGAAAACAAATGAATCAAATAAAATAGCTGTAATAATGTCGAGTGATAATTCTAAATCGAAAGCAGATAGGTTATGCGGTTTGTAAGTAATCTTAAAGCTAATTCTTAGTGCCCTATAATAAATAATACTGTAATTTATTATTAACTACCACGGTCTGCGATTCCTGCGCTCGTGGAATTTTGGGATAGAACTGCCTGTATAACAATCAAAATGGGTATATATTCTATCTTCATTTAAAAATTCAGCAAAGTGGGGTCCATAGTTGCTGCGTGAGCAAATATAAACACAGACAAACTATCGCATATAGTGTGATGTACCCAAAAGAACCCTAATCTCAAGTAATCTTCTCAGTGCTATAAAAACACACAATTTACAAAATTGTTAAACTCGGAGAACAAACAATGTTAAACTCGGAACATCACTATCTATGTCTGGGCATATCCTAGAGCAACCCATTACAAATATAAAATAAATTTAATGTTTCAGATGTAATGAAACAGTTAGCAAATATTGTTGTCCGCGCTGTGAAGTGTTCTACTGCTCCCTTGACTGCTACAAGAGTAAGAAACACTCGCAATGCTCAGAGAGTTTCTACAGGGAGTGTGTCAATGAAGAACTGTCATCACACAATGTCGATGATGCTTCCAAACAGAAAATGATTGATATACTTAAAAAAATGCATGAGCAAGATGTTGATGATGATGCAGATATTTTAGATGGCCCAGAAAATATAGAAGGTAAAAATTAAAAAAACATAAGTCTACTAAACTAAGTTATTAGTTATTAATTATATTAGCTATATAAGGTCATGAAAAATTTAAAGGGAGAAAAGATTAACCAAACTAAATTCTTGTACTAAATGTTAAAAAAATTGTAATTTTATAAATATTGTGTTTACTTTGTTAGACTTTATGTTGAGGGCGCTAGGTGCTAGACTGGCGACCCTGCACTAGGAAATGCAGTGTCTGTTAAACTCCTTTGGGTGGACTGATGTCATTAAACATATCACAAAAAGCTGGTGGCCGACAGCCAACTCAGGATTGTTGTATTTAGAACTTCTTAAAAAAGGCCTTGACCAGTAGTGTACATTCATTAGTTAATGTGTAGATGATTATGATGTTACGTTACAGATGACATAGAAGAAATAGATTCAGATGATTGTTCAAAAATAGACTTGCATACAAGAATCAAAGATCTCAATTTAGATAATCCCGATGCTCTCTGGAACGCATTAACAGAGGATGAGCGGAATGAATTTGAGGCTATGCTCAGCGGAGGTGATGTGGGTGCCATTATACCCCAATGGGAGCCATGGTGGATGTACAGAAAAGAAAAGAAACTTCTAGAAGAAGTGAATGAAGCAAAGGAGAGTGATAAATTGACTCAATGTCCAGATATTAAATCTGTGCCAAAGTTTAGTTCTCTGACTGTAAGGCCTTTTTTATTTATTTACCTACTACTTTTCATGCAGTTTGATTAGTGAAACAATAGGTAATTATTTGGTCTTGATAGAGGTCCTAGGGTAAATCCCTAGCTTGGAGCATTATAGGATTTTATAATTGCCACATTGGCACAGGTCTGATCTATACTAAAGACAAACTCAATTGAGAATGCTTGTCAACAAACAAATTTAAAATGAAGGCAGATAATGCAGCACATTTTATGCATAATAAAGGAGAATGCCAGATCGTAACCCAGTAGATCGATATACTAAAAATATCCTATTATTATATAAATGTTTTACAATAAGTCATTTTTACTGTTGGACATCGGAATAAAATTGTGTTAAGTAAAGTAATTGAACTATTTCCTTTTAATTTACACTCTTTACGCATTTTTAAATCTTTATTGTTGCACTGGGTTCTAGTCTTTTAAATAGTTTTTATTGTATTTTCGTCAACAATGGGCTCTAAAAGGCTAGTACCCAGAGTCATTAAGCCTGTTTAAAAATGTATTTAATGAAGCTTTGCGACTGTCATGTCAGTGTGACAAATATACGGAACAACAATACGGAAAAGGACGATAACCAACGTTAGGCTCGTGTCGATACTCCGAGTTCTAGAGCTTTTAATTGTAATTTATATTAAATAATAAGCAAAATGCAATAAAATGATGCATAATATATTGTTGTACAATATGTTTTTACTAGTGGGTTAAAGTCCTATACATTGTCTGGCATTCTCCTTTAAACTTATGTTTTGTTATTTTAAAAAATCAATTTTAAAAGATATTGAGTATATTAATTAGTTTTAAGCTTACTAATGTAATTTATTGTCATGAATTCGTCGTTAACTAGTTAATTAAAAAAATTGGTGTAAAATTACTAATGATTTCTACCTTCATTTTTTATTTGTTTGTTGACAAGAATTCTCAATTGAGTTCGGCTTCAGTATAGACTTCTTGTGCAATGGCTAGTTATCAACTTACTGACAAAAACATTCTACCAAATAATTTAAGCATTATGTTGCTTCCTAGGAACCGGGACATAGATTTTTTTTAATTTTTGTAATGCTATTTAGCACAATAAATAAGGAATGTGGTATTTCTTCAGATAAGCTCTGGTCCTGAATTTTGATTAAAATTGCTCTTGTCAAGTCAAATTTTTAAAAGCATTTCAAAACAAATGCCATACGACTTTTTTTTTTCAATTTCCAGAATAACAAACCATCTGAAGCCATTAAATACAACATGGCCAATGTTTTAGCAGCATATGCATTTACAGCCAGATATTTCAATGGAGAAATAGAAGCGGTGGAGGCTGCAACTTGTTTACTAGATATATCCACTAATTTGAACTCAAATGCAAACTTTGAAGATGCTGATATAGCTGTTGAATCTGTTGTACAAAGGTGTCTTCAGGTAAGACATATTTTAATAGTAATAATTGAGGTAACTTAAATTGATATTTAGGGCATTCCACGCAAAGTGGACAGGTAAAATATCTCGATGTTTCCGATTTCAGTAATATTTGAGTATGTTGTACCAATACATGCCCTTGATATGTGTACCAAACATTTTTGTAATAAAATGACTGGTTCAGGACTTTGATAAAATTTAGCAACGATGTTTTTTACAATATTAGCTATTTACAGAAAAAAATTAAAAAAGATTGGAATAATTCCACTTAGTAAAATTTAAGATACAAAAATTAAATTGCATGTTTTTTATGAAAAAAAAAAAGATTTTCGTCTACGAAAATACAATTAAAAAGCTTATTTAATCAACCTATATATTCAGAGATTGAATTGTTTTATTTTATAATTTTATGACTCTGAATTTAAGGGCATGTATACAACATACTCAAATATTACTGAAATCGGAAACATCGAGATTTTTTACATGTCCACTCCGCGAGGAATGCCCCATTTGTGCAACACTTATTCAGGGTTGGCAACACTTTCTTTGGTAGAAATATATTTGATTCTTTTTTATTCATTTCAAGTTAGCCCTTGACTGCAATCACACGTGATGGTATGTTATGATGCAATCTAACATGGAAGCAGAATAACTTGTAAGGAGTGGGATGAAATATCCACACAACTTGGTACCGGAACGCGAACGCTTTGTGGTATTTCTTTTTCGGTAGGGTGGTTACTAGCCACGGCTAAAGCCTCCCACCGGCTAGACCTGAACCAATTTAGAAAATCTTAATAGGGTCCGGCTGGGAATTGAACCAAGGACCTATCTTATACATCACTACGCATACCACTACGCCACGGAGGCCGTCAAAAGTAGATTTTGTTACCACCATGCCTCAGAGAACATAAGTGTAGGCTTAACATTTTTTTTTTTTTTATCGACTACAAGTTGGCCCTTGACTGCTATCACACCTGATGTTAAGTGATGATGCAGTTTAAGATGGAAGCGGGCTAACTTGTTAGTGGGACGAACACCCCTTTCGGTTTCTACACGACATCGTACCGGAACGCTAAATCGCTTGGCGATACGCCTTTGTCGGTAGGGTGGTAACTAGCCACCAGCCAGACCAAGACAAATTAAGAAAAATCTCAATTTGCCCCGCCGGGAATCGAACCCAGGACCTCCGTCTTATAAATCCACCACGCATACCACTGCGCCACGAAGGTCGTCAAAGCCTACAAATATGCACTTCTCTATGTTTTACTTGCAAGAATGTTTTTATTTCAGAGTGAACACATACACACAGATAAAGGCAGTTTAGATGTCATGAAGAAAGATGTATATCTCATACTACAAGGACCTTCTGATGACAACAACTTACATTACAGCAAATCAGCCTTCTCACACCTCATACAAATACTTACTGAAGCGAAATCTAAGTTTAAATCAAAGAATAAAGCCGACAAAAATAATGGAGGAGAATTTTATAAGAAGTTTTCTGAACATGGCAACACTCATTTGCCTGAATTGGATGTAAGCAAAGTGAAGAAAGTTGTAAAGAAATTAGAATATTATTTATCTTTTTTAAACAGCTGTCATAATAAAAGTGATGAAGATTAAATATTTTTATTTTATTTTATTTATCCACCAAGGTTACTTTGCTACTACGTTAGCTGAATTGTTTCAAACTCTAAATCAAATTTTTTAATTATTAAAAGTTAGCCTTTGACTGCAAACACACCTGGCGGTAAGTGGTGATACTACACATCGTACCAGAACGCTAAATCGCTTAGCGGTTAGCCTTTGTCTGTAGGGTTGTAACTAACTCGACGACCTCCGTGGCGCAGTGGTATGCGCGGTGGATGTATAAGTCGGAGGTCCTGGGTTCGATTCCCGGCGGGGCAGATTGAGATTTTTCTTAATTTGTCTTAGTCTGGCTGGTGGGAGGCTTTCGCCGTGGCTAGTTACCACCCTACCGAAAAAGACGTACCGCCAAGCTATTTAGCGTTCCGGTACGATGTCGTGTAGAAACAGAAAGGGGTGTGGATTTCATCCTACTCACCTACCTACTCCCACTACCTACTAACAAGTTAGCCCGCTTCCATCTTAGATTGCATCATCACTTAACATCAGGTGTGATAGCAGTCAAGGGCTAACTTGTAGTCGATAAAAAAAAACTACGGCCGTTGCCTGCTGCTAGCCAGACCTGAACCAATCAAGGAAATCTTAATCTCGAGGCAGCCAATAATCAAACCCAAGACCTCCGTTGTATAAGTACTGCGCATACAACTGCGCCACGGAGGCTAAATTTAGACAAACAGTTTAGAAAATGTATAGAACTATCAAAAAGAAAGAAATCAATTGTGAAATACTGACATCATTACTTTCCGAGAGATAAGGACAGAGATAATACTCGTTCACTTTCACATATCGGTCCACGTTTATTCTATTGATGTCTGGGTCCCACTTTAGTTACCATAAATTCCTGAGTGGTTTCTACATTGTGCTTGAAATTATAAATTATTGTTTTCCACATAGTATCCCACATATAATTATATGCTTTCGAGTACAGAAGATCCAACAGGGTCGAAGTTCATCCGTAAAATAACCTACTGACAAAGACGTACCGCCAAGCGATTTAGCGTTCCGGTACGATGTCGTGTAGAAACCGATAGTAGTGTGGATTTCATCCTGCTCCTAACAAGTTGGCCCGCTTCCATCTTAGATTGCATCATCACTTAACATCAGGTGTGATAGCAGTCAAGGGCCAACTTATAGTCGATAAAAAAATGGCGGGTCCCACCATACTAATAATCATAGATTAAAGACAACTAGATAGAGCCCATAGCGTGTCCACTCGTGAGACAGCAAATCAGCATTATTGACATGACATGTCAACATTTAAAGTACATCATAAAACGTTATGTTTTAAAATATCGTAAAATACGAAATATTACTCTATATAATATAGTTTAGTAAACGCATAATACATGAAATTTGCTAAAAAATAACATATCTAAGCTTTAAATCATCAATCAATGAAGTTTATGCCTACTTACGTATGAAACGTAATTCCTTCGATTTTCTGTTCGCTGCGACTTTTGCAGCCGAAAATATTACAACTCACCATAGCACGATAACGTTTAAATTAATTTAGCAAAGTTATATTATTTATCAGCAAATTTAATAAAAAGCTAATAATTGCTCAGATATGTCCCTTGTCTGTCACAAATTCCACTCTTGACAAACAATAAAAACGAACACGCTGAAAGGGACAAAAAATAATCTTGTATCACTTTCTAATAAAGGCCGAATGAAATAAATCTGTCACGCTCTTGAACCTACAGCCGCGTTATGACTCCATCTAGTAGTCTTTAATCTATGATAATAATTATAATAATATGCTTTGATGTTTTTTACTAACTAGTAGTATAGTGAAAAAATAAATAAAAGTCAAAACATATACCAGATATTTTAATACCAACAACATAGATACTACAGGAGGAATGTACAAATATTTATTAGTTATCATTTCATTAAACTATATGCAAATATAGTTTTTAATATCAAGCAATATGTTGCAAGTTATAGACATAGATAAAATTATTAAATAGGAAATACTTTTTTGAAATGGTAACATTTAGTTTATAACTTGAAATATTTTGCTATATAAACTTGATACATAATTCAATTACAGCACAGATTGATCTAAATATTTTATTGACTGAATCAAAAATTTAAAAATAAAAAGAAGAAACGTTTGATTCATTTGAATATAAAGATATATTTGAATAAATTATATGTTGACTAAAACATAGAAAGGTGTTGTCGAGAAAAATTTTTTTTTTAAATTAATCTCTGCTGTAGCTACTGGCAAACTTTAAATATTATTTAATTTATAATAAATTCAATTATTAAATAGAATATAATGACATGATCAACAACATTCAACAGATACGGAACAACATTTATTTTTATTAATTATTTAATTACGCATCAATCTAATATAATAATTATCATTATTGAATATTATCAAATTATTAATAATAAATAACATACATTACGTAAGTTTGACATAGTAATAAATGGCGCTTGATACAACAAAAATTGACAGAATTAAGTACATAGAAATATTTTTTTTGAGTTAATCCGGCGTTAGATTAGACTGTTAATTTAAGAAACCACATGTTGAAATTAACTAATTCTATCAATTTTATTTATTTAGCACCATGATGTCGGCACAGATTCAAATATTAATAAATATTTCATTTCGTACAAAATTAAAGTTGAAACTTTTTAAAGTATGAAACTTTTTCTATAGAAATGCTATTTTTTTTAATTTAAGATTTGATTTATTACGAATATATTTTTGATCTGAACCTACAAATACAATTTCCATACAAACTTTTGTAAGAAAGAACCCTAGGTCATGTTAAAAAGAAAAATAAACATTAAAATACTTTTTGTAAAGTAATCACTTACTCTTATGAGCGGACTCAAAAGAAAGAAAAGTAAATAAGATAAAAGAACAATAGACGAAAAACTATATTTTGTATATTAAATACAAACTCCTACACGAGTAAAGCTATTGTCTATATAGCATATCTTTACAAAGATATCGTAGTTATTTTAGAAAAAATTTGGCTATACATCGATATATTTTCTACACGAGGAACCAAACCAACAGTTTTTGAAGTTATACTCTAGTTCGTGCATTGCAAATAAATTCTTACCTGTAACGACATATTTTTTTAAATTTATTTAACGGCTTAGAATCAAGTCCTTTATGGCATACACTTGTTTTTGACACAGAAAAGAAAAAAAATATAGATCCTATCGCAGTTTCACACGAAAAGAAAAACTTACACATACATCCTGTAAAGAAATAAGACGAAACAATATTATGATTGTTTTTCGACACATGACATATTGTCTCACAGCCGCCGCACCAATAAATCTATTTTATCTATGCGATCGCGCCATCTTGAATTTTAATATGGTCACGACAACAACGTTAATGTGCAAAGTATACTTCTAACGTGAGAATTTCGATATATTTTATTAGTATCCATGTCACCAACGTCCAAACCCTTTCCCATATTTAATAAATAATATTCCCATTTGCCTAAATTATAAAATATTTTAGGCCCCTATCGCACCAGCGTTTTGCGAGCGTCAGCGTTCCTCCAAGGACTGCGCAGCGTCGTCGTCGCGTGCTAAAATATATATGTGATTGTACTTGTTGTCAATAAACGCAACGACAAAATGCTGGTGGAATAGGGGCCTTAGAGATCACCCCTTTTACACGTATCGCCAAAAACACCTACACAATAAATAGATACATCAACGTATTGGGGAAATATTTTACACTTCAAAAAATATGAAAAAACTATAAAACCAAAACCTTTGTTTATGGTAACCATAACCAATCAGCTTCGTAAACTATTTTCTGATGACAATTAATTTGATTCGAATTATAATTAAATATAAAAAAACGATACAGTAAAATGTAAATGTCTTAAAAATTGAAAATACAAAATTATTGTACGAACGTATTCATCATTCGTAATATTAAATGAGTCATTAAAATAATAATTTTAAAAACGTGGTGAAAACGAATCCATTACTTCAGTAATGAACTCGATTCGTATATATATTATTGGAGTCTAATCATAAACGTTCTGTCTGTCTATGGCATTATAGCTATCAAACGGATGGACCGAATTTGTCAAATTTTTGAAAAAAATCAAAGTTCATTTTTAATGGAAGGCTCTTTAAGGAAGATCAGATAATTCGATCTGGAGAAACACAAAAGTATAAATATAAATTCTAAATTCAATAATTTAGCAAAATTTAATAATTTAGCGAATTTCCATAATTTATCTAAATAGTAAACTATCAGGGGCTTTTTCATTTGTTTAACATTAACTTTCAAAAAAAATTTTTTTTTTATTAGCAACCTATTATAGATAACATCAAATCAATTATAACCGCCATACTGAGCAGTGACATGACAGCGAACAAACTTAAAAAATCAGATGCCCAAGACCGGGCAAAGTGGGCTAGATTATGCCGGAAAGCGGACCCCACGTAGTGGGATAACACTAGGAAAAAGAAGAAATCAATGATAACCGCATGTTTAGTATACCGTAAAGACCAATGTTAACGGAAGTGACGTCATCACAACGTCATACTAATGAGTACGAAACCACACGACTCAATAACTATGCTAAAGCCAAACTCGTTTGAGAATGCTTATCAACAAACAAATTAAAAGTGAAGGTAGAAATTACAAAGTAGAAGGTAGAAAGACTCATTTTACACCTATTTTTTTTAAATTACTTAATGACGAATTCATGACAATAAATTAGATTAACTAATTTATATTTTAAATAAGATTTTATAATAAAAACAAAACACAATTTTAAATGTATTAGGCATAAAATGTATTGCATTTCCTACGTCATTTTAAATTTCTTTGTTGATAAGCATTCTCAGTCCAGTTTGGCTTTAGTATAGTTAGTAACTTTTGTATCTTAACGCTACTGATCACATGAGTAGATAAAAGGAACAGAGGTAAAGCTTCTTAACAACGTGCCTATTTTGGTAGGGTTGTCACAATAGGTTAAGACAAATTAAACAACTAAACAAACAACGTGTCGCACAGACATGACCTAAGATTGTCAACTAACTGTGCCAGCGTAAACCAGTTTTTTCCAGTCTCGCCGCGTACGCGACAAGCGGCTGGTGGTCACTCACACATGTCCTGCGTGCTTGTAGTAGTGCAACCGATTCGCGCGGTAGTATGAAGCGCGGTCTCTATTCCTTTTATCTACCCATGTGCTATAGATACACTTCAGCTGGTGACTTTTACGGTTATACCCCGAACCACATAGATTTACAATAAAGGACGTTGAACCCTCGAAAGTAGCTAATAGCAAAGGAGTAGACAAAATACTGCTTACCTCTGTTGTCTATGTATTTGCGTATCACAAATATTAAGTTTCGCCGGTTGGCAACATTGGCAAAATTGCCATTTCTCGCGATTGTTATTATTTGGGAGTTAGGGTTCATTGCCCTTTATTGTCAATCTATATGTTTCTCTTTAGTCTATGAATTTGCAATCCTCTGTGTCAGCCTCACTCTTAAATAATAATAAGTTTCGCCGGTTGGCAACATTGCCATTATTTGGGATTATTGTTATTTGGAAGTTAGGGGTCAACGCCCTTTATTGCCAATCTATACGCTTCGAAATTGACCTCTCTTATCTATGTATTTGCAATCTTCTGCGTGACTCTCACTCCTATATAATAAGTTTCGCCAGTTGGCCGTATTACCATCATTTGGGGTTTTTATTAATTTGGAGTTAGGGTTCAACGACCTTTATTGCCAATCTTTATGATTCGGATTATAAATATTAACATTCGTAGTTTAATTCAAACAATATATTTGATTACCTTTAATAAGGAATTTGGTTCTGATAATACTGTATCATGTCATAGGTCCTAGTCCTGAAGTTGAGGAAGGAGTTCCTTATCACGGAGAGCATGTACGCCGCGGCCTCCTTCTCCGTGGAGTTAGGCGCGAACCTCGACCGAAGCTGCCGTATCGTCTGCCCGCGGAAGCAGGGCAAGCCTGTGTCCAGCATTAGTGATACCATTGATATTATAGCTTCTTGGTATGGCCTGGAAGAGATCAAAGAAAAACAGTGTTTTATTTTTGTGACTTTATTGCACGGAAATTGAAAAATAATATCTGGACCATCATCATCATCATTATCAGCCTATTAACGGCCCACTACAGGGCCAGGCCTCCCTCCTTATAGGAGAGGGGATATGGAGCGTACACCCACCACGCTGCTCCAATGCGGGTTGGCGGGCTTAGGGCGATAATGTTTTATTTATTAACGATCACTATCAGGTATTGATGATAGTGACCTGGACCGACGGCTTAACGTGCTCTCCGAGGCACGGGGGTATAACACCGCCAACTTCCAAACTCCGAGCTTGGAATGTACCGAACCTTTCATAGAAGAATGAAAAGGCTCAGAATTGTTCCATGACCCGACCCTGGAATCGAACCGAGGACCTCGTGATCGAAGCCACACAGGCTAACCACTAGACCAACGAGGCATCAATGGCTGTAAATATTGTAGGTTAATAAAAAATAACATAACAACATCACGCCTTGTTCCCATAGGGGTAGGCAAAGACCACATCCCTCCATTTGCCACGGTCCTTGCATACTTCCTTAGCTTCTTCCACTCTCATTAATCCTTTCATACAAGTTCGTCGGTTTAGGGTACTCTTGACCTGGCCATTATTTGAAATGTCCTGAATTTGGTCCAGGAACATTCGCCTAGGCCTTCCCCTTCCAACATTTCCATTCACTCTCGCCTCATAGATCTCTTTTGTTAATCATCTTTCATCCATTCTCTCTACAGGCATTATTTTATGGTGTATTTATTCTATTTACACTCATGCGTAAAATTGTACAGTTAGGTAAGTGCGCTTCCATATGAAATTGAAAGCTTGTCCTGGGTTCGATTCCCGGCTTGCGGGCCTATTGAGGTTTTCATAATTGGTCCTGAACTGGCTGGTGGGAAACTTCGGCCGTGTCTACCACCCTACCGTCAAAGACGTACCCCCAAGCGATTTAGTGTTGGCACGATATCGTGTAGATAAACGAAAGGGGTGTGTACTTCATCTGACCGCTAACAAGTTGGCCCGCTTCCATTTAACGCAATCTAAAATCATCACCTACCACCAGGTGTGACTGCAGTGAAGGGCTGCCTTGTAATATAAAAAATATTATTATAAAAACAAAAAACCCGACTGCATAGAAGTTATGAACTGAAAAGAGAAAAACAAGGATCACTATATCTATATAAAATTTTAAATACATGGTGATGCAAGCGGGAACAAAATACTTTATTTTCTGTGGAGAAAGAAAGATCTACCAAAACTACGTTTGTCCCCGCCTGCAACACCATAAAGTATTTAGAATTTTATATGGTATATATTATATATTTTATTATGGTATAGAAATGATACGGTACACTTTTTGCCATTTTTTGTTAAAAAAGTAATATGAACATGATATGATATTTATATTTTTGAAATGGTCTTTTACGACCTTTCAATTGTTACCCATATTGCTAAGATAAGAGAAAGAAATACACACATCCCCCCTTTTTCCCCCGCTTACAGCCATCATTTTGAAAATTTATATAGCCTATGTCACTACCACAATTTTAACGAATTCAACGACACCTCACCTGTCAAAATCCGTTCAGTCGTTTAGGCTGTAGCGCGTGCCGAAGAAATGGACATACATACATACATACATACGCTCGAAAAACATAACCCTCCTTCTGACGCAGTCGGGTAATAAATAAAACTCACCTGACAGCTAAGAAGGCCTGCACGCACAGCTCGCAGAACCACCTGAAGGGCGGCGCCTCCATCTTGCCGCCCATCACCATCACCATCTCGTCCGTCAGCTTAATGTCGGGCTCAAAGCCCAGGTTACCGCCCGGCGACGACTCGAACATGAACCCGAAATCTGAATGATGTATTCCACATATTGACCTGAGTTGAGGAACGCCTCCTCTACAAAATGATCAAGTATGAAGCCCGTATAAATTAAAGTATGTCTAGCAATTCTAGTAAAAAAATATTTCATAATTTTGCTTAATTATCTTTTTTAACCGACGAAAAAAACGGAGGAGGTTCGATTCGACACGTATATTTTTTTTTATGTATAGCCACGCATAACTTTTTAGTGTTGTCCGATTTTGATAATTATTTTTTATTAGAAAGGGCATACATCCATGGTGGTCCCATTGTCATCATGTTAGGATCTGATGATGATATCCTGGGAAAATTGAAGGAACTCTTCAAATTTTATAAGCACAGTTGCAGCGATGTCGGTTTTTGTGTAAGTATCGGTAGCTTTTTGGCTACAAGTGCCGTATAATATACTATGACAGTATAGTACGAGTACGTTACGTGGCGATAAATCACTAAAAAGTAAGAAATGAATTTTTTTAACAAAAATAGAACCGACTCAAAACGCACTAAAAAGTAAAAAATAACTGTGTCATTTAGTTGCTTTAATTTACTTAAACATATCTAGGAGTCGGTGCCAGCCAAGTTTTCTACTTTAAGGACGTACCTAGAACCCACAAACTGTTTTACTACGTTAAATAAATGTTCCTTAAACTTGCAACTAAATGTTGCTTTCATTTACTTAAAAGTGACTAAACACAGTTATTTTTTACATTTTAGTGTGTTTTGAGTCAGTTCTATCTTTTATTATTTGGCCGTATATATAGCGGGTGTTTAGGGGGTCTGGTTCCCCTACAGGGGGTGGGTTAACACAAGACTTAAGTAATAAAAATCGCGGAAAAATATACATCGATATTACATAACGTTTACGCATCCCAACTACAAGATTTGCATTTACTTGTACAATTGTATAACGGAATAGGAAGGCCTATACTTAAGCCAAACTCGATTGAGAATGCTTGTCAACAAACAAATTTAAAATGAAGATAGAAAATGCAACACATTTATGCCTAATAAATTTAGAATTACATTTGTTTTTTTTTTAAATCTTATTTAAAAGATATTGAATATATTCATTACTTTTGAGCTTACTAATCTAATATATTGTCATAAATTCGTCATTAACTAGTTAATTAAAAAAATTAAGAGTGAAATGACCAGTGATTTCTACCTTCATTTTTAATTTGTTTGTTGACAAGCATTCTCAATCGAGTTTGGCTTTAGTATAGGTGAATGTTCCTGAACGAAATTTCGGACATTATAAAGTATAGCCATTTAATGTATAAAACTTAAACCGACCAACTTAAAGTTGAACGAAAGGATTAATGAGAGTATTAGAGGCTAAGGAAGAATGCAAGGATCGTGGCAAATGGAAGGATGTAGGTCCAGCCTGGTGTTATGTATGTGAGTATTCTATGTTTTACTGCAGAAACTACAACATAACTTAGGAGAGAGATTTTAGTAAGCGACAGAGATATGCACATATACTCTTCACCTATATGAATGATATGTCCGTCTGTGTCCAGCATGATGTTGCCGTTGTGGCGGTCCTTGATTTGCAACAAGAACCCGATGACGCTGTAGGCGGCCATTGATGTGACGAAACATCTCCTCGCGGCCTGTAAAGAGTTTTATATTCAAATACTTTTTTACTTGACCAATCCATTTCGCCGAGGCTAGTTACCACCCTACTAACAAAGACGTATCGCCAAGCGATTTAGCGTTCCGGTACGATGTCGTGTAGAAACTGAAAGGTCGTCGTTTTCGTCCCACTCCTAACAAGTTAGCCCGCTTCCACCTTAGACTGTATCATCACTTAACATCAGGTGTGATTGCAGTCAAGGGCCAACTTGTAGTCAATAAAAAAAAAGATATAACTCAGAAAAGAGTGCCATTCCATATACTCATTTTGCGAGAAAGCTGTTCACTAAAAAAGGATTTCTCGATACTCCCACGAGAACCGGATCTTCGAGAGTGAATCCGCTACACACAGCTAGTTTTGCTTATATAAAAATTTCTAAAAAACATCGAATTAATTTCAATTTACACTTGGTCTCATTGTTTGTACTATACCTGGAATTCTCTAGTGGTTTCGTCGCCATATTTCTTGATGAAATACTCGTACATGCCGATGTCCGTCTGTCTGCCCAGCTGATCTCGAGACTTTGCGTTCGGTACGCACTCTATTACGCCACACTGGAAATTATAATTATTAAAATTTAAGAAAAACAAAAACGATAGAAATGAAGTAGATACGCCTGATTTTATTAACCGACAAAAAAATACGGAGGAGGTTCTCAATTCGACAAGTTCTTTTATGTATGACCACGCATAACTTTTGACGTGACAACGTCTTATAATTCGATAGAGCCGGCTGCACGCACGAAAAAACATGACGTCATGCGTCGTTACCTCGCTTTGAGGCGTTCCATGTAAGGCTTGAAGTGCAAGCGAGAGCGCGGAACGAACGACAAAGAAGCACAATCGGCCTTTGCGTTCGGCAGCGTTCGACATCCCTCTATTAAATATAATTATTAAATCTATTAATTTTAAATTTTAAATATATTTATTATAAATTTAAAATATAAATTTATAAAATCAAAATCAATTATTTTATTAATTTAAATTAATATTTATAAAAATATACTTAAATTAAAAATTGTAATAACCAATTAAATGCTACCATTCCATCAGTATTTTCTTCAGACGTTGTCACGTTCAACTATCGTCAGTAAACCGACTTTACAGACAACCAATTTTTTTTAAAGTGTTGTCCGATTTTGATAATTCTTTTTTTATTAGAAAGGGCATACTTCCAATATGGTCCCATAGTCATCATGTTAGGATCTAATGATAATATCCTGGGGAAATTGAAGGAAGTTTTGAGTCGGTTTTATTTTTTGTTAAAAATTTTATTAACTGATAAAGTTTACTGCAAAACATAGCTTCTGCAAGGAGTTCCAAACATATAACATAGTTTTGCCACTGTCAATATTCAAACTTGAGCTGTCGATGACTTCAGTTCAGCGTATCGCGGCATTTCCATACTTATTCAATTACTGAATTCACCGTCTACCGAGAACTCTTGAGATTTTTCGTAAATATAATGATGATTTTTTTTAAATTAAAATTATTGTTTAAAATAATCATATAACTACATATAAATGGCTATAAATTGATTCCTAAACGTGCCGAATATCATCAATAGGCATCTCAAGATAATGGGAATTAAGGATGATCCTTTGTGTCCAGAGTGTGGCGAAGAGGAGACCAGTTATCACTTCATAGCTGAGTGTCCCATGTACGCTAAGAACTGGTAAGATGAGAGATTCTAGGTAAAGATAGAATTTGTGAAGCAGACCTGACGAACCGGAATAGGGGGAATTGTTAGGTTCACGAAGGCTACAGATAGGCTTGAGGACCGCCACCCCCCCCCCCCCCCCTCAAGCCGAGCTGTCGAGACACCAGTGAACCTGTGTCTCGGGAATTGGGTGTAATGAGGACTAACCACCCATCTGGCCTTGACAGACGTCCCCTCTAGAAATAATAAACGTGCCGAAGTGAAAAAACCTAATATTATTATAGCCCGTCTCTAAACAGAAATCTTAGACCTTGAGATCCGCAGCCGCATGCTAACTACTAGACCAACGGTTCAGTCGAGTAATAATAATAATACAAAATGACTCACCCCAGGCGCAGTGGCGACCACCTTGTACGGGAACAAGTACAGGTCTAAGCCCACTTGTTGGAACACGTTCTTGAACAGCGAGATGACCTGCAGCGCGAGCATGTCTTGCCGCACGTCGTCGCCCACTTTAAAGATGGCCGCCTGCCACGTCTCCGCCGCTATCGACGTGTAACGGTCTTTGCCTTCTTCCTGTTCAAAAAAGCAATAGATTAATAACAATAGGCATGATGACTTATTTTGAAAAACTGTTTCATTGTGTTGTCAATCAGAAGAACACTTTCTGATTAAAAAAATATATAATTTCTGTATTTTTTTTAATGAGTACAAGTTGGTCCTTGACTGCTGTCGCACCTGATGTTAAGTGATAATGCAATCTGAGATGGAAGCGGGCTAATTTGTTAGGAGTAGGATGAAAATCCACACCCCTTTCGGTTTCTACACGACATCGTTCCGGAACGCTAAATCGCTTGGCGGTACGTCTTTGTCGGTAGGGTGGTAACTAGCCACGGCGAAAGCCAAGCAAAACAAGAAAATCTCAATCTGCCCCGCGGGAATCGAACCCAGGACTTCCGCCTTATATTTCCACTGCGCATACCACTGCGCCACGGAGGTCGTCGAAAAAAGTAAAGGATTACTTTAAAAATAATACGTTTTAATTCAAATTCACAAATTCACGCTAATACGATATCTATCACCCATTCTTACGTTCAAATGTTTTTTGGTGATTATGAAAAGTTACGCAGCACTATTTGGCTCGCAGACAAAGTCGCTGGCATATGCTAGTACATCTACTTACTGATGGTAGTTCTTCCCCAGACGCGATGGCCATAGCGACGGCTTCCATCTCAGCAATGCCGTACTTTCTAACTCGGAATCTTGCCAGATAAGGTGCTTTTGCCGCACTCTGCATGGGTGTACCTAAAAAAGGTATAATATTTTCGTCTGTAATTATCTATTCTGCAATATAGCGAAAACCTTAAAGAGTGACAGAGCAAGTATTTTTTGCAGTTATAGACAAGGTATATAGGTTAATTTTAGGTTATTGAAAACATAACCTTACATTTGTGGTATTAACCATCAAAATTAAGACGCTATATTAAATTATTGAAGACTAGAGGACGCCGCGTTGTTGTTATAATTTTATTCCACTGAATAATAATATAATATTATTAAGGATGACCATTTTCTTATGCACACTATTTAGTAGAATTACTTCGTTGCAGTTCCTTACGGGGACTCCCCCAGTAGCATCTCTATAGGATACTTACTCTAAGCCCATGTGGTTACGCATATAACTTACCAGAATAGAAGTAAAACCTGTACCCACAACTTTACACAGTAATACTGCTTGGTTTACTTATTTTATGATACTCCATACAAGATAATAATATTTAACGGCGTATCCTCGCCTAAAGGTGATATTTCAGAAGTCACTTTCGGTCACTTAATTTTTAAGTTTTTTACATTAGATTTGTGTCGTTTAAGACTTACCACTTTTATAATCAATGTCAATGACCATAGAATCTGGGTTGGATGGCAAGTAACAGCCGGGCTGCACCTGAGCACAGAAAAGAATGAAGAGATTAAACACCCAAATTATTAACAAATGTCACCTACTCTAGCATGGCATTACTATAGTCGACACCGAACTTGTAGTCCACTCTGAAGTTGAAACACGTCGAACTGCCCGGGACCGCACAAGAATTATTCTCAACAAAATTAAACCCTCCATAGGCTTTCGTCTCGTTTTCAGAGTGGACTAGAAGTTTGGAGAGATTTATACATGCATTTCCCTAACCGTGACGTCATACTGCAAATACGTTATTTGATTTTGTGTATGTAAAAGACGGAGATTGATTTAACATATTCTAGAAATAGGCTTAAAAATTTTACATCAACTTGATTAAATCAAAACAACATTTTTAACAGACTACAAAAAAATAAACAAAACTGACGGTACCTTGACACCTTTCAACGCTTCCAAACACGCTCGTTTCCGTTCGGCTCCCTTCGGGAACGGTCGGATGATCCCACTGATGTTAGTGATTTGGCTGAAGAAATCAAACTCCCTCTCGTAGAATGCTTTTGCGGGCCCGGATAGCGTGTCCACTATACACTTGGTGAGGTTCTCCAGTATATCGAATAATGCCGCTGAAACAAATTTATAACGGTAATAAGTCTTAACTAGCAGCCCTTGACCATGGCTTTAAAGATAAACAATATACAAAGTTTTATATTAACAAAGACAAGCAAATGAAACCCCCAACGGTTTATGTACTATTAAATTTATGTTCGTAATTTGAAATTCGATTTTTTTTATTAGATGATGATTTTGACGACCTCCGTGGCGCAGTGGTATGCGCGGTGGATTTATATGGCGGAGGTCCTGGGTTTGATTCCCGGCGGGGCAGATTGAGATTTTTCTTAATTTGTCTCGGTCTGGCTGGTGGGAGGCTTTCGCCGTGGCTAGTTACCACCCTACCGAAAAAGACGTACCGCCAAGCGATTTAGCGTTCCGGTACGATGTCGTGTAGAAACCGATAGGTGTGGATTTTCATCCTACTCCTAACAAGTTAGCCCGCCTTCATCTTAGATTGCATCATCACTTAACATCAGGTGTGATAGCAGTCAAGGGCTAACTTGTAGGCGATTAAAAAAAAAAAAGATGACAAAGAGGAATTCATTTCGAATGTTCGTAGAGTTTGAAATTCGAATCACATTACTGGTTAAAAGAATAATTTTCAAATGTTACTCGCGTTCGAAATTCGAGTTACGATACTAGTCGATAAAGAACAATTTTCAAATGTTCGCCGCGTTCGCAATTTTTTTTAATTATTTATACGCCTGGATCCTTAGTAATTTAAACCATAATATCAGTTAGATAAAGTAATATTTTGTGCACCGATATGGCAATATAAGGAAATTCTTTCTAAATTAGTAGGATGTTAAATGGAAATAATATACTTACTATCCTTATTATGCATTTCCTCGTCAGTGTACATGTTTGTGTGCATGTTCCAAATCAACTGGTGAGCCACCACTTGAGACTTCTTCGCTAGAGATTTTATAAGTTCCGCTACATAGCCCATCTGAAAAAATTGGCTGTCTGTAAAGTCGGTTTACTGACGATAGTTGAACGTGACAATGACTTAAGAAAATACTGATGGAATGGTAGCATTTAATTGGTTATTAAAATTTTTAATTTAAGTATATTTTTATAAATATTAATTTAAATTAATAAAATAATTGATTTTGAATTTATAAATTTATATTTTAAATTTATAATAAATATATTAATTTATAAGTATATTAATTTTTAATTTAAAATTAATATATTTAATAATTATATTTAATAGACGGATGTCGAACGCTGCCGAACGCAAAGGCCGATTGTTCTTCTTTCCGTTCGTTCCGCGCTCTCGCTTGCACTTCAAGCCTTACATGGAACGCCTCAAAGCGAGGTAACGACGTATGACGTCATGTTTTTTCGTGCGTGCAGCCGGCTCTATCGAATTATAAGACGTTGTCACGTCAAAAGCATCATGGATATATTTGACTACAATAACTATTTTTTTTCATTACATATCCATCATACCATCAATACTTACAGTGTCATGTCGCAAAGCCTGGACAAGTTGAGGAATGTACAGCAGCACGGCGGAGGACGGGTACGAGGTGAGGGTGGCGACCGCGGTCTGAGCCGACAGCGGGTGCGGGGGGTACTGTCTGCTGAAGTACGACAGCGCCTCCATGGGCGTCACCCGCGCCCACGTCACCATGTGCACTAACTGCAAATATAGGCACACTACACCTACGTCCCATTTTACGTTCGTTTGACAAATGCAGCTCTGCATGCCAAAAAGGCACCTAAAGATGCGGCGAAGCAAATGTCCCAGAAGCTCCAAGGTTCGTGAGAAATGGCGTAACAGCCGGAGATACTAGCACGCCCACTGTGGATAAATTTGTTCGAGGTCTAGCGCGCCGCATTTGAACGTGCGGAACGAGTTTCACCTCCACGGCATCGCACCACAGCGCGAGAGACTGTAGAATAGCGTCCTATACCACGTCGGTTCGTAGGCGCATACGATGACGGCGAAGTAACCATATCAAATTAAATTATTTTTTGCATTTGAGGAGTACAGAAAATACATTACAGCCAACAGTTAAGTAATCCAGTTTCAGTATTCAAGCCAGGATTTTCTGAACTGACACCATCCTAAAAATTCCTTCTCATCATTCTTCCTTTTACTCTAAATCCTTCTCTGTCAAAGTTGTTCGACTCGGGAACTCCTTACCTCTAGATATTCGGCGTACGCAATCACTAGCTACTTTTAAACGGCTGGTTTTAAACGGCGGCTCACTTCTATCCTCCATAGCCTAGTACTATCTTTGTCTCCTTTCTCTCCTGAATTTCTTCCCAGGATTTCGTCTAGTCTATTTTTATTTATTTTTTATTTTTTTGTACATATGTAAGTATGTATGTATGTATGTAACTATGTATGTGTGTATATGTGTTTTGCGTATTTTATGTAAGTATATTTTTATTTTAGACATCTTTGTTTTTGTGTACGTACACTCGACCTTATTCCAATATTTACACTTTTCCACTTAAAGATAATTGGTTGTCTGGAAGAGATCGCACATTAGCGATAAGACCGCCAATTGTACATTAGTTTTTAAGTTATTGTTCTCTTTGTAACTTTGTTTTGTTATTATTTGATGTAAAATAAAGAATATTTCATTCATTCATTCATCCTTCGCCAAAATACCCAAAGTTGTTTTGTGCAATCTCATAATCAGTATAAGTTTAAAGTATAAAGTAAAAGTGTATGTGTATAATATATGTCTGTATGTCTTGTACACGTAGAGTGCATACCTCGTGCGCATCACTGAGCAGTGTTTCGGTAGTGACTAGATACTTCAGCGCTTGCGGTATGTGACAGACTGACGTCGGATGCATTTGCACCTTCCTCTTGATCTCGGCAATGATACCTTCGTTCTTTAATCTGCGAAAATAAATATACAAAATAATACATAGCATACTAATCCAGTCATCGACCAAGACTCGGATCCGTAGGTCTTCGGTCTTGGTCGCTGACTGCGGACTGCGGGCTTCATAAGAAGGCTCAGAGTCACTCGGCGGGCGATGGAAACAGCAATGCTCGGAGTATCTCTACGTGATCGAATCAGAAATGAGGAGATCCGCAGAAGAACCAAATTAACCGACATAGCTCAGCGAGTCGCAGAACTGAAGTGGCAATGGGCGGGGCACGTAGTTCCAACAGCTGATGGACGTTGGGGGCCCAAGGTGGTAGATTGGCGACCCCGCACCGGAAAGCGCAGTGTTGGTCGACCCCCAACCAGGTGGACTGACGACATTAAACTTGTCGCAGGGAGCCGCTGGCAACAGGCGGCTCGGGATCGTTGTTTTTGGAAGTCCCTAAAAAAGGCCTATGTCCAACAGTGGACGTGTACAGGCTGGTAATAATGATGATGATGATGATGATACTAATCCAATTTACTCATTCCAAACTATAGGCGAAAAAAATGCAGCCAAGATCATTGGAAAAATTGTGATATCTCGGCCTATGTAAACGAATTTCGAAGTCATATGCATCCTCTTTTTCATTTTTTAAACTTTATTGTTTCAAAAAAACAGAAAATATATGACATAAAGTTCTGTGATCCCCACACTAGGACCCTGACTTGTGGTGATCACTTCCTTCCACAGTAAATTACAGTTAAGTTTTTTTTTATTGACTACAAGTTGGCCCTTGACTGCTATCGCACCTGATGTTAAGTGGTGATGCAATCTTAGATGGAAGCGGGCTAACTTGTTAGAAGAAGGATGAAATCTACACCCCTTTTGGTTTCCACACATCGTACCGGCACGCTAAATCGCTTGGCGGTACGTCTTTGTCGGTAGGGTAGTAACTAGCCACGGCGAAAAGCCTCCCACCAGCCAGACCAAGACAAATTAAGAAAAATCGCAATTTGCCCCGTCAGGAATCGAACCCAGAACCTCCGTCTTATAAATCCACCGCGCATGTCACTGCGCCACGGAGGCCGTCAAAAGTAAAGTAAGTAAAACAAAATCAGAAAGTGTTTGTGTATGTGTTTTGATCATACAGTTCAATTTAGCAATGCGTTTCTGTTATGCTGACGTACCTTTAATTTGCACAGCAAATAACCAAAAAGTCGGAGACATAGCGCAAAACCACAAAAATTCACATATCAATATAGAGCGTGTCTAATTTAAATAAAAAAAATTGGTTGGTTTACTGACGATAGTTGAACGTGACAACGTCTTAAGAAAATACTGATGGAATGGCAGCATTTAATTGGTTATTAAAATTTTTAATTTAAGTATATTTTTATAAATATTAATTTAAATTAATAAAATAATTGATTTTGATTTTATAAATTTATAATAAATATATTAATTTTTAATTTAAAATTAATATATTTAACAATTATATTTAATAGACGCATGTCGAACGCTGGCGAACGCAAAGGCCGATTGTGCTTCTTTGTCGCTCGTGCCGCGCTCTCGCTTGCACTTCAAGCCTTACATGAAACGCCTCAAAGCGAGGTAACGACGCATGACGTCATGTTTTTTCGTGCGTGCAGCCGGCTCTATCGAATTATAAGACGTAGTCACGTCAAAATACCTTTCCGGCAGAAACACTGCCAGCATCGGGCTTATATCCCACGCTAGCTTGGTGTAGTCGCGCCAAGTCCGCTCCGTGTTGGGCTTCGACCGCCAAGTCGCTATATTGTCCTCCCCCGGCACCGCTTGCTCTGGCCTGCTGTGCGGGTTGTGCCAAGTTACGAGGAACTCTATTTCCACTGCCTGCCAACAATCAGTTTAGAAATGATCATTAATATTGGCCTATTTGATGACCAGGGCCAAGTTTACCTCCTTATAGGAGAAAGGATCATCGTGATTCCATTCAAGAGGGGTTGGCACATGTCATTCTCTTTCATTCAATTCTGTCATGCGTTTAATCATATACTCCCTTTATAAACATACTCTCTTTCATATTCTTTCTTTCTTTGGCGACCTCCGTGGCGCAGCTGTATGCGCGGTGGTATTATAAGACGGAGGTCCTGGGTTCGATTCCCGGCGGGGCAGATTTAGATTTTTCTAAATTTGTCTTGGTCTGGCTGGTGGGAGGCTTTCGCCGTGGCTAGTTACCACCCTACCGACAAAGACGTACCGCCAAGCGATTTAGCGTTCCGGTACGATGTCGTGTAGAATCCGAAAGGGGTGTGGATTTCATTCTACTCCTAATAAGTTAGCCCGCTTCCATCTCAGATTGCATCGTCACTTAACATCAGGTGATAGCAGTCAAGGGCCAACTTGTAGTCAATATAAAAAAAAAGTAACAGTATTAGACTTACAAAATGAGCCATGTTTTTTATACTGTATATACCAGCGCTTGGCTACGATCACGCCTGATGATAAGCGAAGATGCAGCCTTCGTGGAACGCGGTTGCCTAGAAGGTGCCTATTCACTCTTGACTTGAAGATACCCAAAGAAGATACATTGTAGGTGGAAGGGAAAACGAGAGCTGGAAGGGCATTCCATAATTTCGCAGTACGAATCAAAAACGAGGACCAAAAACATTTTGTACGCATCCATGGGATATCGTACGCGTGAAAGAATAATTTGCTACTTCTTTCAACATGTACTATAAAAAATCAGAACTATTTAACATAACATAAAACATAACATAACATCACGCCTTGTTCCCATAGGGGTAGGCAGAGACTACATCCCTCCACTTGCCACGGTCCTTGCATACTTCCT
Source organism: Mycalesis mineus (assembly GCA_034621355.1). Classification (NCBI taxonomy): domain Eukaryota; kingdom Metazoa; phylum Arthropoda; class Insecta; order Lepidoptera; family Nymphalidae; genus Mycalesis; species Mycalesis mineus. Next base: position 15,832,995 of record CM067888.1, on the reverse strand, counting down.
TAGCTTCTTCCACTCTCATTAATCCTTTCATACAAGTTCGTCGGTTTAGGGTACTCGCCACCTGGCCATTATTTAAAATGTTCTGGATGTTTAGTCCAGGAACATTCGCCTAGGCCTTCCCCTTCCAACATTTCCTTGTTGGAAAACTATTTACCATGAGTTCCAATATAAGGTTCCTCTTCCGCACGTAGTCCTTGACGAAGGGGTCCTGCGACTTGGCGGGCGGCTTGATGCTGCGAATGGAGCGCTTGCCCGCCACGCTGCCTGCGCCGCTTGATAACGTCGTCGTTGACATGGGTACCTGCCGTCGAAAAAACGGAGGAGGTTCTCAATATGACGTGTATATTTTTTTAATGTATGACCGCACATAATTTTTTATAAAGTTGTCCGATTTTGATAATTCTGTTTTTATCAAAAAGGGTATATATATACTTCCACAATTGGTCCCATAGTCATTACGTTAGGGTCTGATGATAGCATCCTAAGAAAATCAAAGGAAGTCTTCAAATTTGATAGGCCGCAATTACTGCAACACTTCATGTATTTTTAAAATGGCTTTTTTGGCTACGAGTGCCGTCTAATGGTATTTTTATATTTCGGTACTTATTTTTGCTGACAATTTATCAACGACTAAAAAGGAGGACAAAAAAATTTAATAAAAAAAGTGAAAAATAATTACATTACTTAGTTATTTTAATATTACTTAAACATATCTTTGAGGTCAGTGTTGTGTAAATTAGGGGAACATACGCAGTGCACAATATTGCGCTGCTAAAAGTTAGTGCTAAAAAAACGAAGTCAATGGTCGAAAGAACTCATTTTCCAAACCATTGGGGAAGACTCGTATAAAGGACATGGGTAAAAAATGTATAGAAGTCTGCCCCAGAGATGCCCAGAGATGTCATTAAATAGTACAGATCTTCTATTTAAATAACAATAAAGTTACTTGTAGCTAAGCAGTCGCTGATAAAAGTTATGAAGGTTGATAAAAGTTGACTTCATATTACGACGTCGGTCACGTGATTCAGAACATAAAAAATCTATTGAAATTCTTATATTTTTGACATATTTTCAAGTGATTGCTATGAAACATGGGTAGTTGTTTAAAATTCATTGTGTATTTAAATAAAATAGTTAAATATGAGCATACGTTTGGACAGCCTGGAGCAAATTTTGGCAATGTCCTTTAAACATTCGATTTTAAGTTGTCTGGTTCTGGTTAAGTGAAGTTGCCTGGGTTTTTTCTTTAAATCATTATCTTTTTACAACTTATAACATCTACTTTAATTAATTACACACGTTTACGACAAATTGACAAACAGTAGTCTGTTCAAACAAGAATAAAAAGGTTCCCAGATTAAGAGTATTAAAAGAAAAGGTATCCATACTTACCACAAAGTTATTTATCAGCACGAAAATTGTTTTGTACCACTCACCGTATTAATCCAACCCGTAGTCTGTCGGTTGCCAATGTCACTGCTGTTGACTGAAGACCGGTTATCAGTCGGTGAGTTTGACGTGTAGATGCTTTGGTTACTGCTCGGACCCATGAGCTCGAACTCCGCTGCAAGTAATAATTTGCAGTAGCTCAAATCTTTTGACAATGTTTCCGAAAAGTACTGCCGTAGTTTTAAAAACAATTTTGTTTTTTAATTACAATTAGGAGCAGATCTGTGGCAACACTTAAGTTTGGAACTTAAGTGTTGCCACAGATCTGGATATGTCTAGGAGTACTTTATCATCATAACTATGGAGAGTAGAGGTAAGGAGGACAATCTGTGTATATAAAAAGTGTCCGTCAAAATGTATTAAATTAGGATGGCGCCACAGTTACATCAAAGTAACTTTCAAAAGAAGCGCCAAATACAAAATAAAACTTTTGAAATCATTTTTTTTTAAATTGGTTATAATTCTGCAAGGTTATATTTACCACAATATTTTGTACAACGTAAGTTGTTGATTGAAGTTCTCAATAATTAACTACTTTAGTCGATAAAGACATTAAATTTTTTAACTCGGCATACTTCAATTCATCTACGATTGCTACATTCATACCATACCCTGTGCATCCACCAGCGCCATTGTGGAGGATTTTTGAACTGTTATTTAACGCATACAACTGGACACGTTTTCAACTTTTCTCCCATATAAGATGACTCTCCTTTCCTCTACTCTCCATAATCATAACATATATCATAGCCGCGAAGCCGGTATGGTGTATTTATGTTGTTTAGGGTATGGTTGTTGGTGTAATCTCCTCAAGCACATTGAGCTTAATGCCGATGTCTCGACCAGGTTAAACTGCACAGTTAGGGTGTTGCTTATAAACGATAATCCTCCTTTAGGTTTTTTAACAATCTTGACGCAGAGCGCCGAACATCTTGACGGGACACTGCAGTCTTTTACAGAAATAGTCTAGGCAATTTGGTGTGGTGACTATACCTCCTATATGGCAGCTTTTCAAATACTTATTTTCCGTATGCATCAATCATCAAATGCCATAACTTGATCAACGATATTATATCTTCTCTCAGAGCGCCGGACATCTTGGCGCAACACTGTAATCCTCCACACAAGTACTCTAGCACTCTAGGCATTTACTCACCTCCTATATCGCTGCTCTTCAAATACTTCTTGTCCGAATGCATCAGTTGCCAGAACTTGATCAGCGATATGATGTCCTCTCTCAAAGCGCCGGACATCTTGGCGCCACACTGTAATCCTCCACACAAGTACTCCAGCACTCTAGGCATTTACTCACCTCCTATATCGCTGCTCTTCAAATACTTCTTGTGCGAATGCATCAGTTGCCAGAACTTGATCAGCGATATGATGTCCTCTCTCAAAGCGCCGGACATCTTGGCGCCACACTGTAATCCTCCACACAAGTACTCCAGCACTCTAGGCATTTACTCACCTCCTATATCGCTGCTCTTCAAATACTTCTTGTGCGAATGCATCAGTTGCCAGAACTTGATCAGCGATATGATGTCCTCTCTCAAAGCGCCGGACATCTTGGCGCCACACTGTAATCCTCCACACAAGTACTCCAGCACTCTAGGCATTTACTCACCTCCTATATCGCTGCTCTTCAAATACTTCTTGTGCGAATGCATCAGTTGCCAGAACTTGATCAGCGATATGATGTCCTCTCTCAAAGCGCCGGACATCTTGGCGCCACACTGTAATCCTCCACACAAGTACTCCAGCACTCTAGGCATTTACTCACCTCCTATATCGCTGCTCTTCAAATACTTCTTGTCCGAATGCATCAGTTGCCAGAACTTGATCAGCGATATGATGTCCTCTCTCAAAGCGCCGGACATCTTGGCGCCACACTGTAATCCTCCACACAAGTACTCCAGCACTCTAGGCATTTACTCACCTCCTATATCGCTGCTCTTCAAATACTTCTTGTGCGAATGCATCAGTTGCCAGAACTTGATCAGCGATATGATGTCCTCTCTCAAAGCGCCGGACATCTTGGCGCCACACTGTAATCCTCCACACAAGTACTCCAGCACTCTAGGCATTTACTCACCTCCTATATCGCTGCTCTTCAAATACTTCTTGTGCGAATGCATCAGTTGCCAGAACTTGATCAGCGATATGATGTCCTCTCTCAAAGCGCCGGACATCTTGGCGCCACACTGTAATCCTCCACACAAGTACTCCAGCACTCTAGGCATTTACTCACCTCCTATATCGCTGCTCTTCAAATACTTCTTGTCCGAATGCATCAGTTGCCAGAACTTGATCAGCGATATGATGTCCTCCCTCAAAGCGCCGGACATCTTGGCGCGACACTGTAATCCTCCACACAAGTACTCTAGCACTCTAGGCAATTACTCACCTCCTATATCGCTGCTCTTCAAATACTTCTTGTCCGAATGCATCAGTTGCCAGAACTTGATCAGCGATATGATGTCCTCTCTCAAAGCGCCGGACATCTTGGCGGGGCACTGCAGCCCTCTGCAGAAGTAGTCTAGGCAAGCGCTGTACACTCGCTCTCGGAGGATATTGCGCGCCAGAGAGCGGGGTAATATATCCCCTTGTAAGAGAGATAGACCGCAGGATAGAAGTCTAAAAGACAGAAAAGGATCTTTATTAAGAACTTATGATACTCACTTCATTATCACTAACCCAGGTACCTCAATAAAATGCTTTAATAATAGAAGAATGTTCTGCAATATGTGGCAGAACCTATTAAATATTTATGATGGACAATCTGCTAAAAACTATTTTTCTATCATTGGCATGATGACATCTTTCCGAAAAAATACGGTTTCTTATGACCTTACAAATGAACTAACAAAAAATGGGTATGTTAGTTTATATGCAGTAGAAGTGAATGCGAGAGGAATACCAACAAAATCTCTCTAGGTACCACCTGCTCAAAGACCTGGGCCTGACTCGAACAGCATTATGCTCCAGTCTAAAACAAATGTCCAAAGTTGCTCTAGCAGGATTCTACTGGATTTATTTGGGCGGGCAGAATAATAGCAGTGAAAGCAAGCATTAACGGTTACAAAGGCTACCCTTAAGCCTACATCCGTGCCGCAAGTCTCGGACACTGTTCGGAGTTTTTATCTCTGCCACACGATGGACCCGGCACCCGAATTTATGGAATACAAAAATATTCGTCCTCCCCTAGTGCAGTTTACATACTAACCTAAATCTGACGCCCGCTGCTTCCACGTGCCTGTTGATGTGATCACGTATGTCACCCACGGTTACGGGCAATGATCTGGAAAGCAACAGGAGAAATTGACTGTTGTCGCCCTATGAAACTCCTCCCGAACAATTGCTCTAAAGGCGCAACGTAATTATACTCAAAAAGTGTAAAAATAGAAAATTCATCTATTTTCGTCAAATTTGTACAAGTTAAAAGTGTATGCAAGTATCTCAAGATATACGTCGCAAAATAGGTTTACTTAAGTATACTAAAGCCAAACTCGATTGAGAATGCTTGTCAACAAACAAATTGAAATGAAGGTAGAATTGACTAGTCATTTTACACCTAATTTTTTAAGTTAACTAGTTAATGACGAATTCATGGCAATAAATGAGATAAGTAAGCTTAAAACTGATTAATATATTCAATATCTTTTAAATAAGATTTTATAAAAAAACAAAACATAATTTTAAAGGAGAATGCCAGATCCTAACCCAGAAAGATCACAAATTGTAAATATACTAAAAATATCCTATTATTATATAAATGTTTTATAATAAGTCATTTTTACTGTCGGACCTCGGAATAAAATTCCGTTAAAAAAGTAATTAAACTATTACCTTTTGATTTACACTCTTTACCCATTTTTAAATATTTATTGTTGCACTGGGTTCTAGCCTTTTAAATCATTTTTATTGTGTTTTCATCAAATGTGGGCTTTAAAAGGCTAGTATCCAGAGGCGTTAAGCCTGTTTAAAAATGTATTTCATGAAGCTTTGCGACTTTCATGTCAGTGTGACAACTATACCGAACAACAATACGAAAATGGACGATAACCAACGTTAGGCTCGTGTCGAATACTCCGAGTTCTAGAGCTTTTAAATGTAATTTATATTAAATAGTAAAAAAAATGCAATAAAATGATGCATAATACATTGTTGTACAATATGTTTTTATTAGTGGGTTAAAGTCCTATACATTGACAATCCTTTATTAGGCATAACATGTGTTGCATATTCTACCTTCATTTTAAATTTGTTTGTTGACAAGCACTCTCAATCCAGTTTGGCTTTAGTATAGTAACTAAAGTAAGTTTACTTTCAATTAATAGAAAACTTTTAGTTGTCAGTTCTGTTTAAGATCCATTGCTGCCTTTCATAACGTAATTTATATGTTCAAAATGATATAATATCAGGATTAGAATTAGTCACAAGATATCACAATGGAACAAAAAAAAGGTATTTTTTTAATCATACAATCTCCGTTCTATTTCAACAAGCTTACTTACCTGTGCAGTAAACTGGCCAACATTTCAACTTTTTCCAAACTGTTGTATTTAGCGGTCTCGGCTACTTCGCATAGGTATCGAACCCACACCGCGTGAGGAGCTACGAATGGTGGTCTTGGCTCCAGTTTAGCACCTAAAACAAAGATATACATTCGGAACTTATTCTCATAAAGTAATTATGTTTTATTTATACTACTACTAGCTTTTGCCCGCGACTTCGTCCGCGTGGAATTAGTTATTACGGCAGTATAATTTTTCTAAGCTTTGAATGTCATATTTATTAATATCTAATCAACTGTCTTAAGCTTTCAAAACGACGATACTTTCATACAACATTTCATCCCCCCTTTAACCGCTTACAACCCTTTTTTCGCAATTAAAAGTAGCCTATGTCCTTTTTTAGGCTCTAGACTTACTGTGTACCAAATTTCATTTAAATCGGTTCAGTAGTTGTAGAGTGAAAACAAGACAGACAGACAGACAGACAGAGTTACTTTCGCATTTATAATATTAGTTAGGATTACAGCTGACAGTTGTAAGAGATCGAATCAGAATGAAAAGCAAATGGCTCTATAATGTACAGCTCTTTACCGATCAACCTAAGGCATATGTTTGGCTTGGCCATAATTGCAGCACAGTTAAGTCGTTTTATTAAATCACAAGCGGGCGCCCGTGGTTTCACCCACGTTGTTCCCTTTCCAGTTGGTATATTAGGATACAATTAGCCTATATAACTCATAAGTACAACTGTAATCTACCATATACATAAGAATTTTTACAGTCAGACTGGTTGTTACAGAGAAGAGGCGGAATAAGCAAACAATGTTGGGGAACATACCTTCATACGCTGCCAAAGGGCTGATCTCCTCAGTCTGCTTGGAGAACAAGCCCATCTTCCTATCCACAGTGCACTGCCAGGCCATGAAGATCTCCTGCAGCAGCCGCAGCTCCAGGTCGGGCCTTGCTGTACTGAGCCACTGCCAGCACTCCACCGCCGTCGTCACTGCGTCCTCCGTGAATATGTCTACTTGGGACCATGCTGTTGACAATATGGCATTAAAATACACACATACAATCTAATAAAAAGTAGACGTGCGAACGCACTTAGGTGTTGGCGAAAAACAAGTCCGTTCCCACAGGCCCAAAACAAGAGTGCCAGCGGGTGCTAGCGTGCACGTATATGCCGCTTGTGTTCACAGTATACGGCACTATATACACATATACAGTGGCACGCGAGGCACTTTTATTTGGGGCTTTGAGAACAGATGTTTTTTATAAACACCGAATTTTTTGATATTGACTTATGCTCCACCTCAATAAGTAATATTAAAAAGAAATGATTGAAGAAATGCCTTTAGTTGTTTCTTAACACATACTGGTATGAGAACATTGTATAAATATACACGTTATCGTTGTTTTCTTTTCTTTTCTTTTTTTTTCTTTCTTGCTAATACTATATTATTTCTTACTAATATTATCTTATTAATGCTGTTATAACATATCTTTACATAAATAACATATCTTTTCCTTTTTTTATGTACAAATCTTCGGCAATGTATTGTCTATTGTTACACATGTATTTTTTCTTTAATGTAAAACTTTTTATTTGTAATGACTGTTTTTGCCAAAATAAAATAAAATAAATAAATAAATAAATTTCCTAGAACCACTAAAAATATTAAATTCCGTGCAACTCGATTTATGTCGTGCGTTCAGTGAATAATTGTTTTTTTCTGCCATTCTTTGCGCAAAACCGAAAAGTCCATATGTATTGGTGATCTAGGATACGACAGTTCATAAATTCTTTAGTTTAAGACTAAATACGAAAACTTTATTTCCGTAATAATAATTAGTGACCCGGGTAAAAAGCTTGTTCGGGGACCGTACCCTTCACGTGATCCCTAGAGGGGTCGAGATAAGACCAGCACAGAATCACTACAAGGGCAAATATAGTATACCACAAATATACTGCTAAGTCCACAGTCATTAAACTTACCAATACTGTGAAGTACAGCTCGAGCGGTGGGCGGAGTCCCCGAGTTGGCGGACCTAGCGTGCACCAACAGCGCTGTGCAGCGCCACAGTGCCGCTCGATGCGCGGTCTCGCTGCCACTGGCACAAGCGTCTCTCAATGCGGTGTGCAGACGTAAACCCACGCGCCATATTGCAGCTTCACCGCCACCGTCTGCGTGCACCGCTCCTGCCACCTACGTATAATACCGGGAATATACTCTTGTATGCAATGACGCCTGATGATAAGCGACGTAACGGTTACTTTAAATTAAAAATATTTTTTTTTTATAAAAACCTTGAACAGACTTCAAAACGCACTAAAGAGTAAAAAATAATTTTGTTATTTAGTTGCTTTAATTTATATAAGCATATCTATTTGCGAGCCAAGTTTAAGGAACGTTTGTTAAACGTAACGGCAAAGCACTTAGCGGGGTCTTTTTTAATTTCAGTGTCACTCATATAATGCATTACCAAATTGGTACGCAAAACCGATACAATAACTCATTCACCGTCGAAACAGTGTCATATCTACGCATTAAAGGCACACGATACGCCTTCATACAGCAACGTAAAAGGTAACATATAATGGAAATATATTTATACTCGTACTTACTTCGCCAGCATATCGGCTCCTCTGTGAGACCACAGCCAACAAAGCCGCGGAGTCTTGCGTGACACAGGGCGGCCGCTTGTCCAGAGCGGACCGCGGCAGCGGCGCCGACATGCGGTTTAGCCCCGCTGCACCCAATAGAGCGCCCGTAGCGAGTGCCAGGCCGCAGTGATGCCAGAGCGTTGAGTTTGGGACCTAAGCATGGAGAAAATGAAGTTTTTGAAGTTTCGGTAATGTGGGTTTTTTATGATAGCGTATAGAACATCAGCTTTCAGGCATATTTGAATAATAGACATTTTTGCTAGGATGTATTTTTGACGACCTCCGTGGCGCAGTGGTATGCGCGGTGGATTTATAAGACGGAGATCCTGGGTTCGATTCCCGGCGGGGCAGATTGAGACTTTTCTTAATTTGTCTTGGTCTGGCTGGTGGGAGGCTTTCGCCGTGGCTAGTTACCACCCTACCGACAAAGACGTACCGCCAAGCGATTTAACGTTCCGGTACGGTGTCGTGTAGAAACCGAAAGGTGTGTGGGTTTCATCCTACTCCTAAAAAGTTAGCCCGCTTCTATCTTAGATTGCATCATCACTTAACATCAAGTGTGATAGCAGTCAAGGACCAACTTGTAGTCGATATAAAAAAAAAAACCTGGACTTGGTATTTTGTAGGATTGATGAATGTAGAAAAATAAGATGTTTTGTCCAGATTCAGATAACAACTAAGCGAAAATTGGTAAGTCTCATGTAATTCTGACTTATTTATGTCATTTTAACAGTAACTACACCTTTCAGATCGTAACAAGGTTATAATGCTTTTTCAGTTATCATGTCAGATGTTTTTTAGAAGCAAAGGTTAGTGAAAAAAAATGGAGACAAGTTAGCGCAGTTACCTGATTGAGATATTCCTGTAAATGTGATCGAGTAGACTGGGGAGCCCACTTCATGGCTTCTTGTACGATTCCATGGCAGCGATCGGCAAAGTCTTTCACTATACCCTGCGAAAGACATATTCCGAAAAATATAACTTTTCCTTATATTTCTACGTTAACCAGTAATAACAAACAATCTTACCTCTCGCCCTTCCAAAGTGTCTTGGAGTTGCAAACTAAAATCAGTGCCTGGGACTTTTAATAGCGGTGTTTCTTGATTTGCGTCTAATTCCAAACTGAAACTTAGCACTTGGAGAATGTCTAACATTGACCAGAGTACCTAAAACAAGAATGAAATCATAGAAAATACTTGTATGTTACTACTTATCAAAGTATAAAACAAAAACGCGACCTGCAGACTGCAATCTTTTAAACTACGCCACGGATTTTATCCAGCTTCCATCACTAGATAACCATACTAGAAGAAGATAATTTATACATACTGTTCATAAAGAATGTAGTTCAGGGGTTTTCAAATAGATGTGGACATGAATTCATAAAAAAAATTGATTAACCCCTGTGGGCCTGACATTCAAACCTTCTTTGAGGCCCGCGGCTACCCGGGTAGCGACGGAGCTATAATGACAGCTGTCATTATTTGCCTGACGGTTGCCAGGGGACCCCTCGGGGCTGTGAAACTTTAAGATGATTTTGAACGCTGCAATTTTACGCTGCTTTAGCATAAGAGTCTCAGGCTTATATTATCTCACTTAATTCTTTCACATGTTTATTGCCACATAACATGATGTTGCATGAAGCTGGCTGTAACGACAAGAACATTCACGCGACAATCTAATTGTTCCTTACTAATGATTTTTTATTTTAGTCATCAAAGTAAGTTCGGCATCATCCTCGGCTTGACAATGAACGTTGCTTAACGTGCATTCGTTTCGACAGAACTTTACATAAAATATTTCAGTAAAATCTAGCTTGCCCTTTTTTAACATCGGGAAACATACATATACGAATCCCTTCGGGAAGCAAATCCGATGATAGAGGGGACTCCCCTGCTATGCCAAAATACCCACTAAAACCCAGCGAACACGTCTGCTTTATGTATGGGTGGCACGTCACAGGAGAGATACTTTCTACAGTAACGTAGAAAGTATCTTAAACTTACCCGGCAATTCCAAAGAAGGTGCGGGAATCTATCCACCAAGCCAGCCAACCATTTGTCGGCAACCCGTCGGATCTGCTTGTGGATATGATTGAAGTTGACCAAAAGGAACTGCGCGTGTCCCTCCAACTCCCTCTCTCGACATTCGTCTTTGAGCTTTTCCGACATCACGTCGAGGAACTTTTGGAATACTTTATCGCCAACGCTGTTTGATGGATTGTTATAAACAAATATATAAGTTGCATTTTTGAAATTGCATTTATCATTTACCGGTTAAAAACTGAATTGCACCACTAACAAACGAAAAAGAAATGTTGCCATTTATAAAGCCGCTAATATATACTTTGTACGAATCATCAAGTCCATCTGAAGTTGCCACATGCAGATGCTATGGCGACATTGGTATAGTGAACTGGTACACATCTAAGTTCAGATTGGACTTGATGATGGACAAAACCCGCATCATTAACTTAAATGGCCTTTCTTATTTATAATGTAATAAAATCTTTCTGGAAATACAGAATAATAGAAGGATCATAGAAGTGTATTGACTCACCTGGCAACACATTGCCACATACCGCTCTTATCTTTCTGCAGCGCCGTGTCACTTAGATACTCTATAATGGGTTGTAAACTTGGTTCTGGAGAATTACACACTCTGAAAAGTAAAAAAATCATATTTATACCAAGGGTTATTTGACTAAATAAGCTCAACTTATTTATCATTATCCTGGCCGCTAAGATACGGTCTTATCTAATTTTGGGGGCTAGAATTTCATTAGAATTAAAACTCGAGTGCATTTTATAAAATGTCAGAGTATTAAAACTCAAGTACATTTTATGAAATGAACGAAAAATGTCCTCACCTTAACGTCTCCAACCAATACACGCTCAGCAAGTACATACACGGTGCAAACGTCAATTTATTAACAATCGGCGTCACATCCGGCTGGTGATCCAACAAGTTCAATATCTGTGTCTTTAGTTCCTGCAATTCGTTTATCGACACAGAGTCGTTCCTAACCGCTGACGTGTATTGCAACTCTCTCATTTCCGAACGCAATGACGTTTGGGAGACAAGGAAGGGTGATTTCACGGCTATCTCTTTTACACCCGCGTACCATTCCTGTGGCCACAAACCTGTGGATATTTCGTTAATATTATTTGACTAGTCTGTCACGTAGACGTAATTGTTTGACTAGCAATTGTAAATTTTTAATAAAATATTACTTTATTCAGTAATTAAAATTTGTGTTTTTTTTTTGGAGTTTTAAATACCTTTGTGACAAGAAGTTGATATGAGCTAATGAATATTAGTGTTCTCAGGTATCTTGTAGAGAATTTGTTATAGAATCTTTGAGAACTCGAAATGTAAAGTAAAAGTAAATGGGATGGTTTCATTACTTAATTTACTCATCTTAATGTTTCACTTGGGCTCAATCATAAAAAAAAATAATTTTAAGGGATTTAATCTAAAGGATTCTTTTAAGTTTCAATTTAAATAAATTTAAATTGGTTTTACGGCGGGTGAAACTGCATATAACAAAAGTGAGTTTATAAAGTAGGTTATATATAATTTAAATTGTGGCCCAGACATCAAAAGTATAAATGTAAACAAAGGAACAATTTGGGAATGCTGACCAGCAGCTCTGTCCTTATCTCTCAAGCAAAAATGTTACCAGTTTTTCAATAATAATTTGTTTTCTTTTGTTTTGCTGGCTCAAATATATAGTGTAAAGAATAAAGATAGGGAAAATAATAAAATTGGTGATACTAATAGAATAGACCAAAGTGAAAGATTAAAACGTTTCCATATCTTATAAATGTATCACACAAAATCTCAAACAAAACAGCAATTCCAAACGTACATTTCGTATAATTTATCGAGTCACAAAAACAGCGCAATTAAAAAAAAACAATCTCAGCGTCACCAGTATAAATGCTCTTTTTTCTCAAAACTCGCGTTAAAAAGCAAAAACCAATCGTGTCCACTCCTACATACAAATTTTAAATTAACAAAATGCTAACAACGCATTCTAAAATCGACAAAAACCGAAAAAAAACATTGACGTAGTAAATCAAAACACACTACAATTTATTTAACACTTCAAAATCGTTCACAGGAAGTCGTCCCTGCGTTTTCTGTATGCAATGATTTTTGAAATAATGACATATATACTAGAGAAGTTGATAATTTATACCAAAATGTAGTCAAAATTATAAAAAAGACAAAATATTACAATTTAGAATATCGCGGGTATTTTCCATATTATTAAAATATAAGCGGCTGAAACTCACATCACTGTTATCGGAGGATGCACGACTGGTTTCGAATCCATTCGGGGTCCTTGGTCATGAACTCACTTGTTCATGCAAGGCGGTGTGCAGCAAGCTGCAAGTTGCGCGCGCGGCCGCACGTAGTATTAAGTAACCCATATCGATCCAAAACTAGTCGGGCATACTCCGACAAAAGTGACGTAAGTTTCAGTTTATATTTTAATAAAAAGACAAAAAATTCAATTGATTATTTCACCTATGTTGTAATAAAAAAAATATTAAATTAATATGTCTACATTTTGAGGATTTTATATATCATCATATCAAAAAGGAATAATAAAAAAACTGTAATAAAGATAAAAACCAAACGACATACATCTAAGAGTTCTCTATAAGCATCTTTACTCACGCTTTCGCATTGCTACAGGCGTGGCCATAGAAGAAGAGACAATAAGATGTTTAAATAATATATTAATGTAATAATATGCACAGTTTGGGTCATCGATACATTACAAAACAAACTTAATCTCTTTATTTTATTATTCTAAAGGTTACTAGATTCCAAGAATCCTGAGGGAGATATGAGTACTTCAAGAATTCGCTTTAAACTTTGTGGTGGCAACCTTAGCTAGATTTTCAACATTGAACTGTAACTAAAGAAAGTGGTCCATTTCCGCTTCACTCTTGTACCATATACCATTAAAATGGAAAAATACAAGGATTTTATCAAAAATAAGTGAACGAAACGAACTATATAAAACGTTGGTTAAAGTAAATTTAGGTGTTTAATATAAGATTTTTTTTAACTGTAAAAAATATAACCAACTCAAAATGCTTTGTTTTTACTAAAAACATTTAAATAAACATTTTAAGAAAAAACTAGAATTCTGACTTAAAATTTCCTTCATACAGTAGATTAAATCTAAGGGCTACGTCAATATAATCTCATTTGTACCATAAATAAATAATAATAAAATTTAATAATTAATTTTGCCCATATAAAAGTAATTATTTTATCAAAACTAGATTTTATACATAGAATTGTGTTGCAACTGATTGAAATATCTTACGTACAATTTTGACCATTAGATGTTGCAAAAATTACGATTTCATACAGAAGATTACTAGGGTTAGGGTCATACAATTCATTTGTAAAATAAATAATAATAAAATTTAATATGTAATGTTTTTGATCAAAATAATTATTTTATAGTTTATACACAGAATTGTTACAAGATCGAAATATATTAGTACTAACACGTTGTATTACTTCTTTTGTGAGTAAACCGTTTCGTTCGTAATCGACGCCAGTCTGTCTGGCTTCCCTTTCTGTACGTATACGGTAGCGGTAGACAGGCTTCTCCTCTCCCACTCTAATCCACAGCACTAGCCGTATTTGAGTTATCACTTCTATCAGTCCCGAGAGGCACATTTTTTATTTTATTACCAGTCAAGTTCATTTAAATTATTTTATTTTCTTTCTTTCTTCTGAGCATTCCATGGTATGTTCCACTATCTCAGTTTTGAAATTTCTCGTCTAAATATAATTTTAAAGCAGATAATAAGCTTGAAAAATGACAATTTCACGATGTGTTTACTTGTTTCCAGTATATCAGAAGTGGGATTAATACTAAAAACTCAAACCGATGATCTTACATCGTTTTCACAGTTAACGTAATGTATAGATGACCCTTTAAAAGTGTAAAATACTCGAGGAATAGACAAAGAAGTGCGAAATTGAATTTAAAAACAATGGAATTAATAAGAGTTGATAATCGAGAAGTTTAAAATTGTGGGTACATTTAAATAAGAAGTATTTGTTGGGAATATTGAAAATTGTTTCTCTATTTACCTGATTCGGCAGCGGTGAATCCCATCACGACACAGTACAACCAAAAATCTTTGAAGAGTTTGTGGAGACGAGGTTTTGGATTTTTTATTGGCGGCAATCTTTTGACTAGTACCTGTAATTATACAATATTTGTTTGATACACATAAACTTATTTATAATAAAAAAAGAAAAGGCAGAAAGAAAAATATCTTTATTTATACTTTATGCCACACATCACAACAGCTTTTATTACAATACCCTGCGAAAATCTAGAAAATGGATCCAGCTCAGCAATCTAAAAGATCATACAGCGAGTTGAATGAACAACTCAAGGAACCGCGTGAGTAAGGCTTGTGTGCACCAAGATTTCGGTTATCATTACCAACGGTTAACATAAGTTAAACGTAAAATTTACTGTTCACGACAACCCCTACACCGTTAAGGACGTAAGCTCGGTTAAGATAACCGCCCGGTTTACGTCCTTACCGGCGTACGGGTTTATTTTATTATAAACAGTAAATTTATAGTAAAGTTATGTTAACCGTTGGTTATGATAACCGAAATCTTGGTGCACACAAGCCTAAGTCGAGCAACTGTCCTTCGAACGTTAACCGCTATATTTAAAGCGAGTTGATTGCTCAGGGCACTGCCTGATTGATAATGAATTACTCACCGCAATAACAGGTATAAGTACACCCAAGTTGCCCGCACTGCCCGAGGCCTTCAGCACGGGCGCTGGAGAGCGGTCGGTGGCCCGCTCGCCGCCTAGCCCCAGTTGCACGAACAGCTCGAGCAAGCGAGTGAGCAAGTCGAGCCGAGCGACCGTCCCACGAACGTTCGCCGCTATGTTTGCTAGCGCGTTGAGTACTGCTCCGGACACGTGCCTGAAAAAAAATTGGTTGTCTGTAAAGTCGGTTTACTGATGATAGTTGAACGTGACAACTTAAGAAAATACAGATGGAATGGTAGCATTTAATTGGTTATTAAAATTTTTAATTAGATATTTTATAAATATTAATTTAAATTAAAAAATAATGGAATTTGATTTTCTAAATTTAAATTTTAAAATTATAATAAATATATTAATTTATAAATATATTAATTTTTAATTTAAAATTAATATATTTAATAGACGGATGTCGAACGCTGTGGGATACACAAAGGTATTTGCTTTTGGTCGTATTCCGGCTCTTGTTTGCACTTCAAGCCTTACATGGAACGCTTCAAAGCGAGGTAACGCCGCATGAGTCATGTTTTTTCGTGCGTGCAGCCGGCTCTGTCGAATTATAAGACGTTGTCACGTCAAAAACATTCACAAATAAGTGGTGTATTTGTACTTCTCCGATTTGAGCACTGGGTAAAGTATTAAAATGTGTGGCATATTGTTAGGACAAAAGCTTTTTGCTTTCGTGGCACTCGGGGCTGGTCCGGGCAATCCAGCTTGTCTACAGTCAGTAACTTACCGATACTGCTTCCTGTCGTCAGTGTGTTGGTAAGCTGCGCTGGCCGCCTCCACAGTGATGACGGTGAACATGCGCATGATATCGTCGTGAGCGGGGCCCTCGGGGCTGATAAGCACCGTGCAGTCCAGCTTGTCTACAGTCAGTAACTCACCGATACTGCTTCCTGTCGTCAGTGTGTTGGTAAGCTGCGCTGGCCGCCTCCACAGTGATGACGGTGAACATGCGCATGATCTCGTCGTGAGCGGGACCCTCGGGGCTGATAAGCACCGTGCAGTCCAGCTTGTCTACAGTCAGTAACTCACCGATACTGCTTCCTGTCGTCAGTGTGTTGGTAAGCTGCGCTGGCCGCCTCCACAGTGATGACGGTGAACATGCGCATGATCTCGTCGTGAGCGGGACCCTCGGGGCTGATAAGCACCGTGCAGTCCAGCTTGTCTACAGTCAGTAACTCACCGATACTGCTTCCTGTCGTCAGTGTGTTGGTAAGCTGCGCTGGCCGCCTCCACAGTGATGACGGTGAACATGCGCATGATCTCGTCGTGAGCGGGGCCCTCGGGGCTGATAAGCACCGTGCAGTCCAGCTTGTCTACAGTCAGTAACTCACCGATACTGCTTCCTGTCGTCAGTGTGTTGGTAAGCTGCGCTGGCCGCCTCCACAGCGATGACGGTGAACATGCGCATGATCTCGTCGTGAGCGGGACCCTCGGGGCTGATAAGCACCGTGCAGTCCAGCTTGTCTACAGTCAGTAACTCACCGATACTGCTTCCTGTCGTCAGTGTGTTGGTAAGCTGCGCTGGCCGCCTCCACAGTGATGACGGTGAACATGCGCATGATCTCGTCGTGAGCGGGGCCCTCGGGGCTGATAAGCACCGTGCAGTCCAGCTTGTCTACAGTCAGTAACTCACCGATACTGCTTCCTGTCGTCAGTGTGTTGGTAAGCTGCGCTGGCCGCCTCCACAGTGATGACGGTGAACATGCGCATGATCTCGTCGTGAGCGGGACCCTCGGGGCTGATAAGCACCGTGCAGTCCAGCTTGTCTACAGTCAGTAACTCACCGATACTGCTTCCTGTCGTCAGTGTGTTGGTAAGCTGCGCTGGCCGCCTCCACAGTGATGACGGTGAACATGCGCATGATCTCGTCGTGAGCGGGGCCCTCGGGGCTGGCGAGCGCCATGCAGCCCAGCTGGTCCACTATGAGCGTGTCCAGGGATGATGGGGAACGGCACAGCCTGGAATAACAATGGTATTTTTCATATGCTTGTATTTTACTTGACCTGTTGAAGGTTATTTATCTTGGTAGGTAAGTTTAAACCGGTATTACGGCTTAATAGGATACGGTTTAACAATAATAAATGTCCTAAAAAATTTAAAAATTTAATACCTCTGTTGAAAAAACTGCAGTATAGTGTCCGTTGTCTTTGGCGTATCCTTGAGAGCGACGGCCACGTGACCCAACATTATCACTATGTTTGTGCTGATCAGTGACGATTCGCTGCAATAAAAAAAACAATAATTTGGATAATTCAAATATACGCCTATTTAGAATTTATTTTACAATTTAATGGCAGCTTCTCTGAATCAGGGTCAACTTCTTACAGGGTGTTCTGCGTAAGCGTTGACGCAACGCACGCGATCAAACCAACGGCATTCCCTACTTGCGGCCTATATATAGCAGTCTACGACGTAATACGTACCTCTGTCAACGCGTAGCAACTTGTCGCATCGCGTCACGTTTGTCGCTTACGAAGGACACCTCGTTTTAGCAGTCAATTGCTATCGTATTCGACTAGACTAGGCACACAGAACGGGTCCACAGTAAGCGCCGCTTCGAGAGCTACGCAGAGGTTCTCTATGGCGGCATCGTGAAGTTTCACGAAAGGTGAGGACTTCGTCCGTTGAAATAACTTACCTATCGCTAGTCTCAGCCGTGAACAGTCTATTGCTAACGGATCCGACCAGTGCCGGCACACAAAACGGGTCCACAGTGAGCGCCGCTTCGAGAGCTACGCAGAGGTTCTCTATGGCGGCATCGTGAAGTTTCACGAAAGGTGAGGACTTCGTCCGTTGAAATAACTTACCTATCGCTAGTCTCAGCCGTGAACAGTCTATTGCTAACGGATCCGACCAGTGCCGGCACACAGAACGGGTCCACAGTGAGCGCCGCTTCGAGAGCTACGCAGAGGTTCTCTATGGCGGCATCGTGAAGTTTCACGAAAGGAGAGGACTTCGTCCGTTGGAATAACTTACCTATCGCTAGTCTCAGCCGTGAACAGTCTATTGCTAACGGATCCGACCAGTGCCGGCACACAGAACGGGTCCACAGTGAGCGCCGCTTCGAGAGCTACGCAGAGGTTCTCTATGGCGGCGTCGCGAAGTTTCTCGAACGGAGTGGACTTCACTGGAGCACCCGTTTCCGTCAAGTTCTGATGTTCCTTACCTTGAACTTTAAGTGGCACAAAAAGGGCATAATTTTCTCTTTAAATTCATAGGACAATATAATAGAATCAGGGCTAGTGCCCCCGGAAAGTCGAGCGCGATATTCTTTTACAAGTTTTATTACATACTAAGGGTTAATTAAAACACAATACTAAAACACCTAAATGAAATTTTATAACGATAATGAACTTCGAATGTAGTAACAAAACAAGTTAAAGGTTAATTAATTTTATTTGTATTACACATATAATTAACTCACTCGACGATGCTTTCATATGTTCTTTCCCAGTTTTTTCGAGTTCAAGTTTGTGCAGTTTAAACAGTATCGGCGATGGTGTTACTAGGAAATCCCTCAAACAGTATATTGACGTGTTTGCTATTGTCGGGAACTTTGTCGCCAATTTTCCAAGTCCCTAAAAATATAATTATAATATTCAAATAAATTAAAATTAAATAACAGATTTTTTTACCAGTCGTTATCGATATCGTTGGCCCTTGACTGCTATCACACCTGATGTTAAGTGATGATGCAATCTAAGATGGAAGCGGGCTAACTTGTTAGGAGTAGGATGAAATCCACACCCCTATCGGTTTCTACACGACGACACGGAACGCTAAATCGCTTGGCGGTACGTCTTTGTCGGTAAGGTGGTAACTAGCCACGGCGAAAGCCTCCCACCAGCCAGACCAAGACAAATTAAGAAAAATCTCAATCTGCCCCGCCGGGAATCGAACCCAGGATCTCCTTCTTATAAATCCACCGCGCATACCACTGCGCCACTGAGGTTGTCAAAATTTTTGTCATAATTCTAATTGCAATATTTTCTTTGCGCTATCATCATCATTACCAGCCTATTTGACTGTCCTTAAGGCATGCTTATCTTCCTCTATTTTAATAAAACTGATTTTAATTATATTAAAAAATATTTTTGATTGAAATTCATTAATCATAGCTAATCCAAATGTTTTCAAACGAACCAGAATTCTATGGATTGAAAGCGCATAACAGTAGGTATATTGTAAAACATCGTCGCTCTTCCCATTACAAATATCTATTAAATGAATGGTGACTTATTTCTTAATATTTTTTAACACTTACTTCAAGACACACCATAAGTAAAGGCATATGTGCCAATATCAATTTATGATTGTGATTAGAATTTATTTTCTCAGTCAAACGCCCGCAAAGGGAATCAGCACCTATAAAAAACATAATATAATGCATCAAAAACAATTTGCTATATTCTCAAATATAATTTCAGCGTTTTTGAAACCATGCTTTATACAAACGGGTGCATCCCAGTAGTACCCCATATCGTAGTTTTATAGAACTGTCGGGATATTTTCCGTGCTGTCAAATATCCCAATAATTCTATATAGTAGTATAGTTTTTGCTCTTGACTTTACTAATACCATATAAATTATAAACTTTATATTATTTTGATTGATATTTCATTTTGTTTTTAACAAAAAAATGTCCCTTGCGACAAAAGCTAAGTTGTTAAAACTAAGTAGTAGTTGTGTCTAAAAAAATATTCTCTTATTTTACAAGTTACAGGGGGACACATTTTACCACTTTGGAAGTATCTTTCGCGCAAACTATTCAGTTTAGAAAAAAAATTATATTAAAAACCTCAATACCATTTTAAACACTTTTGTGCAATTTAAGCAAAGCTGTATTCGATATAGTATATTCATAGATACTCTCAAATTTAAGTGGACATTTGTTATTGCAATCAAAAGAGATTCCATATTAAACTTATAAAAACTTTAGATATTTTATATGTAACATACAAACAAGATGTTGCTATCGACATTTGTTTAATTTTGTAAGTAAACTAAGCACTAATATGGTGAATCAACAATTCTATAGAACTAAAATTAGGGGGTACTACTGGGATGCACCCCTACAAACTATTAAAAATCAACGCATGATCTGCCATTGGATGAAAAAATATGGACAACACGTAAGAAGCACTTGGGACGGTCTCGATTCAGCAAATGGCCCATTATGGTTTTGTCTTTCCCAGGCCAATAGGAGGTAAAATTTACTCGTGAATATCCTAGTAAGTTTTAGAATAACTTATATGAACGACAAAATGGCGGAATTGTTAGTAGCAATCATTTCAAATGTCATGAAGATTAGATTTTGGGGAAAGTTGGAATACTTATGGAATAGATTTCCAAATGTCAAAAAACCAAAGACTTGCGCCGTAATATAAGTTACACCTGTTTTTTACACTTTAATGATAGTTTTTACGTGATGATATATATTTTATAAGAAAATGAGTAGTTAGCCAGTATTCATATGAATTAAACATTCGATACATCGAACACTCGAAAATTTTGATTTCTCACTGACGCATAGTCTGATAGAAAAAAGAAAACCTGAAATCTTAAAACACGATTTAGCTCTGCATCAGTGTGAATCAACACATTATGTGCCGGTGCACATCTAGTGGCATTTTCATAAAAAACATTAGCCATTTTTGGCATTCAAATTAATTAACTCTGCGGCTTACGACACCTTTGGAGGACAAGTAATTTTCTATTTTATTTCAACGCCAGATATGACAATAGCAACAATAACAATTGCTGCACGGATTGTCAGATATGCACCGGCCTTAAGGAAATGTTACAATGTTCTTCGGTAATACTATGCGGTTAGTAACACGGGGTAACTCTCAAACCTTACTTGAGAAATACCTATTAATATAGTTAAAGCGTTTAATAGAGCCGGGACGTCATAGTCGTCGGCAACTGGAAATCATTATACACTACTTAGTATCAAATAGAAGGTTTAGTACTTATTTTGGCATAGAGATAGTTGTTATACAAATAAAATAAATCCTAAATCCACAAGTTAGTAAAATTAAAATATCAACAATAAATTTTTGAAAGAAGAACTTTTCTGACATGAAATAAACACCTCAGTTTTATTTTTAAGTGGTGAGATTCTATCTCGCTGTCCATAGGTCGCTGGTTCATATCCGGCTCAAAGGACCATTTTTTGTTGTGTTATTATTTTATGTTGTAACACTTTTAAATATTGATAAAATATGTTTTAACTTTAACTTTATCTTCTAAATACAATACAAACATAAGTTGTAAGGAACTTTTACATAAGTTACGTCCATTGTTGACATACGATTATATGGCCGAAAATGATAATTATAATTGCCTTGCATTGTATGTTGCGTTCGAAATCGAACATAAGTGCTATACATAAATTTTCACAAGTTTTTATTTAACTTTGTGATTTGTTTACAATTTTCTTTACTTGATTGGTTTTTCTTGACAATGCAAGGTTAGCTATAAAACGTCATTTGAAACCCAATATGGCAGACCAGTTTTGTGTACTCCAAGAATAAAATCAAAGGATTTGCTTACAAGAATAGAAAAAATATCATCAATTAATGTCATTTCAAAATAACGAGTTGCTGAAACCCTGTTATTGAACTAAGTAAAATTAACATACCAAACCCAACATGGCAGACCAATTTTTATACCCAACTAGAACTAAAAGGGTTCTAACAAAAATACAAAAAATATCAAATATTTCCAAAAGAACTAGTCATTGAAACCCTGTTATAGTACAAAATGCGTAATATATTCGCAATTAAACATTATAGGGTCAACATCTGCGGATCTTTTGGTTTCAAAGCGAACCGTACGTTTACAATTTTATATAGGATCTGGGTGACTATGCCACTTTCCCCTTCATTTTTCCCGATTGAAGGCAAAATAAATAAATTATCTGTTTTTGTTACCTGTTTCATCCCCAATGGCCCACACAAGAAGGTCGACACAGGCGGAATTAGCCATGACATTCACTTTGAACTTGTTCACAGTCGCAAAGTTGCTCTCTCTGTCCTCCTTTTCAGACGCGTCGTGGTGTCGGCTCTGTAGTTCAGTCTGGCCGCTCAGGAATAAGCATTTTACGAATTCCTGCCAACATTTCGTTTAGTTAAAATATTAATGATATTTTACTCGTTACTTAAATTTTTCCATAATTCGATCTGAAATTAGGGTATAGCGGATAATACTGAAAAAAAAATTTTACGAAAACGGGACAATACCAAAATATTTTTGAAAAATAAAGGAAAATGCCAGATCGTAACCCAGAAAGAACACAAATTGTACATATACTAAAAATATCCTATTATATATAGTTGCATTGGGTTCTAGTCTTTTAAATCGTCTTTATTGTATTTTCATCAACAGTGGCTCTAAAAGGCTAGTATCCAGAGTCGTTAAGCCTGTTTAAAAATGTATTTAATATAATAAGCTTTGCGACTGTCATGTTAGTGTGACAAATATACGGAGCAACAATACGGAAATGGACGATAACCAACGTTAGGCTCGTGTCGATACTCCGAATTCTAGAGCTTTTAATTGTAATTTATATTAAATAGTAAGCAAAATGCAATAAAATGATGCATAATACATTGTTGTACAATATGTTTTTATTAGTGGGTTAAAGTCCTATACATTGTCTGGCATTCTCCTTTCCCATTGGGACTTTATGTAGCCTAGTCAAATTCATTTTTAAAACATACACACTTATTTCTAAGATGAAGTGAAAATATTGACATTAACTACGTGAAATATATGATGGAGAAAATATACTTACTGTTACTTTAACAATTATGTTTTTACCTGAACAAGTTTAGTCCCCTTAAGTTGATGTTAAACAGAGTTGAAAAGAAAATAAGAAGTTTATTCGAAATTATGAAGAAGAACTTAAGAATAAGAATAACAAAAAATAATAACAATAAAAATTCAAAATACTTATAATAAAAATATGAAATTATATCAATAAGAAAGAAAGTTTTAATGATACGTAAATAATTGGGTCTAACAATTTTAAATTTAATTTTTAATGAAAAATTTAACATTTTTAAATATGAGTAAATGAAACAAGGCACTTACTTGCACATCTTTGGTAAATGGCCCAGGTAAATCTTTTTGGTGCTGTAAAATATCTCGCAAGAGAGTCACCATTACTAAATTCAACGTCTCCGAGAACGATTTGTATGGAAAAACCTGAAAAGATTTCAGTAACATCTAAAAT
Organism: Mycalesis mineus; assembly: GCA_034621355.1. NCBI lineage: Eukaryota > Metazoa > Arthropoda > Insecta > Lepidoptera > Nymphalidae > Mycalesis > Mycalesis mineus. Next base: position 15,809,281 of record CM067888.1, on the reverse strand, counting down.
AAATGCCTATACCTGTAAATTAATTCGGTTACTCCATACCTCTGAAAATTACGTCAATTTAAAAGTTTCAGAGAGAACTTGAACAGATAGAAAATCGAGTTGAAAGGTAAAATTCATAAGAACAATTCTTACAGCTTCTTATAGCTTTAATGAAATTTTGCTAGATCTAGTTAGCTAGACTTTTTTTTTATCGACTACAAGTTGGCCCTTGACTGCTACCACACCTGATGTTAAGTGATGATGCCATCTAAGATGGAAGCGGGCTAACTTGTTAGGGGTAGGATGAAATCCACACCCCTATCGGTTTCTACACGACATCGCACCGGAACGCTAAATCGCTTGACGGTACGTCTTTGTCGGTAGGGTGGTAACTAGCCACGGCGAAAGCCTCCCACCAGCCAGACCAAGACAAATTAAGAAAAATCTTAATCTGCCCCGCCGGGAATCGAACCCAGGACCTCCGTCTTGTAAATCCACCGCGCATACCACTGCGCCACGGAGGTCGTCACTTAAAGCAACCATTTATTTATGTGTTTAATCAAGAATATAAGTACCTGTATTTGTCCAGCTGCAAATATGTCCTCGGCCTCCTCATCCAAAAACGCCAACAGATCTTTGGTCAACAACTTCTTCGCCAGCGACAGAATCGACTGGAGATACGTCACGTAGAACTGCACACTAATCCTCTTCTCGGGCGACTCCGAATACCTCATATACGGAAACTGGTTAAAACTCGACCCAAACTTGTGGAAGAAGTACGTCGTAGGATCGTATGGGACCGAATTGTAACTATGGAAGGATCCCCGCTTTAAAGTACCCCCAGAACTGTCTATAGTATCGTTACCATTTTCAACAATCAACTCATTATTCGGGTTGAGATTCCCCGATAAAGATCGGGGTATAATCGGCCTAAACTGATTGAACTTCCTCTTCTTATCTAAAGTAGAATATTCGAAGCTGGGCTCCGGTTCTTTGGTCTTTACAGGACTGCTCGGTTGAGGGAATAAACGGCACAATAAAGGTGGCTCGACAGTGGCATACCGCCCCATAGATCTTGCTAGGCCTATCAAAATCGGCAGCGTGCTTTTGCACAACTGCAGTTTGGATACTGCAATGTAGTCCCTGCTCTCGTGGCAGTTGTTTATGAGTTTTGTCAAGTTGGACATGAGTTCGATTTGTGCTGTGATGATTTCTTCGCGCAAGTTGGGCTGTTTTTTGGCAACGTCTGAGAGAAGTGTGTTGAGGCAGAAGCTGAATTTTTCGGACATTGGAATTCCTGGAATCAAAAATAAACAACTGTTATTTATTAAAACAATGCAATGTGATACAGCTAAAATAATGAGTAGTTTGTTTATAGTACTTATTGAATAACAATTAACAATGTTATAATATATCTTAAATTTGTTAAATAAACTCCATAATAATGTGAATGTTGAATGAAAATGTCTAATCTTAAATTTTTTTCAAACATAAGAACGTTGCTATGACGTCATACTGAATCCAATATGGCGAAAAAAATTTCTCGAATCAAAAAAGAATCATGCATGCTACATACATTTTTGGTTCTTTAACATTCCATTAAGTGATCTAGGATATCCTTGTTGTAAACCAAAAAATACCAACGCCCGCGACTTCTTCCGCTTGTAAATACTGAACCGCGACATTATTTATTAAAACTATGTGTATAAACCTTCCCCCTGAATCTATTGATTAAAACAGCATAAAAGTCCGCTACATAGTTTAAAAGATCTCAGCGTACAGATGTTTTAAAATAATTAACTATTTTGGTATCCATAAAAAAGCTGGAAAATTCCAGCGGCTGTACACTAAAATAACCTAAACTGTTAATATCAAAATAATTACAAACCTATAATAATAATTTCTATAAACACGTTATGTCATTGCGGGCGGAACAAACTCATTTCGTGTTAATGACACAAAAAGATTATCTGCACATCAACTATGTGCATAAAACGTGTAAATATTATAAATAATTGTTTCTAACAACTACATGTAGTCTGCAACAGCAAAAATATAGGTCTGTCTGTATATATTGATAGAGTGAACGCCATAAAAAAATTAAAAATAAGAGCTAAGTTTAATTAAATTAAATCATGTATTTTAATTAGGTTTCTATATAAGCATACAAGGATTACAAATATGTAGACACTGATTGGTCACTATCAATAGCATGAGTTCTGCGAAAATAAGATAGTAAGAGATAACATTAAAAAAAATTTTAACAAAAAATAGAACCGACTCAAAACGCACTAAAAAGTAAAAAATTACTGTGTCATTTAGTTGCTTTAATTTACTTCGGTCTAATTTAGTCGGTGCCAGCCAAGGTTTCTACTTTAAGGACGTTACCTAGAACCCACAAACTGCTTTTCTACGTAAAATAAATGTTCCTTAAACTTGGCTGGCACCGACTTCAAAGATATGCTTAAGGAAATTAAAGCAACTAAATGACAGTTATTTTTTACTTTTTAGTGCGTTTTGAATCGGTTGTATTTTTGTTAAAATTATTTATTTCTTACTTTTTAGTGATTTATCGCCACGTAACGTACTCGTACTATACTGTCATAGTATATTATTCGGTACTAGTAGCCAAAAAGCTACCGATACCGAGATAAAAACCGAAATCGCTGTAAGCGTGCCTCCAAAATTTGAGGAGTTCTTTCAATTTCCCCAGGATATCATCATCAAATCCTAACATGATGACAATGGGACCACCTTGGAAGTATGCCCTTTCTTATAAAAAAGAATTATCAAAATCGATAAAATATATATATATAGGTGTCGAATTGAGAACCTCCTCCGTTTTTTTTCGTCGGTTAAAAATATGCATGGCTTTAAATTTTGACAATAAAAATTAAATATGAATGGCCTTTCAAGATTTGTATACAGTGAATAGACAATTTGGAATTTAAATGATACATATAGATCGGCTTTTTAGCTCAACATTTCGTAGCTCGACAGAGAACTCGACCTCAAGTCCCCATGGTCTGAACCGACGCAGGCCTGAAACACTAGACAAAACCCTTAAATACAGCACAAATAAAGTCGGGTCGGAGAACGGCTTCCAGTCTTTTACACCTGCATTTTTAAAACGCCCGATATTAAACCTTGTTATTGTTTTATTGTTAGGGTGTTTTTCGCAATTTACACCCACTTCCTAAGGAGTAACTAAGAACACTCCTCTAACTTTTTCCTATAAGAATATGCTATCATAACGGGGATCGGCCAAAAAGTTGTTTTTTATTTGTAAGGGAACATACAAATAGTGCGGACAAACATAAAGACAACAAGAATTCAAAGAATTCCGTTTTTTTTTTTTTTATGAACTACAAGCAGGCCCTTGACTGCTATCACACCTGATGTTAAGTGGTGATGCAATCTAAGATGGAAGCGGGCTAACTTGTTAGGAGCAGGATGAAATCCACACTCTTTTCGGTTTCTACACGACATCGTACCGGAACGCTAAATCACTTGGCGGTACGTCTTTGTCGGTAGGGTGGTAACTAGCCACGGCGAAAGCCTCCCACCAGCCAGACCAAGACAAATTAAGAAAAATCTCAATCTGCCCCGCCGGGAATTAACCCAGGACCTTCGTCGTATAAATCCACCGCGCATACCACTGCGCCACGGAGGTCGTCCGTGGAAGTCTAACAACAACATAGTGTCAGAACCACCCGCAAGCGATGTTTTCAGGTATATTTCACCCTCGCCTGCTGCCTGAGGGGACAAAGCAGTGCCGTAATAAGGGCAGTACCAACGGTGCCCAGAGCGTAGACCCTGGAGGGGTACGGAAATGACCAGATCATATACAAACAATACCTTATTTAGAGTCAGTTACAAGTCTGTAGGGCGCAGTTACGCAAGATCGCACAAGGCGCATAAATTGCTGGTTACGCTTCTGGGACAAAGATAGTGGCAAGTCGCGCGCAATTGCTAGCAATTTATAAAAATGTTTAACTGACCATGTAATGATGGGTTACATTACAACATTCTAGAGTACACATAAATACTCAGTATTAAATGCTCAAGCCCCCTCCCGCACCCCTCCCCCCGCTCTACTATTTATATGTGTTTATATTGTGATATATTAAGTGACAATTCATTGTTTTATGGTCAAGCGTTGGTGGACTGCAAATTTTTTTAAAGGCTAAAGATGTTGAAATTTTTAACTGTAACTGTTTTAGCTTTAATGCTTATTGGAAGTGTAAGTATTTTTCTATAAATATATTGTTATTTTTTGTATAAATATATTGTTATTTTATCTTTTAGTATGTAATATATAAGACTTACAATTTAGAAGGTTAAGATTACCATCATATTAAAATTTCAGATTTTTGAACCACAAACTATATATATCAATTAAGAGTATTTTTATTACTTTTAAGTTCTTGGTTTAAACGCTTTTCATAAATAAAACAATTTAATTCCAGATAGAAAATGTGTCCGCGCAAGGGCAAGGTGAGATTTTTTATTTTATTTATTTTATATGAAAATCATGATGCTTATAATTATATTCACTGTGAGACATAGTTTCAGATATTTAATTTTAAAGTTAATTATTTCTGTAGCTAAAATTATAAATTACAATTTTTATTTTGTTTAACTAATTATATGTTTAGACTGATACGAAAACTCTATGTGCAAGCAAAGGCCAAAATACTCTTTTTTTTATGCTGGAAAAATGTATAGCAATATATAAAATTCAATTAACTAATCAAGTAACTTTTACAGGTGGCGCGGGCGGAGGATTTGGTGGTAAACATATATTTTTATTTTTGACCAATTAATTAATATTTATTCACACCAGGTAACAATAAATAAATATCCACCATCCGTAGGACACTTTTGCTGTTGCCATGGATCTTAGCTAGCAGCGACGCGGATTTTTTTCTCCAAACAGAGTCAAAGGAATCTGTTCGCGGCGCCACAAACATAGAAGACGCACTACAAAAACGTGGCAGTCGCAAACGCACCCTAAAGGCATTATTATATTAGACTCGCAGAGCATTATGAGCCCTTTGCGTTTACTGGACCCACAGGCTCGCTGAATATAATGATCTACGGTACGCTTTGAATAACGTGACCTTCACAGTGTCTGTACACCATAGAGTCCTTTTATACAGTTTTTATTGAATGATGAATTGATGAAATTGTTTATTGAATTATAGTCTTTTTTTCAGGTGGTGCAGAATTTAAAATGGGTATGAAAAGATTAATTAATTATTATATTGAATATAGCAACTTTATAAAACTGATAGAGACACTGCTAATAATACCTTAACAGTACAGTATGCACTTTTATAAGATACGCCAATGTTGCAGGGATGAGTTTGGTAAATAAAAGTAATTAATAATAAAAAATTCGTATGGTATCTGGTTGACTGAGCTTTGCTCTGTTTTTCTTTAGAAATTTGATGTTTTCTAAAAATTAGGCCTCGCTAAATCGTTTTTTTTATTGACTACAAGTTGGCCCTTGACTGCTATCACACCTGATATTAAGTGATGATGCAGTCTGAGATGGAGCGGGCTAACTTGTTAGGAGTTAGATTAATCGCCCCTGAAACCCCTTGCATTATATATTAGTAGGGGAGCCCAGGATGCTAAATGGGGATTTACTCGAGCGTCGTAGAGACCTATTGGGTTGCAAAGCTTAGGTGATAAGAAGAAAAAAATGTTATATGATATATACCTTTACATCGGTGGGGGAAGCGGCTATAAATTTTTAAATATGTAAAAAAAAACTGTTGCATGGACATTCTCGAGCGCGTCCGATATTGATAGCATCAATGCCCTACGTATTTGTGTTAATGTACGTATAATAATCTGATCGTTTGCATGATGTGGGTGGTTGTATGTAAGGGTTGAAAATGAAAAAATAAAAAATTTAATCGAGCGCGTCAGATTTTCTAAGGGAGTGTTAAGTGCATCACAAAAAAGCTCTCATTCACTAATCTGACGATTTCGATTGGACGCAAACTCGCGGCCATTATCATAATGTGCAAAAAAAATTCGCCATTTTGAAATACTCAAGCGCGTCAGATTAAGATATATATGGTTCATCTTTATGTTCTAAACGTACTGTCTCATAATCTGACGATTATCTAGAGGGATTCGCTTAATCTGACAAAAAGAAAATTAGAAAAACGGTTCACCTCAAAGGCCATCCCTGCAACTTCCCGCTAATTCCATTCCTGGGCGCTTAAAATTGTACTTATGACATTTTTGAGTTCAAAGAAATAATATATAGAAATATTATTTGCATATGAGCTCTCCCAGCTCGAAAGTCTGGTAGAAGTTTCAATAAATCGCAATAACTTTTGAATGGATCAAGCAATTTTCTCGCGGTTGACGGCATTCGACGCAATTTTATTATCCTCGTAAGTAATTTTGCAATTTTTATTGATCGAATCACAAATTTCGGAGTAATCCCGAAAAAACACTTTTTCGGGTTTCTTTCGTTCACAATATCTCTCGAACGAATCAACCGATTTTAACCAACTTGGTGGCCATCGACGTGGTTTTTTAAGTTCAAAGACGGATTAGTTTTAGAAGTTGATCGATAAAGCCGTTCAAAAGTTATTCCAAAAAAACCACTTTGTAAAAACATTTTTGAGATTTTTCAAAATTTCTCAAAATCTATCGGTTCGAATCGGTTCAAATTCACAGGAAATCTAATTTTGAGAATAATCTTTAGAACGCCGTTTAGTAGATTCCGATCGGTTTAGTCGTTAAAAGATTATAAGCGAGCTGCACGCATTTAACTTTATCGACGAATTTTCGTTATTTCGGCTTGCGGAAATCGTCAGATTATATATTTTTCATTATTCTTGAATTATTTCCTTCAAAATAAAAAAAAATTTAGCTACGCTCGAGAATGTCGACTTGACGTTTTTTTTTACAACTTTGCTGCCCTCCCCTTTCTTTACGTCGCTCTCAAATTGTCAGATTAGACTGACGCGCTCGAGAATTTCTGATGGCCAATTTTTTTTTACTAATCTGATCCTGTATCCTTCACGGGCGGCCTTAGATATGGGCCTCATGTTTCGTGGAGGTACTTAACCGGGTACATGGTATCCCCCTGTATATTAATCTGTCGCACTTTAGTAAATCCCAAAATCCCCTCTTGGGCTCCCGTACCATATTATATGCTAAGCTCGGGGCTTCGCCAGCGAGAAAAATAACATGGGATCTTCTAATAATATATAAAGAAAAATAATTGTACATGATCCTAATATTTTTCATATTATAAAGAATGGGTATAGCAACATATCCTTAAAAGATAGATATATGCCATCGCGGATTTTTATTGTCCTATTAAAGAGGAACAATTCTTCACATTTGCATTCAAAGGCATTAGGCAGCGTTTTCAATTAAAGCTCCCAGACGAGCAACTCTTCCTTCTATTATTGATATCAAAACCATTAAAAATTATATACCAAAACCTTCCTCAGGAATCTTTCTATCTAATAGTGCCGCTTGAAATCTGTGCAGCAGACTCAGAAGCTAGTCTATCGTTTAAACAAATTAGATTTATAACCATTTATAGGTGCTGGCGCTGGCGCTGGAGGTGGTGGAGATGGAGGTGCTAGCGGTGGAGGTAATGGTAATATAACAAACAAAAATCGATAAATGCTTACGAAAAAGAGCATAAAAAGTATTCATAGTAAAGTTAGCCTATCTGGCTTCGATCACGAGGTCCTGGCTTCGAATCCTGGGTCGGGTCACGGAATAATTCTGACATTTTCATTGTTCTATGAAATTCTCAGTAAATTCCAAGCTGGTGGTGTTACACCTCCGTGCCTCGGAGAGCAGGTTAAGCCGTCGGTCCCGGTCACTGTCATCAACATCTGATAGTGATCGTTAATAAATGAAACATTATCACCCTAAGCCCGCCAATCCGCATTGGAGCAGCGTGGTGGGTCTTCGCTTCATATGCCCTCTCCTATAAGAAGGGAGGCCTGGCCCTGTAGTGGCTTGTTAATAGGCTTGATGAGGATGATATGAGGTATGGCTTCCAAACCCACCTACTGTCCTTTTGGACGTTTGTCGTAAAAATAAATGTAATTTTCAGTGTCGTGTTGTAAATTTCAGTTTTGTTGTACCTAATATGGGGCCACCCATGAAGGGTAGGGAGAGGGGTAAAAAATTTGTGTGACATAAACAACATTTTTGACCCATCCCCCTTCCTTATCACAGCTGGTAATATTTGTGTAACTAGGGATGACCCCTTGTCGTTGTTAGTAATTTTGGCTTTGCGTTTAATTTAGGCTGTGTTAGTTGCGTCAGTAACAAAAAATATTTTTAAAATTGGTTCATGATTGATGGAATATCATTACAGTCATTCAAAATATGCCAATCTTGATTACAATGATGATAATGTTTTACATCATTTTAATAGGATTTCTAATCAAAAGTAACTAAAAAATAATTCAAAATAAAAAAGTTTTTTACTTTACAGCTGGTGGTGAAGCTGGAGCTGGATTCAGTATTGGCGGTAATTATAAAATTGTTCTAACTTACATAACAATTCTGTTGATAAAAGTGTTGGCATACTTATAAAAGGATTATCATTTCATAACATATATGTTTATATTGTAACAGATAATGGATCTTAGGAATTGTTAGTTCCTCTACAATTTAAAATTTTATAAAACAATAATATTTGAAACTTTTGTTGCTAAATAAGTATAATATCTATGAAGAATAAATTTTAATTATTATTTATAATAATTATGTCTCAAATTAATTCCTATTATACAGTAATCCGTTTTTTATAATTATTAAACTTAATAAGTACTAATTAAACTTTTGTTTACTTCAGGTAGTGCAGGAGGTCAAGCAGGAGCTGGCGGTGGAAAATAATAAATTATGTTCGACTCAAATTTTTAGTCAGTACTTTTTTAATTTATAGTTTTTTAGTTTGTAAAAACTTATAAGTTGATCTACTCGAATTTTCAGTTACTATTTTTAAATTTTAAACTTATTTACTTTATAAAAATTATTAGTGTATAAAAAAAAACAACAATGTATTATACTTGTGTATAGATTAAAAAGGCAGATTAGTTATATCATTTATAGTATAACTCTAGAATGATAGAACACATCAGGATGCATACATAGAAAGATCAAATATGAATTATAAGAAATATTTAAAATTCTTTTATCATTTCAGGTAAATTCTACACTGATTCTTTTCATAATGGCTGACCTCATAATAAATATTTAAAATAACTTCAATTACCTTCTTTAACTCTAACATAGCATAATAAATCATTTAATTTTCATTTTCAGTAATATTTTTAATAAACCTAGACCTCAATAATTTTACAAATTATTTTTCTCTAAATTGACTAAAAGCAATTTAGGCCTTGTGCACCAATATTTCGGTGATCATAACCAACGTTTAACATAAGCTAAAAGTAAAATTTACTGTTGACGACAACATGTACACCGGTTAAGGAACGTAAGCTCGGTTAAGATAACCACTCGGTTTACATTCTTAACTGGCGTACGGGTTTATTATAAATAGTAAATTTATAGTAAAGTTATGATAACCGTTGGTTATGATAACCGAAATCTTGGTGCACACAGGCCTTAGGCTCTAGACTTAAGCAGAACCTCTGACTGGCACCAACAAGTGCTCTTTTCAGTGTTATGACAGTGGCTATTTGTAGTTCAATAAAGAGTATAGTAACAGTTTGAACTATGTAACACTTTAAAGCTTCATTGTGATGAAAATGCAGACTCTGTCATAAGTAATAATGAATCTCCCATCATATTAAAAAAACAATGTAAGCTAATTTTTTAAGCGTGAGTAATATTCACACCTAACCTTATAAAATTGCTTATACAAGAAGTGTGTACGACAATAGTCCAGAGCAGTGCAGTAACTAGCAGTCCAGAGTTGTGATGTTAAAGTGTTATATGCTCATGCAATAATGAGTTAAAAAACTAAGGCTAGGCTTAGATGTTGGCATAATAAATCATCATTAACAACCGATTGACATCCACTATTGGACATAGGCCTTTTTAGGGACATTTTAGGCATTTTAAATAGGCAGAAGATAATGATGATTTACTTAAAAAAATACTCACGATCTCCATTTTTAACTCTATACATAGGCTCTTCAAACTGGGCATTAGTCAGACATTTTAATACTTTAAGGAAGTATGGTAACAATTTATCCTGATGCTGGAGACCGCTCTGCAAGAAGTAGAGGCCCAACGCTATACTGGCTTCTTGACTGCGGGGCGTGACAACAAAACTGGAGCTGACTTGCGGGCACAGCATGAATAAGGTGTTCACCTGGAACAAGAAAATTAACAGTAAAAATAGCGCCAGTGTGTTGGACAAATTAACTTTGAGTGAACAATTATTTTTTTTAACTATTAAATATTTATTTATATGTACATATAGTTAAGCCTTAGATGGATTTAATTAATGATATACTCCAAAAAAACAGTAAAAAATTTTCAAATTGGGCTGAACATTAAAAATAGATATCTAATGCTTATTTTGTGAAAAAGAAGAAACTATAATAAGTTACTATATAAATCATGAACAAAACCCTAGTTTTCAAAGATAAAATCTTTAATTCAATTTCAATGTTAAATACCTAATTACAACTGCTTGTATTTAAATAAATGCGGAAGTTTTTTAACACAAAATTTTATGTACAAAATAGAAGGAAAATATTCAAGATTCATCAAAGATTATCGAAAGCATTACTAATATTTTAATGCTATTTTTACTGAAATATATTGGATATTTCTGAAAGCTTTACATGCAGTTTTTAATTTAACATCAGGGGGAGAAAAGCGATAAAGAAAACTGACCCTGAACCATGAAAATGACGATAACAGCTTATGTCACTGTTCAGATGAGATCATAATATCATTCTTATGAGGAAATCTCCTAGTTCTCACAAAACTGAAGCAAGTATGAAACATTATACACTTCAAAATATATCGAAGTAAAAGTTAAGAGCTCAATTTCGTAACAAAATAATAAACAGGATTGCAATCAATGTTTTGCAACTCACCTTTTCCCATGGCGTTGGGTTAATACAGGACAGACATCGTGCCAAATGCTGCACTGTCTGCCTGAAGAAGTCGTTTTCGTCCATTTTTCGACGTGTTTCCTCTCAATACTGTATCATTTTCTAATTTGCGAAATTAGAAGAAACATAAATTCACCCGACGAGCACTCATAATTCGCTAAGTTTGACAACTTTTTGACAGCAAACAGCGGTGAGTGACATGATAGTTTATCAATAACACTATGACATTGACGTTATAGTTTGACAGATTATACAATAATCACAGTCCCTTTAACAAGATCGTTTAAAACTGAACGATTTCAATTTTAAAAATTATGAAGTATAAAGGTCACTTCATGATTTCCTATTATATTGTACACTCATATCATTGACATATTAATACTATGGACTTCGGGTCTAATGCAAAATTTACGTCAAAAGTGTCCCAAGATATTTTATACACACTAGGATGTATTTATGTTTTTATACACAAAATAACATTGTAATGTATGTCTTATCGTATTGTTATACAGTCTAATTTGCAACGGTCTAATTGCATGCAATAGGTAATCAGCTTCGATTGACGGTTACCATGGCAGCCTTTTTTTGACATGACAGCTTCTCGTGAAAATAGGACAACATAAATGGTGTGGAGTCGGTAGCTTTCAAATTTTTTTGGCATCTTATATTTATATATTATATTTACAGCAAATTTTAATTTATATTTACATATCCCTGACCTCTATATGCTGGGATAAACCTTGTACCAAATAATAATTGTTGTAATTATCTTGTATAAAATAATAATTAGTTATAATAATAATTAATTACAAACCAAATCCACTAATGTACAAAATGATATGCCACTCGACATAGTTCTTTACTTTGAAATTTTAAGTTCTCGATATTTTCCTCTTTTTAATTAACCTGAAAATATATTTTTTTACTTCAATGACGTTAGATCACTTTTTTAAATAACTGTTCCTAATTTCATGTAAATAATTCTTATAGTTAACAAATTAATATAGCATTATGATAAAAGTTATTTGATTAATATTCATGACATAAAAAATAAATATTTTTGAATTGAAAATAATCAAATTATTTTCATTCAAAAATTAAGTAATTAAATAATTCAAATGATAAACAACAAAATAACTCTATGCAGTCGTTGTTCTAAAACATTCTATTGCTCACGGCAGATCCGAACTAAATGTGGTTAATTAGATAAACATATTGCACTCCTTCTATCCTATACGCGGGTAGCGTATGGGAAAAGGACAGATAGATACTTTTGTTCATTTTGGTTGGTTATGCAATTCGTGTCTATAGTTTATTAAAATTTTAATAAAATAGCCTGTTTCTAAGCAAAATAATACTTTAAAATCATCAGTAAATATTTACTTACTGAAAATATGGTACACAGTCTTCTTTTCTCACCTTACTCGGGTAGTTCTTACAAGTTTTTATAACACATTACGGCATTATTGACGTGTATACTGTCAGTCAGCTAATATGAGACTGAATTGCGATTGGAAATCATTTCGCGTTTTGACTCACTTTTGGTTCGGACACTTTTTATCGCTGACCCGAAGTCCATAGTATTAATATGTCAATGACTCATATCAATACTTAACTTTAAGACCTCTTATATACATCGTTGGTGCAGTGGTTTGTCTATAAGACTTCGAATCACAAGCCCCTGGTTTTGAGACCAGTAGATCGAAGATACGCCGGAAGAGGTATTTCATGTAGGGAAAATAACATCGAAAATATTAACTTTTATTATATTATCATTATATATACATATGGCAAAATATCATTCATATTTTCAATTGGACACTAATAGGCAACCATACTTGTTTCTCTACACCGCTATATTCGCGCGTATGTCAAGCTACTGGGTTTGGCTAAGTACGAAGCTGCTATTTCTTATCAGACATCAATAAAAATTCTCTTTCCAAAATTGGTATTAGTCTGTCTAAGAGCACGTCAAGTCGTCGGTGCCGGTCATTATCATAAAAAGCAGTCAATGAGTGATGATTGTTTAAGGATCTTTTTTATTTACTGTATTAGTTCAATTTGTACTGCAGTTTTTTGAAGTACGACCAAACACATTGCACAGCACTAAAGTGAGCATATATAGGACATGCAAAATAAAATATGGATGTTTAAAAAAAATATTTTATTATTTCATTACCTTACTAATTTAAATAGATTCATAGAAGCAAACATTATACAATTTTGTAGCATTGATATAACAATGACGTCAACAAATAAAACAGTATTAATATTAACAATATCATTGAACACAAAATGTCTTTTTGTTCTTAACCATAATTAATCTAAACTCGCTTTTATGTCAAATCTTAATTAGCGAACTGTAGTTTGAAATATTAATAGCGCCTCGAAGAGTTTTCTTTTGGAGATTCTGAAAAAAAAATTAAATTAACATTCAAAATTGTAACCAAAAGTATCTGTAACTCACGTCACAGGCGGAGTATGCTCAACTAGTTTCTAAACCGTAGAGGGTCCATAATCATGAGCTTGCTTGTTGATGCAACACGGCGTGAAACAAACGCTTTTAAATTCTAACAAAAGAAACAAAATGGTAGTATCATGTTTAATGTACCTTTTTAAAAATGTTAGCCATTAGTAGATTGGTTTTCTTGATATTCTCCTTCTTAATCTCTTCTTTCTTCTGTAAAACTTCAGGCAGTGATTTGTAAATTTTTTCCGAGTGTTTCTTCATTTCGCGCTCACTTATAAATTTTGGTGCAACTAAAAAAATAAAGGATCAAAATACCATAAATTTTATAAGACTGATTTAGCCTAGAGTCAAGGTATTTTATTAAGTGGTATCTAATGCAAAGTTCAACTGCTGAACAGATCTAGATGTAATTTGACACAGATACAGATTATAATAATGCGCCCAGGATAGGGAGCAATGTTGGTAAAACTAAAGTAAACTAAAAATCGTCATTATCTACATATATAAAAGGAAAGGAAGGTTAGCAACTGACTGATTTATCAAAGCATAGCTCAAACCACTAATCTATTATGGGGTAGGCGTACGCTAAGAAAATTCACCCCTTAAAGGTCTGGAAGGGGGGTTAAAATATACACCAATTTTCTCACGGAGGTTACCGCGGACGCGCGCTAGTCAGCCTATAAGAATGTGCCACTGTACAACCTGGTCTCCATCTACACTATAAGAACGGAGAATATAAAAAAGTAGTACCTTTTTTTCTTCTCATTTCGCCACCAAGTGCTCTAGCAAAATCTTTTAAATCAGATTCGCTAAGAGCATTCAATGCTTGTTGACGCTCCAGCAATGACAGCAGTTGACGTTTGGAAGCACGTTCTTTGGCTCTGGAAAATTTCGATAGTAGAATTAGTCGAGAGTTTCTTAGAGCAATACCATCTCCATGCTCAGTTCATTGCTGTTTCTGACACGTGGATAAGACCATAAATATGAAGTATTTATATCTTGGCCCAGAACAACATAGCAACTTTAAAATGAAGGTAGACAATGCAAAACGTTTCGTGCCTAATAAATTTATAATTACGTTTTGTTATTTAAAAAAAATATTTAAAAGATATTCAATACACGAATTAGTTTTAAGCTTACTAATTTAATTTAATGTAATGAATTCGTCATTAACTAGTTAATTTAAGAAATAGGTGTAAAATGATTAGTGATTTCTACCTTCATTTTTAATTTGTTTGTTGACAAGCATTCTCAATCGAGTTTGGCTTTAGTATTGAGTAGAGAAGACATTTTTTTCGATAACGACGAAATATCGCTGTTTAGATATAATATTGTCAACCTTAACGCTATAGGGTGAAGACGTATTTTTTTCTACACGTGATAATATCTTGCGATGCAACTTGAGCCTACTGGGAAGTGGTGCTCTGCTTTAAGTAAACATATTGAACGTGACAGTGGAATATCTGCTCGTATCGTCAATTATTACTGTAAATAATAGTGAGGGTACTCATACAAATCAAATCATTAGCCTATTTCTTGTAAAACGTCATCGATATTTAGTACTCACCAATTTTATTTACGTCAGTCTGAACGCAATGGACACTATTATATGTGCACGCATTACAGTTACTCATTGGAATACCTAGAACAGTTCTTTATTTTTAATTATTCTTGAATGTGCTGCAATATTTATATAGTCAAAAAGGAAAATACCTTCAAAAGACATAGAGCAAGTGTCCAAACAAGAATTACCATAGCATGTGGGAGGATGCACAACAATCATATTCAATCCGGGCGTGCAGCCATCTCTTGGCCTAAATTAAGAAAAATTGGTGAGTACTATTCTGTAAGCTACAAATTCACCTAAAAGCTGGATTTCGTCGTATTTTCGTCGATGTCTGTCGGTTTTCTACAGAATATATTTTGGAGAGTGTGCTCAAGAACTTTTTGATCTAGTTCCCCCCTCACCTTTCTACCATAGGAGTACTACGCATT
Organism: Mycalesis mineus; assembly: GCA_034621355.1. NCBI lineage: Eukaryota > Metazoa > Arthropoda > Insecta > Lepidoptera > Nymphalidae > Mycalesis > Mycalesis mineus. The sequence goes on along the minus strand of CM067888.1, from coordinate 15,793,738 downwards.
GCAGTAGTCTGCACCTTTATATAATCGATATCCCATGGATGCGTACATAAAGTTTTGGTTCCTCATTCCCAATTCTAACTGAGAAGTTACGGAATGCCCTTCCAACTATCGTTTTTCCTATTATCTACAATGTGGGTATCTTCATGTCAAGAGAGAATAGGCACTTTCTAGGCAACCGCGTTCCACCGTAGGCTGCATCTTCGCTTACGCTAAAAATATTATAAACTTAACTTTTACCTCACCTGGTTTTATTAATCAATTTCAAACAGTCTTGCCGATTAGAGCTACTCTCAATAAAGTCAGGCCGATTCTTTTCCAAGAATTCACGCACAGTGTAGTCTTGCGCCTTCTTAATAAATTCATCTGTGCTTGATATGTCGCTCTCATTTGGCAAACTCTTTGATCGGTGACCGCAATTATTTCTGGGACTGCAATGGGGCATGTTACTCTCAATTTTCGTAGCCATTTCTTTAAAAGGCACATTATCAACCTTCCGCTTGGATGGTACTTTCACGATTATGTTTTGCAGGTTTCGGCGATTGTCTCTGCAACTCATTTCTTCGCTGACTATACTGTCCGATGTTTGGATTATCAAGTTGTATGCTACGCATTTCTTCTTCGTTTTCTCGACAGTCGTTTTTGATCTATGGCTTTTGCATTTGTGTCCTCTACATGAGCAGTGGTGAACGCGTCTACATTGATCGCAATTTACTGAAGTGCTGCTCGAGCCTTCGCAATTTTTACCTCCGCCGTGCAGTTTGCAACGTTTTTTGTGGTATTTATCGCATTCTTTTCTAATGTTGTTTAGAATTTTACAAGTGGCGGCATCCGATGAGGTACTTGGAAGGTCAGTAGATACAGGTATATCTGAGGATTCAGTACAGGGTTTTTGCGATTTAGACTTTTTAGTAGATAACTGAACTGCTTTATCTACGAAAGTCTTAGCTGGGATGGATTCACTGCTTTCTTTTTCCGCGAAATTATCGCCCGTCTCGTAAACATCATCACAAGTAGATGAGCATGATGCTTTGTTTTGGTCCGTGCTTTCTTCAGTATCTAAAAGATAGCTAAGAACAGTAATAATTTCTTTGAAACACTTTTTTCTTTTGCTCTTTTCAATATCTTTTTTCGAATAACGTTTAGTTATATCTTGTATAATATCTAGCACAGGATCTTTTAAAGTATTCAGTTTTGAACTATCGTCAGTCTCACAAGAAGACGATTTGGGTTGTTTATGTTTATCTGAGCTAACTTTAGTTTTCCAACTTGTATCTGTGGATTTTGATGACAGATCCTCAGAGCAACAAGAAACAGCCTTTTCTTGTTGTTGTGGTAAAACTTCTTCAACTTGTTTTGGTGGTGTTATACTTGTAGCAACATCTTGTTTATCCCCTATATCTTTTGCAGGCGTTTGGTGAAATGTCACGCGAGCTTTTTCAATCTTACTAGGGTCAGTATTAGATCGAAGTAAAGGTTTTTGAATATGACTCCTATCCTCAGTTGGATATGTATTATATTTGCAATTAGTGAGACAAGGACTTATATAACAAGACTTAGTGGGGACATTTGATTGGTCGTTGTTTATAAGACGAGAATTAAAATTATCACTGTATGTATTCCGATTTTCGCATGAGGTTTTTGGGGACTTTTGATAAAATTCATCAAAAATTTTCATGTTACTAGATTGTACCGCTTTCGAACATTCTTCTTGTAATGATGTAGCAATTTCAGCAACAAGAGGTTTTATCGTTTCTGTTCCTTTGGACACAAAAGTAGTAGTACTCCTATGAATTTTGTTTTCATCACATAAAGGGCTTCCGGTTTCAGAACCTAAGCTAACTTTAAGTGTCATGTTGGTCCCTTGTATTGGAATAGTAAAATTGTTCGCAAATTGTTTACCTCTATCTCTGTCATTATTACTGTTACATACATTATCAGGAAAAGATTGTACTTCCTTGTCTACTTTAGGTAAAACTGGAGCAAATTCCTCATCAGCACTTGTACTTCCATATATTTCAGAACTTGCTCGTAATTTTCTTTCACTTTTAGGTAAACTACTTTCACTACTCTGTATTTGGACACTAGTTTTATCAAATCGAGTGTTGCTGCTTTTTTCTGAAGTCAGTTTTGTAATGTCTTTATAATTTTCACATATTAAAGTAGCACAATTTTCATCATTTACAATATTTATATCAGATAAAGAAGGGTCAGATATCTTTGGATCAATACTGATTTCAGTCTGTATGCACCTTGTAGCCTCATGTATAAGAGTTCTTTTTATATTTTTAGGCTGTATAGGTTCAATGGCATTTTCTCTACCATCTGTTATTGAGGAGCTTATACTTTGTCTACTAGTTGTAGGATGAAGATTAAAAGGCAAAATAAGGTTAGTTTGTGAAGATTTCGATGTTTGATTATTTGAACTAGTACTGTCTTTTATAACCAAACATTTTTTCTCACAATCTTGACTTTTAAATGAAGATAATTTTTGGCGAGGTGATGTGAAATTGCTAGAACTCTCACTAACAATATTGGTCATCTTTGGAACCAAATTATCTAGTTTAAGAGTATTGCTAGGTAATCGAGAACATTTGTAAATTAAAAACTTTTCGGGCATTTCCTGCGGTATAGTTCCATCATCAGTACAAAGGCACACATATTTAAACTCGTCGGTTACACCTTCAAGTACAGTTCTATTTCTTTGACTTTTGCATTTACCACAAGTAAATAGTTCTGGTTGAGGTGTTTTAGGATTCTGAGATATGCATTCTTGGCCTTTATGGTTAGAAGTATCATCCTCTTTATTATTTGTTATATTAACTTGCACTGAACTATCTGCAACCCCGACTTTAGGATGTAAAGCATGATGAGGGCAACAGCAGTAATGTTTTTCTACTTTACTTTCAATCTTCGAATTGCCTACTTCTGTTTGAGGTTTGTTAGCATGTCTGCCATTTTTACAGCAATTTTCAGTATTTCCAGATGACAAAGTAAACACAGAATGACTTCTATGTTTTCTCAAAGAATTATATTTTTCAATTTTCATGTAATCACTTGATCCACCTTCCAGTTTACTTGCGTCACCCGATCCATCATCATAGTTGTTTCGAATCAAGTCTTTCATTAAGTCTTTTACCCGATTTTGGGCTTTGATTTCAATCTGTTTAATAGCATCTGAACATACAAGCTTTTGTTTTAGAAAGATCTCTTTTTCTTTCAAATGTGTTTTGTATGCTTGTTCTCTTTTTAATGCTTCTAAATACTTTTTGTATAATTCTTCTGAAGATGTTCTATCTACACCAACGTCTGAAAATGCTTTATTTTTGTTTGAATTGTCAGATTCAGTATTAGAAAGTTCAACAGAGTTTACATTCTTGGAATCAACAAGGTTTTCATTGTTTGTGAAAATAGGTATATTAGGAACACTTTGTGATGTTGAGGCTATGGGATTTGTATTAAATTTATCCATACGTAAAATAGATTTCTTTGGTTTAGATTGTTTGGCTTTATTGGCAGTATTATTTGTATCTGAGGTACTTGTGGTAGTATAATCATGATCTCTTAATCCTAATATCTTGTTATTGAAGCTCAAGCCTGATAACAATTCAGTAGAGCTCTTATCACTTTTATATTTTGCTTCAACTAGTTTCTGAACTATATCTTTAATAAGATTCTTTCTTATGTTGGTATCTTCATATTTCCGATCAAGTGCTGATTTAAGCACATCTATACTCTTTTCCAAATCTTTTGTGAAAGAACATTTCGTACTTTTGCTTGAATTTGTAGTTGTCTGTAGACCACTTGATTCTAGACTTGATTTGTTATCAGCACCATTATTTTTCTGTTGATGATTTATATGATTTTGATTATAAATATGACCTGGCATGTATTCAAAACTTTCAGCTTCTGAAAGCTGATCTCCACTTTTTTCTAGTGGAACATTTTCTTTATCAGTTATCAGGCTCTTTTTATTTTGCCTTTTAATTTTTTTAACTTTCTTCTTCTTTGTCTTTTTCTTTAAAGTATTCAGACTAATTAGCACTGGGTATCTTTTATTTTTATTTGGATGTTGTTTTAGATTTTCACCAGAGCTGCATAATTTATCTTTATCATTATTAAAAGTAGTCTGGATTTCTTTATCCATTTTCACTTGTGGAGTCATCTCTGTTTCTGCTGAAACTTTTTCAGGACTCAAAGATAGATTTTTTGATATATTTTCAATGAGGACACTACCTTTTCTATCTACATTAAAAGATATGTGTTTTGTCAAGTTTAAATTAAAAGGTTGTGATTTATTTTCTGGATTATGAGGAATTGATAATTCTACTGAATCAATATCTTTTTGATATACTTTAGTCGTTTTTTTAACTGCAACTTTTTTATTTTTTGGTTTAGCTTCATTTGACTCAAATGGTGTGGATTGCGCAGTAGGTGGTCCTATGCCAGTATTTTTTGTGTCATTAAATGAATATTGCTGTTGCAAAGCCATTCTTTCTAAGGTGCTTAAGCTAGATGCAGAGTTCTTTCTGTCACTTTCATTAGCATATCCCACATCTGCCAAGGAGTCCCATTCAAGCTTCCGTTGAGATGTAATGCTGCTAGTTGGTGAATGTGGTTTATTTGTTGAAGTGTCCAATGTACCATCAATAGCTGAAAAAAGAACAATCTCAAAGCTTTAACATCAAGTATATGACAATGAACTGAACATTAAATAAAATCTCGATCTATAACTGGCATCAACATTTTTTGTAATTGTTTTCCATTTTTTTTTTAAAAACTCACCAATCATTTATCGGTGAATTCTTAATCTTAATAATTAAATTAATGCACTAGTAATTGATATGTGCATAAGTAAATGTGAGCATTATGATAATTGTATCAATATGTACATACATACATAAATATCACACTTTGTTCCCATAGGGGTAGGCAGAGACCACATCCCTCCATTTGCCACGGTCCTTGCATACTTCCTTAGCTTCTTCCACTCTCATTAATCCTTTCATAAAAGTTCATCGGTTTAGTGTACTCTTGACCTGGCCATTATTTAAAATGTCCTGAATTTGGTCCAGGAACATTCGCGTAGGCCTTCTCCTTCCAACATTTCCATTCACCCTCGCCTTGTAAATCTCTTTTGTTAATCTTCTTTCATCCATTCTCTCTACATGTCCAAACCATCTAAGCATCCCTTTCTCAATTTTAGTTACTACATCTTCTTTTACACCACACTTTTCTCTTATCACACTATTTTTAACTCTGTCACACAGTTTTAACCCGCACATACTCCTCAATGCTCTCATCTCTACCGCATTTATTTTACTTTTGTGCTTCTTCTGCCATACCCAACTTTCAATACCATACACATAAGTGTGGGCACCAACACACCGCTATGCACTGCCAGTCTTGCCTTTTGGGACACTTTTTGGCTGTTCATAAATGCATACAGAGCACCATTCACCAAGTTGCCAGCATTTACTCTTCTTTCAATATCACTCTCACACGTTCCATCTTTTGTAAATTTACTACCCAGGTATACAAACTCTTTTATATCTTCCACTTTTTCTCCATCTATCACAATTTTACAATCTGACACATATTCATCTCTTTCAAAAACCATTACTTTCGTTTCGCTAACATTCATTTTCAAGGAAGGAAAGGAATGAAAATGAATGAAAATCAATATGTATTTGTTTTTATATGTATATTGTTAATGTACTTAAATAAATAAATAAAAATAAAATACCAAAAAGTTTAACTGAGGCAATAAAAGAGAAGAGCAACAATATCAGGTCTTGAAATATTTGCATTTAATAAACAATTGTATAAAACGGGTAGATGCAGGAATCACAAATGATTTCAACCGTACTTACATTTCTGTGACTGCACATCATCAGACTTTACAGACTCATTGTCAGAATTTCTATTGAGCTCTGAAATGACTTCCTCACTAATAATCGGAGGAGATTCAGAGTCACTTTTAACTCGAGAAAGATCTACCTGTAAAAAGAATTTCTTCCTTAATTAGGTCTTAATATCTTCTACTATAATTGTGATCAATATATTTTTAAATTTCAGAAGTGACAACTTCTTATGAGAGTGATCTGCTTCGGTAAGCAACACTTACCAAAGCTTGCTTGCTTTGGCACCGGTCAATCTGGCTTCCCTTTCTCTCATGATAATCCTACAAGGTAGATAGGCTTCTTCTCTCTTTTACTCACAGCTTTAGCTGTTACGTTATCACTTCCTGCAGAGATGCATACATTTTTTGTTTTACTAATAAAAGCATTACTTCTTTTTATACATTTTTAAAGATTTGTTTTGAACTGCATTTAAAACTTATTTGAAAAATCTGTATGTTTATATCAATATGATATGCATTAAAGTTTACTGAATCTTGTTTCACATAAAAAATATAAAAACAACTGCCCATAATAAGAACTAAGTAATAAATGAAGAGCTTATGATAATAAAAATATTTTAGCCTACCTGAGTTCTGCATTTAAAGCAATGATTATAGCTTTATGGCAAGTATGTTCAGAGAACAGTGTGAGTTTTTTAAGAGCGTAAAAACGTAACATCAATTTAAATGAAATTGAAGAGTTTTATTATAAAACCAGAGACCATTTAAGACCATTTAAGTAGATAGTTGATGTCACAATTATATGCAGCATATATGTAGTACATAATATAAAATTTAATATATTACAGGGTTTTTAATTTTGTAAAACTGAAATTTAGTAAATCAGTGTCATTTAAATGAGAATATTTAAAAAGTAGTAACTAAGGATTTTATTTAATTAAACATTGAAAATTTATTTTACAAACCTGTGAAGTGGAGGGCTCCGGTATAGAGCACTTGATAGAAATCCTGCAAAGTTCCGTAGAAGATTCGCTCTTCTTTCCACCAGAGTCGGAAGACTCGTCTTGGGACTTCATTCTCCTCCAAAACAAACTGCACGGATCTCTCACTTCACTTTGAGCTGTCGATAAGGAAAAGAACTGCTCCAAGTCTCGTTTCCTTCCAAACTTCTTATAATAATCTAAAATTAAATTATTTACTGCGGAACATGCAGTATGAGATTCTTCGCAATTCGAAACTTCTTTATCCTCTGTTTCTTCAATTTCCATAGCTCGATATGCAAAAATTTTTCAGTAATCTAACAATGTACACATCGCGAACAGTAATTTACGTGTATAAATAACTATAGCTTTTTTAAAATTAGAAAAGAGAAATAACGTTAAATATAAAAATAAATTTCATGAAGGCTTCTTTTGACGTTTGTTAACGACATTTTTGTAAACAAAACATTTTCAAAAATGTTTTTATTCGACATTGTTCTTTATGTCTATGGATTGAACAGGAAAAACTTAAGATTACAATAAAACTCAATTATGTATTAAATTAATTATTTTGATGCAAATTCTGTATTTTTTTCAATGAGGCATACAAGATAGCAATATCATTTTTTATTAGATTTCTTTTTTGTTTCAGTTCATAGACAAAAAAGCTGACTGTCTGGTATTTACTAATCTGTATTTATTAATAGTGATGTGCTGAATAAAACATCGAAGTATTTTTGATATAATTCATCGCATATTGTTCATTGTTGATTTTGTTGTTTGATTTTTAAATTATTAATTAGGCACAACGAGGATATTACAAAATCATATGCATATACAGGATTTACGAACATATCGTATCTGATTAGTTGTTTTTTTAGGGTTGACAAACAATGGAAGGTTATAAACTAAACCACATCTTCGTTGGCTTTAAATAATATTGAACATACATCCGTTATTTTCCATAAGTGAGTGATTCATCGATTCATAATTCATCGAGATCAGACATTGATTAAGAATCGATTTCAACAAACTGGTATGAGTTTAATTCCCTCTAAGTAACGATTCGAATTACCCTACCCTACCCTATCTGAGTATCTGAACAACTGTCAATTGTCAGTTATCAACGTCATAAATGAATGTTTGTATATTATAATATTTATAAAAAATTAAAATAGGCGTACATGTGAAATCCAGTACATTTTCTATTTCATTTAAGTAACTTTTATTAAAAATGTCTCGGCAAACTTCACGCCTTGATGCTAAGAAAGTAGTAAGTTTAGTTTTTGGTTATTTTTATTTAATACGTGTAACTTTTTTGTATCATGAAAATTTGTTTTCGTTACAGAATTCAGAGCTTCTTACACTTACATATGGGGCTCTGGTTTCTCAAATGCTAAAAGAAAACGAAAATCCAGAGGATGTGAACAAGCAGCTGGAACGAATTGGTTATAATATGGGCGTAAGGCTCATTGAAGACTTCTTGGCAAGGACCACATCCACTCGCTGTTTGGAAATGAGGGAAACAGCGGACAAGATTCAGCAAGCTTTCAGGTGAATACAGAGTATTAGATAGTAGATAGCGTCAATAGCTCCACAATTAAAGGAACAGACTCAAGTCTGATATTGTACTCTCCCCTTTCTATTCATCATCACAGTTCACTTACGCATTAAAAGAATTAAAAAGATCTACCACTACAGAAGCGGCAATCTTAGCGTACCATTCGTATGCCAATGCTTGGCTTAGCTATGGAATTGTATTATGGGGGGGCTGCACAGACACCCAACAGTTGTTCGTATTACAAAAAAAATGTATACGCATTATAAAAAACTTAAAAAGAAGGGAAACTTGTGTACCACATTTTAAATCCCTAAAAATATTAACTTTGATGTGTATATACATACTAGAATCAATCAAATTTGTGCGTAAGCAGCCAAATAGCTTCAAAAAATTAGAAGATATTCCGCGGCGCTATAACTTACGAGAAGTGTGCAAATTTGATTTACAATTACAGGGATCAAACCTCAAAATACATAGTACCGGCCCTAATTCAATGTGTGCAAAGCTATATAATAAAATCCCACTAAGAATAAAAAAAATTGAAAACGATGAAACATTTATTAAAACTGCCAAAGACTACTTGCTAAATAAAGCATATTACACACGAATTCCTTAATGATACCATGGCGCTGTCTCCCTTCTAAGCCATTTGCTGTGCCCTGACGGGGTTCCAATTTGACATACTGTTCATAAGACTAATTTGACATATGTATAAATATAAATTGGAATGTATAAATTGGAATGCAAATAAATGAATAAATAAATCATAATCCCACTTAACACAAGTTATTCATTTAGTTGGAAAGCTCAATTTTATTCTTTGTGTAAAATGTAGATGGGCATATTAAATGATCATTTTACAGTTATTTGTTACTCAATCAGTTGAATGAATCTGGATGATATTTGACATATTTCTTTGATTATAGTTAATTTTATCATGTAAATAACTTTTTATGCATGTTACATTCCTCCATCTTCATCACAACTTCTTCTTTAAGTGCCTCTTCAATACTGAAAGTTGGCGGTCAGCTTTTTGAACTTTTCCTATTCACATGGCTAGGTGGAATAGTTCTTCATGCCAGTCCACACTCTAATGTCAGGCACAAATAAATTAAAAATGAATACTTACCAATTTGAAATATCCCCTCTCCTATACTGATGGAAGTCTGGCCCTGTACTAGCCTGATAAGGATGATGATGAATTTAAAATTTATCATTACAGATTATACTTAAACATGCAGCCTACAGTAACAAGCTGGAGTAGCTCTGGGGACGAGTTCTCGCTGGTCTGGGAGCAGTGTCCGCTCAGCGAGTGGGTGGAGATGCCCAACAGTGGGCTCAAGTACTGTACTCTTATACCTGGGGCTATACGAGGGGCTCTGCAGATGGTTCAGTTGGATGTGCAGTGTTGGTTTGTACAGGTTAGCAAATCAAATCAAATCACTTTGATTGTGAATTTAAAGGTATTTTATGTGCACAAAAACATCTCTTGTGTGTTGAAAAATCATTGTAAGTTCTAGGGGAGAAAATTGGCCCGTAATCAAAAATATTGCTTTTTGCACTAACAAGGAAAAAGAGCTATATTTTCGATTTTGCATCTCTTGGGTGACAAAATGTCCTTTTCTCTACACAATATATGCATATCGTACGCCAACTGCGTTAAGTAAAGATGTTAAAAAAATGGCTAACTTGTTAGAACTCAAAAATCCACACCCCTTTTGGTTTCAACACAACATCGTACCTGAACACTAAATCACTTGGCGTTAAATCTTTGTCACTAGGGTGGTAACTAGCCACAGCGAAAGCCTCCCACCAACCAGACCAAGACAAATTAAGAAAAATCTCAACCTGCCCCGGGGAATCGAACCCAGGACCTCAGTTTTATAAATCCACTGCGCCTCAGAGGTTCTCGAGATTGCTAGTGAAATACAGGTATATGTGGGTTAAAACCTATCACCTGCACTTTAGGTTGTATACTGTTGTACATAAAAATCACAGGATGTGATCCAATCCATTAAAAACAGTATTTCAGCGTGAGACTGGTCATATGTGCTATTGCCATAGCCACATTTTTGACATACAGATATCTCATATTTTATTCCTTTTCTCATTTCAGGATCAATTGAAAGGTGACTCTGTGACTGAACTCAGAGTAAAATATATAAAGAGATTGGAAGATGCAGTACCGGCTGGAGAAGATTAAACTATTTTAAATTATAAATTATTATTATTATTATTTATAAACTATTTTAGCTTGTATTGGATTACTATTTAAGTTATAAATTAATCTCTAAAATTCCATATGTTATTATAGGAGTGCTATAATTAAAATAGTTATATTTAATTGGTGATTTTATTTTAGAATAATTATGTTACATATATTTTTTTGAATTTGAATGTTTGTGGTCTATTAGCATTTGTAGTTTGTGTGCCTTGAGACGAATATCTTAGCATTCCATGGATTCACCGTGCGGGTGCCGGGTCCATCGCGTGGCTGAGAGAAAATCTCCGAACAGAGCCCGAGACTTGTGACACGGGTGTAGGTTTAAGGGTACCCTTTGTGACGCGCGTCAACACTCACCTCCTCTGTTCAAGTTATTCTCCCTGCCCAACCATATTCGGAAGGACCCTACTAGTGCAGCTTTGGACACTCGTTCCAATATGGAGCTTACTGCACTTCTAGTAAGGCCAAGGTCTTTTTCAAATATTGCACTATTATAAGCGATTCTTTTCAAATTAATATCAATTCAATCTTTAACATTATAACGTTCAAAAGCAACCTTTCAATGTGAATGAAAAAAAAGTTTTACATTTTCAATGAGATATCACCAAACACATATTCGTTTCTACTCCACTGGAGGTAAAATTTAATCTTTAAACAGTATATTTCGTCTTCGAAAGGAGATGTTGCTTCGAATCGAAATTATGGGACTTGCGACTGGAGGAACGAGTTTACATTCATCACAATATCTCCAAAGTATTTTATATAACCTTAATCATTATTATCTCATATTTACAATCTTATTTATAGCAGAGGACATCGAAATTAGATCCACCCTGCTACACTTGTATGAAAGAAAAGCTAAATATTTCATCGATTGACACAGTATGTTATGATGCAGAGATAAATAGACGTAGGTACAACTATACTAAAGTCAAACTCGATTGAGAATACTTGTCAACAAACAAATTTAAAATGAAGGTAGTACATGTAACACATTTTATGCCTAATAAATTTAAAATTATGTTTTATTTTTTTTTTAAATCTTACGTAAAAGGTATTGAATATATTAATTAGTTTTAAGCTTACTATTCTAATTTGTTGTAATGAATTCGTCATTAACTAGTTAATTGAAAAAATTAAGTGTAAAATGACTGGTGATTTCTACCTTCATTTTTAATCTGTTTGTTGACAAGCATTCTCAATCGAGTTTGGCTTTAGTATAGACATACGAGGCAGTACACAAGGCTTTATGTGTGGCTGAAAAATTATTGTAAAAAGCGTCTGGTCCAGGTTCTGCTCTTAAAAGTTTGGTGACCTCTGGTTTAGATAGATATCATTGTTATATTTGTTGAAGTATCATTCTAAGTAGGTACTAGTCAGTAGGTAGTATAGTAGAGTTCTATTTTAATGATCACGATATTGGACTAAGCACGTGAAGTGATCATCTATGACGTCAATGAATAGCTCAAACTGGGAATCTAGTGTACAAAACAAACGAACTCGAATCAATTTCGATCATTAGAGTAGAATGTATTCAATTGAGGATCGCCCCGCTATTGTTGTCTATACAAACCGAATGCTAATTGAACGGTTATCAATACTTAACTATTGCCACTCGATGACTATTCAATGCAATTGAAAAGTGAGTTCTTTTGTGTAGATGCTTATTCCTTTTGTTTGGGATTGATACCGAACGAATGTTTGTTTAAAAAATCGAAATAGACTAATACAATCTGTTTTAGTCTGTCTAATGAAAGTTGTTCAGCAGACTATGTTGAATGATCCTTTATCAAGACAGGCTTTTCTCCATATAGAAATGACTAGCAGTCACCCGCGACTTCGTCCGCGTGAAAACCTCTTAGGTACCCTTCCAGTTTCAAAGACAGACTTTCATATAAATTTTAAAATCCGACACTAGAGGTTAGCCCGTTTAAACAAACGAACAAACTCCTTCCGCTTTATATTAATAGGATATGATTATCTATGGCAAATAAATTGAACTACGATCGAATTTTCAACTCCATTACCATATACCATACCGTATATCGTTTCTAACATGAAACAGCATACTTGCCAAAATGCTGACACCTATTCAGTAGGTACTCGTACGTACGAGTCGCGTGTCGCGCTTTTTAGAAATTTTGTATTATCTCCTAAACTATGTAACTAATTGACATACTGTAAAAGGCAAATCTTATTTCTATAATATCCCTGTGATTATTAAATAATTTATTTTGATAAAGATTTAAGTTAAGTTGTATATATAATGACGTATACGTAAGCATATGAAATAAATAATTTTTTAAAACATAAAGTTCTATATCTGCCAAAATATAAAAGATAGATATATGCTATTACGGATTTTTTTGTAGAACTTTTAAAGATACATGAAGTTTTCATACAATGTTTTGAATTATATCCAATAGCTAAGGCAGCGCACGCGCACAAAGCCGATTTAATAAATTTCACGGTCCGACTCGCACTCACGTGGCAAAAACTGTGATAACTCGGCTAATATATATAATTAAAATAGTGTAGCATTCTTCTGGTAAAATAATTTTTTAAATCGGATTAGTAGTTCCGCAGATTAGCCCCAACAGATCTATTTACAAACTTACAAACTTTACCTCTTTATAATATCAGTATAGATATGTAGCTTAAACTCAGTACACTGCCCCAATTCGGATTGGTGGACGGATTTGCCAATTCCAAAATTTCTTGGAGGAAAGAAAACCCTATAAAATATTTCATAGCCCAAACCTCATGATCTGTGGTTATTCAGGCTAACCACTACTAACGAGGGGTAATATTAGTTAGTGTTCTATAAAAAATGAGTACTTAAATATAAGTGGAAAATATATATTAATTGTTTAAAGTAAAGCTTTTAGCGTTTCTTAATAATAGGTCGTACCAATCTTAGAGTCTGTTCTGAGCACGAGGTGTTCCTATACGAGTATGTATGTCCAATAAACAACTTGATTTGGTAGTTACTACAAAAAAGTTTCCAGCGCCGCCATGAATCTGCGCAGTTTGCCGTGTTGCAACTCCAGAGAGGCCTCGAAATTTAGCTTGCTATACTTACCTATATTTTGCCTCTTGTTGCTTTCATTATATGAAGCTGTTTCTACGGTACCTAAACGTTTACAATTTAATATTAATAAGCACTTAGGTACAACAACAGTCACAATTAAAATCAAGTGCTCGTGCGTAAAATATCGTTCAAGTATGGTACTTATACCTAGTAGGGTCAAGGGTGCAGTTGGGTGCACTTTCATCGCACTGTCTGGGGTGAATTCGACACCGAGAGGTCATGGGTACGATCACCGTCCTTATTGTCACTGCACATACATACGAACGTATAGCATTGTGTAGGCACGTACAACTGAGAGGGGATTGGGAAAATTGGTAATAATTAAATTAATTTACTAATTTTTTTTTAAATATAAAATATTATCTCCTTAATCCTTATCGTTATGTAAGCAATGCTGTTTGAGGTCGACACTCGATACATCTACCAGCTTCCTTTAAACTCTTAAGCCTTGGTTGCTGTCTTGAGTTCATCATCATCATTATCAGCTTATAGACGTCCAATGCTGTATATGAATCTCTTGAAAGGACTTCCAAACAACAACGTAGGTATTCAAAGGACATTGCCATAACTTGCCCCAGGCTGTCCAAAGGTATGCTCATATTTAACTATTTTATTTAAATACACAATGAATTTTAAACAACTACCCATATTTCATAACAATCATTTTAAATTTCAAAAATATTAGAATTCCAATCGATTTTTCGTGTTCTGAATCACTTGACCGTCGTCGTAGTAAGAGAAGTCAACTTTTATCAACCTTCATAACTTTTACCAGCGACTGCTTAGCTACAAGTCACTTTATTACTATTTAAATAGAAGATCTGTACTATTTAATGACATATATATTATCTCTGGGCATCTCTGGGGCATCCATACATTTTTTACCTAGGTATCTATGTCCTCTATTTATTGCGAATTGAGTAGGTACATAGAGATGTTATATAAATATTATAGGTTCTACATACAGCTTGCAATGTCCTTATCACTAATAACAAAAAATAGAACCGACTCCAAACGCACTAAAAAGTAAAAAATAACTGTGTAATTTAGTTGCTTTAATTTACTGAAGCATATCTATGAAGTCGGTGCCAGCCAAGTTTAAGGAACATTTATTTTACGTAGTAAAGCAGTTTGTGGGTTCTAGGTAACGTCCTTGAAAGTACAAACCTTGGCTGGCACCGACTCCTAGATACGCTTAAGTAAATTAAAGCAACTAAATTACACAGTTATTTTTTACTTTTTAGTGCGTTTTGAGTCGGTTCTATTTTTTGTTAAAAATTTTTATTTCTTACTTTTTAGTGATTTATCACCACGTAGCGTACTCGTACTATACTGTCATAGTATATTATATAGCACTAGTAGCCAAAAAGCTACCGATACCGAGTCAAAAACCGAAATCGCTGTAAGCGTGCCTCTAAAATTTGAAGAGTTCCTTCAATTTCCCCAGGATATCATCAGCAGATCCTAACAAGCGGACAATGGGACCACCTTGGATGTATGCCCTTTCTAATAAAAAAAGAATTATCAAAATCGGACAACACTGTAAAAAGTTATGCGTGGTCATACATAAAAAAAAAAAAAATATACGTGTCGAATTGAGAACCTCCTCCGTTTTTTTTCGTCGGTTAAAAATACTGATACACTTATAAATATTTATATAACTACTTTTGTCACTAGCTTTGTCTTCAGCCTACTGCATTTAGCTTAGCGGCTTACAGTAACCCGCTTGATGTCGTCAATGCACTTAATGTGAGGGGAGGGGGGTGGCGGTGATCAACTTTACGTTTTCGGGTGCCAGGCCGCCATTTTAACACTTTGCAACGCCAACGTCTATCAGCCCTTTGGACAATGTGTATAGGATGGTGGACGTTGTTTAGCATTATGACGAAAAGGTTTACAATGTATGGTATAGATACTTACGGATGGTACTTACAGGTTGTATAAGGTGCAGAAACGGATAGGGCATTTACCTTTAGTTTAGAAAAGTACTAAGTATTTACGAATATTGCTTTCTAGTATTCACGTCACCGAAACCGCGGGCTAATAGCTAGTATAATAATATATAGTAGGCATAACTAGTAGATATCTACCCTGCCTCCTCTTACACTTGGCTGCCGACACAACAAATGAAGCCAAACAGACAATGGCTTCGTTAGTGAAGGAACTCCTCGCGCCGAGTGTCGTTTGAGTGCGTACACTCGGTTCTTTTATTTATTTGATAACTAACTTTAACAAAAGGTATTAAGGTTTAAAATATAGTGTTGCATTTTCGTTCTTCACAAGGTGAGGGGAATTCTGAGGTACCTATGTAAATAAATAGTCTAACTATACGAGTATGAAATGGAAATTCTTAAAGTAGAAAAAAATATATAATGAAGACTAGGTATGCAGGTACTAGAAATTGTTAACTTGTTAGGTTAGTTATACTAACTGGCAAAGTAGACTTACTAGAAATGCCAGTATGTTTTATTATCATTTTACATAGGTAGGTACCTATTTATATAATAGTATTGTGTTAATAGTATGTAAACAAAACACAATAGTCAAGGATTTATTATTCGAAATAATTATTCTGACATAAAAGAATTTTATTTTGGTACTTCCTTCTAATAAACTGTCTGCTATGGTGTTAAAAGAAAAGAAATCAAAATATCTAGTTTAAGAAAAATAATTTATTATCCACTCACGCAAATAACTGAGTCCACTCAGTAATTCGAACAGTTAAAGTTTTCAATAAATGTGTCCCACTTCTTGGTCAATTTAACAATCCCTTCCTCTTTTGCACTGCCCTTCAAAGCACTGTATTTAATGGAATTAAACGCCAGTTGCTTTAACATTCTCAAATCAGCAAGACGACTAGCGACACCGACAAACGCGACATAAAAATCATTCGACAAAGGGTCAGCCTCCCAAATACCGGGATCATCACTAGAAAGCACTACCGGCATGCCGTTGGCGAGGAAACCGCTCAACGGGTGATTTCGTACATCTCGCACTAAAGACAAAACGTTGTTAGATATAACATTAACTTCTAAACCTATATTCCTTTCGATAACAGCTTTCATTAACAGAGGATGTTTCGGTAAGGCATACGCGTGGCCCAATCTCTTCGCTCCCAATAATATAGCATCAATTAAGTTCTCATCCGTCATAGTTCCATACCAATCAGTTTCTCCAGCGTGAAAGAAGAAATCCAAGTCTTTAGATGCAGCTATCAACTGTGGTATGAACTCTATAAGGGGACTGCCCAAATCTTCTTGACCTACTAGATCGAATCCCGCAAAATCATCAGGTATTTCAGCTTTAATAGCTCGAGCTGTGCGCAAGTATTCATCTAACTTATTTCTGTTTATACTCCTTGATGGCGCATAGATTAGTTTAGCACCTAAAAAGTCGGGATGATCTTTTTTAAATCTATCGAACGTCTTCTTGTAAGATTTCGCAGTTATTATTGGATCGTAAACAGTACCATCCAATTCGTACAAATGAGGAAGAATGCTACGGAATTCTACATACATGACATTGTCTTCTCGAAACTTTTTGAGGACCTCATAGCAATATTGTTCCCATATCGGTCTGTATGTTAGCAGTGGAGCTACTCTTCGAAAATATTGCATGAAAGTGCCCCAAGATTCTTTAATGCTTGGATAAACATCATCGGGATTGTCCACATACATCGTGAAATAACTCCGTATTTTCGCATCAAAATCGGCCGTGTTATTCGACGAGCGTCTTGCGTCACTAATTAAATTCCACTGGTTACAGGGTGCTGTCGGTGCTTTATCAGAGAACTTGAACTGTACATCATCTTTACTGAAGCATACGTACAAATTGTCCATATAAGTTATATTTAAAATATAATCCGGCCCCAAAATTCCCATGTCGTGAATATGTAACGCCGCACCTTTTGGCAGGTCTTTAATAATTTTGTACACTCTAGAATTGCTTATATTGTTCTTGTAAGTGAAGAAATGGCGGGAAAACTCATACGACTGTGGATTGGTAAATCCGTAGTCCACTTCGTGAAACTTGCGTTGCATTAGACAGTTGTTGACATCTGATTCTTTGTCCGTGAGCGTCGAGTTTCCCCCTACAGATAAGAGGGCTTCAGCTCGTACGATCTTTGCTCTCTCCGCTTTGTAATCGTCAATCGTGGCGCGACAAACTGCGAGTGTCAACAGATAGGGAAGTATAGAACGCATGTTTTGCGGCTAAGGGACGCACGCCGTGTTGCCCGGACGAATTCCGATAACACACTGGGCACTGGCCGTGACGACAGTTTAGGGTCGGCCGATGACCTAATGCAGCCATTTTGTAAACATTGATTTTATAAAATTAATGAATTGTGTAAAGCAGAACACAAAACAAATTTTTGTAAGTAAATACATACCTAACTATCGAATTACGTCAATTTGTTTTGATTACGTTAAATGTTAAACTTCTTTCTTTATCTTTTTCTTTCACATTGCAAATGAGTGAACAGAACTAGCTTTTGTTTGTTGCTTTGTCGCTTTAAACACAAGTGTTAAACTACTTGCATTTATTCTACGTAGATATAATTTGTCACATAATTGTGTGCTACTAAGGTAGACGACGTCTGGGCGAAGGATCAATTGCACACATAATTCTTTCCTGCCCCAAACTTTCTCTCAGTATCTATGATATCCTAGCCATAGTTCCCTGCCCACTAAATGTTTAGTGTGTCCTAAAGTTGGTGTTTTGTCCTTATGTTAAATATTTATGTAAATTTTTTAAATCTAATAAATTAAATTAAATATCATAATAGAATATATGTACTTACCTACAATGTATAATATTGTGTCTGTCTCTGTGTTGCGTACAATATGATTAGTTTATTCTCATACTAACAACTTTATGTATACTAACTTTTCTATTTCAGGTAAGGCAATCTTTGAAACCGGGTTTACATTCTTAAAATTTTTTATAACTCTTTTGAAAGGCCAATCCATCGTGCCTCCAATTTTACCTTACATGGTATTAGTTAGTAACGAACTTACTCGTAGGATGTTTAATACCTACCGTATTAGATAATCAAAGGAACGTGTTGTTACATCAAAATAAGTGTGTGTTTACAATTAGATATAGGTAGGCAGCGCATGCGTTCACATCGTTAAGGCCTTCAGTTACCTAAGTCACAGGCAAGTGCAAAAACTTTACGAATCGCCATACATTTTTTAACCGACGAAAAAAAACGGAGGAGGTTCTCAATTCGGCACGTATATTTTTTCATTTTATTATTTAGCATATCTAGGAGTCGGTGTCTGCCAAGATTTCTACTTTTAGGACATTACCCAGAACCCACAAACTGCTTTACTACGTTAAATAAATGTTCGTTAAACTTGCTGGCACCGACTTCATAGATATGCTTAAGTAAATTAAAGCAATTAAATGACACAGTTTTTTTTTTACTTTTTTAGTGCGTTTTGGGTCGGTTCTATTTTTTGGTAAAAAAAATTCTCTGGTATATTTTATTATTGTAAGCGTTTACTATGTATGTACCTATCTCTTGCTTAAGTTTTCGATGCATGTTGACAACTTGAACTTGGCGTCATCAACTGATCCTCGATGAACTTGTTCGTGCAGCCAAGATTCGTTCCGCTTGAAAGTATTCATCAAAGGTAAAGGGGGAAATAAATAAACAACAAAATTTAATTAAATTCTATCACAATCTTTTTGATTAGTGGATGATTAGATAAATGCCTTGTTTTGACGTAGCTAAGGATTATTGAAATTAGAGGAAGCAAAAGAGATAATATGCATGGATCGTGTCAAGTGGAGAAATCTGCATACCCCCATGTGATGGAGGCGTGTTGTATGTATGTAAGGCAAAAGATATTTTCAAAATTTTTCACTAGAGGACTCCTGCGGTTTCACTCGCGAAGTTCTTGTTACTGTGGTAATTTCGGGATAAAGTTTGGGCTATGTGTTACTCTGATATGTAAGCTATATTATTTTGAAGTTCAATAAAAGTGTTGGTAACAAACATACATCCATTCTTGCCTTTCCCCTTTATAATATTAGTACCTAACGATAGAAATAAAGTCTTGCTACTAGATAATATTGTGTTTATTTGTAGTTATTATGTTATTGTTTACACTTATTGACTATTCTATTGAAGTATAAATTAATTACTTTTCCTAGTAGAATCATCACTTGATTTGACGGAACAAGCAAATGTATATTGCATGATATTTTGCAATGTCTAATTAACGGGTTAAAACTAAAAAAAATCGTCAGTTTTACATACATAAATTTTCATTCCTGGGAGTGCAATCTAAGCTTAGACCTTTTTGGGCCCTAACTCTGTACATGCCTTACCATCGAAGTAAGTTTTTTATAAAATTTTTTAACAAAAAATAGAACCGACTCAAAGCGCACTAAAAAGTAAAAAATAACTGTGTCATTTAGTTGCTTTAATTTACTTGAGCATATCTATGAAGTCGGTGCCAGCAAGTTTAGGGAACATTTATTTTACGTAGTAAAGAAGTTTGTGGGTTCTAGGTAACGTCCTTAAAGTAGAAACCTTGGCTGGCACCGACTCCTAGATATGCTTAAGTAAATTAAAGCAACTAAATGACACAGTTATTTTTTACTTTTTAGTGCGCTTTGAGTCGGTTCTATTTTTTGTTAAAAAATTTTATTTCTTACTTTTTAGTGATTTATCGCCACGTAACGTACTGGTGCTATACTGTCATAGCATATTATACGGCACTAGTAGCCAAAAAGCTACTGATACCGAGACAAAAACCGAAATCGCTGTAAGCGTGCCTCCAAAATTTGAAGAGTTCCTTCAATTTCCCCAGGATATCGTCATCAGATCCTAACATGCGGACAATGGGACCACCTTGGATGTATGCCCTTTCTAATAAAAAAAGAATTATCAAAATCGGATAACACTGTAAAAAGTTATGCGTGGTCATACATATAAAAAAAAAAAAAAAAAAAATATACGTGTCGAATTGAGAACCTCCTCCGTTTTTTTTCGTCGGTTAAAAAACTCATTTGCAGTGCGTGCAGTAGAGCTGTGGAATACACTCCCAGTTGGCATTCGTGAATCAAAATCAATTTTCATTTTTAAAAAGGCCGTTAAATCTTATTATTTTACAAACTAAAGATAAACTATTTGTTTATGTTCTTCTTATGATGTATTAATGTAGGTATTGTTGTCGTCTGTGAAATCCTCTATGGAAAATGTGCGTTATCTGTGGGCGCACAGTTGGCTACATTGAACTGATGACGCCACACTACGCGATTGGTTGGCAGAACTGCAGAAAATGCTGCATTGCACCATTATCTCCCACTTAACCGACTTCATAAAAGTGATTGTAAAAATACATTTAACGCAGTCAACAGTGAGAGAGCAAGCGATCATAATCTACGAAACAAAGTTAAGAAGTGAAGGGATTATAAGTATTGGAATTGGTATCGTATAATTGTATAATGTCTAAATATGTTGTCATGTTTGTGTAATCAATAAAGCAGATTTAATGAATAGGATGGGTGTAAATAAATGATATAGATGTACTATGTGATTTCATTAATAAACGTTATATGTTTTAGCTGGCTTTTAATATCAGAAGTGTTTAAGAAACCACGACGCCGACGTTCGAGAGTGCCTGGAAAAGAAAAACGAAAGCGTAGGCCAACTCACAGACGGTCATTCCTGACATGGTAACATCTTTTACTTGGAGTAACAACAGTGTTTACCATCGTAACATCGAAAGTATTCAACCTCGCCGCCGTTCAGAGTGAGTCAGAATGTTTTATTATCATCTGTTATACCTGAATTTGATCCGATTGATATGTGACTTTGATGACGTTGATATGTAAAATGTGCCAATGTGATGGACGCACATAGCTTTTGGTTAGTTACGTGATGTGATTGAATATCAGGCTTTACAAAAATTAAGAAATACAAACTGAAATGGAAAAATTGGCGGAATGAACTATCCGACACCTTCCAGATCAAACGAAATATTTTTCCTTAAAAAGAGATTTAGATTCTAAACCAAGTGACGGAGCATACGAGTTTTTACTTCAAAAAATTAATAAAGCAAAATTACGTATAGTGAACATGAATAAGAAACACAATTATATAATAGGGTAGAAGAGGGTAGTTTGAAATATTGCCTTGATCTAATTGTTTTTAACCAGTAATTTAATTAAAAAATTATCCACTTAAGTTGATAAACTTGTTAATACGTGATTCTGATAAACCAATTTCTTCAACAGGGTGTACAAATTCTTAAATTACACACTTAAGATAGATAAAGTTGTCTATCTTGACAGACGCCTTGTCAAGTTGCGAACTGGTAGGAATTTTACTGAAAATAAAACGAATATGTATAGTTATATCAGTGATACTCTTTTTTTTGATTTTGTCACATTACAAACATTAATGATTTGAAAAGTATTGCATGTTCGGAAGCTGTAGTGAAAAATGTATTAAAAAATAAATGTTAAATAAAATTACGGTAAAAAAAAAATCAAAACACAACTAACGATCTTACCGACAGTTTTCGCGATTTTACTTCCTTTCACCATAACATTCTAATTACAGAACAAGATATCTACAAAACGTCTCTTATTACGACAGGCTTTTTGATTTTGCTAATAAACCAGCAATGTTTCAGCGATTTGAGTTTTAGAAAACCACCGTTTTGGTAAATATGATACTTATTGCATTAGATAATTTAGCAGTAAAAAAATATTTCGTGCCTAGAAGAAGTGCTCAATTTTATTTTTCTGAGCTTGAGTTTTTAAGATACGATTTATTTTATTTGGCTCAAATATGGGCTTATAAATATACTGATAGTTACATATTTCATCTTAACAATATGCATATTTTGCCATTTGGGCGTATATTTGTAAACCTACCTTTTACATTGCAACTTATTGTTTTACGACAAATTTATATTATTTGTAAGGTACATAGAAATTATATTTCATTACTCTACTCTTTAATTGTATATGTCAAATAATTAAAAATTAAATTCAATGTAACATTGACAAATAATAGTAACAATAAAATACATATAAATCAATCAACATAATGTGGCATTTAGATTTTGTCATTAAAAAAAAACCCCTTAAAATGTAATGTTTATCTTAAAAGTTAGTGATATTAACATTAGCATGAAGACAATAAGTAACGTAAGCTGACTTATTCTGATAACTGTAAAAATCGTGCCCACGTAGAAGGGAGTCAAGAATACTAGGTGAATTTCCGGAAGTGCACGTGTTTTATTATTAAATAATATAGGTTATGGTTTATTAGGGTATTACATTTTTAATTAGGGCCATTTCAATAAAGATTAATAGAGTTAACAGTTATCCAATACCAGTAGGTAGGCCAGTTTTTAGGTCTTATTAGTTATTTAGAAAATGGATTGAAGATTGTGTATTTCTAACTAAACCTCTTCATTTGATAAAGAGAGGCGCTTTTATTGGAATACAAAAAAAACACATGCAGCTAAAAAAAAAAAACTCTAACAATACAATTAACATATTTGATCCAAGTTACTCATAAAATTATATACGGACGCAAATTGGTCGAGAAATTGGTAAAAAAAAATTCTATTAAGTACAAAATCTAGTAAGTGTAGAAAGAAAGTAAAGTTGTAAGCATAAGTCTTTAAAGTTGTTACACTTCATATGAAGAAAAAGCGTATCAGTCATTTGAATTAGAGTTACTAGCTGTTGGGGTGGGCTAAGACAAATCCAGACATTATTTACTGAGATCTAATTTTAATATAATTAAATTGTAATGCCATTGAATATATATTAATATAGATTACTCGTATAAGTAGCCAGGTTACCAAAATTTTCAATTGAGGTAGTTAATAGGGCAGATACGCAAATTTAACATGTCAATGCATTATGTAGAAATTAGATAATCATGGTAACTCCTTTTGTGTAAATAATATTATTGTTGGTTACTCTCCGTGAATTTTCAAAATCAAAGCATTTGTAGTATTCATTATAATTATATTAGAATCAGGAGAGGCCGAACAACAAACAAATATTTGATAATTCGTTAACGTCTTGGTAACAAAGTTACGCACTAGACATGGCCGACGATGATTTTTATCATGAAAGTTCACTTGACAGATTATTAAATTAATATTTTAATTAATATTTTAATTATTTGCGTTTAAAACCACAGTAAATGAATATATAACATTGTTTAAATCTCTTTTATTAGGTCAATAACTTAAAATTGTTTTCTAAATTCTGCAATAATAGTGCAATGCAGTCATGTAACAGCAACCGCGAGTCCACTGTTGTACTGGCTAAGTGGAACGGTATAAGAAAATAAATGTAGAGGCTCTTCGTAACATGGGAGCAGATACAGATTTTAATAAATGGGACCAATATATCGATCAAATTCAACTAGGTATTAAAAGTGCGATCAATAGAACCATAACGGCAGTACTAAGAGAGTATTTATATATATAACTATTTTTTTTAGTTACTCTGATTACGAATGAGCATTTATGAACATTTATGGCAATAACGAAGAACAGCTATTAAACTGTTAGAACATTTGATAAGCCGGCTGTTGTCGGTGCTGGTACTTTATTATGTGAGTATTAAAATATTTGTTGAGTCATAACTGATTAATGTGTCTGAATAATGTCTGATGTATTTGCTTCAAACAAAAGGTTTACAATGCAGTACAACATTGTATCAGGCATCCGATGTGAACGCTGTATACAATGATGACGTGAGCCATACACAACCCTACATAACAGGTTCATACACACTCGTCTGTTAAACGAGTCATACACAACCTTAGATAGTGGTTTATACACGCTCAAGTTGTCAGTTTAAACGTGTACGCATTGTAATATCTTGTGTTCTGATAGAGTCAATGTAAAATTGTTGTTCTGAATCCGAATGTATACATTCAGAATAACATCTTGACATTTGAATCGCGTTTAACTAATTCTTTTGTTCTCAGCAATTACACCAGACTAGCACGCGATTCGGGACGAACGCGTCAACAGGAGGGCCGGATGTTGTCGTCTGTGAAATCCTCTATGGAAAATGTGCGTTATCTGTGGGCGCACAGTTGGCTACATTGAACTGATGACGCCACACTACGCGATTGGTTGGCAGAACTGCAGAAAATGCTGCATTGCACCATTATCTCCCACTTAACCGACTTCATAAAAGTGATTGTAAAAATACATTTAACGCAGTCAACAGTGAGAGAGCAAGCGATCATAATCTACGAAACAAAGTTAAGAAGTGAAGGGATTATAAGTATTGGAATTGGTATCGTATAATTGTATAATGTCTAAATATGTTGTCATGTTTGTGTAATCAATAAAGCAGATTTAATGAATAGGATGGGTGTAAATAAATGATATAGATGTACTATGTGATTTCATTAATAAACGTTATATGTTTTAGCTGGCTTTTAATAGTATATATATTAGTTTATTTTATGATATATATTTTAGTTATTATTGGTGTTATTTGTGTAGTCTGGTTTATGTATTAGTGTGTAATTATTTGAATTTATGTATATTTTATAAGTATACCACCTGCAGTCTCTTTCTTTATACTTTCCTAAGCCTAAGGTTGCCTGGCAGAGATCGCTGCTAAGCGATAAGGCCGCCTTTTGTATCCTACATATATATTTTTTAAGTTATCTCTGTACTGGTTTTTTTTTATTGTGTGTGTGGAATACAAATAAAGAATAATAATAATAATAATTACAAGTGGGGCCGAGTGGTGCAGTGGGTACTGACTCTGCTTCTGCGTCCTAGGCTGTGGGTTCGATTCCCACATCTGGAAAAATGTTTGTGTGATGAGCATGGATGTTTTCAGTGTCTGGGTGTTTATCTATATATTATAAGTATTTATTATTTATAAGTATCTATATATAAAAATATTCATCAGTTATCATAGTATCCAAAACACAAGCTACTTACGAGTAGGTACCTATGCTTACTTTGGGGCTATATAGCGATGTGTGTAATTGTCCTCTACTATTTATTTGTTATATTATTTATTATTACCTATTATTATCACAACTACATCCTTCCATTTTCATACTTCAATAATTTGCGGTCATTGCATATTTTCTCAGCTGTTTCGACTGTCATTAATCGTTTGTTGCTTGGACTGGTTAGGGTACTTTAAACCTGGCCATAATTTAACATGTAATGCATTTGCTCCAGGAACATTCGCCTAGCCCTTCCATTCATCCTGGCCTCATAGATTTCTTTAGTTATCTTCTGTCATCAATTTTAATATAAATAATAATTATCTGAGGTGTTATAACAAACTTGATAATGAAGCTTGACGGCCGAGTGGCGCAGTGGGTAATGACCCTGCTTCGGCGTCCTAGGCTGTGGGTTCGATTCCCAAATCTGGAAAATGTTTGTGTGATGAGCATGGATGTTTTCCAGTGTCTGGGTGTTTATCTATATATTATAAGTATTTATGTATAATATATATAAAAATATTCACCAGTTATCATAAAACCCATAACACAAGCTACTTACGAGTACGCTTACTTTGGGGCTATATAGCGATGTGTGAAATTGTCCTATAATATTTATTTATTTATAAGCTAGCAAACTTTAGTATATTTAGTTACTCAAGTAAATAATGTACAGATTGTTGCACGAAACAAAACTTCGCTCTCTCAGTTTTATAGCACTAACTTACATTCTCAGAGAAAGAAAAGGACAAAAATGGCAACCAACTACGTACCCACATAATAAGGAGCAATAAAAAGAACAACCGGCAAAGCAACGAAACGATCCCGTGCAAACCGCGATTTGTATAGACTTTTTAAACGATAAAAATTTACTAAAACTCATTCCGCGCTGGTGTAAATTACAGCTAGCGGCCTCCTAAAGGGTTCATTTTCAAAGCGCTCTAAAGAAACTAAAAAAAAAAAAATTAATCTGAAAAGAAATAAAGCCCCGTCTCATCCGCCATGCTGATTTTATGCAGCTAAAGGGTTGGGGAACGTTTTAAGTGGCACTTTAGTACGGTACCGCCCCGTACACTTCGCGAAAAGAAGGAAAAAGTATGGCCGTCACAGCATGCATGATATCGAGCAAGTCTACGCGCCACCTCTACTTTAATCTTCTAATTACTGCACCGGAGTCTGTGGATGACACTTTCTGGAATCATCCGAGAACAAAGGGCATACATGCGAGTATGTACATAACTACATTGCGCACCCCTAAATGAGAGAGTGCTTTGCTTGTTTTATCCTCCTTTACTATGGTCACACTGATTTAGTGGTTAATGTTTAGCGGCAGATCGTGAGTGTTTTAGATTTATATTTCTTAGGTACCTGCCTAACTAAATTTTCTTAAAGTCGTAGGAAATATAACGGTACTTTTGTTACCATTTTTTATATTACCTATGGTATATTCTTGCTAATTTATATATATACTTAACAAAGTTGGCCTAAAACTTGTTAAATGGATAATGGCAGACCGATGTAAGCTGGTAGCTACCTATCTAATAATTTTAACTTGATAGATCGTCGCTTTCCTGAGAAAAAGGTCTTACAGATGGTGAGAGAGAGAGAGAGAGACAATAATTATTACCTTGCTTATCATTTGTTAATTGTTGAATTAACGCTTATTATTTATAATTATTAATTTTCAATAAATTTTGGTACACAAAAAGAGAGTAATGCATCACCTTGTTTGGCATCCCCATCACTATCATATAAAAAGTGTAATAAACTAAAAGATTACTGAACAGATTTTCATATGGTTTTCACTAATAAATAGAGTGATTCCTAAGGATGGTTTCAGTATATAATTTCTTAAGGTTTTGCGCATGTTGGCTTAAATCTAGACGCAGTGGATTTACTAGATTTAAAACAGATTATTTTTTTAATTGGTCCCTTTGGGACACTTCGACCTTTGCTAGTTACTGCCCGACAAAAACATACCGCTAAGCGATTTAACGTTCCGGTACGATGTCATATAGAAATTTTTAAAAATTCAATGTTCTTTATTTCATTCTTTTTTTGCGAAAGGGGTGGATTTCTTACCCCGCTTCCATCTTAGATTAAATCATCACTTACCATCAGGTATTGTCAAGGGCTAACTTTTAATAAATAAAAAAATAGTTTATCATCTAGGTATCAGACTGTCCCAAGTTATCTATATTCGGCGGCATAATAATATTAATCAATCTAGAGATTAGTATCTCGTGATAACCACCACAAATGTTGATCTTGTGATATTTTTCACATTGGTATATCATTGCTAAGGGATTTAGTCGCTAAACTAGAACAATTCCTTGGAAAATATTATTCTCTGTTAGGTTTTCCCGCTCAACAACAATAGTAGGTATCTACCTAAATTATTTAACGTTTCAGTGTGGGTAAAAGGAAATTAGACGGTGTAAAGATTTTAGCAATCATTCATTACTAGTTCATTGCCAAATAGCCTTGTGCTCAATAGAAGTGATTTATTTATAACTTGTGAGAGTTCTGTTGCAATTACAATAATGGTGAGAATGTGGACAAAAGTACTGTGGACTTTGTTTTGTGTTGTGAATACGGTTTTAAGTAACGATGCGTATGAAAAGGCGCTCGAAGAGAGAAACTATCTGATAAAAAAACAAATGGATTCAATGCTCGGCAGCGACATCGTCTTGAATGACAACGAAGAAAAGGCAAACAGAATAATTATGGCGTTAAAAGAAAAAGAAATCGACCACGGATTCGCTAAGCCCCAATATCATAATTTCTCGAAACACTTCTTTGATTATAAAGAGGATGTAAGAAGTTCTGAACTTTTTAAAATAATTCGGAAAATGCCAAAAGGTGCAATGCTGCATATTCATGATACAGGCGTTTTGGGTCCTGATTATGTTGTTTCATTAACGTATTTGGAAAATTTGTTTGTTTGTTTCGAGGAAAATGGTATCCAATTTTTGTTTTCCTTGAAAACACCGACTACTCCGTGTGGCACGGCGTGGGAATTGATGAGAGATGCTCGTTATTCATCAGGAAACGTAGAGAAATTTGATGCTAGGCTCAGGAAGTATTTCTCTATTGTTATTGACAACCCACATGAAATCTACACCGATGTCAATGTCGTTTGGTCTTACTTTCAACAATATTTCATTCAAACTACAAATTTATTTACTTACAAACCTGTTTGGGAAAAGTATTTCTACGATTCTCTACTTGCATTCCGAGAAGATAACATTATGTATGCGGAGATCAGAAGTGTATTCCCTAACTTATATGATTTAGAAGGAAACGAATATGATATAATGGACACAGCTGCTTCTTACAAAAAAGTCAACGACCAATTTATGAACGATTACCCAGATTTCTTTGGCGCAAAACTGATTTACTCTCCCTTGAGAAAGGTTGGCATTGATACTGTCAAAGAATATATCAGCAACGCGAGGAAAATGAAAGAAATGTTTCCCGATTTTATTGCAGGTTTCGATTTAGTAGGTCAAGAAGATTTAGGGTTACCAACTAAAGAATTTTTGAAAGTGCTTTCAGAAGCAAGCGACGATTTAAAATACTTCTTTCACGCAGGAGAAACGAACTGGTATGGAACTACGAGTGATGAAAATTTAGTGGATGCAATTGTTTTAAACACTCGGCGCATAGGACATGGGTATGCTATCATTAAGCATCCTCAGCTGATTGAAGAGATAAAGAAAAGGAATATAGCACTTGAGGTCAATGTTGTATCAAACGCCGTTCTAGAGTTGGTGTCAGATATTAGGAACCATCCGTTAGCTGCTTACCTAGCGAACAATTTGCCAGTGGTCATATCGAGTGATGATCCTGGAGTGTGGGAGTCGGAACCGCTGACTCATGACTTTTATGTCACTTTCGTAGGTGTAGCCAGCCGTCGTGCTGATTTGAGACTCCTTAAAAAGCTGGCTCTCAATTCTTTGTACTACAGTGAATATTCTAATAAGGACGAAATTGTACACGAATTCGAAATCAGATGGACAAGGTTTATAAATTTGATTATCAAAAATGCAAAGTAAAACTTTTAACAGCATGTCTAAAGGAGCCTAAAGTTTACCAGTTATACTTAGTTTAATTCTTAAAATTTCAACTTTTCGCCCAAACCATAGGATCAAATTAAGTGCCTTAATTTTCATAGCATAGTTTAAGTCTTCATTGACAAGTAGTTCTGGTTGTCTCAGTCAAATAGTGGCATGTGAATGTGATTTATAAAACAGAGGTCATGGGTTCGATTCCTGGTGGGGCTGATTGAGATTTTCTCAATTGATCATGATCTGGCCGGTGGATGCTTTAGTCGAGTCTAGTTACCGCCCTACCGACAAAGACGTATCTACCGCAAAGCGATTTAGCGTTCTGGAACGATGATAGAAATGGAAGGGCTGTGGATTTTATCCTACTCCTAACAAGGTAACCCGCTTCCATCTTAAATTGCATCATCACTTACCGCCAGGTGCGATTGCAGTCAAGGGCTAACTCGTAGTAATAAAAAAAATAGGTTGTTGAAAGCTAGTACGTGAGTTGTTAACGTTGCCTCACTAGTAATATAATTATGTTGTCCAAGACACGTTCTCATTAACGATATTAGGGCCTGGCCAGAACTATATGAAATACCTTGTTTAATCCCAATCATATTATCGTGAAATCTTAGTAAACTAAATTATAATTATTTTATTATTCTGACCAGGCTGTACCATTTGTGAGCTGCTGTGTTCTGGAACTATTTTCATTATTCCTAAATTGTTATTATTATAAGTTATTTATTTTTGTAAATAATAAAAGTTTTAAATATTAACTACATTTTAAACCTTACATAATATACAATTTTAATAAAAATAAAATAATTTAAATAACTAATTAATTTAGAAGTATCGCCAAGCAATTTAGCATTCCGGTACGATGTCGTGTTGAATCCGAAAGGGTTGTGGATTTTCATCCTACTCCTAACAAGTTAGCCCGCTTCCATCTTAGATTGAATCATCACTTAACATCAGGTGTGATAGCAGTCAAGGGCCAACGTGTAATCGATAAAAAAAAATTATAAACATAACTCTAAATATTGCCCCTTTGTTATAGGGAACCCATCACGCAGGTAGCATTCATTTATGTTATGTTAAAAATGTAATTAATTGGGTAAAGTAATCATTTATGTAATGTTAAAAATGTAAAAACATTAAAATGACTCAATTTATTTTATTGGTTTATCATAAACTAGGATAAAAATAATAACGTACACTGCAAAAATATTAAAAATCCGACGAAGATAATATGTAAAATTACAGGCACATAAATGTTTATTGTAGGGGTCTTCTCGTAAAACGAATATTTGTACTAAGCCAATATGGCGATACTGTGGTGTGACGTCACATCATAGTACGGCTGTCTCTGTCTAATCTGAAATATTAAAATGCCTTTTATTTATTTGATCAATTTAATTAGTTTTATCATATTTTTGTTTGTTATAGAATCAAGTTTCAAAAATAAATTTAAACTCTAATAAGTATTTTGGTTAGTGTCAAATACCCATAAACATGTATAAACTTTTCATATTTTTTTTGTAAATTTACTTAATAAATTAGTTAATTTCAAAATATATTTTATTGTTTTTTATTTTATTTAGTTGAGAATAAATAATTTATATAGGTTGGTATGTACCTCCATGCGTAACAATTTGCTAATACGATAGGTATTCCTCTGAGATATAGATAGGTATTAGATACGATAACTATAATAACTCATTTAAATATTATGATTAGATAAATTATTGCACAATTAAAACATTAAAAAGATAATGTAGATCCCCTGCTACAAACAGATAATTTAAGGAAATTGAAATAGATTGATAGGTCTGATTAATTCGTTTTAAAAAGTAGCCACAGTTCTTAACAATTTTGTGAATAAAGTTGCAATCAAAGTTTTAAATTATAATATTACTCGTAGTCGGCGTCATCCAAAGTTTCTACTTTAAGGACGTTACCTAGAACCCGCAAAATGCTTTGCTACTTACTTTATAAAGGTTTTTTAAACGTGGATACTGGATAGCATGGCACCCACTTCATAGATATGCTTAAGTAAATTAAAGCAACTAAATGATGCAATTATTTTTTACTTTTTAGCGTGTTTTGTAGTCGGCTTCATTTTTTTACTAACCGACCAAAAAAAAAAACAGAGGAGGTTGTCAATTCGACACGTATATATATTTATTTTTTTTATGTATGACCACGCATAACGAGTTGTCCGATTTTAATAATTCTTTTTTATTAGAAAGGGCATACTTCCAAGGTGGTTCCGTTGTCATCACGTTAGGATCCGATGATGATATACTGGGAAAATTGAAGGAACTCTTCAAATTTTGTAGGCACACTTGCAGCGATTTCGGTTTTTGTGTAAGTATTGGTAGCTTTTTGGCTACTAGTGCCGTATAATATACTATGACAGTATAGCACGAGTACGTTACGTGGCGATAAATCACTAAAAATTTTAATAAAAATTTTTAACAAAAAATAGAACCGGCTCAAAACGCACTAAAAAGTAAAAAGTAACTGTATCATTTAGTTGCTTTAATTTACTGTAGCATATCTAGGAGTCGGTGCCAGCCAAGGTTTCTACTTTAAGGACGTTACCTACCTAGAACCCACAAAATGCTTTGCTACTTACTTTATAGAGGTTTCTTAAACATGGATGGCATGACACCTACTTGATAAATATGCTTAAGTAAATTAAAGCAACTAAATGATGCAATTATTTTTTTACTTTTTAGCACGTTTTGAAGTTGGTTTAATTTTTTAAATTAAAATTTATTTATATATTCAGATTTACCTACCAAATTCCGGAAACTTGCGCACTCAGATACATTTATAACTTTTAATTACGAATGTTATAAGGTAGTACGGTTATTATGGGACATGTGCTCCTAATTGCAGTCCATGCTACATCTAGTGTCGGCGTTCATCCGTGCTCCACTAATTAGCACCACTAATCGACGGTCATCGCTTCGTTGGAACGCTTCGCTTCGCAGCCGAGCCACGGTTCGCTTCTGCTGACAAATTGACTGCAAGTGTCAATGTTGGGTGACGATGCGGCGCCTTAACAAATGTGACAGTAATAGTTCAAACTATTACTAAAGCTACAGGCACACTGAATAATACTCGTAGAACATTGCTTTTTAAACAGGCGCGAGACTGGTTGTATTCTGACTGCCTCCGTGGCACATCAGCATATAAAACGGAGGTCCTGGGTTCGATTCCCGGTTGGGCCGACAAAGATTTTATTATTTTTTTTTATCGACTACAAGTTGGCCTTTGACTGCTATCACACCTGATGTTAAGTGATGATGCAATGTAAGTTGGAAGCGGGCTAACTTGTTAGGAGTAGGACAAAATCCACACAACTTTCGGTTTCTACACGACATCGTACCGGAACGCTTAATCGCTTGGCGGTACGTCGTTGTCGGTAGGGTGGTAACTAGCAACGGCGAAAGCCTCCCACCAGCCAAACCAAGACAAATTAAGAAAAATCTCAATTTGCCCCGCCAGGAATCGAACCCAAGACCTGTGTCTTTTAAATTCACCGCGCATACCACTGCGCCACGGAGGTCGTCAAAATTGTAATAACTAATAGGTAATTGGTGCAGATCTGGCTGGTGGGAGTCTTTAGCGGTGGCTAGTTACAACCCCGTGGATTTAATCCTAGGTATCTACTCCTAACAAGTTAGCCCGCTTTCATCTTAGATAGCATCATCACTTACAGTCAACTTTAAATTATATCATACTTATGTTTAAGGTTTTTAAACGAATGGCTTACCTGGCCTTGTTAGCAGCCAATGTCCCCTACTATACTAATATACTCTAGTTACCTAAGTACAGTAGGCGAGTACGGAGTTTTGACCATGGTTGCTATAGGAGGCAGGCAACAAAGGTACAGATCGACTTGAATGTAGGACTTCATGATCTGGACTCGTATAAGCTGACCACCAGCCTAACGGGACAGTAGTAGTTTTTATTGATTTCAGAAACATTATCAATATAATTATACTGGAGCCAAACTCGATTGAGAATGCTTGTCAACAAACAAATTTAAAATGAAGGTAGAAAATGCAACACATTTTATGTCTTATAAATTTAAAATTATGTTTTGTTTTTTTATAAAATCTTATTTAAAAGATATTGAATACAATAATTAGTTTTAAGGTTACTAATCTAATTTATTGTCATGAATTCGTCATTAAGAAGTTAACTAAAAAAATGAGGTGTAAAATGACTAGTAATTTCTACCTTCATTTTTATTTTGTTTGTTGACAAGCATTCTCAATCAAGTTTGGCTTTAGTATAGGTATCACTTTTACAAAGACGTAACCAGCAATTTATGCTCCCTGTGCCAGCGTGCGTAACTGCGCCCTACAGACTTGTAACTGATTCTAAATAAGGTATTGTTTGTATATGATCTGGTCATTTTTGCGCTCTGTACCTGAGCACCGCTGGTATTGCCCTGCACTTTTATATTTATCTAGTTAGCATATATAGGATAAGATTCTATTTCGCGCATATGTATCCCACGCTAGAATCGCGAGCTAATTTCGATGTGATCATCGAAGCGCCCCGTGTCGGCAAATTGTCAACGCTCATTACATCCTCTGTACAGTGCGTAATTGACGACAGAGACGTTGAACCTGATTTGTGAGCAGAAAACATCGTATCAGTTATTTTCCAAAGCGAATAATAACTTCGTTGGGTTGTTTAAGTTCATTCATGTTATTCCGATCAAAGAATAAGTTCTTCTTTCATTTAAGTTGAAAACCATTTTGTAAAGACAGCACTTCTCAAGGCGTGCAAGAAATAATGCGATCGAAAAGAATAATAATCGTACGCCCTTGGTTCCCATTCTTGTGGGATGTCAGGATACAAAATAGTCTATTTCATTGTTGTGCCATGCAAATAAGTTATTTTTTACAATCCGACTGGTAGTTTTAAAGATAAGCTGGCGTAAAATAAACAGATAAAAATAGAACTTTTTATGTAAGTAGTTACTTTTGTATATTATCGTATATACTCTCATATATGCATTTAGTGAAAAGCTGTTAGTTTGAAATTACAAAAGACACTTCAATGTGATTTATTTTTGTGCCAAGATTCTTGCCTTCGCAATACATTGCCGCTAAAAATCATCAAAGTCAGTTACCCTTCATTCCCGACATATTATTTGGTTTTCGTTATAAAATTCTAGATTTTAAGTGTACCCTCTTCACCAAATTTTCGTTAACATTGCCCTTGCACCCGTTATACATATTATTATATATTCCGAGTGAAAGAGCTGATATGATGCGGTTTATGTTTCAAAGAATATAATCGAGAAGTTGAAATGGTTCTTACTTACCTATCCTATATACCTACCTAACCCTAGAGAACTCAAAGAAATCGATCCGAGAAATTATCTTTTCTTGCTAAATCCATGGTTGTCTGCTAAGATGCTTATTAGTAAAGCGTCATTGATTGCTTGTAGGTTTTTATTAATTGTAACTTGTTTTCAATTTTAGCCAAATACAGTTTGAACGATTATGAAGTTTTTGTTTGATCTACCTACTTATGTAGTGATGACGCACGATTTTATTGTTTTCTCGGAAATTAAGAAAATAACAAGTTATTGGATTTACTTCGTATTTTATTGTAATTAACAGACTTATTACTACTCATTTACTATCATAACATTGAAAACGGAGGGACAGGCAGATAGACTTGACGAATCTATAAGGGTTTCATTTTTTGCCATTTGGTTACGAACCCTAAAAACAAAACTACACTGCACCGACTCAAAACGGAATTTCATAATTATTACTATGAGTTTTATTTTTATGAGTTTGACTAATAGAAAGAGAAAGGAGATGGCCCACCTCCCATACATTGTTTGCCCCAGAAAAAAAAGTTTATGCGTCTTAACGACACTTTTACTTTTGTGTTAGTAATACTATCAAATTTAATAATAAATAGTTTTTTGGCCCTAGATAGCGGGGTTATTGCATAATCAGTACCATAAACTGTTACTAAATACCCGCCTAAAAGGTTATTTTACAAAAAAAATATTGTTAAAGGTAATTTAACGAACTCAAAGTGAAATAATTCTTTTATTATGTCATGCTTAGTGCTTTTTTTTTTTTTTTTTTTTTTTCACGCTGGGAAATGCGTTTACGCATCCCCCCCGGAAACAGAGCAGCCAAAGCTGCGCTGTTTCCGGAGGGGTATGTGGGACTCCCCGGCTGCGGAGCAGCTGAAATACCCACTAAAACCCAGCGATGTTCCATCGCGTCGCCTGATAGCTGGGTCACGGGAGCATCATGAATCTTCCGCAACTCAGCGAGCGATGTCTACCGAGGCAGACCCTCAACTGGGGAATTGATGAATTTCCTAAAATCAGTCTGGGGCGCACCAGGAACATGCGATGCGCGCCCCCCGGCCCGAGGATGACTCTCGGCAGGCAATGGGTTCCTCAAACCCACCGCCCGGAGCAACTCGTTAGGGGGGCAGGCGTCGATCGTGTGCACGACGTCTGCGTCCTGCCCTTCGGCGGCGGATCGGGTCTGCGGCTGCGTCCTCCCGCCGTCGTTCCGCCGCCTCCTTCAGCAACATCACCTCCTCGCAGAAGGAGGCAACGGCATTCCAAGACCTTTCATTGCTCACCATGGCGTGGATGACGGTGGGCAACGAGAGGTCAGGCCCCACTACTGCTACGAGTGCGGTGCGCTGAGTTGACCACTGGACGCACGAGTCCAGTGTGTGCTGAGCAGAATCCTCGGCATGGCCGCACTCATGACACTCTTCGGTGGGCTCTCTCCTTGCAACCCTGCACAGATACCTCCCGAAGCAGCCATGCCCCGAGAGGATCTGCACAAGGTGAAAGGAGAGATCCCCGTGTTTCCGGCTCGTCCAGAGCTCGAGGACGGGCTGGATCGCCTCGATTGTGCGATGGCCGGCAGTAGGGGTAAGTAGCCGATCCCGCCACAAAGCCACGAGATTAGCTTCCGCCGCTCGCCGCCACTCCCGATCTCTTTCTGGCACAGGGCGGTCGCCCCTAATACGGGCATCCACCCTCCGCCAGTACATGCTTGACAGCAATTCGGCATCTAAATCCCAAGGGGATGTCGCCGCCAGTACACAGGCTGCCTCACACGATATGGTGCGATACCCTCGTATCACTCTGACCGCCATGACCCTCTGCGGCCTTCGCAGTAGAGCCTGAGTTTGGGGGGTCAAAGTGTCCGACCAAATAGGCGCTCCGTAGAGCGCCATCGACCGCACCACGCCTGTATACAGGCGGCGGCACCGCGAATTCGGTCCGCCTAAATTTGGCAGGAGCCGACTTAAAGCTCCTGCAACTCCCACGAGCTTCGGGACAAGTTGCCGAAAGTGTTCTTCAAAGGACCATCGGCTGTCAAGGACGAGTCCGAGGTACTTCATCGTACGCTTGACACCGATGGTGACTCCGCCCACCACTAATTCGGACCGGGCAGGAGGCGCTTTCCGAGGCCCGTGAAAACACAGGGCCTCTGATTTGTGCAAGGCCACCTCCAAACCCAAAGCTCGGATTCTGGTCACAATATGAGCCACACCGGCTGTAGCCCTGCATCGTGCCTCTCTAAAAGTGCTGCCACGAGCAGTCACAAGGGTATCGTCGGCGTAACAAGTAATGTCGACGCCCGAAAGAACGGCTCCGCGCAATACCCAGTCGTACCCGATGTTCCACAGGAGGGGCCCAAGGACTGAACCCTGTGGAACACCGCACGACATTGCCTTCTCCGACCAGCCCACGCCAGTTGGGTACCCAATTACACGCTCGGAGAGGTAGGCCGCCACAATCCGTTGTAAATACCAAGGAAAAGCGTGGTACCTCATCGCCTCCTTAATGCAGTTCCAAGGCAAGGTGTTAAAGGCGTTGGCTATATCAAGAGACACCGCTACCAACACCCCGCCTTGGGACACAACATTGTCCGCCAGGGCCCTCACCCGCGCTATTGCGTCAATGGTTGACCTGCCCCTGCGGAAACCATACTGGTTGTCGCTGAGGTCCGGCCCTATTTCCTCCAGGTGATGGACGAGGCGAGCAGCAATAACACGCTCAAAGAGCTTGCTCACCTCGTCCAGCAACACAATCGGTCGGTACGCCGACGGTTCATGAGCCGGGCGTCCATGCTTTCGGAGCAGAACCAGCCTCCCCTTCTTCCACACTCCCGGAAACTGACCCTGCTCGAGACAGGCACTAAACAAGGCTAAAACCCAAGATTCGAGTGGCCCCATAGCTAGGGCCCAGGCGCGGCCAGGGATACCGTCAGGGCCCGGGGCAGTGTTTTTTCGGCGCATACGCAACACAGCCGCACTTAGCTCCCCTTCAGTGACCCGGGGCACAGCAGAATTCTGTTCTTGCCTCAGAACGGAAGATGCCATGTGAGGCACCATGCGTTCATCCCTGTCTGGAAACAACGCTGCGACCACAGATTCCAAGAAGAAAGGCTGGAGACTCTGCGTAAGGGGAGGAGCTCGAGGCCGGAGTTTCTTCCGTACCGCCTTGTAAGGCCTCCCGAATGGATCTGCATCCAAAGTCGCCAGCATTTCGTCTCTGGCAAGATTTTTCGCCTCGCCAATAGCCACGTGCAGCGATACAACTGCATCTCTGTAAAGAGAGTAGAGCCGTTCCTCCT
This sequence comes from Mycalesis mineus, assembly GCA_034621355.1. Lineage (NCBI taxonomy): Eukaryota > Metazoa > Arthropoda > Insecta > Lepidoptera > Nymphalidae > Mycalesis > Mycalesis mineus. Next base: position 15,755,324 of record CM067888.1, on the reverse strand, counting down.
CGGCCGGTAACCGTCTCCTTCGTCTACGATAGCGGGTGTATCGTCGTCGCGCAGCTACGCAGGATATACGCAGCAGCGTGAGCTCTTCGGACCACCAATACACCGCTCGCTTTGAGGGAACAGAGTGCACTCTCGGCATGGCCCCGTCGCAGATATGTGACATTGCTACACCAACACGCATTACTTCTCTTTCCACCTCAATCTGGTCACCTTCTCGAGGAGCTGAGAACCATGCTTCGACAAGTGCAACCTCTTTCAGAAAGTCCCTGTCCATGCGTGTCAGTGACCAGCGAGGACCGTCCCCTCGCATGTTTCGGCTTGCGCCGCTCGAGACTGCTAGACTCGCGGAGACACCAAACCTCACGTATCGGTGGTCCGACAGTGTCTCTACGTTCTCCAGTACCGCCCAGCCTTGAACTCGACGTGCCAGGATACCATCTGCGAATGTGACGTCCACAATAGAACCACCCGCTCGCCGCACACACGTGTTGACTGAACCTCGATTTAGAATAGTAAGTCCAGTCGCTGTCACCCATTCCTCTAGCTCCCTTCCACGGGGAGTTGTCCTCGGGCAGCCCCAAGCCACAGATTTGGCATTGAGATCCCCAGCGACAAGCACGCGACTGGAGCGACTTCTACCTATCAGGACGCCAACCTCAGCGAGAAAGTGCTCGAAGTCGGCGAGATTCCGATTCGGCGAGAAGTACACTCCCACCACCATGATGTCATTGACAAGAGCTGAGACGTACCCTTGACCACGAACCACGTCGACGAAAGTGGGGGAGCCCACTGTGGGCCGGGACGTTATAGCTACAACCCCGTCTCTGTCTCCCACCCAGTCATCCCCACGAGGGATGTAGTAGGGCTCAGCTACCACAGCTACGTGTATCGACCACTCTGCCATGCTCTGGAACAAAATGTCCTGAGCTCTGGCACAGTGGTTGATATTAGCCTGAAGGAAATTCAGATCCATATTATTCATTCGGCCATTGGAACCTCCTCTGCCGCCCACGACTTTTCGGCTTGCTTGGATGAAGGCGGAGACTGTTCATTTCCTTGGCCAGTCTTTCTTCCTCTCTTCTTATTTTTAGATGGAGACACACATCTCTTACTGCCCACACGATGTTCTGCAGGCAAGCCTGCTGCTGCACAAACCACACAGTGTAACGCAGCGGTGCACCCACGCGCCTTGTGACCCGGTTGACCGCAGCGGAAGCATAACCCACTGCGATCAATTTCTTCCTTGCATTGGGCACCCATATGTCCCGGTACAAGGCATTTGTAGCAGATGAGAGGCCGGGCATCCAGCAGCTTCACTTGGGTAGACACCCAGCCGACGAGAAGTCTTCCTCCTGCTACAATTCTCTTGGCGGCTGCAATTGGACAGTGCACTAAAATTGCACCCAGCCCGTCATAGCTGCACGCTATTTCGCCAGCCCGCACCTGCTCAGCGGGGCACCCTCCCGTCGTACATACCGCTGCAATAACTTCGGCACTAGTGACGGAGTCGTCCAGACCGGAAATCCGAAAATCAACAGACTTAACAGGTCTGGAGACCCGGACAACTTCGTCACCTAGTACCTCCCTTAGTTTCTTAGCCAGGGTGTCCGCTTTATCGGCACTGGAGGCCCCAGGGAACTCAAATAAACGGCCTCCTGTAGCTGCTTTCCGGAGTCGGACTCCCTTTGCACCTATATCAGCAACATCGATCTTCTCTTTGGCATATGCAATGACTTTGGCGTAAGTCATGCCCTTTTCTTTCGCCTCTGGCTGCAGCGTTAGAACCACCGCTGACGAACGAGGTGTGCGGAGTTTACGAGCGCGACTTTCGTTATTAGGTCGCTTCTTGGGACCCACTTTCGTCCAGCTCGTTGATGAACTCTTTGAGCCTTGCTGCTCCTGTTGTGTATGTGGTTCCTGGCTCTTCTTTTTGCTCTTCTTTTTATTTTTCTTTTTTTTCTCATTTTGTTTATTGTTTGCATTCTTCCCCTCACAGGGCGGGGAAGAAGAAACAGATGGTCCCTCTGTTGTCCTTGGTTCTTGTGGCCTACTCGAAGTGGACCCAGCTGGATACTGAGAAGACCCAGGTGTAGTGGGCACTTGTTTCGCGGACCTGCCAGTCTCAGGCTGTGGCACATTCCCTCCAGTGGGCCTCGAGCCTCCCGAAGCGGGATTTGAAGCCGCAGTAGACGCGTATGAATGGCCGGCTCTCCTTTTATCAGAGGCCAAAGGCGGACGAAGGCTCCTCTCCGGCAGAAGTCTACTCTCAAGGGAAGCCATGCGGGCATCTAACATTCCTCCGACCTGGACCATTATTGCCCGACAGATATCGTCCAAGGAAGGTGCCACTGGAGGGGGCACAGGACGTCTGCTTCTTACATTTTGAGAAGGTCTTTGCACAAGGGGCACCTCCTCAGTCAAGTCCGAGGGAGAGGAGTTGGAACCCTGTTTCCGCCCCTTCTCCATATCTTCACGAATTTGAGACAGCTCAGTCCGGAGACTGGCCATCTCGGCTTGCAGGCGAGCATTGTCAGCCTGCAATTTACGAGTCTCTTCCGAGATGGTGCGAGACCCGAGGACCTCTACTGCGGCCTTTATGGAAGCAGTAGCGTCTTTTAAATCTCGCACAAACGTTCCTTTCAGGTTGGAGGACTTGGTGGCTACCTTATTAATAAGGTCCAGGTCCTCCAATACCTGATCTCGAAGCCGGGCAGCCGTCTGTTCATCAGTGCGCTGCCCAGCTGTAGGTTCTACCACATTTCTAGTCTCCCGTCGAAATCGGGCGACAGTTGCCTCCTTAAATAGTTCCTCCTCTGCCTTTTTCTTGGGCTGGTGTTGTGCCTCGGCTACTTTCTCCTGCTGGAGGGCCGCTCGGGCTTTACCTAGCCCAACATAACGGCCGTGAATAGGCGGACGACCTCTACCTCTTAAGGGAATTGGTGTTCCTGGCCTCTCTTCATCTGTGGACATGTTACTATCCTCGCCCTCGCTGAGGCGCGGACGCTTAATACCTACCATATTGGTTACTGAGACCAACGAAGAGCCAGATCCCGATCTGGGCCGGCTATCGACGGCCATGTGGCTGCAATCGGATTCCGACGCCGCCTCATCAGTACCGTGCCTCTTCTTTTCTTCCTCGCCACCTTCTCTCTTATTTCCCCAAAATTTCCCCCCCAAACCTAGCACTTCCTCCTCACGACGATTGGCCCCCCCGTATACGCTGGGGCCGATGCACCGGCTGTCCGGCACACCAAGGGATTCCCCCATTCGGGGACCCTCCCGGGTAGATTCTTTCATCGGCGTGTATTCCATATTTTGATTTCCCAATTACCCCCCCATTGTGACGCCCTAGGGACTGATTTCCCACCAGCCACTCATCCTATCGGCAGGCGCCGGACCTTAGGATTGGGGTAATTTTTTATAGAGGTTTTCTTCCTCGCGGCCCCTCGCTCCGTGCGCGAGGCCACCGGTTCCGCTCAGTGCGGATTACGGGTTGCCCGACGGTGGCCGAAAACCAACGCTCACCAGCCATAAAGACTAGCAAACCCGCCGCGCGAGGCGTTGCCGCCCCTGATTGTGATTTTTAACGAGGTTTTCTTCCTCACGGCTCGAAAGCTTCCCCCCTCATGTTGCCGACTGAACGCTCCCACAGTCAACTCTGATAAGCAGAGAAGAACCAGGAGCATCCAGGCGGCAACCCTCAATGGCGGCGCATGGAAGCGCCCCACCCCGTGCCAGTTTTGGTTCGCGCCGGGTTTCCCCAGTACCTCACAAGACGAAACGCCTCACAAGATGTTCCCCTATCCACCACCCGGGGACGCGCCCGATGGGGGACTAGCAACCCCGCACGGGATGCTTAGTGCTATTTTAACAACCGAAAACAAAATTTTATGAAGAAAAATATTTTTTTTTTTTTTTTTATACATTTTGTATGTAATTGTCGATATCAACGTTTTTTACTCAATCACGGCTCAACGGCTATACAATTTTAGATAGAATTTGACATTGAAATAGACAGTCTGGCACAGAACATAGACTTCTTTTGATCCCAATAAACCCAAAGTAACGGTATCTGCGCGGGTTAAACCGCTCAATGCGAAATAAAAATAATTCCTTTTTTTTAATTTATTTAAAAACCCCTCTAGTTGCAATGTTTCAATTTATATATTTAGAAATTATAATTACAGACCTATACAAAACCAGCCTGGGGCAGTTTTGGGACATCTCCTTTATGAGGTTAAGTATAAGAATTTAATAAAAAGATGATTGATATAATTTCATTCATTTAATTTATTTAAGAACATAAAAGAACGACAGACCATTTTTTTTCTTGAGATAAACTGACCCCTTTATCGATTAAAAAATATTTGGTAGATTTGATTGACATTTCACAGATAAAATTTGAAATTTCTGAGATGAAAATAAAGATCTATTAACTACGTTTTTGAATTAGGTCTTTTAAGCCTTTTTAATCTTTAGTAATACAGAGGTATCCTTACTAATATTATAAATACAAATAAAGTTTGTTACTCCTTCACGCAAAATCTACTAAATGGATTTTGATGAAACTGTACACCAATATAGCTTACATATCTATTTATTTATTTATTTATTTAGGAACACCAACAACTGATACACTAATTACATGTTAATATTACATTTATACAATGGTAACTTCCGCAAATGCTCAGCTTATTACAGGAGTCCACAACGTTCACAATATAAAATAAAATAAAATACAGCTGTCTATATACACCAAGTCTACAGTATTAATCTAGGCAAAATACAATTATAAAATAAATGAAAGTAAAAACTAAAAGCTAAAACCTAAGAAACACAAAATAAAATAAAACATATCACGATAACACGTCGGCCACATTTTATCCCGAAAATCCTATAAAAACGAGAACTAAGCGAGTGAAACCGTGGGCGCCCTCTATTAAATTAAATAAATACCCGAAAATACAAAATGGCGAAGATATACTATTAAAAGAAGTCAACACGGTTCGGTTTTAAAAAACTTTAATGCTCATTTCCCACAAGTTGCAATTTTTTAATTAGTTCACCTTTATTCTCTGGGTGTCCTGTGTAGTCAAAAAAGTGTTTTAAAGAAAACTTACTGAACCGCAGCGGGTCTATAACAATAAAACATTATTGGCCTTATAATGACCTTGCAAAAAACAACAGATCATTAACTTTGAAATTGTTGGTTTGTTTACATTTTTTGACTTCAGTTGTCACTGATTCTATTTTAACAGTAGCACAATTAAATACAAAATATTTAAAAAAAATAATGGGTACATACCTACACACGTAGGACATTGTGATCAGTTATTGAGCAAATTATCAATGAAATTAAAACTTCATTTAAATACGTAGACCAGTGCATTTAATTTTTGACACCAAAAAAAAATCGCAGTAGGATGAAACCCATTTCAAAAAGAGGAGAATATCATAAAAATTAAAGGAAAAATAAATTACGGGCGATCTGAGGTCGGAAAGGGGTAGGGGTGAGGGTTTAGGGGTAAAAAACGGTTTTACTCGATTTCCAGCAAAACTATAACTATATATAGTTGTAGATAATAAAAAGATCTAAAACTTTTGTATTTAGACTTTTTCACATAACCTCAAAATGTAATTAATTTGAAATTTTTATTTTTTCATCATATTTTGAATGAATATCGAAAAAGTAACCTAATTTTCAACCGAAAATTAGGCCGTCAATTGTCAAAATGTCAATTTTTTTCAAAAAATTGCTGTACTGATTAGGTTACGGAAGATTCACGATGCTCCCGGGACCCAGTGACCAGGCGATCCGAAGGAAAATCGCTGGGTTTTAGTGGGTAGATATTCCGGCTGGTTCAACAAAAAACTTGGTTTTTGATTTTTTCACATACATTTTGAGGTTATGTGAAAAAAGTCAAAATACAAAAGTTTTAGATCTTTTTATTAAAAAGAGTTGAATGACCTACAACTTTGTCATTCAACTCTTTTCCATAGGACTTATAGTTTTGAAGGAAATCGAGAAAACCCGTTTTTTACCCCTTCCGCACCTCGGCTGTAATATATTTTTCCTTTCATTTTTATGATATTCTCCTCCTTTTCCAATGGGTTTCATCGTACTTTTTATCATTTTTAAAGCTATCTATCTGCACTGGTGTAACGATCATAAATTACTCTATGATTTCAATAAAGCCTCTTTTCGTCTAATTTAGTTAGATATACCTATCAAATTTTCTTTCATCCGAATATTCGAATAACATCTTGAACAAATACATTCCATTTCCAATGTAACCGTCTGTACATGTCGATTTTATCTATATTATCTAACGCACTATATGTAATAGAGTTAATAACTAATTGTTTTAACATACGTAAATCTGCTTTCTTGCTGGCAACACCAACGAATGCGATGTAATAGTCTGTGGAGAGTGGATCTGCATCCCAAGCACCGGGATCGTCACTCGACAAAACAACGGGCATTCCTAGAGCCAAGTACGTAGCTAGCGGATGATTACGTACGTCACACACTAAGGATAACACCACATTTGACACCACATTCACTTCAATCGCTATATCTCTATTCCTCACTGCAGCCATAAGCGACGGATGTTTGATCAACGCGTATCCATGACCTATCCTTTTGGAACCTAAAAGTATAGCATCCACCAAATTTTCGTCCGAAACTGTTCCAAACCAATTAGTTTCTCCACCGTGGAAGTAAAAATCCAAGTCCTCCATTGCATCTGTTAGAAGAGGGAGGAAATCTAGCAAAGGTTTCCCCAAATCCTCCTGGCCGACTAAATCGAAACCGGCCACCAAATTTGGTAGCTCCTTCTTGATTTGCCGAGCTGCATTTATGGTGTTTCGGATTTTATCAATCCCTCCACCACGATGGCATGTTACAATCAATTTGATGCCGATAAAATCTGGATAATCTTCTTTGAATTGTTTAGTTACTCTATCAAAAAGTCGAGGCAGATACGTACTATCGTGCTGAGTGCCGTTCAGCTCGTATAAAATTTTCAATCCACTCCTAACTTCAACATACATAACGTTGTCTTCATAAAATTCTTTTAAAGCCTCGTAAAAGAACTTCTCTGTAGCGGGTCGGTAAGTAATCAAACCATTGATCGCGTTCGCTACTCTTTCAAACCTAGTCCATACGTAATTAATATCTCTCGCATATTCATTTTCATTATCGGAATACAAAGTGAAGTGCGATTTTAGATTGTCATCGAACGCTTGAATGTTTTCGGTATTGTTTCTCAGTTCGCTGAGCAGTTGCCATTTAAACTTACAAGGTTGTTGGGGGACGAGTTCAGAGAAGTGTAATTTTAACTCGCCGTCCGCGAAACATGCGTACAAGTGGTCCAGATACGTCAATTCGAGCATACGATCGGCACTGAGCATTAGCGAGCTATGGACGTGCAGCGCCGCTCCTTTGGGCATCCTCCGTATGATCTGATAAACTTTGGAATTGATAATATCATTTTTGTAAGCGAAATAGTGTCGTGAGAAGTTGAAGTGTTTGGGATTGTGAAAAGAATCATCCACTTCCTCGTTTTTGTATCGCATTAGGATGTCGTTCGCTTTGTTTTCTTCTTCGGTAAGTTGGAGATTGCCTCCCACTTGAAGCTCGGACTCTTCCGCGAGTAAATTGGCTCTCTCTACCGCATAATCGGCCGCGGTCTTGGCCGTGGCATCGGATGCACTGAGCAGAAGTAGGACACTCGCTATGATAACGCACATATTGTCGCTATCAGATATCTCGGGTCACTGTGACGCTGCGGTCACCGTTTCGTGCGACTGAGCCGCTTGAACGGACATCGTTTATTTATATAGACCTTGAGTAATAGCGACATTGGTATTTCGTTTAATGAAATTAAACAAAAACAATGCCTAAATCAATGTAATATCATCATGATCTAAGGGCCTGTTGAACCTTACCTGTTAGCCTGTACCTTTATACTTTTATTCTCCATAAATACGCATACAGAGGAACTATGGCGCTAATACCATGGCTTATGTGGATGCTTAGAATGACCTAGACTAGGGTTGGCAACCTATATAAAATATATTACTGTACTATATTCATAGCTGCGTAGGTACTACCTACTGTTAAGGATATTTCCTTAGTATAGTAGCTGCGCCAAAATACAATATCATGCTACTATCTAAATTTAACTAAGGACCAGCTAAATAACAGTTTCATGAACAAGCAAGCTCATGACTAACAGCCCCGTGTAGGTTTGAAACTAGTCGGGAATACTCAGACAATAGAACAGTGAATTTCAGCCGTTGATAAAAAATAAGCAACAAAACTTTTTGAATTATTTTTTGAAAAAATATATTTTTTTACATTAATCTGAATAATACTATATTTTGCCGAAACAATGTAGACAACCCCATTCAATCATAAGCAATTTTTTTTTATTTTTTTTTTTATCGACTTCAAGTTAGCCCTTCACTGCTATCACACCTGATGTTAAGTGATGATGCAGTCTAAGATGGAAGCGGGCTAACTTGTTAGGAGTGGGACGAAAATCCACACCCCTTTCGGTTTCTACACGACATCGTACCGGAACGCTAAATCGCTTGGCGATACGTCTTTGTCGGTAGGGTGGTAACTAGCCGCGGCGAAAGCCTCCCACCAGCCAGTTGTTTTTTGCGTATTAATTATTCTGTTCGGGAAAACATAAAATGTCTGTTTTTGGAACGAACTTAAAAATTATTGCATAATTTTGTTAATTTAATTCACTTACGCATATCTATAAAGTCGGTGTCATTAAAAGTCTATTAAAAGTCTATCTGTGGTCGTTATGCTAACGACCATGGATTGAAATACGTTTCCAAAACAGAAATGATGATTTTTAGGTCTGGCAGAGGTCCGGAGAGGGTGCCTAACGTGTATCTAAATGGTTCTGCAGTTCGGGTAGTGCAGCATTTTAAGTACCTGGGTCGTATCCTCACTGATGACCTTAAGGACGACTTAGATATAGAAAGAGAGAGAAGAGCGCTTTCGGTTCGGTACTTCGGTGCAACATGCTCACTCGCAGATTCTCAAAATGTAGTAAAGACGTCAAGCTTTATTTTTATTATAATATGGAATAAAGGAAATAAATAAATTAATACTACTGACTGACTTATCACGAGATCACTACAACTATGCAATTGATTATTTAGCATAGTTTAACGGCCTCCGTGGCCCAGTGGTATGAAGGTCCGGGGTTCGATCCGGCTGGGCCGATTAAGATTTTCTAAATTGGTTGAGATTGCAGTCAAGGGCTTACTTGTATTGTATTAAAAAAAATAGTCATTTCATGACCAAGATGCTTGATTGGATTTCACATTTTTCCCACGGGAATTAGATCAACGCGGGGCACTGCAAGTAAAATTTATTACTAACCTTTACACAAAATTATTATTCCAAGTCAGAACTTTTTGAAAAATATTATTACAGCGCCATCTAGTCGAAGCTGAGTGTACGACGTCGTTCAATGATAACAGCAAGCGCGTACGCATTCGGCATATCGAAGTACAAAATCGAAATAATACACAGCGCTAGCGTACAAGACCGTACATCATACAACGCTGAAAACATTCGCTGCAGGTCTTATGCATTAAGTATCTCATTAAATTATAATCAAACACAGTGATATTAATATTTGTATACAACTAATTCAACATTTTTAATTTTGATTTAATCAAATAAAACGTGTGTGACATTCCATAAACACAAAAGCAACATAAAAGCAGATAAAATAAATGACGTACTCTTGAATTCAGGTTCTTTTAGCTAAATCAATTAAAGTACAATTTCTTAGACCTGTAAATAATAAATGTATTTAATAACAGTCATTTTATATTTTTAAAATAATTGTTCTCGGTGCTACTCACAGCTAGATGGCGCTACTTGTATATTTTTCTAGGTAAAAATACCATTTTCATTTTTTATAAATTATAATCATGAGGCTCAAAAGTGACAACCTCAGTGGCGCAGTGGTATGTGCGGTGGATTTATGAGAAGGAGGTCCTGGGTTCGATTCCCGGCGGGTCAGATTGAGATTTTCCTAATTTGTCTTGGTCTGGCTGGTGGGAGGCTTTCACCGTGGCCAGTTACCACCCTACCGGCAAAGACGTACCGCCAAGCTATTTAGCGTTCCGGTACGATGTTGAAACCAAAAGGGGTGTGGATTTCATCCTACTTCTACCAAGTGAGCCCGCTTCCATATTTGATTGCATCATCATTTAACATCAGGTGTGATAGAAGGGCCAACTTGTAGTTGATAAATAAAATCAAGTTTGGCAGTCAAAATTTCAAAATCGTTTATTTCAAGTAGGCTTATTACAAGCACTTTTGAAACGTCAAATTGGACTATTTGTAGTGACTCTACCACCGGCTCGGAAGGCAGGCCCTGTTGAGAAGAGCCGGCAAGAAACTCAACAGTTGCTCTTTTTATAATATTATCAATTTTACAATATTAAGTGTGTTGTTACATAAAGTTATTTATTTTACTTCCTGTGTGAAGTTGAAAGCCTATCCAATTGCCTTTGAACATCTTTGTCATTTAAAAATTCATCGATAGTATAATAACCCTGACTCAGTAAGTGAGTTTTAATACATTGTTTAAACTTATGCAATGGCAGATCTAAAACTGAATTGGGCACCTTGTTGTAGAAGAGTACACCCAATCCTACGAAAGATTTTTGTACTTTTCGGAGGCGATAAGCTGATATGACTAACTTATGTCCATTTCTAGGAAGACGTTCGTTTAAATCCTTTTTCTGTTTATACATATTTATATTTTGTTTAACATAAACTAGGTTATTGAATATGTATTGACAGGCTACTGTAAGAATTCCTATTTCTTTAAATTTGACTCGAAGGGACTCGCGTGGTTTAAGTTTATAAATCGACCGAATTGCTCGTTTCTGAAGTATAAAGACAGAATTAATGTCAGCAGCCTTTCCCCACAACAAGATGCCATAAGACATCACACTGTGGAAGTAAGCAAAATAAACCAGTCTAGCTGTTTCTACATCGGTAAACTGTCTTATTTTTCTCACTGCAAATGCTGCTGAGCTAAGTTTAGCTGTCAGTGACTCTATATGAGCGCTCCACTGAAGTTTACAGTCCAAGGTCACTCCTAGAAAGACTGTAGAACTCTCCATCTTTAGCGTTTCACCATTTATCATTAAAGACTTATTTATTTTTTTTACATTCGGTAAAGAAAACTCAACACATTTAGTTTTCTTTGCATTTAATAGTAAATTATTGGCAGTAAACCAATGCGACACATGCGATACAGCACGGTTTACATCGTCAAAGTCACTTTTATTTCTATCAGTTTTAAAAATTAAAGATGTGTCATCAGCAAACAGTACAATTTCACAAATGTCGCTAACATGGTATGGTAAATCATTGATATACACTAAAAATAGAAAAGGACCCAAAATTGAACCCTGTGGAACGCCCATTTTAGGAGATGAGCCACGTGACTTTATATCATTAATGCATACCGTTTGAGTTCTATCACTAAGATAAGAGGCAATGAGATTAAGTGCAACATTTTTAATGCCATAGTGGCTTAACTTAAGCAAAAGAGTTTTATGGTCAACACAATCGAAAGCCTTGGACAAGTCACAGAATACGCCAATAGCATTCTTAGACCTTTCCCAGGCATCAAAGATGTGTTTTAATAGTTTTGCACCTGCATCAGTAGTATTGCGACCTTTAGTGAAACCATATTGGTCAGGATGAAGTAAGTTATTTAAGTTAAAATGACTAAGCAGTTGATTTAAAACTATTTTTTCAAAGACCTTACTTAGTGTTGGCAATATTGAAACCGGTCTGTAATTATTGAGATCTGCTTGGTCGCCTGATTTAAAAAGTGGAATAAGTTTTCCATGTTTCATTAGGTTTGGAAAAGTACCTGAGTCCACACATTCATTAAAAATAACAGCTAAGTGTGGAGCAATGATATTTATTATATTAGATATTACTTTTACTGACATCCCCCACAGATCGCCAGTCCTCTTTGATTTAAGTAGTTTAAATGTTTTTATAATATCAAAAGCAGTTACATAATTAAATTTAAATAGAATGTTGCACTCTTTCACATTGTCTCTTAGTAACCTCTGGGCTGACGTAGGAGACGAATTTAGCGAATCTGTTAATAAGATAGGTACATTTTGGAAGAAGTTTTCAAAAGCATTAACAACCTCGTTTTTATTGTTTATTTTTTTATTATCAACAATTAATTCATAATTCATATGGCGAGGTTTAATTTTGCCAGTTGCGTTATTTATTATGTTCCACGAGGTTTGTATCTTATTGTCAGCTCTAATTAGTAACTCTTTCATGTGTATGGATTTTGCATTAATACATACGCGTTTGAATGTTTTTGAATAATTTTTAACAAATTCCGAAAATTTTTGACTGTGATTATACTGTTTTTCATCATACAACTCATACAATTTATCTCTACTTTTATAAATACCTACAGTAGCCCAGTCACTGAACTTTAATTTTTGGCTTAAATTAACACGTTTTAAATTGAATATTTTAGAAAACTCACTGTCTATTGTCTCAAAAAGTGCACCAAAAAGAATATTAGGGTCACGATTAACAAAAGATAGACTTGGAATTTTGCTACAAATTACGCTTTTGAATCTCTCTAATTTACCTTCAGTTATTGGCCTGAAGTTTAACCATTGGTTGCTCATGGGTTTGTTGTTTAGAATAGTGATAAGTTGACCGCAATGATCAGAGCTTAATTTGTTAATTATCACCTTGTCAACTATATCAGTATTGTAAAATATATTATCTAAACAAGAAGCTGAAGTAGCTGTAATTCTAGTAGGTTCATTAAAAGCGTGTCTTAAATTAAAACATTTAAATAAGTTAAGAAACCTTAGAGACATTGAGTTTACTTGTAAAATATCAACATTAAAATCACCACATATTAGTATTTTTTTAGTAGAAGTACTCAAGTCAAGTGGAGTAATGTCTTCCGGTGCTGTGAACCAGACTTAAGCCTCGTGCAGGTAGTCCACTCCTTTAAATCCATCAATCCATTCTCCGCTGTCTCCCAGGTGCGCGTTTTCCGGGTATATTGCCTTCAAGACCCTTGGAAATGCATAAATTATAATAAAAAAAATAGATAAATATACTTACTATTTGATCGCACTAATAAGAGCATTTCAATGCAGATTTTGGAATAGATTACTGTTTTCCACACTTCAAGATTTGCTTTGTCAACAGTTGTGGTCATTTCAATGTTATTAGTGTACCAACCTGTATTTACCTGTAACGGTATCTATACTTGACTTTTGAAAGAAAGAAAGAAAATTAATTTATTTTATTTGATACACACACAGACACACACACACACACAAGGAAAAAGAAGAAAGTGTGTGATATTAAATCGCCAGTGGTAAATCCAACAGCGCAGCGCTGGTCTTCCGTGGGGCCAAGTGGTGACGCGGACGGATTAACAAAGTGAAGTAAGTTATAACATAAGATTAAATAAAATATGCTATTGATGTTTAAGTGTACAAAATAGATAAAATACATAAGTTCCTAGATAAAAGAAAAAAAATAAATAAAAAAAACTTTTCGGAACGGGGTTTGAAGTCAGACAAATAAAAAAAATTGGCGCGGCTATTTCCAGAATTTAGAACCTCGTTTCTTTGAAACTACCTTGGTAGGGTAGGTACCTACAAAATTTAAAAGGACCACCTTGAATTTGACTGTTTTTTCATCACGAGTTACGTTCATACAGAACCCCAAAGCAACCTAAGGGCAAATCGTGATGATGACATACCATTACGCAAATGCGTCGCTTCTTAACATCATCAAAGTAATATGAACTCTATTACAATGTGTTAGAAGTGATTATTGTGTTACATCGTTGTATCATCCGCGGATGAGACCGTGCCGATAGGAACGACGTGACGGTTGTAATCTCGTCTGATTTAGATTCATCTGTTTGGTCCAGAATTTTCTGTAACATTAACATGACATAAAGTTTATGTGGAGCCTAATAATGTTGTAGACTTATATGGGAGATAGTTAAGCTCTAGGTAGGTACTAAAACCCACTAATATGTGCCTATTAATATCAAAAAACTGACAGCGGTTGACACTGTCATAGTTTTTCAGAAATAAAATATTTTAATAAAGTTATTGTAAATATCCCACTTATATAGGCAGAAATACAAGAAATAGTATAAAATTAGTAAAATAGTGATACAAACAATTTAAATATCTGATTTACTTACGTTTTATCATTTCTGTTAACAATGAAGTGCGCTGGTTGTTTGAAGAGCGTTAAAGGTTTGTTGTATACCGCTTGTAGTGCATCACTCTGCAAGAGACGTTTTTGCAATGGATGCATCGATATAAACACTCTAACACCTGACCGTGTAAACAAATGGTTATGCCCTGAATGCAGTGCACAAGAGAAGAAAGGTATGGATAATAGTTCGACTACAGTGAGACCAAGTGTCGAAACTCAGAATACTATGCTTCGTAAGAGACCAGTACCAGCTGACGAGTCTTCTATTACCTCCCAAAATTCAGAAATGCAAAGCCTCCTATCTGCTGTAAAGCTGCTCACAGAGGAGATATCCTCCCTCAAAATTAGATTAGAGGAGGCTACAGCATCCTTAAACCACAGTAATGAGAGGCTTAACATCTTGGCAACTTCTGTTGCCTCAAACGAAGCTCGCATTTCCACCCTCGAACAACAGAGCCAAGAAATAATTTCGTTAAAATACACCATTAGCGAATTACAGACAGAACTAAACACACAATCTCAAAATCAGTTAAAAAATGATATTGAACTCTGTGGCATCCCTGAGTGCCCCAATGAGAATGTAACACACATAGCCTTGCTAATTGCAAAGAAAATTGGTGTGGAAGTTACAGATCAGGACATTGATTGGACTGCTCGCACAGGCCCGCGCGTTCTTTCCGCTCTAAACGCTACAGGAAACGCAAGAAAATATCCTCGACCTATTGTTGTACGGTTACTACGGCGCTCCAAGCGGGATGAACTACTCAAAGCATCCAAATCACGTCGGAATATCACCAGTACCGACTTAAACCTTACAGGAAATCCACAAAAGATTTTTATAAACGAGCGACTCACACACAGAAACAGGGCATTTTTTCGTGACTGCAGAATCCAATCAAAACAAATGGGATACGCTTTCTGCTGGTGCCACAACGGGACAATTCATGTTCGAGAGCGCGAAGGGAAGCCTGCTATTGCTATCCGCAGTCAAGAAGAACTGGCGCGTCTTCCTAATAAAACCGAAGCAGTTCCAAATAATACACCAGTATTATAATTTGCCAGACTTTTATAATTTTTCAATTTTATATAAGTATGTCAATTGTATTTTTAACTTTCTTAATTTTATTTTTATGTGGCTATTCTTTATAATATCAACTATATACAAAACTGCTTTATGGACAAGTTTCGTCCACACACATAACATTGCTTTGCTCTTCATTACAGTGACAGGTCATATATTATACTACCTACTTATTTTCGCAACCTATATATATTTACCAGCAGATCAGTGCGCAGTTAATTTTACTTTAAACACAATAGAAACACCTAAACCTATATTTTTTCTCTCTGTATTATACCAACTTATTGTAAAAAATCCTATATTTTGTTATAATGGATCCAGATGACACAGGCAGAATTTTAGACTCAATGCAGTATGATTGTCTCACTATAAGTAACCCAGAAGCGTGTAAAAACTTGCTGTCACTCTATAACTTTAAAGTTTTGACATTTAACATAAGAAGCATTGAAAAAAACTTCGACAATTTCTATGTCACGTTTATGCGTCTCAATACAAAGATAGATGTCATTGTCCTAACTGAATGCTGGTTAAATCAAAATTCTTTTATTCCCCAAATACCAGGCTACACTTCATACTCAACTTATCGAGTAAGAAACCAGAACGGCGGCGTTGTCGTATATGTGGAAAAATCTCACAATGCTACTATAGAAGAACCGCAACTACATGACTCCGATTGTCTTCTCGTTGAAATTAAAAGAACGATTACTTTAGTTGGGATTTATCGCTCGCCTGCCTCAAGAAACACTGATCTATTTATCGTATCACTTGACAAACTACTTGAAGGTTTAAAAAAACATCCAAGTCTAGTAATTTGTGGGGACCTTAATATTAATATCATTCCTTCTATTAATAACCCTAGTTGTACAGAGTATCTTTGCCTGATAGCAGAACATGGTCTACAACCTTGCATTTCCACTCCAACTAGAGGAGACTCGTGTCTGGATCATATTATGATAAGGTCTTCAGAGAAAGCAATAGGTATAATATGCAACTCTGACATAACTGACCACGACATTTCTATGACAGGACTTATTCTAAAAACGAATTCTGATAGATTACCTCGCACAAGAAAAAAGCGAAATATTCAAGCCATAATTCAAGACCTAGAAAATGAAGACTGGTCATATATATATAATGTTGCCGATGTTAATGCAGCAGTAAAATTTTTTATGACTCGTTTATCGCATGTTATCCGGTTACATACTAAAACTATCAGGCTAACACGCTCAAAGTTTAACCTCAAACCATGGATAACACCAGGTTTAATGAAATGCATGAAACATCGTGACAAACTTCACAAGCAATATCGATCAGACATGCAAAATGTAACAATAGAAATAATTTACAAACGGTACCGTAATTTTTGCAACGACTTGCTTCGAAAGCTGAAATCTGACTACGAAAAGAAAGAACTGGAACAAAGCTACAAAAACTCAAAAAAACTATGGAAAACAATACAAAATATACTTAATTTAAGAACACCCCACCCAAAAATTGATGATCTACTCGGGAATACTCAGCAAGCAGATTCTCTAAATTCCTGCAACAACTACTTTTCCACTTTAGGCCAAAATCTAGCAAACAATATTTTATCAAAAATTGGAGAAACTGAAAGAAAAATAGCAGCTAATGTAAAAATAAATAACTCTACATGTAACTCATTCTTTATGACTCCTACAGACGAAATTGAAGTCGAAACACTGATTTCACAACTTAAAAATGGAAAGTCGTCAGGCTTTGATGATATTATTTTATATAAATCATTTTAAACATCAATTTTCAACCTAAGCCTGCAGAATGGAAAATTTTTCATTTCCTTACTCCAGAATTTATCCTAATAAATTGAGAAGTGGATTTACTTTAATCCTATATCATGCAATGGATGAGGACGTGTAAACACTTGCAGTGCACAAGAGAAGAAAGGTCACGACTACAGTGAGAAATTGAAACTTACACATACCAGCTAGTCTTCACTCAGAAATGCAAAGCCTCCTATCTGCTGTAAAGCTGCTCACAGAGGAGATATCCTCCCTCAAAATTAGATTAGAGGAGGCTACAGCATCCTTAAACCACAGTAATGAGAGGCTTAACATCTTGGCAACTTCTGTTGCCTCAAACGAAGCTCGCATTTCCACCCTCGAACAACAGAGCCAAGAAATAATTTCGTTAAAATACACCATTAGCGAATTACAGACAGAACTAAACACACAATCTCAAAATCAGTTAAAAAATGATATTGAACTCTGTGGCATCCCTGAGTGCCCCAATGAGAATGTAACACACATAGCCTTGCTAATTGCAAAGAAAATTGGTGTGGAAGTTACAGATCAGGACATTGATTGGACTGCTCGCACAGGCCCGCGCGTTCTTTCCGCTCTAAACGCTACAGGAAACGCAAGAAAATATCCTCGACCTATTGTTGTACGGTTACTACGGCGCTCCAAGCGGGATGAACTACTCAAAGCATCCAAATCACGTCGGAATATCACCAGTACCGACTTAAACCTTACAGGAAATCCACAAAAGATTTTTATAAACGAGCGACTCACACACAGAAACAGGGCATTTTTTCGTGACTGCAGAATCCAATCAAAACAAATGGGATACGCTTTCTGCTGGTGCCACAACGGGACAATTCATGTTCGAGAGCGCGAAGGGAAGCCTGCTATTGCTATCCGCAGTCAAGAAGAACTGGCGCGTCTTCCTAATAAAACCGAAGCAGTTCCAAATAATACACCAGTATTATAATTTGCCAGACTTTTATAATTTTTCAATTTTATATAAGTATGTCAATTGTATTTTTAACTTTCTTAATTTTATTTTTATGTGGCTATTCTTTATAATATCAACTATATACAAAACTGCTTTATGGACAAGTTTCGTCCACACACATAACATTGCTTTGCTCTTCATTACAGTGACAGGTCATATATTATACTACCTACTTATTTTCGCAACCTATATATATTTACCAGCAGATCAGTGCGCAGTTAATTTTACTTTAAACACAATAGAAACACCTAAACCTATATTTTTTCTCTCTGTATTATACCAACTTATTGTAAAAAATCCTATATTTTGTTATAATGGATCCAGATGACACAGGCAGAATTTTAGACTCAATGCAGTATGATTGTCTCACTATAAGTAACCCAGAAGCGTGTAAAAACTTGCTGTCACTCTATAACTTTAAAGTTTTGACATTTAACATAAGAAGCATTGAAAAAAACTTCGACAATTTCTATGTCACGTTTATGCGTCTCAATACAAAGATAGATGTCATTGTCCTAACTGAATGCTGGTTAAATCAAAATTCTTTTATTCCCCAAATACCAGGCTACACTTCATACTCAACTTATCGAGTAAGAAACCAGAACGGCGGCGTTGTCGTATATGTGGAAAAATCTCACAATGCTACTATAGAAGAACCGCAACTACATGACTCCGATTGTCTTCTCGTTGAAATTAAAAGAACGATTACTTTAGTTGGGATTTATCGCTCGCCTGCCTCAAGAAACACTGATCTATTTATCGTATCACTTGACAAACTACTTGAAGGTTTAAAAAAACATCCAAGTCTAGTAATTTGTGGGGACCTTAATATTAATATCATTCCTTCTATTAATAACCCTAGTTGTACAGAGTATCTTTGCCTGATAGCAGAACATGGTCTACAACCTTGCATTTCCACTCCAACTAGAGGAGACTCGTGTCTGGATCATATTATGATAAGGTCTTCAGAGAAAGCAATAGGTATAATATGCAACTCTGACATAACTGACCACGACATTTCTATGACAGGACTTATTCTAAAAACGAATTCTGATAGATTACCTCGCACAAGAAAAAAGCGAAATATTCAAGCCATAATTCAAGACCTAGAAAATGAAGACTGGTCATATATATATAATGTTGCCGATGTTAATGCAGCAGTAAAATTTTTTATGACTCGTTTATCGCATGTTATCCGGTTACATACTAAAACTATCAGGCTAACACGCTCAAAGTTTAACCTCAAACCATGGATAACACCAGGTTTAATGAAATGCATGAAACATCGTGACAAACTTCACAAGCAATATCGATCAGACATGCAAAATGTAACAATAGAAATAATTTACAAACGGTACCGTAATTTTTGCAACGACTTGCTTCGAAAGCTGAAATCTGACTACGAAAAGAAAGAACTGGAACAAAGCTACAAAAACTCAAAAAAACTATGGAAAACAATACAAAATATACTTAATTTAAGAACACCCCACCCAAAAATTGATGATCTACTCGGGAATACTCAGCAAGCAGATTCTCTAAATTCCTGCAACAACTACTTTTCCACTTTAGGCCAAAATCTAGCAAACAATATTTTATCAAAAATTGGAGAAACTGAAAGAAAAATAGCAGCTAATGTAAAAATAAATAACTCTACATGTAACTCATTCTTTATGACTCCTACAGACGAAATTGAAGTCGAAACACTGATTTCACAACTTAAAAATGGAAAGTCGTCAGGCTTTGATGATATTAATAATGAGCTAATTAAAGAATTAAGGAAAGTTATCATTTGTCCTTTAACATCAATTTTCAACCTAAGCCTGAGCACAGGAGTATTTCCCGATGAATGGAAAATTGCTCTGATCTGTCCTATACATAAATCAGGTCCAAAAGATTTACCTCAAAACTACCGCCCAATTTCCTTACTAGGAACGTTTTCAAAACTGTTAGAAAAACTAGTAAATAATCGGCTAATAACATTTTTGGAGCATCATAATATCCTGTCGGAAAGACAATTTGGATTTAGATTAAAAAAGTCAGCTGAAGATGCTGTCTTTCTTCTTACCTCTTTGGTTTCAGAAAACCTAGATCAGAAGAAGAGATGCATAGGTTTATTTCTAGACCTTGCGAAAGCCTTTGACACTGTTTCTACATCTGTACTGATAAGGAAATTAGAATGTAACGGTATCAGAGGTACGCCACTTGAGTGGTTTAGAAGTTACTTATCTAACAGGAGACAGTGCACTCAAATAGGAGTTCTAAAAAGCAACATACAAAACATTAACTTTGGTGTTCCACAAGGCAGCATAATTGGTCCAACTCTTTTCATCCTATACATAAATGACATTCACAACCTACCACTTAAAAATGCTGACATCATATGCTACGCCGACGACACTGCCTTGATTTTCCACGGTTCTACGTGGGCTGAAGCGTACCATAATACTGAGAAGGGAATCTTTGAAATCTCAAGATGGCTTGACAGAAATTTGCTGACGTTAAATATTGGGAAAACAAAATATATGTGCTTCCACAAAAACGCATTAACTGCCCCAAACTCTAAAAACAGTCAAAGACTTCAAATCCACAACTGCGGCATCACTCATAGTTCTAGTGGATACACATGTAGCTGTGAAGAGATTGACATGGTCAACGTTATAAGGTACCTTGGGATTCAGCTTGATCAAAATCTCTCTTTTAAGTGCCACATTGAAACTCTTTCAAATAGAATCCGGAAAGTCACAGGAATTATGAGAAAATTACGTGACGTTGCAAATGTAACCATATTAAAACAGATATACATAGCCCTATGTCAATCTATCATTAGCTTTGGTATACTGTCTTGGGGAGGTGCTGTTAAAACCACTTTACTCAATGCAGAACGAGCACAGAGATCAGTTCTTAAAGTCATGCTCAAAAAGCCTTTTAAATATCCAACATCACTTCTTTACAAAGAATCCAATGTGCTTACTATCCGACAACTATTTTTACTGAAGGCTGCTGTTCTCAAACATAAACAGATCTTACTATCTCCGAACGCAGACGCAATCTTCAAGCGAAGAGTTGTCTTAGTAGATTTGCCAGCCGTAAACTCAGCCTTTGCTCGGCGTTTTGGGCCTTTTGTGATTGCAAAAGTCTACAACAAAATTTCAAAGTTCTGCAATCTTAGAAAATGCACAACAAATGAAGCGAAAAAAATTATAACATGCTGGTTAAAAACCCTACCCTACATAGATACCGAGCACATACTAATCGCTGAATAAATCATACTAACTACGATATTATAATACAGAGCACATTGTATGCCTATTTTTCTAAAATAAGACGTTAATTGTTTCATTTTTATATATATATTTTATTAGGTCAAATTCACGTGTAATTATTTAATTCATATATTTATTTATTATGTTTAGTTTTTTTTTTTTTTTAATTATTAATTTAGTTAGTATTTTCAATTAGTTCATAGTTACCCTTAAATTTGTTAATCGACTAAGGTCTCCACGATACAGGTTCCCTAGTGTGGAGACCACCGGTAATTGTATTGTATATTGTTTTCATGGCAATAAAGATTATTATTATTATTATTATTATTATTTAGATTGTAGATCATCATTAACAGCCTGTTAACGGCCCTCTACAGAGCCTGGCCTCTCTCCTTATAGGATAGGGAATATGCAGCGTAGACCCACCTTGCAGCTCCAATGCGGGTTGGCGAGCTTTAACGTTTCATTTATTAACGATCACTATCAGATGTTGATGATAGCGACCGGGAGCGACGGCTTAATGTGCTCTCCGAGGCACGGGGGTGTAACACACGACTCTGGGCTTAGAATGTACGGAAAACTTCATAGAAAGATGAAAAATTTAGGATTAATGCGTGATTTTTAATGACAAAGAGTCATGGAAGCTATCGGCTTTAGGCTTTTTTCTGGCAACTGGTAAGACAGGATATATAAACAATAAATTATAAATATACACATTAGCGAATTATAATAGAGCACTTACTTGGTTTCTTGCCAGCTCTTCTAGGCAGTATCTGCTTCCAGAACCGCTGGTAGATTTACTATTAGTAACTTCTTACTTTGACTTTTACAAAAGTGCTTGTATAAAAAGCCCAAGTACCTACTTAGGTAGTAGGATGGTAACTGAATTAATTCGGTATATGAGTTTAAGTTATCATTTTTAAAATTTAGTCTTTATAATGCCTATAAAGCTTTAAATAGGTAGGTATCCCAGGTTTTATTTAGGCTCGATATTTTAGATTTAAGTCAGCACACAAAATCACAAGACATGACCAGTGGCATATCCAAATTGAAGAGCTAAACAGACTAATAAAATGATAAAATAGGTAGATATGCAAAAAACGATACCAGAAACTCAATCACCCACAATTAAAGCGAAATGTGAATAATAGGAAAGCTTTTCACATACCTACTGAACAAACTTTGTTTTGAAGATGGCACCAAAAGATGATAATACTTAAAAGCTCTGCAAATTGTGCTACTCCTAACTATAATCTAATTTTGTGCCAAACTTTATCAAGACTTTCAGGTGTTTAGCAGTTATAAATAGTGTACTAACTAATCTGACTTTGTTTTGTTTATGCCATGTGAGTGGAATGGCTACTACTCATTCAAAGTGCTTACTTTGTTTAACTACCATACACCAAGTGTACATTAAACTAGCCCCAAAAACTAGACCTCCAAATGCTCGAACGACAATAATTACCCCCGGTTCCACACGCCGCCCGCTCCCTGCAATCATCCGGTCAATTTGACAATACGGGCCCCTGTTTTGAAAATATTTGCCGGACCGGACCAGGCAATTCCATGAGTGGGGCCCCCGAAAAATATTTTCAATTGAATAATGCATCCTGTCACGGCCATTATCGTTACGTTAATGCCTCAAATGTGTTCCATTCTTTTGTTCCTGATTTTAGACTTTAATACGTGTTTTTGTATTGAAGTGGTTTGCGTAGATGTGGGAGTGTTGTTAAATTAATTGTTTTCGTAAAAACATCGTGTGTTTGCTCTTTTCTGAAATCAACATTTAAGTAAGCAACTTGTCAGTCGTTAAATAGATACTTATATGGGTAGGTATAGTCATATAACTCTGCATCATTTTATTGTATATACCCATATTGGTAATAATTTTATTCACCTACTGTAAGTAGTATAATTTTAATCACCTACAGTAAAAAATTGTGATTTGTAATTAAAAAAAATACATTTTAAATTATAATAGCTAAATTAACTTTAACTTTAAATAAAATTATGTAAGTCGTAATAATTTATTTGTTTTGAAATAATCAATTTTTTAAGTACACCTTATTTTTAACTAATATCACATAATATTAATTTTAAATCGGAGAAATGTAAAATATTGAATATTTCTTTAAGAAATGTAGTGTATCAGCACTAGATTTTATGCTTCTATTAATTTTTTTTCGATCGATGTATAATGCTGCCATTGTTGGCGTATCTCATAAATAAATAAAATGAATAAATAAGTAAGGTCAGTTCTCTTAATTCGTCGCCTACTAGGTATCTGTATGTTCTAGAGGGGGACCTGTTCTTGTGGGGTTTGCTGGTTCCTCTGACCCAGTGTCCAGGCTACGGATGGTAAGATCAAAGAGTTTTAGTCGATAGGAGTCCGACATAACTTGCTTGCCCTCCAATGGCAAGCGGGTATCCACGAAGATATCCCAACGCAAAAGGCCAGATCTCTTTCTTTAAGGATGATAGTCCACAGTTCTAATGGAGGCTGACTGACACCCGACTAGAAGATTTCCCATTTTGGAAGATGGTAGTTATCGGTAGAGACTGACATCGTAACGGCATTCGAGGCACCAGTATACAAAAATTTTATAAATGGAAAAACCCGTTTTAGATCCAGAATTCGCTGTCATCAAAAAAATTACGTCCATTTAGCAACGTGGATAAACAGGCAAAAATTTATTAAAACTAATAGATCTTTTTTTTTACTGACTACAAGTTGGCCCTTGACTGCTATCACACATGATATTAAGTGATAATGCAATCTAAGATGGAAGCGGACTAACTTGATAGGAGTAGGATGGAAATCCACACCCCTTGCGGTTTCTACATGACATCGTACCGGAACGCTAAATCGCTTGGCGGAACATCTTTGTCGGTAGGGTGGTAACTAGCCACGGCGAAAAGCCTCCCACCAGCCAGACCTTGACAAATTAAGAAAAATCTCAATCTGCCCCGCCGGGAATCGAATCCAGGACCTCCGTCTTATAAATCCACCGCGCATACCACTGAGCAACGGAGGCCGTCAATTTCTCTTTTTTAAAGATGTCCTGTCTACCTATTTATGTAGAGTGCGTCTTTAAAAAAGAGATAGAGATAAGGTAAAGCAAGCTGTAAGTACCTACCTAGGGGTTTTTCGCTTCTATATTCTAGATATTTAATTTTAATACTATTTACATTACTAAATACTACTGATTCGGCAGACTTCTCACCTACTACCTACTCATGCTACTCCAAATGGATAAGATTCTGACGGGTTTTTTGTTAAAATTTAAACCTATACAAAATCAACTTAACGTTTCGAAATTAACGCGTACAAAACCAGTAGCAACTACCAAACCTATATTCACCGCGCACTTAATTACCAGTAATATAATGCGGTCCAACGAATCCATTGAAGTCGGGTTTTCGCTCTCATTAAAGACGGATGCAGCCCGGGACAATACGCGGCCCGGTCTTAAATCTATCAGGGCATGGTGTCGACGACTTCAAAAGACGCCGCCGCATTGTACCCCCCCTCGCCTCCCCTCGTCTCATGTAAGCTTGTATTTGCATATTAAAAGCCGCTTAGTATTGTGACGATTGAGATGTTATTTCTTATTCGAACGTCTGGTAATTCGATTTCAGATGTTATCTTGTCTGATAGTAGTGGAACCTAGTCATAATTTAGTGTAAGCTACTAACTTATTGAAGATCATCTTGAGATTTTGTCTCAATAGATAGCGACATTTTGATTAAGTTGTGAAGCCGGTTTCAAGTTCAAATAGTATTTGAATTAGGCTTGTTTGTTTCCAAAAATGTTTTCTGGGCTGTGCAAAAGCAGTAAGTAGTCTGGACTTTGGCTTGACCATAGATTGCCTACAATAGCTTATGGTTTATATGTCTGTCTTTTTCCATGTAGAGTTCCAAATGTGTTTAGCTTCTTAATAGGTGGATGTTTACTATCTTTAGTTTGTAGAAGTTTTTTTCACAAGCCAAATAACACATTATTTACAAAAACATTTTTAACAAAAAATGATATCAAAATACGTTGGTGATTTTATTTGTTTTTTGTATTAACAAATCTTAAAAAAAATTAAATACAGCAGCATTCATAAATTTAATTTTACACAAAGAGAAATGAAAAATCCGTAAATGTACAGATAACTTACGTTACGGTCACACTACGTTTTTTTTTTAAAACTAGCCAAATAAGTTTTAGATAATTAGGTGACTTATCTCCCATTTTCATTTAATCCATTAATTATGGGAGAAGCTGTGTATACCCCTAGACTATTAAAGCTACCTATATGTAGACAGCTGTATTAAACTTGTACTAAAATAGAAAATTCATCATTTTTATGCATTATAGATATCCATGGAATGTTATTTTTAACCGACGAAAACAAACGAAGGAGGTTCTCAATTCGACACGTATATTTTTATTTTTTGTATTTTTTATTATTTTTATGTATGACCATGCATAACTTTTTACAGAGTTGTCCGATTTTGATAATTTTTTTTTATTAGAAAGAACACACTTCTAAGGTGGTCCCATTGTCATCATGTTAGGATCTGATGATGATATCCTGGGGAAATTGAAGGAACTCTTCAAAGTTTGGAGGCACACTTACAGCGATTCGGTTTTTGTCTCGGTATCGGTAGCTTTTTGGCTACTAGTGTCGTATAATATACTATGACAGTATAGTACGAGTACGTTACGTAGCGATAAATCATTAAAAAGTAAAAAGTAAGAGGAGTCGGTGCCAGCCAAGGTTTCTACTTTAAGGACGTTACCTAGAACCCGCAAACTGCTTTACTACGTAAAATAAATGTTCCTTAAACTTGGCTGGCACCGACTTCCAGTGGCGTAGCTAGGCAAGCAAGGGCCCTGGGGCAAATTGACAAATGGGGCCCCACTACTATGTAAACTGATTAGGTTTTATCGAATAAAAATATGAAATATACAAATACTTTAAAAATGCTAAGTTACTTAAGCTCTTGTTACCGTTTAATATTTTTATATAGGCAGGTAATAAAAATAATAGGGCTTAAAGAATGAAATTTATTTTGTTGTCATAGGTACTTCGAATTGACATAGAACCTTCATAGTTTAAAATATTAAAGTGAAACTTTTTTCATACGGTACCTGAGTAGTTCTTCTTTAAAAAAATGTGCAACATTCGATTATCAACTTTCAGTTGTTTTTTTTATTCAGCTTAGACAATGAAGATGGATACTTCGAAAATTCGTGTGATTTTTGAATACGAGTTCCGACGCGGAACTAACGCGGCAGAAACAGCTCGCAATATTAATGTTGCGTTTGGAGAGGGGACTGCTAATGAACGCACTGTGCGATTTTGGTTTAAACGCTTTCGTGATGGAAACTTCGATTTGAAGAATGAACCACGTGGAAGACCGCCCACATAGGTGAATAACAATGATTTGAAAGAGATGGTGGAAGCCGATCCGAGGCAAACTACCCAGGAATTAGCGGCATGGTTTAACGTTACTTTACCAACAATATTGACTCATTTGCGTCAAATCAATAAAATAAAAAATAAATTAAAAATGGGTGCCTCATGATTTGACTGATCTGCAGAAAGAAACGCGTTTTGAAACTTGCGTTGCCTTGTTGAATCGATAGAGAAATGAAGGAATATTGGATCGAATTGTGACATGTGATGAAAAATGGATTCTTTACGATAATCGTAAGCGGAAAATGCAATGGCTGACCCCAGGTCAAACGCCGCAACAGTGTCTTAAAGCAAAGCCTATCAATAAAAAGGTATTCGTAACTGTTTGGTGGTCTCAGCGTGGTATTATTCACTATAGCTTTCTCCGATCTGGTCAAGCAATAACGGCAGATGTCTACTGCTCCGAACTCCGAACAATGATAGCGAAACTAGTAGTGAAACAGCCCCGACTTATGAATCGATCTCCACCATTATTGCTCCATGATAACGCGAGACCTCATACAGCACGAGAAACCGTTTTAACTCTACAGGAACTGCAATTAGAAACCATTCGTCACCCTCCATATTCGCCAGACGTTGCTCCAACGGACAACCATTATTATCGTGATTTGGACAATTTTCTACGTGATAAAAAGTTTCCTTCTCAGGAGGCAGTGCAAAATGCTTTCAAACAGTTTGTCGAATCTAGATCACCAGAGTTCTATCGCAAAGGCATAAATGAGCTTCCTATTAGATGGCAGCAATGTATAAATAATAATTATAATTATTTTGATTAAATAAATATGTTAAATTAAAAAAAAACGAATTTTTATTTTTCAGTACAAATCGGCAATTTCATACTATAACCCCTGATATTAAACAGTAACAACATAAATTACTTGATCATTATTTCCTGACATAATTGGTGAACAGTCCATACTTGAGTTGTTTGAGGTAAAACTAGGTGATAAAAATCTAGGGCCTATTATATCTGAATATTTTCTTTGGAATTCGTCACACTTTTGTAATAAAGTTGCTTCATTAACATGTATTAAAAATGTTGGTATTAGAAAATCGAATATATGACAGACTGCACTCATACTAATAAAACGTGTATATAATTGAGATATTACTGTGTCTAGAACATTACTGAAAATCTCAATTTTAAATACTTTTTCTCGGATTGAAAATCGATGATCAGCAGCTAATTCATCAAAATACTTTTTAACTTTTCTTTGCCTTTTTTGTTGAAAATGGGTATCTATATCATTTTCTAGCACTTTCACTGGCTTTGCACTTGAATAATTCAAAATCATTTCTATAAATTTGCAACTTTGCTTTGGTCTCTGCTAAAACTTTACTCGCCTCGCCCAAATTTATCGCGTCAAAAAAAAATTATCAACTGTGTTGTCATAATTAAAGTGCGGTTGCAACCTGTCATATTTATTTTTAAAATGGAAGAAATTTCCAAAAGTTCAGTTCGATCGAGATTTCTGGTGAGGATTAGAGGGCCCCCTGAGCTTGAGGGCCCCGGGGCACTGCCCCGCCTAGCCCCTACGTAGCTACGCCACTGCCGACTTCATAGATATACTTAAGTAAATTAAAGCAACTAAATGACACAGTTATTTTTTACTTTTTAGTGCGTTTTGAGTCGGTTGTATTTTTTGTTAAAATTTTTTTATAACTTTACAATTGTTTACAGTTCGGTACCATTCTAGTATAGGTAGATAAATACCATAGGCACATTTTTTTTCGCAATCTCCTTGTTTATTATGTAGGAATCTCGAGATACTTTTACACAAATTGCACCAAGTTGTATGTTTAAATATAGTCTCAAAGTTTACAATGTAGAATCACCTAGTTCAACACAATGACAAGTTTTACAACAACCCGTGAGGAGGCTTCGCAGCTGGCCTTGACTGAAAAGAATACCTACTTATTCGTATTTCTAAAACTGTGCCTTGCATTTTTACACGCTGAGATTCTTTTATTGTTGCTTTAAAATTTTAAAGAACAAGTAAATTACACACGTTATATCTTACTATATATCATTGTCCACCTTTTTTTATTTTTTAATATTACTACAAGTTGGCCCTTGACTGCAATCACATCTGATGTTAAGTGATGATGCAATCTATGGATGGAAGCGAGCTAACTTGTTAGGAGTAAGTAGGAGGAAAATCCACATCCCTTTCGGTTTTTCACGACTTCGTATCGGAATGCTAAATCTCTTGGCGGTACGTCTTTGTGGGTACGGTGGTAACTAGCCACGGCGAAAGCTTCTCATCAGCCACCAGCTAGATAACCAGCAAAGATGTGTGCGTATCATGAGATTCTAGGGTTTGACTCCTGAGACGGGCAATGAGTTATTGAGTTATTTTTTTCCTAGACATTTTTAGCGCACCCATGCTTAACTTTACGAAAAAACATTATAATTAATTGATAGCGAACGTTACAGAATCATTGATTATCACTTTAAGGTAGGTAGTTAACCTTAGACTGAGGCATTTGAGAATAAAGATCTAAGCTAAACCGAATCCTTCTCAGATAAATAAAAACCTTGTAACAGTGTAATGCCAAAATTATCGGCCAAGAGAGGCACTTGAGAGTAAGTTGCGTAGGTTAAAAGATACTGCAAATAGGATATGATAAAGATTTTCAGTAAAGCATTTTTTTTTATTGACTACAAGTTGACCCTTGACTGCTATCACACCTGATGTTAAGTGATGATGTAGTCTAAGATAGAAACAGGCCAACTTGTTAGGAGTGGGACGGAAATCCACACCCATTTCGGTTTCTACACGACATCGTACCGGAACGCTAAATTGCTTGGCGATACCTCTTTTTCGGTAGGGTGGTAAGTGGTAACTAGCCACGGCGAAAGCCCCCAACCAGCCAGACCAAGACAAATTAAGAAAAATCTCAATCTGCCCCGCCGGGAATCAAACCTAGGACCTCCGTCTTATAAATCCATCGCACATACCACTGCGCCACGGAGGTCGTCAAAAGCCCGAAGTCAAGAAGTTGGTAGTGCTACGCCCTCTCGGATAAAAAAGTTAAGCCGTCGTTCCCGGGCACTATCATCACCATCTGATAATGATCGTAATAAATTAAATATTATCACACTAAGCCCGCCAACTCGCATTGGAGCAGCGTGGTGGATCTGTGCTTCATATCCTTTCTGCTATAAGCAAGGAGGCCTGGTACTGGTAATTGGGCTGATAACGATGAGACACTGCATATTCATATATGGATTGCAAGCTTCTGCCTTACATTGCCATTACAATGAACTAAAGATAAAATTAAACAAGAGATTTTGTTATATTTATGACGTAGTGGTTCGTAAAGCATTCCGTACACCGTTAGACACCATCTGTGGCTAATGGCAGCCGACCGCAATGCGTATGCGGAACCCAACCGCAGCGACGTTCCACTAATTATTCCTCATTACACACAAAAACACCTCACCCTAATTCGCTTTTTTGTTATTTTTTTTGTTGTTTTTTAGGATTCCGCAACAAAATTTGCAGCAACGGCCATGTCTAAACCGTTTCCTCAAATCGTAACAATAATAGACTTAGCTTTTGCCGCGATTCTTTTTAAGGCAGCATACTATTTTTTTATAATGTCGTAACGTAACTAATGATTATAAAACGAATTGACAAGAATTAACCTAAATACTTTTGGATATCACTAAGCAACTTTCTGGATTTTGGCGGTAGCAAGAAATTACAGCCGTTACATTTCATACTTTTAAATAAACATGCAAAGCCTATATTTACTGTAGGTAAACCTAGATATTTTTAAGACTCAAAATTATCCTTTAAACTAGAAGACATTTCAAATATAAATACCTAAATCTGTCAGCTTGTCTGTTCCTCTAAGTCTAGTCTAGTCTAGTAAAATTCATCTAAATTTTATTTTTGTTTTATGAAACTGTCTCGCAAATAAAAGAGAGATTGATTGATATCCTTATAGTTGTACTTATTGGGTAAATATTTCTCATGGGTACGGAACCTTAGACATTTATTTCGATTCACACTTCTTACCACAAATAATAATTGCAGATCGCGTGCTGCGTTTTTTGCATATTGATGGATTAGGTTTTTCAAAAGAGGCGCTTGCGCTTCCTGTTCCGTTTAAATGGTGTAAAAAATTACCCAAATTAGTCTTCCTTGCCGACTGTGTCACTGTCACTAAATGTTTTGGATACCTACTCATCGCTTTTAGCTTCATCATCACTGAAACGAAGTGGTGGTAGTCAGATATCAGAAAAGATTCTATTTTCCAAGTTATTTCAACATTAGGTAGGTTTGGTTCATTCTTTCATGTCGTCCAACCATTTCCGCTTTTGACGACGGTGCTCCCTCGGTGGTAGCTTTCCTTCAAAGTTTAATCCTGAACTATGAAGGTAGATGACCAAAAAAGCTCAGCTTTTTCAGAAGGTTGCTATTGTTGAACAGGTCTAGTACACTGATGCATTTCAAATACTTGCAGATGTCAAATTGTTTCTTTTTGAAACATTACGTTACCGATACCGTACCGTACGAGAGAGTATATGCATGTCTACAATTCCGTCTTAGTTCAAGATTTAGTTTTGAACTTCAGAGAGAAAATTGCTACAATCAGGCTTTGAACTTTGATAACTTAGATCTATATAGATAGGAAATACATATATATCAATTTTGTATGTTCATGTATTTGTCATAAGGACAAAGATGCTTGACGGATGCATTTGTGTGGATAAGCTTTAATCTTCACAAAAGCATAAATAATACCTTCTTAAGCGTTTACCCAGTTATTATATGATAGTTTATGGTATAAAAGACAATGATTTTAAAGGAGCAACTACCGAGTTCCTTGCCGGTCCTCCTCACCTACTTACTGAGCAGCCTAAATATTGAGGTATTTTGAACCATAATACAAACGAATTGGGAATTTAAAAGTGCTTGGAAAAGTAGACGATTCGAGAATTTGAATTAAATTAAAACAGACAAAAAACGAGCCATGCTCTAACCGTGTAATAGCCCATAATATGGCAAAGAATAAATAAGTAGCAATAATAACATTGTTTTATATTACAATAATATATACTTATATTACCATAAATAAAAGACATTTGTCTGTTCTCATGACACAAAGGGCCAGTACTAATTACATCGTCTTGATGACGATGGCGACATATGATCGGGAGACAGTTGCGAATTCAATTATTGTTGTCTTGAAAAAAGAGACACCCCTAATTTATTGTTATTAAGGAATTAATAGGTTGATAGCAAATTGCCCCCGACAATGTGGGGCAAATGACAATTTTTTATACTTCCCATTGCCTATCTGTTAATGTAGAACTGTTGTAATTGCATGATTAACAATGCTCGACATAATATTATGTAGATACTTACTTAATATAATTAACGACCTCTACATTTCGAAGTCAGTCTGATAGTACACCTTAGCTTAGACCTA
Organism: Mycalesis mineus; assembly: GCA_034621355.1. Lineage (NCBI taxonomy): Eukaryota > Metazoa > Arthropoda > Insecta > Lepidoptera > Nymphalidae > Mycalesis > Mycalesis mineus. Next base: position 15,722,993 of record CM067888.1, on the reverse strand, counting down.
TTTATGCAGCTCAAAAGCGCGTTGGCGTTGCTTTATGTAATAATGTTTGAATCTTGTAACGATCACTTAATGTCATCTTAATCATCCCACTAGCGGCTCAATGCGCTTGCGCACACCTCCCACCTTCTATGAGAGGGGATGTAGAGTTTAGACCCACTAAGCTGCTAATAAGCATTACGGGCTTTGTTTGACTATTTAACAATGACTATCAGCTGATGTTAATAACAATGGACTGGATTAATGACTTCATGTGATTTCCGTGGTACGAGGCTTAGCACCACCAAGTTCAGGCTAAAAATTGTTGCTGAAAATTTCTTGAAAGAAAGAAAAGATTAATGTTTCATATTCTGACTATGGACCTACTCATCTGAAGCCACATAGATTATCAGTGTTGGCATCACCCCAGTTAGACACTTCGTTAAGGGTCAGATTAATACGTCCCACCAAAGCCTCTCAATGCTCAAGGGTCTGAGCCCCACTGGTACAGGGACAAGACATGTATCTCTCCGTTACAGTGCTGTCATCAGCATATCTTTCTCAATAAATAGTATTTTTAATGGTACGAGTAGATAGTCCTTGATTACATTACAAGTTATTTTTTTTTTAATCGACTACAAGTTGGCCCTTAACTGCTATCACACCTGATGTTAAGTGATGATGCAATCTAAGATGGAAGCGGGCTAACTTGTTAGGGGGGATAAAATCCACACCCCTATCGGTTTCTACACGACATCGCACCGTAACGCTAAATCGCTTGGCGGTACGTCTTTGTCGGCAGGGTGGTAACTAGCCACGGCGAAAGCCAAGACAAATTAAGAAAAATCTTAATCTGCCCCGCCAGGAATCGAACCCAGGACCTCCGTCATATAAATCCACCGCGCATACCACTGCGCCATGGAGGTCGTCAAGTGATGATGCAATCTAAGATGGAAGCGGGCTAACTTGTTAGAAGTAGGATAATATACACACCCACATCGGTTTCTACACGACATCGTACCAGAACGCTAAATCGCTTGGCGGTACGTCTTTGTCGGTAGGGTGGTAACGTTTCACACGACATCCGAACGCTAAATCGCTTGGCGGTACGTCTTTGTCGGTAGGGTGGTAACGAACCACGGCCGACGCTCCCCACCAGCCAGACCAGGACCGATTCAAAAAACCTCAACCGGCCCTGAGAGGAATCGAACCCAGGACGTTCATCTTAAAAATCTACCCCGCTTAATACTCCGCCAAGTAGGTCGTCAGTTTTATGATGCTATTGTGTGCAGTATTTTTCTGTCTCAAATAGACATCTCCATTACAACTAATAGCCAACGCAAACAGCGTAACCCGCACAAACACAGCACGCCCGACCGACGGCCAACACACAAACCCAATCAGGGCCGACTCGCTTGATTGCAATCAGCCCCATTCGATACACGACGTGACGGGAAAGAATCAACTCATTTGCGACTGAGTGTGTTCATCTCATTTTTAACCGACATCAAGAAAGAATAGCAAGTTCGACGCGTAATTAAAAACAAACTAGTTTTTTTATTTACTACAGTTAGCCGTTGACTGCGATCACACACACCATCGCGTATATAGTTGCACCACGGCGGAAAATGCTCGAGTTGTTTTAAGCTAACCTACATATAACAGATAACGCCTCATTTCCATACGGGTAGGTAGATACTACATCCTTCCATTTGCCAATGAAATGAAATAGATATCTATACTAAAGCCAAACTCGATAGAGAATGCTTGTCAACAAACAAATTTAAAATGAAGGTAGAAAATGCAACACATTTAATGCTTAATAAATTTAAAATTATGATTTGTTTATTTATAAAATCTTATTTAAAAGATATTGAATATATTACATAATTAGTTTTAAACTTACTTATCCAATTTATTTTCATGAATTCGTCACAAACTAGTTAATTAAAAAAATAGGCGTAAAATGACTAGTGATTTCTACCTTCATTTTTAATTTGTTTGTTGATAAGCATCCTCAATCGAGTTTGGCTTTAGTATAGCAGATAACTTAACTAATCTCAAATGGAAAACCATCGCCTTTCTTCTGGGCATTATCACATAACTTCGATCGCTTTAGTTGTGCTTACTTTACAGCCAGTCGAGCTCGCTCCAAAAGCTTAGGGGAGAGGGCATAAATACTCGTAGCGTAGACTCAACATATTGCTCCATATTGCTCTAATATATATTGGGGGTTGGCAGTTTTAGGGTGATAATTTTTAGATAATTCCTTGACGATTATTAACATATGTTAATGATAGTGTCGAGACCAACGGCTTAACTTCCTCTCCATGCACAGGGGTGTTACATCACTAACTTTCCTGTATTTTTATCAGAAGAAAGAAATACTCAGAATCATTCTACAAGCCGACCACAGGATTCAAACCTATACGTCGTGATTAAAGCTAAGCAGGCTAACCAATAGACCAACGAGGCAATCGGTAGGTATACATACATAGAATATTAGTTATGAATTGCTCTGTCACAAAAAGCTCTACATTCTAATTCGCTCTCCATGTTGAACAAGTTCAGTGTAAATGTTAGCATAGTGTGCACGCACCCTTACACCCGTGTATTGATTCGAGCCGAATGAAGTGATTGCGCACCGGGTGTATCATTTCCGATGTAATTCGGTTTGCACAAATCGGACTATTTAATAAAGCCCGCCAAATCACTTTAACCTCACAACATAACACACGAATAACAACTCTATGTCAATCATTATAGAGTTGTTTTTTGTTTGAGTGATATTTTATGTTTGGATACCGTACAAAACGTTCGATTCATCAATATGTTCATGAAAAACTGGATGGATGTGTTCAATGTTGATTTGTTTAAGGATATCAGATCTTTAGCTTCGTTTAGCGTATTGTGGTTAGAGGCAGAGATTTGTAACTTTTTAAAGTGATAAATTGTTATGGTGAACCGCTTCGTTCTGTAACGCTGTACAGCGTCAATCTGACTCACTGCCCCTTTCTCACGCAAACGGCAGCGGTAGGCAGGCTCCTTTCTCACTCTTACCCACAGGGCTAGCCGTATTTAAGTTATCACTTCTGTCATGCGTCCCAAAACACATTTTTTTCTATATGTGGGATACCTACAGTAGGTACCTAACCAGGTGATTAGGTACCTACTGTAGGTATCTAGACAAAGACAAGAGACACCTCTTTGGTAGGTACCAAAGAGGTGTCTCTTTGGTACCTGAAGAACTACTTACATAAAACTGCATGATTTTTAACTGACGAAAAAAAACGGAGGAGGTCCTCAATTTGACACGTATATTTTTTTTTTATTTTTTTTATTTTTATGTATGACCACGCATAATTTTTTACAGAGTTGTCCGATTTTGATAATTATTTTTTTTATTAAAAAGGGCATACTTCCAAAGGTGGTCCCATTGTCATCATGTTAGGATCTGATGATGATATCCTGGGGAAATTGAAGGAACTCTTCAAATTTTGGAGGCACGCTTACAGCGATTTCGGTTTTTGTCTCGAAATCGGTAGCTTTTTGGCTACTAGTGCCGTATAATGTACTATGACAGTACAGTACGAGTACGATACATGGCGATAAATCACTAAAAATTAAGAAATAAAATTTTTTAAATAAAAATAGAACCGACTCAAAACGCACTAAAAAGTAAAAAATAACTGTGTCATTTACTTGCTTTAATTTACTTAAGCATATCTATGGAGTCGGTGCCAGCCAAGGTTTCTACTTTAAGGACGTAACCTAGAACCCACAAACTGCTTTACTACGTCAAATAAAGGTTCCTGGCATCGACTTCATAGATATGCTTAAGTAAATTAAAGCAAGTAAATGACACAGTTATTTTTTACTTTTTAGTGCGTTTTGAGTCGGTTCTATTTTTATTTAAAAATTTTTTATACCTTAATATCATATAAATAACTAGGTGCTGAATGTATGTTAGTAAATACGCCATAAGCCTCTTGATTCTGCGCCCGATTTGATTGAAACCAAGCTTGTTTACCTTATAGGTAAAACTTTTAAGGGGAACCTAATATTGCAATGAAAATCGCTTCAAAATCTGTTCTGTACTTTTGGAGATTAACTTTAACGATCCAACCAGGTCTTGGTGAAGTAGAGTAGATAATTTCGTGCAAAATTCCATCCTAATTCGTTTAGATCTTTATGCAAATGGAAAATACGAGTACCTACGTACAGTTTTCTTATGTGGGATAAAGCTTTCCTTTCTAAAAGATCTAATTCTCCGTGTACCGTACAATGCATAATAGTGCCTGCTACTAAAAAGCAAAATGTAAAACCTTAATTGTTATCAACTTTCGAAAATTGTTCAACTTTTATATGACTTTTTTGGTCCAACACGACATGTTCTTGACGGGAAACCATTCTTATTAATATGTGATGATTTGTAACCGCATCTTAAGAGAAGAACCGCGATAACTTTGCCGACCATAAACTTAACAGTGAACTTTAACAACCACAGTATAAGTGCGATTTCAACAAACCACGTACAATATGGACGGTGGTTTAAACTTGTTGTATTAAATAAAATTAATCTGTAGAAGCTCCCGTTTGCAATCTGGCGTCATTGTCGGCATCAAAGGCCTGTGGTTTGCTTTGCTTTTATAAATGCTTCCGTTTGGTCAAAATTAAGGACGTGGTTATCGGTTTTCCGTTTTGTATTGACTTTTAGCGGATTTGACACGTGTTGTTTTACCACCGGTTCACTGATTTAGGTTTTAATGATCCAAGAGCATGTGATAGCTAGCCATTCGTCTTTGTTAATTCAGAATCGTTTATTGCAAGTAGGCCTCTGTGGCGCAGTGGTATGCGTCGTGGATTTTTAAGACGGAGGACCCGGCAGGACTGATTGAGATTTTCTAAATTGGAGTGGGTCCAAAGGCGGGATCAACCGACCGACAAAGACGTATCGCCAAGCGATTTAGCGTTCTGGTACGATGTCGTGTAGAAAACGAAGGAGTGTGGATATTGTCCTACTCCAACCAAGTTAGCCTGCTTTCAACTTAGAGTGCATCATCACTTACAATCAGAAGAAGAAGAAGAAGAAACACTTTATTGCACATAAAAACATGAAAAAAAGGATTAAAATAAACATGCAAAGGCGGCCTTATTGCTAGAAGAAATCTCTTACAGGTAACCTATTGAAAAGACATTTGAGTATCGTAAGCGGGGTGGTGCAATGAGAAGAAATTACTTAAATTTATTATAAATATAATATTTAAACATAAATAAATAAATAAACTACGTAAAAAAGTAAACATAATATATAAGTGTATATAAACAATATCAATATACATAAAAAAATACATATAATTATTTTCTATTTAACGACAAATAGTAGCTCTAAGTACTACTACTAGTAGTAATCAGGTGTGATAGCAGTCAATATTAATTGTATAATTACATAAAACTAATATTCTACAGCTGTTACAGGTTGCAGAAAGCCGATTCAATTGCTTCCTAACATTCGTAAGTGTTGAAACAATGCAAGCCAATGTTTCTAGGTAAAAGTACACTAAAAAAATATAACAACTTTTTAGATTTTAGATTGATAGAAGCGGGTAATACTTTGCAAAAGTACATAATGAATAGTTAACTTCGCAATTACACAATGTAGAGTCAACATCTCCTGAGGATGCTCCGGCCTCGGAGTGAAAACTACGTGGAAAGTATTCCGGCGGATATTGATGACTCTGTTGCTTGGATTCGTAGACTTTTCACGGAAAAGTTTACTTTCAGATCTTGCTTTTTATACTAAAGCCAAACTTAATTGAGAATTCTTGTCAACAAACAAATTAAAAACGAAGGTAGAAATCACTAGTCATTTTGCTCCTATTTTTTTTTTATTAACTTGTTAATGACGAATTCATGACAATAAATTAGATTAGTAAGCTTAAAACGAATTAATATATTCAATATCTTTAAAATAAGATTTTATAAAAAAACAAAACGTAATTCTAAATTTATTAGGCATAAAATGTGTTGCATTTTCTACCATCATTTTAAATTTGTTTTTGACAAGCATTCTCAATCGAGTTTGGCTTTAGTTTAGTTTGATTATTATCGTAAAATCATTGACAGATTACCTACTAGCCATCATCATTATTATCTTTATTATCAGCTTATTAACGGTCCACTACAGGACCAGGCCTCCCTATTTACAAGAGAGGGGATATGGAGCCTAGATCCACCATGCTGCTTCAATGCGGATAGGCGATTTTGGGTTGATAATGTTTCATTTATTCACGATGACTATTAGATGTTGATGATAGAGACCAGGACTGACGGCTTAACGTGCTTTCCGAGGCACGGGTGCGTAAGCCCACCAACTTCCCGACTCCGGGCTTCAAGCCTGAAAATTTCATAGAAGAATGAAAAAACTACCTACAAGAAGCTGGATAAAATATGTACAACTATGGACTGTACCTTACTTAGGTATTTATACATATTTTCGCCATGTAACAACCAACAGTTGACCCACAAAGTTTCCAGTTTTCCGATACCTGACGCCATAGTTAATTTGGGAGCAAACCCCTCCTACCGCGAAAACTTGTTCTCAGCGCTGAAACCTGCAAAAACATTTCCGAGAACATCTAGAAAGCGTTGGTGGGCGTAATACCATTTACACTTAAACATTAATGACATAAGCAACTCTATGTTCCTCTCAATAAAGGTCAATTCAACACTCAACATTACACCTTTGTATTAATTGTACATATTGGTACTTGTACGTAATAAAAATACGTGAGAAAATACAAAAAAATCACGCCGACTTTGCTTTCCTTTTACGTGAATGTAGCCTGTTAATGTGATTCGTCTTGTTATGTCAACGTGTGGTTAATTCATATTAAGACTTACACCTGATAGGACCTGATATATCCCTCCCTTTTGAGACCCCTTACTACGAGTAATTGACGTAAGGAAGTGCTGACTAAAAATACTATACAAAAATTTGTCATGGAACAATTTGACGACTATATCAACGGCTACTCAACGACAATTGATCGATAAATGAATCGAGAATCTCGTGAATTTCAGGTTAAGTTTTACTTTATTCGTTGGGTAGGTTTTGCATGTACAAATACTACAATCGTAAGTATCGTAATTAGGTACTTACTTAAAAGAGTTCTCTCTCAAATTGGTGACCGAATGGTAGCGTATTGTAGGACGTGTTTCTTAGGGCTTTGCTCTCTTATTGTTTGCTTTGTTACAAGCGATTTTCCACCCATTTCCTATTAACATCAAACTGGTCGGAACATGTGCTATTTCTAGTTGCTACTATTTATATAAAGAAAAAGGATCTTAAATGCAAAGCATGTCTAAAGTATTGGTGCGAAAAATAATTGGCAGGGGTTTTCCCACCGCCAAATAAAGGGTATGGAAATAGCTCAAGACATGGGGAAACCCGACTTTTCTTAAAAAGACGTGTGGCACTCGGAGACTGCCGCGGTAAAGCTATTGCATAGCATTTTTTATCACCTTTTTTTTAAAGCGTGATATTGCAAAAAAGCATTAATTAAAAAAAAATGACTTTTTGAAATATCACGCATGAAAAAAACAAAATTTCGGAACCGACGGGATTCGAACCCGTGTCTCTCTGGGCACTTACAGCGCCTTACCGCTAAGCCACGTTCCCCGATGACGTCGTTGCCGAAATTGTGCTTTTGATATTATGTTTTTGATACTCAGGGGTGTTAGGTTTTTTCGTTACGGAATTTCTGTATTCGGTGTCCACGCTCAAGGCCCGCGATAAAAGCTATACAATAGCTTAAAAACTGCGACATTTTCAGTACAATTTGCGAAACGGCCACATTCATGGTTTTGGACCATTAATCTATCAGCTCCCATCCTCATTCTTGAAGAACTTGCTTTTTGGGAAGCGACTCACATTCGATTGAAAAAGTTGAGAGCGCTACTAGTTTCACATTCTTTCAACTCTCAGTTCTGGAAAATAATAAATTTTTAACTGAAACTGGCAGTCTTTCATTGCCAGGCCGAGAACTTTTGACTCGGCCCTTGTTAGATAGAGAGCAATGCTGGAGTCAAAAGTAGGCATTGATATAAAATATAAAAGGTATCAACTTAGCTGTATTAAAAATAGCACATAACATCGGAAACACCATAAACTAGTAAATGCAGGGGTCTATGTATGAAAAGATAGTAGGGGCTCTCCCAAAATGGGTGCCATGCCACACACAGCACACACACGCTTGTGTGCATTCCTACGACACGCAATTAGTGTCATTATCCGCCATTAAAGCCGTAACTCGATGCATTAAGCAGATACCTCGAGCGGCTATAAAATATTATGACATCAGAGTAAATGCCTACACGGCGTGTTCGGGGCTACGAAAAAAGTATGCCATATTAATTTATCGTGCCTTGTGTAGCCGTCATAATGAAATATTGGGTAAATTGGATAAAAACGTTAATTAATGGAACCTTGTTCTAGAAGTTCTAGTAATAAAACACGCTACAGGGTGGTCTATAAAGAAGCTATGAAAATACGATACGCAATAGTTTATGAAGTTACTACGTCAAGAGTAACCTAAACCAACGAACTTGTATGAAAGGATTAATGAGAGTGGAAGAAGCTAAGGAAGCGAGCGAAAGCTTTTTTTTTTGTTTTATCGACTACAAGTTGGCCCTTGACTGCTATCACACCTGATGTTAAGTGATGATGCAATCTAAGATAGAAGCGGGCTAACTTGTTAGGAGTAGGATGAAATCCACACTCCTATCGGTTTCTACACGACATCGTACCGGAACGCTAAGTTGCTTGGCGGTACGTCTTTGTCGGTAGGGTGGTAACTAGCCCCGGCGAAAGCCTCCCACCAGCCAGACCAAGAAAAATTCCAATCTGCCCCACCGGAAATCGAACCCAGGACCTTATGATTCCACCACGCATACCACTGCGCCACGGAGGTCGTCAAAAATATGCAAACCTTGGCAAATGGGAGGATGTAGTATCTGACTAACCCTATAAGAATGAGGCGAAATTATGTATGTTTGGAGGTAAATTACATTGCGATGAGCATGTATGGTTTTGAGGGATATCGAGCGTCCAAAACTAAAGAAAAACGTTTTGCGCTACTCTGTGCCGGTCCTGTAACATTCTGCATACACTACTTAGTATCTAATAGAGCTCTTGTGATAGAGCTTGACCGGGGGTTAATTTTTGCTGCTAAGTATTGCTGTATTCGAGTTTGCGGGTTTTTTTGCCAGTTACAGGCAACTTAGCACCTACTCCTCAGATTGATGGACACAGGAACAGGCGGCGTAAAGTGTGGTAAAGACCTCGCGGTGTAAAGGGCCTCACACCTCACAACCGAAAATAAATTTTTAAAAGTATTGAATATCAAAGGAATCTTTAAACGAATCAAGGAGTTCAGAATAAATTATAGTAGAAAATATCTGTTTCTTGAAGTTTTTCTGTATTTCTTTTACATTTTTGTTTAATATTCCAAAGAATAATAAGTACTTTAGGTTTATTTCTTAATGTATTAAAAAAATCCAAGCGCTTTGTATATTATTTTCATAGACCCTCGCGAGATTTTCTTGCCCACATTAAATTTAGGTGTTGCGTCACCACCTGGTACAGAAGAACATTTGTATAACGTATTTTTTCATATGTTTGCTACAGAAATAATTTTACTGTACCTGATGTAGATGGTACAGCCAATAGTCTTCCATTTGGTGTCAAGTAGTTCATTTGATCCGTCAGTTACCTGCCATCATCATCATCATTAACAGCGGATAGAAGTCAACTGTTGGACATAAGCCTTTATAGGGACTTGCAAACACGAACAACGATCCTGAGCCGCACGTTGATAGCCAGCGGCTCCCTGCGAAGTGGTAATGGGCGGGGCACGTGGTTCAAATAGCGTTGAGGACCCAAGGTGCAGGAATGGCGACCCCCCACTAAATAGACTAACGACATCAAGCGTATCGCAGTTACTTATACCACCTATAAAAACCATATATGATCTACTGATAATGATAATCCTACTAGAGTTTCGAAGTGTCTATTGAATAATCTAAACAGCAATTAATACGAAGTATTTTCGCAAACCAACCCCCTATTGGTGCGCGTGTAAAAACTGTGCGTGAAAAGTCCTAAATAAATAAACAGCAAACATCTCGGACACGTATTTGCAGCCCCCGAGAATGCGCCCCGGTGCATGAATAATGAAACCTCATAAACACTCTACCAGCTCGAGTAACTACGCGAAAGGTTGCGCCCTATTGGATGGTTCAATGTCGATAACTTTCAAATAGAACCTACTGCAACTACAATTGGTATTAAAACTGCCTTTTTGGAAGCTTTAGTATAAGTTTTGTGTTTTATTATTTATTTATTCTACGAAGAAAAACATAGAACAGAGACAAAAAGTACAATAGGTAGAGCTGGTATAAAAGGCGACCTTATCGCTTAACGATTTCTTCCAGGTAACCTTAGGTTTTGAAAAAAATGGTAAATGGTTCAGAGATCAATGAAAATCAAAAAGCTCAATAATAATTGTTCTAAAGGTTAAAAGTTGTTATGCGAGAAAAAAAACTTTTAAACAAAAATATTATGCCCCTAAACTTTTTGATTTACATTGATTTTTAGGTAGGCATAGGCACAACTAAACGCAGACGGAGTTATAGAATATTTTTTTAATTGAAACTACACAATTTTGAAATAGTTATCTATTTAGTTTTATTCTGAATATTATATCTGTACCTACCTACTGTCTTCTTATCAAGATTTATATAAACTAGTCCTTTTTGCAGCTTGCCTAGTACAAGTTATTATGACTATACCTAAATTAGTGAAATTCAGCTTAAACTCTTTGGAAAACGATTTAAATCATAAGAGAAGACCCCTTTTGAAAATAATTTATTCGTGCTCATACCATTCTTCAATTCGCATATGTATTTATAATTTTGTTATACTTAGTAGAGTAATTATTAAAAATGTTCTAAACAACGGTAGTTCACATCCCTGTACAGTGTGCTCACTGAAAAAAACTCGACGCAATACCGCGAAAACTTACAAAATGGCGTCCCGTCAGTTCAGTTGGCGCCAAATTAAACCGCGTATGTATCATATCGCTCTTTGATCTCCGGCCCGCAGGAGTGTTTGTTTAGTACCACGACTGTCTGTTTTTCCGCGTTGAAAAGATCCTCGTGAATGGTCGAGAGAGGCCTGCTTCAATAGAAGATTTATATCGACGGCCGTGCTGCTGCGCGGCAATTTGTGGATATAGACACAGATAAACTACCGCGTTTGAATGGACGTTTTGTGAATATGGCCACAGATAAAATAGCGTGTTTGAAAAGAGGTTCTACGTTTAGGTATGGAGGTTTATGTTTATGTAATATCTACTTAGATATTTGATTATCGCAGAAATAAGTTTAATATTTAATAATTTTTAAATGACCATTTAATATAGCAATTGAAAATACATTAAAATATTTAGGTAGGTAGTTATATTTACAACTTATTTACGGTTTCAGATGTATAACTTGATTATGTAAATTTTTATACAGTAAGTACCTAAACTGTATAGGTAATGTGCACTAGGTATCCTATCTGTAAATACAATCTCATACTGTATGTACGTGATAATTCTATTATTTTTACTTAATTTATAAATAATAAAATATCGTAATAGATTTCAATGTACACCCAGCAGTAATTGTTTTAATTATTTGTTGGTGTAGTTGCTCTTGTAAAAATAAATGTTACAATTTGTATTAAGTAGGACGTAAAAGTTGATGCAAAACGTTATTGTTACAATCTAGGGGTCGGGGATTGTAAGAACAACCACAACAGGAGAACACTCAATTAATTATCCATACAAGAATCACCAGAGCACTTGGCGACGCTGTGGATTAGTGCTCCCAGGCCTGAAGGAACCCATCCACCATAATCTGCCTGGGCATCTCATCGCTCTCCCCATTCTAACAACACTAGGAGGCAGATATACTATCCATAAACCCGCACTAACTTGTAGGGACCATCTCCCTAAGTTCCTTCTACCGTCTTCACTGTTCGACGACTCGCTGTGAACTCTCTATAACGTTCTGCATGCAAAATAATCTGAATCGTTCCATGTTCTTTCAACTTTTACATTTGTTATAATTGCATTTTAATTAAGTAAATGTATGGACCACGTATCGAAGCATAAAATTGTGTCCCTAAGTATCTGAACTACGAAAACACTAGTTTATAATAGTGAAGGTACCTAGGTGGGTCACCACTAAGCTTTAGATACTGTTTTTTTCAAATTATGTTTTTACGATGCCTCCGTTGTATTATGAAGATTGGGTTTCTACAGCACGCTAGGGACTTGTAAGGTACGAGTAGCTAACTACTTATAGAGCCTTCAATAAAAAATCTATTCGAAACCTTTCAGAAAAAATTGTTAAGTGAATGGATTTTTGACCGTTACTTTCGTTATTAAGTCATATAGTCAGTTGGATATTTTGCACATTTAATATTTAGTGCGCCACCTATAGACATTTTTTTAAATCATTATAAGTAAACCCTTGACTGCTATCACGTTAAGTTAAGTATACGGTAAGTATAGTATAGTATCACGGTAAGTTAGATATATTTTATTATTTTTATTTCAATTGCCTGGAAACCTTTATTAGGTAGGACCACTGTACAAATAAAATACTGTAAACATAAATGAATAAATAATTTGACTATTAATAGAACTTATCCAATATTGGTTGTTCGCTCATTAGCAATAAGACCGCCAATCGTATATTGTTTTTATTTGTAATGTATTTTCTATTTTGTAAGCTCTTTTCCTTGGTGTACAATAAAGAATATTTCATTCATTCATTCATACGATGTATTCAATTCATAAAAAATCTATAGTTTTTTGAAGCCAACATTTCATCAGTGAAAAAGGCATCCGTCAAGCGATTGAAAACTCTGCTCTAAAATGAGACTTTCATACATACATAACTATCTACGTTTGGAAAACTAAACACTTCATCGGCAATCGGGTAAAAAAAATCCGTCACTAGTGACAAATCATTATCAGAATAGAATCGCACCAACATTGTGACAACTCAAAGTCCACCCTAAAAGTTCAAAACGCAATAAATTTAAACACCAAATCAACCGTTTGAAATCATGAAATCTAACAAAATATTTTCTCTAAACCGTCCTAGTGACAACCGAACCGGAAGTGACGTTGCGTTGCGCGTGCGCTCGCTTCCTGCCGCGTGCGTCCAAAATGGCGGCGGCGAACTTCCGGCGAGATAGGATGGAACGCCGAGGGTGATTTCTCGTATAAATTATTGCGAGGGATGCTGTTCTTTGTTTGCATCTGTACAGTCATCCTCCGTAAGAAGATTTCCCACGCAAACTATCCTCTATATTAGAGAAACAAGGATTTTGTATTATTAGACTTATTGCACAGCGTTTTTTAAAGTAAGCACCTAATTACCTATACTAATTTGTTGGAAATATAAAAAAGTACACTGATTCAGCAATATTAAAGAAAAAAAGACTTATTTAGGAAGCAAAACTTACAAAGTATTTAAAGTTGAGCCGATTGCTTACAAGTGCCCTTGTCATTACAAAATTCGTCAATATACTTAGATTGATCCATCTAATTATAATCTATACTAATATTATAAAGCTGAAGAGTTTGTTTGTTTGTTTTTTTTGTTTGAACGCGCTAATCTCTTTTTTTGTTGAATAGACCATTTATCGAGGAAGGCTTTAGGCTATATAACATCACGCTGCAACTATTAGGAGCGAAGAAATAATGGAAAATGTGAAAAAAGCGGGGGAAATTATTCATCCTTGAGGGCTTCCGTTGCGTGCGCTGCGAAAACAGTTCAAGATGCCAAAAATTTATGTATGAAAGAATAATTCCTCTTGAAATTATCTAAAAAATTTCCAGGACAGTATATGTCTATCTTTTAAGATTAAGTAATCAAATTTGGTTGAAATTAATGCATTTGTTAAGAGTTATAAATATATGTATATTGTTAATGTTAATGTACTGTAATATCGTACAATGTTTAACAAAAATGTAGATCTTTAGTACACGGGACGGGACGGAGGATATTGCTTCACGGGAAACTATAAAAAATTAAATTAAGAGGGGTAGCGGGGAAAGAGCACACTTTATATGAAAGTCTGTCTTTAAAATTAAAAGGGTACCTAAGAGGTTTTCACGCGGACAAAGTCGCGAGCGACTGCTAGTTGTATTATAAACACGAAAGTTTGTAAGTATGGATGGATGTTTTTACTCTTTCACGTAAAAATTACTGAATGAATTTTTATAAAACATACATACATACATAGAACCACGCCTCGTTCCCGTAGGGGTAGGCAGAGACCATATCCTTCTAATTGCCACGGTCCTTGCATACTTCCTTAGCTTCTTCCACTCCTTCCTTCATTAACCCTTTCATATAAGATCGTCGGTTTAGGGTACTCTTGACCTGGCCATTTTTTTAAAATGTCCTGAATTTGGTCCAGGAACATTCGCCTAGGTCTTCCCCTTCTAACATTTCCATTCACTCTCGCCTCATAAATCTCCTTTGTTAATCTTCTTTCATCCATTCTCTCTACATGCCCAAACCATATAAGCATCCCTTTCTCTATTTTAGTCACTACATCTTCTTTTACACCACACTGTTCTAAAATTTTATAAAACTTTACAATAATAATAAGCTTCGATCGATCAGAACGCCGTGCAATAATTGTTGATATTACTGTTCCTCATGACGATAACCTCGTGAAAGCCGAAAAGGAAAAAGTATCTAAGTACTTGGACCTTGCTCACGAGATTACCGCCATGTGGAATGTTGAGTCAACTATTATTGTTCCGATAGTCGTTTCAGTCCATGGTCTTTTTGCGAAAAGCTTCGATCAACACCTTAAGAAGCTTTCGCTTAATTGTTGGATCAAGGGTCGGATACAGAGGGCAGTAGTCCTTGAAAAATATGTAAATAAAGTTAAAATAGAGCTTATAGATAAGAATAACACACAGGCTACTTTTTATTCCGATTTTTTTACGGGAATGGAAACGGCACGGGTGAAACCGCGGGCTCCTCTAGTAATTAACGAAATTCAAGTTTATTTTACATTATTGAAAGTTATT
Organism: Mycalesis mineus; assembly: GCA_034621355.1. NCBI lineage: Eukaryota > Metazoa > Arthropoda > Insecta > Lepidoptera > Nymphalidae > Mycalesis > Mycalesis mineus. The sequence continues at coordinate 15,707,847 of CM067888.1, read as the reverse complement.
CATACCAGCCTTGTAAAGAATTGGATTATCACAGCATAAACATAGAAATTATGCTCCCGATATAGCATAATGGATTCATAAATAGGAGGAATATGAATAATATTGTCTTTATTACAGGGAATTAAGATTGACGGCGTAACATCAATCTGAGGGTAATGGTATGCTGGTAAGATCTGATTACTGCCCTTATTGTATTCATTAAATGCTTAGGTATTGTTTTATTAACTCTCAACGTAATAAAATTTTTTAACATAAAATAGAACCGACTCAAAACGCACTAAAAAGTAAGAAATAACTGCGTCATTTAGTTGTTTTAATTTACTTCAGTATATCTATGCTATTCTATTTTTTGTAAAAAAATTTCATTTCTTATTTTTCAGTGATTTATCGCCACGTAACGTACTCGTACTATATTGTCATAGTATATTATACGGCACTTGTAGCCAAAAAGCTACCAATACTTACACAAAAACCGAAATCGCTGCAAGTGTGCCTATAGAATTTGAAGAGTTCCTTTAATTTCCCCAAGATATCATCATCAGAGCCTAACATGATGACAATGGTACCATTTTGGAAGTGTGCCCTTTCTAATAAAAAAAGAATTATCAAAATCGGACAACTGTAAAAAGTGTAGTGAAAAAAAATATACGTGTCGAATTGAGAACCTCCTTCGTTTTTGTCGTCGGTTAAAAATAGTAGAAATGTTAACAAAAAAATTGTACCTACTTATTTATAAAATATTGCGATGCACTAGAAAAAACAGTAGGTATCTTGTGAAACAGCTGTAGGTAACTATTATTAAATGAATATTTGGTTTATTAGCATTGTTATAAACTTTTTTCTATAGATTTATGCCACTTATAGACAAACATCGCTCGCTTTATAATCTTTAATAACAAACTTTCTACTTTATTTATAAAAATTGCGTCTATGTTAATATGACATACGTCGAAACACCTATCGCTCGATCTTACATCAATGGCTATTGAAGCGTACTGAAAAGCGCTTAGCATCCATTATTCATACCCCATCATCCAATTACAAGACCATTTTAACACGTTTCGAAGAAAAATTGCCCAATGGAGGAAGCAAGTTCATTGAAATTGCCTCACTTCTAAAGAAAACGTGTGGTAAAAAACTCCTGTGAAAGCTGTAATATATTCATTTAAAGGCAATAATAGTCACCTGCTTGTCTTTGAGTGTAACGCAATTCGAACAACCAAGTGAATTCTCAACTCTATTGCTATACAATAAGGGTTACATACAAAAGGCCGCCGAGTAAATAAATTAGTTTCGCGTGGAAGCACAGCACGTAGTAGATAATTTATCGCTAGAAAAACAAAAGCAAATTATCCCTAATTATGCTATAATGTCAGATTATTAATTCCTTTAGTGCTAACTCGCTGATAATAATAGGCTTTCGGCTAATTTGTCTTCATTATTATCGGGTGTATCTAGGCAGGAACAAGGTACAATAAATTTTGAAGCATAAATAAATTTTATTGTTTAATTAAGGACATTTCCTGATTACTATCACTCCGTGTAATAAAATAAGCAAGGCGAACAGGCACAGGAGTCAGGACAGTGCATTGTAAAATTCCTCAAACCTTTATCTTGGCCTAAAAAATGCAGTTTTCTGTTAAAGATTGGCAATGATTTATCTCTAAAAGTGAAAATCGCAATGGTTCCGACTGGAAACTAGCTAAATATGTGTGGTATGAAAGTTTTGCTTTCGGCTGCAAAAATATAAATGCGGCTAGTGCTTCTGTAAAAAACTGCAAGTTTAAGGAGTTTAACTCTCCATGCGAAGTTACGGGTACAGCTAGTCGCTAAGCAAGAAACAAAACAACCCGACAATAATACAACTGAACCCGCGCATGTCCAATAAAAAGCAGAGTTTAGATTTCAATTGCCGCAATATTCAGCGCACACAAATTAGACTACAAAGGGCCAAAGAAGTAAAAGAGAAAAGGACATCCTTATTACCATAATTAAAATCCACTAAACTGATTTATGCCTCTCGAGGCCCCCATCACTTAAGCCTTTCTCTTTATTTAATTGGAAGGATCCTTAAAGACCAATTTCCTTTTTTTTGTCCAACCGGATATACTCGTACGGTGTCCTTTGAAAAGGCTGTTTTTAGGCTCCGTTGCAGGGCTCAAAAGCCATATGATATGACATATTTTATTATAGGCAAATTAGGCGGATATATCAATCTCTTTGGTTTTTGCGTGGGATCGTTTGGTGTACCGCTGATACGATGAATAGTTAATAGGGATTTGGGTTGAATGTATTCAACGACGTGCGTCAATGTTTTTTAGGAGCTCCTGTATGGTGGCACATCAATCGGTTTGTACTTGAAAGCATTGGGTCGCTGTTGTCTTGCATTGAAATTAGTGGAAGTTCGATTGAGTTGTTGCTGACTTTACATGGCTATATCTGGGTTTTAAGAGCTATGACTTCAGCTTTAAGCATTCGGCTTTGGACGATAGAATAGTTCAGCCGTTTTGAGTTCTGTGTTTTGCTTTCCGCGTTTTTTATACAATTTGGAATTTTATGAGCTAGAAGTCACCGCTAGTAGTAGTAGTTGTAGTAGTTAGTTCTGACTGTTTGCTATTTACTTAGTGATAAAGTTACGAACGTTATACATACGTCATCGCGGAACGAAAACCTGAATTTTCACACACGGACGGTTACAGAATTTTTGTATGAACGAATTCTAACGTGTATTATATTATGATTATAGGAGATCATCAACCAACTTTTAAATTCTGGCTTGCTTCCGGATGGGGGAGATGGTTTGGGGCTTACAGACTAACTCAGGCTTAGTGTTTGATTCTGTAATATAACTGTCAAATGCCAACAATAGTAATCCGGACCGACGGCTTAACATGTTCTCCGAAGTATGAGGGTGCAACAACTTACTGATCAACTTCGAATTTCGGGCTGCTATTGACAATTTATAAGACGAAATAAAAGTGCAATATTTGACAGTTCAACCTCTGATGATCGAAAACTTCATACTATGCCACGACACGAACGAACACTAACCTGTTACCATCAGTATGTAGGCACTGGACTAAGTTAAATAAAATAAGCTTATAATTAGATGCCTTTATTAAATACGTTCATACAATCGCATAAATTTTACAAAAATGCACCTTCTTGAAAATTTTTAAAATATTTAAGAAGGTGCGATATGCAGAGCAGCAATATGATGTGTAGTGCAACATAAATCCAAGTATAGTATTAGATTTAAGTAAAGAATTCTTAACCTCATGTTCCTATCCTTATAAGTAATCCACTGAGCAACTGGACTAAAGTGTGAGAAGAGCTGGCTAGCTTTTAGTGGATATATTAAACTGGACAATAAATCACAAAATTTTCCGCCACAAAAGTTAAAAGCAATGTTGCGATATGCGTAATTAAAAGTTGCGATCGCAAATTGCAGCGCAAACACAAGTATATCGGGGTTGAGCAAACACGGCGCCCCAAACTGTCCGTATTGTTTGCGTTGTTAGCGGTCAAACAAACAAAAATGTTGGATCGTAACGAACCGGTAATCCGATTCCGAGTGGTCAGTTGTAAAGTTTCGATAGCAATCAACTGAGCCAACAGATATGTTTCGCGTGCAAACATGGCAACCCTACTGTTTGCGATTGTTACTTAAGATGTTTATATGCGGTCGATGCGGGCGCCTAGTTTATTTTATCCGTATTTTATATTATTGGTAATGTTTTATTATTTTACTAGCGATACTTAGCGATTTGGTCCCAGTGGTACATACTAGATTTTGAGGATGAAAATCCTTTCAGCCGATCTTTATAAAACAAAAACTTAAGCAAGGTTTCATAGAAAACTGTACGATTGTCGTTTTTTAATTTTAGGATCATTAATTATTTTAGGTTTTTTATTAATTTTATTATGTTTATTAATTATATCAGGATTATTAACTATATTAGATTGTTTTTGATCTCGCAGTTAAGATAGTTATGTCTCGAATTTTTGATAGATAGATAAATCTTATTTTCAGACTTTTAACATGAAACTTCTGGAATTTTGCTCTTTGAAAAACTACTCAATAAAAAACTATATATAAACTACACAATAGGCAAATCAATCTAAAGTATTTTTTTCGATTTTAACCGACTTCAAAAAAAAGGAAGTTATTTATTTAAGAGATCTATAGCCATTTACGTATGCTTGTATCTGTACACAGACAGACAGCCATAAAGAGACAATAAGAGTTCCCTGTGTATCGAAGGAATTATAAAATCCTCTATCCAGGTGCTTCTAAACTACATAAAAGATGTTCATATGGACCGCTTTACCCATTTTACCCTACATTTAAAACGTTTCCCATTGCCCGCGTTTGCCCCCGCCGTAAAGTGGGGTAATTCAGGTCCTTTCAACGGAAGGCCTTTACGCACGGACCGCTAATGGGTTCGTTTTCAACTATATCTCTCTTTTGAATTGTAGTACATTCTGTTTCTAGATTGTCCTTCTACATATCTATTAAGTCTGAAAAAGGATGAACATATGTAATTTTATTTCCTCTTTTTTATGCCTTTTACAAAGTTGCTAAATATGTAGGCGTTGTTTCTACCTAATACTTTTAATCGTTGTACCCTCGAATACTCAAACGCAACTCAAATTAATATACGTCTCATGTCAACTTATTTTGAGAGATTTTAATTGCAAACGATTGAATATTTTAAATACACACATAACATCTCGCCTCATTCCCATAAGGGTAGGCAGAGACAACACTCTTCCTTTTGCAACGGTCCTTGTCTCCTTTCGCTTTAGCTATAGTTCTTTAGCTTCTTCCAGTCTCATTTTTCTTTTCATACAATATGTTTGTCGGTTTAGGCTTGTCTTGACCTGGTCATATTTTAAAATATCCTGAATTTGGAACATTCGCCTTCCAAATTTTCCATTCACCCTCGCCTCTAAAATCTCTTTTGTTAATCTTCTTTCATCCATTCTCTCTTCATGCCCAAATCACCTAAGCACCCGTTTTTAATCACTACATCTTCTTTTACACCACATCGTTCTCTTATCATACTGTTCTTAACTCTGTCACTTAAGGTCAATTAACACGTACTCCTCAATGCTCTCATCTCTATCTCATTTATTTTGAATACTACAAAATAAACACAATTATCCATCACACTAAGTTTTATTCGTCAATCTGCAAATATTAGCCAATTTCCTCGCAATACATACACAAACAAACCATTAATCTTTGTGAGATCCATTAAACTCTTTCTAAAATCCATTTCGCGTGCGCCGGCGCCGAGCGGTAGCGCGCATAAATAAGACGCGCTGCCCGGTAGGTGGATAAATTCCTCACAATCGCATATCAATTTTACATTCAAAGTCATGTCGAGATTTCGCATTCCATCTTGTCTTTTTTTATCGGCGACAGGCCTGCGTTTGACTACGATGTACTGATATTAATGTAGACGTATTCTAAGCTAAAAGTGAGTCGAGGGAATCATTTGTAGAACCAGTAAACATAGATAAGTACCTACTTACTTCATCATTATCATTAATCATCATTATCATCCTATTAACGGCCCACTACAGGGCCACGCTTCCCACCTTATAGGAGAGGGGATATAGAGTGTACACCCACCACGCTGCTCCAATACGGGTTGGCAGACTTAGGGTGATAGTGTTTCATTTATTAACGATCACTATCAGATGTTGATGACAGTGACCGGGACCGACGGCTTAACGTGCTCTCCGAGGCACGGGGGTGTAACACCACCAACTTCCAAACTCCGGGCTTGGAATGTACTGAACATTTCATAGAAGAATGAAAAAGCTCAGAATTGTTCCATGACCTCGTGATCGAAGCAACATAGGCTAACCACTAGACCAACGAGGCAATTACCTACTTACTTATAATAGATGATTTTTTGTTGTTGATGGTAAGTGATGTCGCAATCTAAGATAGAAGTGGAGTGACTTGTTAGGGGAAGGATGAAATTTCACCCTTTCGATTTCACACGACATCATACCGGAACGTTAAATTAGTTGGCGGTACGTCCTTACCGGTAGGGTGGTAACTAGCCACGGCGGAACCTCCCACCAGCCGGATGTGTATGTCGAGTCCTGAAAAAAATACAACGTACGAACATCTCACTTACATCTCGTCGATCATCCCACCTTCAGTTCGACTGTCAGGCGAGCTAAAGGTCCATCCAATATGCCAAAGTGTCATTAGAGAATACAAATTTCTGTTACATCTGCTTTGCAACCATTGTACATCGTCTTCAAAGCTGGCGTTATTTTCAACATACAGGACTAGTTTCGAAAATCTCAGTGGCACTGTGCCACAGAGGCCGTCGCGTTGGTTAAAATATTGGGTAGGGAATCGAACCAAGTGTCTATAATAAAATCTATAAAAGCAATACAATTTTATGAGCTTTTGATACCAACTGGAATTTTATACCTTATATCTTAAATTGGGGACATTTGTTCAACGCATTAACAGGCCCTGTGTAATTAAATGGAGAGAAAATTTAGGTAAACAGAGCATAAAAGTAAAAGCTTGGCCGTACAACACGATAACAGAGGGGAGGATGAGAGAGTAGCGAGACGGACGAATGTATCCAGCAGGGGTGTAGAAACGATTTTTAAGGTTAGGAAATCACGGCCCATACAAAAATACCAAAATTTAAAAGTGCCGGCCAAAGAAAAAAAAATACTTATTTGGATTGAGGGTATTATTTTGAACATTTTTTACTACAACAGCAATGCTGTGAAACCTATACTTTCGTTGATAAAATAAAATTATTAACTCAATAAGTATTTATTTATTTATTTATACACCTATGGGAAACTAATACCACAAAACATGGAAACAAAGTACAAATAGAAATATGGTTTCGAAGAGGAGGTGACTGCCTTGATTATCTAGTACCTATGTATCAATAGATCACGAGATTTTGGGTTCGATTCCTGGGTCGAGTACGGAATAATTTCATTTTTCTATTAAATTTTCAGTACATTCCAGGCCCGCGAAGTAGCGAAGTTAATGGTTTTACATCAGTCCCGGCTACTTATCATAAACATCTGACAGTGATTGTTAATAAAAAAAACATTATCATCCTAAGCCCGCCAACCCGCATTGGAGAAATGTGGTGAGTCTACACTCTATATCCACTCATCTATAAGGAGGGAGACATGACCAATAGTGAGCCGTTAGATAAGTGACGCGTCGCTTCGTAGCAATATTTCTTTCCAGTGACCTTAGATTGATAGTGGAGATTATTATTATAATAAAATCTTAGTTTTTTTTAATTTTTAGTCCTTGTTGTTTACTTTAATTTTGTCCAAAAAAGGTTGCACTCATCCCTGCTCTGTTATTAGCTGACTTTTCAGTTCATTTTCATTTTATATCACGTGGATTTATAATAAAATTTGCTTTCTCACCCTAGGAATACGACTATGGGCTCCAAGGAGGATTAGATTATCCAAAAAAAAAAATGGTTACTCATCCCTGCTGTCATTATGGCGCTAAGCGGAAGTGACGTCGGCCGTTGCGGCGCGTGCGTTACAAATCACTACTTTACAACTTCCGATATCCCCAGTCGATCTTTGACAATGGAGAGATATAGACGTGCCAAAAAAACTGGCGATATCATAAAATGCGTCCTCTAATAGTCTACGGTCACGCGTCGTTGCCGACTTGTAATAGCCGGGATGATGTTATGAAATTAATAATTTGTCTGCTCTAGAGAGGGTGTGGACCCTTCGCGTTTTGCGACGATAAAAGATTTTCTGTTTGTGCGAAATTTGTTTGATTGAATTAGATGTTATCGTTTTGATTTTTGGTTTGGTAATCAAATTGCTTTAATGTACTTTATATGACTCTGGTGCCAATGTGTAGATAGATACGGGGAATCTATCGCTCGAGTTGGTAGACACTTTTTGTGTTCCTTATGTGTCTTCAATAAGGCAGGTACTATGAACCCTCATAGCTTTTCCCCGTGACGAAAAGGTATAAGGATTTCCCCACGAAAAAAAAATATGGTGCCATTGTGTACGATTGATTTTATATACCTTCTTTAATTTAGGGATTTACATTTTCTTATTTTATCGCTTTTAATGTGATGGTCTCCCTACCTGGGAAGACAGTAAGTACGTATTATGATCTCAGGAGAATGTCAATTTGTTTGTTTGTTTGTTTGTTACCTACGTATTTTAAACTACTTCACTTTATTTTTCATTTTCCTTTTCCCAAAGAATAGAAAAATGTCTTTAAATTTCTAGTATTACTAAGCCAAACACATTTTATGAATCAATTAACTTAATGGTTAATTGAGTTATAAAATCTAGATTAACGTGAGAGAATAGTCTAGTCATTAAACTAAATAATAATTGTCAGGCCATTTGTGTCTTAGGTCTCCGCCTTTACCTTATCTACCTAAAAATGGAGCATGTACTTTTATTAACTTTACCCATTTCCATCGAATTCAATCATGAAAATTATTAAATTTTATGGATACTTAACATCGATTTTATTCTCTATGCTTTATAAATAAAGATAGTTCAAAGTTTATAACCATTAATGGCGTCATAAAGTTTATTACTGGAATATAAAACGACATCATAACATCCGAAACCAAATTTGACCTACAAACAGTACTACCAACTTAATATAATAAATTCTAAACGTATTAAATCGGTTCTTTTGTTAATGCAACGTGACCAGTTTATTTAGAACTCCTCTGTCTCTTTTATGGTCCCCAGGTTATCTCATCGTTTTTAGGAGCCAGGGGGAGGGAAAGGCTCTAACTATAATGGTAGTTTGCCACCCTAACATCCTATGCACGTGTCATGATACCCTTTCAGAGATCGGGTGTTTCGCGAAACAATAAATATTTGGACGACACGAAATAAATTTTATTTAAATAGATTTGTTTAGAAGGGATGCTGTTACACAATGAGATTGGATGGGAAACATCGTTTATGGCTTAGATTATTATAGGATCACTTGACAAATTATAATACTTAAAGACCCTCTTGGGACTAAAGTAATGTAGGTATACGATGCTTAGTAGTAGGTAGTAGAGCTTTTTGTGTTGTTATTGTTGTTGTTTTTATACTTTTCTGTACAGCAACTTACGTTTAGGGGGCAGCTAGGGGCTCGGAAAGAAATGCAACGATACGTAATAATTATTTAATTAATAATTAATTACAATATAATTATATTACATGACTGAAGATCACGATTGATCTTCTACATACTAAAGATCACAATTGATCTTCTACATACTAAAGATCACGATTGATCTTCTACATACTACAGATCACGATTGATCTTCTACATCCTAGCTAAGCCTAAGGTGACTACCGATCGGCGATCGATCAAGAAGTGATTCTCGTAGGCTCCTAACTCTAGAGGTAGCAGTGGTTCACGTGAGACTTGCATGTAGATCTAGCTGCGTAAACGCCTCGTGCGACTGGTTCCGTGTGCAGGTTTTTAGGCCATCGCTTACACGGCTTCCTTGACTTGGCTGCACGTAACAAGCATGGTGTTTCGGTCTGCCGTCTGAAGTTCATGGCCTTTTAATAACTACAAGTTACACTTTGACTGCAATCACACCTGATGGTAAGTGATGATGCGATCTAAGATGGAAGCGGGATACTTGTTTGGAGTAGGATAATATTCACATGCTTTCGATTTCTACACGACATCGCAACAGTACCGATTTGCGATTTTTAGCGATACAAGGAATAATTTTATTGTTAGAAACAATTACGAGTTGCCTTACTTACTTAGATATTTGGTTAAATACAGTAGGTATCAAAATAAAATAAATTATATTATAAAATGAAATAAATTATGTTTATAGACAAATCAGACAAGTGACAGTGACTAATTTGATAAAATAAATAAAGTATCTTACAATATAGGTTTCTTTTATTACCTTCGAAATACTTTCTGTAAAATGCTATAGGTAAGCTTACTTGAAATGTAACTCTTGTACTTGAGATGTTATTCTCTCTAGAGATCGCGCTTACAAAAGACACTGCCCATTTGATGTTAAGATCACCAATAGCAGAGTATATTTAACACCTTACAGGTAACGCTCGGCTTTTAATAATTCTAGTTAACATATTTCGAACGAGTATTGTCATAACTAAGCCTCGTTGGTTTAGGGTTAGCCTGCATGGCTTCGATCACGAGGTGCTTGATTCGAATCTTGTCACGGAATTATTCTCAGTTTTTTATTTTTCTATGAAATTTTCAGTATTATTTATTATTTTTCTATGAAATTATCAGTTTCATTTTAGGCTGCGAATCGGGAAATTGGTGGTGTTACACCTCCGTGCCTCGAAAAGCTAAAAATCGTTAATAATAATTGAAACTTTGCATTAAAGCAGCATGGTGGGTCTACGCTTCATATCCCCTCTCGTACATGCAGGGAGGCCTGGTTCTGTAGTGCCATTGATAGGCTAATAATGATGGCGATCATTATCATAAAGAGCTTTTATTTTTCTTTCTTAGAAACTTTTTCAGAATGTTGGTTATGTATCTTGTGCCTCAGAAAGCATGAAACTCGCCCATATCTATCAACTTTATGGCTTGATAGAGGGGGTTAAAAACATTGTTACTTTAAGCCCATTAACAATTATTGGAGCAACCTTTATTTTATTTTTCATATTTCTCTACTATAAGGAGGTAGGTATATCCCAATAATGAGCCGTTAAAATAAGTTGATAATGAAACTCTCTCTGGCACATAACATATCACTGGCGCGGGCACAAAGGAAATGCAGTTCCGAACATCAAAGTTGGCGCTGAGCGTGCATCTAGTAGAATTTATAAAAAAAATCCAATCACCTAAGTGGGGTGGCCGAAAGGGATGGAGACATCACGCGAGCGTCCACATATTTCATTTATACTATCCTACGCTAAACTAATGTAAGTGAAAATAGGCGGCGATTGTTTGCTACCGTTGCCAAAACAATATTCATGTTTCACGAATATTTCATTTTTACTAAGCAAAAATCAACCACACATACCTACCTACTTAGTTGATGTTATATGTGTGGTTGTTGTTTTGTTAATTATATATGTAAAGGCACGACTCCGTTCGCGTGAAATAAATTTTTCTGAACTTTGAATGTCATTTATTAATATCTAATCAATTGCCTAAAAATACGTTTTAAGGTTTTAGCTTTAGAAATGACGATACTTTCATACAACATTTCATCCCCCTTTTAACCCCTTACAACCCTTTTTTCGCAATTAAAGTTCTCCTTTCTCAGGCTCTCTGTGTACCAAATTTCATTTAAACCGGTTCTGTAGTTTTATTGTGAAAGCGAGACACGGTACAGTTAGGATATAAAAAAGAGAAAAACATAAAATCAGTATTCTGAATGATCTATGTAGTAGTAAGAGCACGATCTTACAAAAATAAAACCAATTTTTTAGAATGTAGTCATTGTACAAAAATGTTATTCTTTGTACATGGTCTGGTCTTATCTTCAGCAGAAAGCTGTTAATATTATGTAATTTGTCATTGCACTTGACATAAATCGATCTCACCTCATATTATATCGATGCTGTCTAAGCTAAGATGATACCGCGCTTATCAGGATTAGCTACGGTGTACCGCCTATACAGATCATAATCTACAATAATTTAGCAATACATTTATGCTATTCTGGCGTACCTTTAGTTCAAGTACACACAAATAGTTTGTGCAGTCACTATACTATATTCAAAGCTTACTAAATCTTCTTCCAAAAACAAAACTACCTATAGATAGATTCTGCTGACATTTGTGTCATCATCATCATCATCATTACCAGCCTGTAGACGTCCACTGTTGGACATAGGCCTTTTTTAGGGACTTCCAAACACAACGATCCCGAGCCACCTGTTGCCAGCGGCTCCCTGCGACACGTTTGATGTCGTCAGTCCACCTGGTTGGGGGTCGACCAACGCTGCGCTTTCCGGTGCGGGGTCGCCAATCTACCACCTTGGGCCCCCAACGTCCATCAGCTGTTCGAACTACGTGCCCCGCCCATTGCCACTTCAGTTCTGTGACTCGCTGAGCTATGTCGGTTACTTTGGTTCTTCTGCGGATCTCCTCATTTTTGATTCGATCACGCAGAGATACTCCGAGCATTGCTCTTTCCATCGCCCGCTGAGTGACTCTGAGCCTTCTTATGAAGCTCGCAGACGTTTGTGTACCTCCGCAAAACCTACCTATCGGACCTAATCACCTGGCGGTAGACACTAGTACAGTAACAAGTAAATATGTCAGTACAAATTAGCCTTTGACTGCAATCTCACCTAGTGATAAGTGATAATGCAATCTAAGATGGAAACGGGCTAATTTGTTTGGAGTGGGATGAAATCCACACTCCTTTCGGTTTCTTCATGTCATCGTACCAGAACGCTAAATCGCTTAGCGGTACTCATTGTTGGTAGGGTAGTACCTAGCTACAGCCAAAGCATTCCACTAACCAGACCTAGACCAATAAAGAAAATCTCAATCGGCCCAGCCGGGAGTCAAACCTAGGACCTGTGCTTTTTAAATCCACTGCGCATACCACTGCGCCATGGAGGTTGTAAAAAAGTTGTTACATCCATATTATGTACCTATACATTTTAATAAGCTCTGGTCAGAGCTATGTCAATTGGTAATTATAATTAAAAAAAAATTTTAACAAAAAATAAAAACGCCTTCAAAACCCACTAAAAAGTTAAAAATAACTACGTCATTTACTTACTTTAATTTACTTAATCACATCTATGAAGTCGGTGCCATCCAAGTTTAGGTAAAGTCTTTAAAGTAGAAAGCTACTCGAACTCATCATTGGATCATGACATAGTACACATTAAACTAACTGGAAACTATAACCTTTCAAACTTCTCATTGAGACATATTAATCGAGCCCAACCACAAAGTAGCTACTGTAAACCGTTAAAGCGCTCCCTCAACTGTCCTTCTTTTTCATCGCCAGACCCTCAATGACAGTCACAGCCCATCTAAATATAAAGTTCTCATTGAGACAAATTAATCGAGCCCAAACACAAGGTAGCTACTGTAAAACGTTACGGAGCTCCCTTAACTGTACTTCGTCTTCATCACCAGACCCTCAATGACAGTCACAGCCCATCTAAATATAAAGTTCTCATTGAGACAAATTAATCGAGCCCAAACACAAGGTAGCTACTGTAAACCGTTAAAGAGCTCCCTCAGCTGTCCCTCGTCTTCATCGCCAGACCCTTAATGTCAGTCACAGCCCATCTAAATGTAAAGTTCTCATTGAGACAAATTAATCGAGCCCAAACACAAGGTAGCTACTGTAAAACGTTACGGAGTTCTCTTATATATAGATCGGTTCCATCATCAGATCGACTCCAGACCTTCATCGAATTGTAGTGCTTTTAAATACTTATCGGAAAAATTAACAAACGTACTTGTTGTCCCTACAATTTTTGAAAGTTTTCCTCGGTTTCTCCAGGATTCCATCATCAGATCCTGGTTTCCTTATCATGGTACCACCACCGGACTATCTACTTTCGAACAAAAAAGAATTATCAAAATCAGTTCATAAACGACGAAGTTATGCGCGAACACACATAAAAAAAAAATATATATATATATATATATACGGTCGAATTGAGAAACTCCTTTTTTTTTTGAAGTCGTTTAAAAATAAAACTGATTCTTTGTTTTAACTTAGGACGCAGTCGTTGTACAAAACTGTTATAGTTACATGGTTTATCTTCAGCAAAAAGCTGTTAATATTATGTAATATGTCATTGCACTTGACATAAATCGATCGCACCTCATATTATATCGATGCTGTCTAAGCTAAGATGATACCGCGCTTATCAGGATTAGCTACGGTGTACCGCCTATACAGATCGTAATCTATACTAATATTATAAAGAGGAAAACTTTGTTTGTTTGTTTGTTTGTTTGTTTGGTTGTAATGAATAGGCTCAAAAACTACTGGACCGTTTTTAAAAATTCTTTCACCATTCGAAAGCTACATTATCCACGAGTAACATAGGCTAAATTTTATTTTGGAAAAAATTAGGGTTCCGTAAAATATTTGGGTTTTTCGGACACAAGGTGTAAAAAATCAACCAGAAAAGTTACTTATTTTGCGAACGCTGCGTAAACTATAAAAGATAGAACCATAAAATGTTCTAATTAATTGGAGATCTTATAAATATCTACAAAAAAGTCCGCGACACACTATACCTATCTATGTCGAGTGAGGCACAACAACCATTTTTTTATTTAAAAATCTTAATTTTTTTTTGGACTACATTTAAACGCATTTATTTTACTCATGTTATTAATCCTTATGAAAATAAATTATTTCATCACTAAGTACAGTTTATGTAGATAATATTTGGTATTTAAAAGATTAAAATTGGACATTTGGTTTAGAAGTTATGGCGAAATTAAAATATTACTATTTCTGCGTTGCGAAGTGAGCGTCACCAAGGCGGGGGTGCGCGTGCGGGAGGGGAGTTTAGATCTATGTTATAATATACGATGATGAATTAAGAATTCGATCTTTGTTCAAATATCTATTTAGTACACGGAAGAGTTTGTTCGTTTGTTTAAACGGGCTAATCTCTATCTGCGTGTCGGATTGTAAAATTATTTTTGTTTATTCTGAAGGCTAGACTCAAGAGTATATACTATTTAATATCAATTTATACCCATCAGCTTGCCATAAATATATATTGTTAATGTTAATGTACTGTAATGTCATACAATGTTTAAAAAAAATGTAGACCTTCAGTACAAGGGACGGGACGGAGAATATTGCTTCACGGGAAACTATAAAAAAATTAAATTGAGTGGGGGAGCGGGGAATGAGCACACTAAATGTGCCTTTACACATTTTATATGAAAGTCTGTCTTTAAAATTAGAAGGGTACCTAAGAGGTTTTCACGCGGACGAAGTCGCGGGCGACTGCTAGTCTACAATAATTTAGCAATACATTTATGCTATTCTGGCGTACCTTTAGTTCAAGTACACACAAATAGTTTGTGCAGTCACTGTACTATTATATACAAAGCTTACTAAATCTTCTTAAAAAACAAAACTACCTATAGATAGATTCTTCTGAAATTTGAGTACCCACGCAAAACCTACCTATCGTACCTAATCACCTGGCCATACTAGTAAAGTAATAAGTAAATTTGTCAGTATCTCACCTAGTGATAAGTGATGATGCAATCTAAGATGGAAGCGGGCTAATTTGTTTGGAGTGGGATGAAATCCACACTCCTTTCGGTTTCTTCATGTCATCGTACCAGAACGCTAAATCGCTTAGCGGTACTCTTTGTCGGTAGGGTAGTACCTAGCTACAGCCAAAGCATTCCACTAACCAGACCTAGACCAATAAAGAAAATCCCAATAAGCCCAGTCGGGAGTCAAACCTTTGAAATCCACTGCGCATACCACTGCGCCATGGAGGTTGTAAAAAAGTTGTTACATACATATTATGTACCTACACATCTTAATGAGCTCTGATCAAAGCCAGAGCTATGCCAATTTGTAATTATAATTAAAAATACCTTTATTGGCTCTAGGTGATAAATACAACGAGGAACATCTGTTTAAAAACGTTTTTTATAATAGTACTGAAAAGCTGGTCTAATATTTTTTTATCTAAGCCAAATATCAATTTCTTATTTGCGAACAGTACTTCTACAGTAGCCGTCTAATGGTCCGGTCACGGTGCGTGGCTGGCGTGGCGGCCGAACAATTCTTTCTACCCTCAACCTCGACGTGAGACGACGCCAATACAAAGTTATTTACGTTCAAACATCCTACACTCTATAGTTATACCTACTACCTACACATGCCAAATAAAAAAAATTGGTTGAGGTTTTAAAAAATTTAAAGATATGTTATACGTATCGACAAATTTAATTGAAATTTTCAATTTAAAACCATATGAGGATATCAAATGGAATGGTTTTGTTTCTACAAAATGAAATAAAGCTAATAGTAATAGTTTTTCAGATAAGCGGACGTCTCGTAGACCAATTTATGAAGACATTTATCCTCGTTCTCAGCTCATTAGTTAGAAACATGCCTATCGTTAATTAAAGGACCAATTATATCCGTAAATTTAAATTGATAAATGACAGATTTCGATAAAATTTACCCCTATTTTACCCCTTAGGCTGAGAATATTAAGATTATTGGAATACATTTATGTTAAAGTACCTACTTTCATAAGCATAGCTTGGTAACCTTCCATATAAACTTTTAAAACCTCTATTTCACCCCCTTCTATTTAAATGATCGCGACACAAGTAGCCTATGCTCTTCTCCAAAAAGTAGTATTATGAGTCAACTTGGGTATCTTTAATACAAGAGTAAATAGGCTCTTTCTAAGAAAGCGCGTCCTACCATAGACCGCATCCACGCTTACCATCAGGTGAAATCGTGGTCCAGCGCGAGCTTATTGCAAAAAAAAAAAATTGGTTGTCTGTAAAGTTGGTTTACTGACGATAGTTGAACGTGACAATGTCTTAAGAAAATACTGATGGAATGGTAGCATTTAATTGGTTATTAAAAATTTTAATTTAAGTATATTTTTATAAATATTAATTTAAATTAATAAAATAATTGATTTTGATTTTATAAATTTATATTTTAAATTCATAATAAATATATTAATTTTTAATTTAAAATTAATATATTTAATAATTATATTTAATAGACGGATGTCGAACGCTGCCGAACGCATAGGCCGATTGTGCTTCTTTGCCGCTCGTTCCGCGCTCTCGCTTGCACTTCAAGCCTTACATGGAACGCCTCAAAGCGAGGTAACGACGCATGACGTCATGTTTTTTCGTGCGTGCAGCCGGCTATCGAATTATAAGACGTTGTCACGTCAAAACAAAGTGGGATATTTACAATTTGCGATACTGTAATTTAAAATCTCTACCTGATCCCAAACCCAATAAGTAATATCAAAACGAGTGTGTCATCGAACGCTCCCGCCACCCACGGCGCCCTCTCGACGCGTAATATCTATATTTACAACTAATCACCATAACACTATGATTATACGTCAATTTGCCGCGGCCCGAGCATTATTTATACTTTTTAAAATCCCAACCCGATAATGAGACCGAATTGGAGTCACGAACCAGAGTTTGTTTAGCAGAACAGAGTCGTGGAGATGCGTCTAATTTACATAATTGTTTATTTAAATTTAAAAACTTGTGCGTCACGGCAAGCACGGTGGAGAGAAGAGGAGCCTACCTACTGCTGCCATATGCATGAGAGAAAAGTAAGCAAGACAGACTGGCACCGTAAAGCGTAAGAAGTTACCACTACAAAATGTTGTAGTAACTGTTATACATGGATTTATTTAAGTAAGTACTCTAACAGTTGTCTAATTAATCCTATATAAGTTATTTATATCTTAAAAAGAAAGGGTTTTGAAAGAGAAGTACGTTACTAAGATGTTGTAGGATGTCTAGCAGATGTGAAAAATTGAAAATATTTTGTAGGTATACATATATCTATACGTAATATACCAACGCGTCGCCTTGTCAACAGTCATGTTAAGTACATTGTTAATTTTTGAAACTTCTTTATCGGGTTTGGAAAAAAATTTAGTGTAACATTTTTTCATTACGCGTCACATTTTTCCGTTACGCGCCATCTTTGACTTATGGAAGTGACGTGATAAATATATATATATATATATATATATATATATATGTTATATTGAAGTGATCAGCAAAATCAAAGGGTTTATTTTAATTCTAATTACAGTGAATTTCTAAAAAAAGTAAGTCTTTTTCTAATACTTAGGTGTAATTATGGTATTTAATATGTGCGTGTACTAGCGTATCACTCGTAAGAAGTGAAACTAAGAAAAATAAAAAAGAAAAGAAAAAAATGATACCATAATTACACCCACGTGTTAGTGTATTGAAAAATACAATCAAATAAACTGAGGTTAATTTTAAATAACGTGGAAAAATTTGACATTTTTCAACATGAATATTCCATTTTCTCCCGACCTAGCGACATGCTTTTGCTATAAATGTGGGTGCAATAATCCAGCGTTGCCATTGACCTTTAGGTGGTGAGGTTTACCAGCAAAATCTTTATACGAAGCTGCTCTAACAGGATACTACCAGATTTGGATATGCAGAGAGAATAATTCGAGCGGAGAAGGCGAGCGTTGACCGGTCACAAGGGGCACTCTTATGCCTACATCCGTGCTGCATGTCCAGGACTCTGTTCGGCGTGTGTCTCTGTGACACGCGATGGACCCGGCACCTGCACGATTAATCCATGAACTGCTAAGATATTCGTCTCTCTAGTATTTGAGAAGATAGTGGAGCTAATGAGGTTTAAAACTACATCGTCGTTAAACATTTTCGACAACACATGCAGCTCAACTCATTCTATATTCTCAGGCGAGGTGATAATGTCTGGTCGCCTCAAGCCACTACTGCGAGCTACGTCTGTCAGCGCTCGAATCTTACAGCCCTTTCACACTGACTTAAGCATTTGAGTAACGAAAGCATGACCTATGATACACGAATTTTCATTCGAATATCAATATAAATATACACATAAGCATAGAATCATTGACATTGAACGAAAAGTAACAAACTAAGAATCTACATAATTATTTGTCTTTCGCATCTAAAAGTCTCTTCACACTAACATAGATTTCACTTGTGCTTGTGCAATCAAAGATATAATCTCAAACTTCTAGTTCGCCCTGAAGTTGCATCACCCCACAGGTAAGTCTAACTGAACTTGTAGTACATTCTGAACACGAGGTAACTACACCAAACCGCTTACTAGACGTCCGAGGGATATCGACTACGGAACGGTGTTAAAAAGCGTTACAGAACGGACTAGACTTTGGCGTGAACAATAAAATCCACGTCTACTTTTATATCGTGTAACACATTTTTTTTACAGCTTCATAAATGATCGCTTCGCTCGCGATCGCCAGTGTGAAGGGTCTGTTACCGTCGTGATTTATACACACAAATTACACCACTATTAGTCAATAGCATTACGATATTGCTCATTGCCCGCTCAATGCTTCGCTTAAAACTTACTCGTACTAACATCAAAAGTTGTATAAAAGTTTTTTATATAGGGAAAGCTTTTTACTGAAACATATCTAACACAAGCTCACATATCAAAAAAAATTTTACAAAAAATAGAACCGACTCGAAACGCACTAAAAAGCAAAAAATAACTGTGTCATTTAGTTGCTTTAATTTACTTTAGCAAATCTATGAAGTTGGTGCCAGCAAGTTTAAGAAACATTTATTTAAGCTAGTAAAGCAGTTTGTGGTTTCTAGGTAATGTCCTCAAAGTAGAAACCTTGGCTGGCACCGACATCATAGATATGCTTAAGTAAATTAAAGCAACTAAATGACAATTATTTTTTGCTTTTTAAACGACTTCAAAAAAAAAAGGAGTTTCTCAATTCGACCGTATATATATATATTTTTTTTTTATGTGTGTTCGCGCATAACTTCGTCGTTTATGAACTGATTTTGATAATTCTTTTTTTGTTGGAAAGAAGATAATCCGATGGTGGTACCATGACAAGGAAACCAGGATTTGATGATGGAATCCTGGAGAAAACGAGGGGAACTTTCAAAAATTGTAGCGACAACAAGTACGTTTGTTAATTTTTCCGGTAAGTATTTAAAAGCACTACAATTTGATGAAGGTCTGGAGTCGATCTGATGATAGAGCCGATCTATATATAAGAGAACTCCGTAACGTTTTACAGTAGCTACCTTGAGTTTGGGCTCGATTAATTTGTCTCAATGAGAACTTTACATTTAGATGGGCTGTGACTGTCATTGAGGGTCTGGCGATGAAGACGACGTACAGTTAAGGGAGCTCCGTAACGTTTTACAGTAGCTACCTTGTGTTTGGGCTCGATTGATTTGTCTCAATGAGAACTTTATATTTAGATGGGCTGTGACTGTCATTGAGGGTCTGGTGATGAAGACGAAGTACAGTTAAGGGAGCTCCGTAAGGTTTTACAGTAGCTACCTTGTGTTTGGGCTCGATTAATTTGTCTCAATGAGAACTTTACATTTAGATGGGCTGTGACTGTCATTAAGGGTCTGGCGATGAAGACGAAGGACAGCTGAGGGAGCTCTTTAACGGTTTACAGTAGCTACCTTTTGTTTGGGCTCGATTAATTTGTCTCAATGAGAACTTTATATTTAGATGGGCTGTGACTGTCATTGAGGGTCTGGCGATGAAGAAGAAGGACAGTTGAGGGAGCTCTTTAACGGTTTACAGTAGCTACTTTGTGATTGGGCTCGATTAATTTATGTCTCAATGAGAAGTTTGAAAGGTTATAGTTTCCAGTTAGTTTAATGTTTACTATGTCATAATCCAATGATGAGATCTACGAAAACTCGAGGAAACTCTTCTAACTTTATATGCACTTTTGCAGGGACGTCGGAATGTTATAAGTAGCTAGTGAATATTGGTACTTATGGTTTAGTTCGAGTAGGTTTATTAGTATGTTCGTTGTTGATAAAGCACTAAAAAGTATGAAATAAAAAAATTTTAACAAAAAATAAAAACGCCTTCAAAACGCACTAAAAAGTAAAAAATAACTACGTCATTTACTTACTTTAATTTACTTAATCACATATATGAAGTCGGTGCCACCCGAGCTTTCTACTTTAAAGTCTTTACCTAAACTTGGATGGCACCGACTTCATAGATGTGATTAAGTAAATTAAAGTAAGTAAATGACGTAGTTATTTTTTACTTTTTAGTGCGTTTTGAAGGCGTTTTTATTTTTTGTTAAAATTTTTTTATTAGTGAATACTTACCCAAAAACCGAAATCGCTACAAGTGTGCCTATAAAATTTCAAGAGTTTCTTAAATTTTCCCAGGATATTATCATCATATCCTAACATGATGACTATGATGAGGACCATCTTGGAAGTGTGCCCTTTCTAATAAAAAAAGAATTATTAAAATCGGACAACTCTGTAAAAAGTAATGCGTAGTCATACATAAAAAAATATATACATGTAAAATATATATATAAAAATCAATTAATTTTCAAATAGCTCTCGACCAGATCTTCACTTAACCAAAAATATAAACTTGCTGACTGCCTCGTTAGTATAGTGGTCAGCATATATGGCTTCGATCCTGATTTTTTTTTATCGACTACAAGTCGGCCCTTGACTGCTATCTCACCTGATGTTAAGTGATGATGCAGTCTAAGATGGAAGCGGGCTAACTTGTTAGGAGTGGAACGAAAATCCACACCCCTATCGGTTTCTACACGACATCGTACCGGAACGCTAAATCACTTGGCGGTACGTCTGATCATTTGCATCATCACTTAACATCAGATGTGATAGCTGACAAGGACCAACTTGTAGTCGATAAAAAAACCAATGATACCAAAGTAGACTTACGCTCCAAAAACTTCTAAAAATATAGAAACCTAGAAAATATGCATGCTTTTGTAAATTCAATTGATTTTCAAACGATATTTCCACGTAACCAAATACTAACACAGATGTAATCTAAAGGGTATGATCCCATCACAGCGTTGCGCAAGTACCGAACAGAGACATTATCTGCGAGAGCGCGGTCACGAGTTGGCAATTTGATAGTCATCGACATCGGTACCGATAGATTATGGCATGCCACCCACGGGACTGGCTTAGCGCGTCATTATCACCCCGCCTTGGAAATTATGGGTTTGCCAAACAATTTCATGCTGAATTGAAAGTTTCAAGTTTTCCCAATCTTAATATTGCCTGGTGTTAAGATCGATGCTAAACGATAAGGCTACATTTTAGACCCCACTTCTGAACTATATTTTCATTTTACGCAGTTAATTTATTAGTGTATTTATTTAGTTTCGTTGCGCTAGTAAACCACTCCACCTTGAAAATTATGCGTTTGCCAAACAATTTCATGCCTAAGAATTTCGCTGAATCATAAGTTTTGGTGTCACCAATGGTTTTCAAATATTGTCTTACCTCTTTCGTGACTAATGAATAATTTATTTCTTTTCTAATCTGCTTTAAAACCTATAAACGTGTCATTAGAATTATCTCATCGCCTGTGATAGTCAGACCTAAATTTTATAAAAGCTGAAAGTTTGCCAGTCTATCGAAAGTCCTACCATGAGAAAGTACAGTGTATCTACGCATCTATGGCATCTGTACCACGGACTCTTTGAAAAGTTAGGGTTTCATCTATAATTCAATATCCTCAATTGTCCAAATATAACCAGATTCCTCTTTTTTGAACACCTAAAACCCTAAAAACCTATTGCAGATATAACATTTAATTTCTACGGGCCTCGCAATTGCTTACCTAATAGTGGCACTGGCCATAATGTACCTCACAGTAGTAAGTAGCCAAGTGCACCTCATACCTTTAGACAATTATCAAGCATAGTCCGGCACAAGAACACATATGCAGTGTTTTCTAGAAAAAAGTCCCCACAAAAAGTTATCAAGTTCAACATAACATAAGGCACAAATCAAGATACCTAACTCACAGCTTACATGCCATATGAAGGCACATATTAGTGTCTCAATCCAGGAACTGCTTTTTCCAACCAAACAAATGGCAATTAAATAATAATACGTACAATTACAAGGAACCCTACAGAGTTGTTTAATATGTAGTGTAAATCCTGTCGTTTTAAACTCATTGAACGCGTTAGCTCAGCTTATCTCAGACAAATCTCTCTCGTGATCATTGCAAGGCACTGGATCGGGAGGCTAATGCGATAAACGCGGGTTTTTGCGCTACTCTCGACCAGTACAACACGTTTTAGATGAATAAGTCATGCGTTTGTTTTAAAAAAGAAGTGTCGTTGCGTGTAGACCATGTAAGGATCCTTAGTAGCTACGTAGTTTATGTTGTTAAAGAGTGTCTGACAGATATAGTTCTGAGGGTTCTGTTGATTCGTCTTATTAATTAATTAATCTCTCATAAATTTATTTACAGCTTTTTTTTTAATTTTTAACAATGATTATTTTTTTATTCATCACAACTTAGCCCTTGACTGCATTCACACCTGATGGTTACCTCTTTCGATTTCTGCAAGTCATCATACCAGAATGCCAGTCTTTGCCTGCGGGGTGGTAACTGACTACTGCCAAAGCCTCCCACCAGCCGGACCAGAAACAATTAAGAAAATCTCAATCGGCCCAGCCGGGAACCTCCATCGTATAAATCCACTGCGATTGTGTGTGTCTGTGTCACGGAGACCGTCGAAAATCAATCAATCAAAAAATCGATTGGCAGTTAATCAATTAAAAATCGCCGTTAAAAATTTTCAAAAAAAAAGTCAAATCGCCGCTTGAAATCTACAGTAATCTGCCTTCCGAGCTGGTGATTATTACAAATAGGTAAACTTGACGTTTCAAAAGTACTTGTCAACAAAGCCTACTTCAAATTGAAAGAATTGTTTAATTTTCGATTCAGAAACAAAATGTGTTTTTATAGGTAGGGGTTGTTAAAATTATATCTACGCCTGAAAACGTTTTCAGTGCACCGTACCGAAACATTAAATCCTCACAGACACCTAGTGGTAATAACGTCATTACATACTGGATATCTGTGAACTATGTAAATTAACTGTGGGTGTGAGTAACTTCAAAATTATTTAAATTAAATAATAAAGTCAAAAGTTCCATTTCAAATGCACTGTCTTAACATAGTCGGGAGTCGTAATCTCCGACTAAGAGCTCCGTATACACGTAATTGGTCGAAATAAAGTTGTAAAATGAACTTGAAACGTATCGATCTAACACAAAGTCAGTAATAACCGTTCGATTGTGGAACAATCGGTATATTTGGACGTATAATTTATAACTCATGCTCGCTCTGTATAATTAGGTCTGGCCGGAGTCAAGTTGATTGCTTATTATATTGATGTTTCAATTTTATACTCATTTTTATGGTCATCGGCCAACCATGGGGGGTGGCCACCCAAGTGTTTCACCTCCTTATCACACCAAGGGTTTTTATAATAAGTCTAGCTCTGTCTTCATTCGTCTTATTCGATACAGGTATTTTTGTCTCGTTCTTTCGTTCGTGGGAGGGTGTTGTCGTCTCGCTCATCTGGTTAGTTAGGTTGTTCGGTTGTTTATGGCTGGTGATGAAAATTGCTCCTTCTCGTGTCGTATATGAATGGTCAGTGTAGTCGGTAATCAGTGTGGCTGAGGTTCGATCCAATGCATTCATTTAGACAGATGTTGTACGAGATGATTTCATGTTCGTTTCCTGTGGGGTCGTCACCTGCTTTATTGTTATCTCGTCCTTTGAGAAGAGGATGTTATCGTTTAAACCGACTTTAAAAAAGGAAATTTTGTATATTCAAGCCATATAGGTACTTACCTATCTATCGATATTTGTAACATCATCATTATCAGCCTATTAACAGTCCACTAGGGTCAGAACTTCCTCCTTATAGGAGAGAGGATGTGGAGCGTAAACCCACCACGCTCCAATGCGGGTTGACGGGCTTAGGGTGATAATGTTTTATATATTAACGATCACTATCAGATGTTGATGACAGTGACTGAGACCGACGGCTTAAGGTGCTCTCCGAGGCACGTTTTAACACTAGCAGCTTTCAGATTCCGAGCTTGGAATGTCCTGAAAATTTCATAGAAGAATGAAAAATCTGAATTATTCCGAGCGGCGATTCGAACCCGGGACCTTGTGATCGAAGCCACATACTTAGGTTAAGACCAACGAGGTAGTTTTATATTTGTTTGTAGGTACGCATTGATATTATAATTATATTAATAAATTCTTATAATATTTGTGTGTATTTAACACCAAGACACTGGAAAACATCCATGTTCATCATACAAACATTTTCCAGATGTGGGAATCGAACTCACAGCCAAGGACGCAGAAACATGGTCACTACCCACTGCGCCACTAATCCGTTAATAGTAAACAAAAGATAAGAACATTTTCGATTGTTTTGAACATCTATACCTACCTTTCTTTTTTCTTTCTATACGTTCCTTTTATATTACGTATAAATTGGAAAGTAACTCTGTCTGTCCGTCTCGTTTTCACGGTAAAACTACTGAACCGATTTAAATGAAATTTCGTACAGAGACAGTCCAAACCATGAAAAAAGACATAGACGGACGGAGTTGCGGGCGTCCGCTAGTCTATACTAATATTATAAATAAATAAATATCTCTGAAACTATATAACAAATTAACAAACTGTAAAAGGCAAATTTTATTTCTATAATATCCTTGTGATTCTTAAATAATTTATTTTGATAGGGATTTAAGTTTAGTTGTATAAATTATGACTTAATAATACCAAAATATAAAAGATAGATATATGCTATCGCGGACATTTTTGTAGAACTTTTAAAGACACATAAAGTTTTCATACAATGTTTACAATTATATCCAATAGCTAAGGCAGCGCATGCGCATAAAACCGATTTAATACATTTCACGGTCCGGCTCGCGTGACAAAAACTGTGATGACTCGGCAAATATATATATGTACACGGGACGGGACGGAGGATATTGCTTCACGGGAAACTGTAAAAAAATTAAATTGAGAGGGGGAGCATTTTTTATATGAAAGTCTGTCTTTAAAATTAGAAGGGTACAATTCATAAAATTTCCATTTTGTTTAAAATGATTAACAAACTGTTAAACAGAAAGCAATCTTCGAGGGTTTTAAAGAATTGGTCGGTCAGTCTGTACAAAAACTGAGTCAGAACTCGACGAGAAAAATTCCTGCTTCCAGGAAACCTTGAACACTTTAAATCACTTAAACCGAAGAGATTTCATCAAAAGTTAGAGCGAGTTCTGCTTATAATAATTTAGTCAACATTCTGTAGTGTATTGACAACCTTACTAATATTATAAAGGCGAAAGTTTATATGGATGGATGGATGGATGGATGGATGATGGGTGGATGGATGGATATTTGTTATTCTTTCACGCAAATTGTACTGAATGGATTTTGATTAAACGTCACAATAATATAGCGGTTCTATTTTTTGTTAAAAATTTTTATTACTTTATATCAGCATAACACGTACTATACAGTATATTATCCACTTGTAGCCAAAAAGCTCCCGAAACTTCCACGAGACCGAAATCGCTGCAAGTGGCCTATAAAATTTGACGTCTTCTAGTTCTTCATAATACTTTCATGCAAACTGAACTGAATAAAGAAGTACTGACTTCTTTCCACTTTGTAATAAAAAAAAGAATTATCAAAATCGGACAACTCTGTAAAAAGTTATGTGTGGTCATACATAAAATAGAAATATACGTGTCGAATTGAGAACCTCCTTCGTTTTTTTCGTCGGTTAAAAACAAATTTAAAAGATTTTCATATATATTTGTCTATTGTTTCGCGCTTAGGTAAATAAGTATCACTAAAACTTCTCTAATAACTTTATACAGCAAAAAGATTCTAGTTTCCACACAATGAAGTTGCAAAGAACCACTCTGTTGACTGCCTCCGTGGCGCAGTGGCATGCGCGGTAGATTTATAAGACGGAGGTCCTGGGTTCGATTCCCGGCGGGGCAAATTGCGATTTTTCTTAATTTGTCTTGGTCTGGCTGGTGGGAGGCTTTTCGCCGTGGCTAGTTACCACCCTACCGACAAAGACGTACCGCCAAGCGATTTAGCGTTCCGGTACGATGTCGTACGGAAACCAAGAGGGATGTGGATTACATCCTTCTCCCAACAAGTTAGCCCGCTTCCATCTTAGATTGCATCATCACTTAACATCAGTTGCGATGGCAGTCTAGGGCCAACTTGTAGTCAATAAAAAAAAAAGTAAAGTATCATCATCATTCTTAATATGAGCATATTGGAATGGTTATTACGAGGCAGGACCTCCCACCTAATATGAAAGGGCCAGTCCACAAAGAGTAAGGTATTACAATGTGATCTAGTAAAATAGCAGAACTCGAACTTAGGACCACAAGATCCAAAGCCTCACAGGGTAACTCCTGGAGCAACAGTCCAGCTAGTAAATACCTAAGAATGAAGAAATTATTTAGAAAGCATCCTGTTAGTTCCTCTTTAACTAATTAGTTACTAAATAACAATTAAATATCTCTGATTGGAGAAACATAAAGTAAAGTATTTCTAGATTTTGGTAGATATTCTTCTGACAAATTCGTTGTTTCTAATGAATTTGTCCCACATTTGTGTCTTTTGTAGGAATGTGAATACGTCTGTTCTTATTTTGTTAAACTTCTAATCGTTCACCCAAATTGATTCAACTACCGCCGGATTTTGATCTTATTTCGACGAGTCTGCGGTTTCCAAACTGTATATTCTATTAAAGAAGGCTTAATGTATACATATAAATATAACTGAAGTATCTGTTTGTATTATCAAATTAACAGCTTTTTATGTATTTACATATGAAAGTATAGGTGGAAAAAAATCTAATTTTAACGTTTGTCCGTCTATTTCGGTTAACTTCTCAAACTGCTGGACCGATTTAACGAGGCTTTCACTTATAGAGAGCTAATGCTATAATTAAGCTGAGTTAAAATAATTTAGTCTACGTTTATTTTTAGTATATTTATATAGTATTATTATTAATACACAATGTTATTTTAAAATCAGGCCTGTCTGTGCATAGTGACTTTACTCCAGCTTTGGAATGCAACCACAAAAAAAAAATGATAGACACACTCCAAAAACTACAAAGATCGCATTATTTCCTTACCCTGTGATCCCGAAAATTAGAGATTCTACTCCATTGGGTTCTCATTGTGCCCTTTTTTATAACCAACATTTTTATATTTAAAGTCAAAGTCAAAGATATTTTATTCAGGAAAGCTGTCAATAAATCATTAACAGTTATTTTAAGAGTAATTATGATCATTTAAGGTAGTTTTATTAAAACTATAGCTATAAAGGAACCAAACTGGAAGTGCCGTTTCAAAAAATTCATATTCATAAAAATAATGTGTACTGCATAAAAATATATTTAATTTTGAAATATTTTGCACGCCTTAATGGTAAAACATGCTTGGTTCTATAATTGTGCATAAATGTTACCGATTTGTACCCATGTTTATGGCAAATAAATGATTATAAACGCGGGTCAACTTTCTGGATATTTTGTAGCACACTTTGGGAAGCTGTGGTGGGCGGTCGGCGCCTGTGCCTGATTTATAATTCACGGCGAGCGTGCTCCGCTGTTGATTATCCGATTAACAAATCAAGCTAACATAACATATTTAAACCTTTCCTTTTGCTCCACTGCTTCTTGCCCTTACATTGTTGAGTGTTTTTATTTTTATGCTCATTTGAATTTGAACATGATATTAATTTAGAAAATATTTTCGTTTTTTTTTTGTTTTTCTGAATAT
Organism: Mycalesis mineus; assembly: GCA_034621355.1. Taxonomy (NCBI): domain Eukaryota; kingdom Metazoa; phylum Arthropoda; class Insecta; order Lepidoptera; family Nymphalidae; genus Mycalesis; species Mycalesis mineus. Next base: position 15,679,418 of record CM067888.1, on the reverse strand, counting down.
TTTATTACTAGCTGATGTGCCTCGCGAATAATTATCTTGTTAAACCTAAGGCTAATCTAACGTTAACTTTAGTAACGTTAGATTAGCCTAATCCTACTCCTAATTATTATTCCTTACAAATCTGTCTACTATATCCTTGGGTATGTAGGCACAGGAAGATTTTGTAAAATTCGTCTAATACTCGTAGTTGTAGAGATTAGCGAGTTAATTAATCTTTTTCTTCAAATGTCATCTCCTCTACGAAGCTTAGCATCATTATTTTTAGTACGGCTATCTTGACTTTAGAGGCGGCAGCTCTGAACAACGATCTTGTGCTCATTCCGTACCACTTGCGGAGATTTTTTGAGCCAGGCAACTTGTCGTCTGCGAGGTCTTCGGCTTGGATCCTGCCTTGAATGATACGCTGCAAGATCCGATACCTTTGATGGCGATGATATGTCCGGGACACTGAAGTTTGGTCAGAACTTTCAGATAATATTAGGATATTCTCCGTAGTACCGTCTTGTTTCGTACCCGTCAGTCCATGAAAATAGTCATGGTAGTAGTCAGTTTAATATTAATACAGTGAGTGTCTGTTTGTGAGTGTGTTTGTGTGTGTGAGAGTGTAGGTATGTGTTTCACGTTATAAAGAACAATGGCAAGATCCCATACAACATTTTACCTGAAATCTATATTAAGCGTCTATATAGGAAAAAATGTAAAAACCATAATAGGTTTATTACAGAAACATAATCACTAAGTTGTTTCGTTTGACGAGGCTACAAAAAAAAGGTATTAACATTATAGGAATAGGCAAACACAGTAAGTTATGACAAAAAGCACGCAGTTTGCCGCATACGAGTATATGTATTATCTATGGTTTGTCATATGTTTGTCAACATGACTTTGTCACTAAGTGTTGCCATTATAGCTTTTTCTTACCATACATTTTTAATTATAGTTAAATACATCCTTTTGCATTAAGTATTGTGTACGAACGTTTCGGTAAAACAACTATGTTGATTATGTTGATACGCAATGTCATTGTAGCTAACCAAGATTTACAGAATATTTCTTAAAATATATTTTCTTCCAACGAATATTAAAATAGCGTAGTTTTCTAAAGTGGCAACTCTTGTGATTCTAAACCACCATCGCATATGAATTTAATCAAATGAATATTCATTTATTGATTAATTTAATCTCAGCTTTAACATGTAAAATTAATTTAGGATAAAATAATAATGAAATAAATTACTAAGTTTTGTATAAGTCACATAATAGACGCCTCCGAAATCACTCGGGTATAATCTTGCCATTGTTCTTTGAGCAAAGATATAATATAACTTTAGTAATCTGTTAGTAGACTGTAAACTTGTACAGCCCTTAAAAACTTTGTATTGATAATAATAAGATCATCTCAAGCTTATATTTCCTCACTGTAGCCCTGAAGGCTATAGCCAGGAAATAAGTAAATAATCAGGCAAATAAACCCCTTCCCAGCAGAACAAGGGTCTTTGTTGTGGAAACTACAGCAGTTGTTTGAGATGGGTGCTCAAAACAAACTTTATCAGAAATATTAACCAACCCCCCGGGGGTGTGATTGACATTTCTCCCTGAGACTTGCCCAAGAAAATCCGAGGCCTCTGCACACTGTGGTATAAATAATTATGATGTTAGTTTTAAAGCCCTGCAGGCTGCCATCTTAATAAAGTGTGTTTTTATTTAAATAAACTTTATTTTGAAACTAAGATTTTTTATAGTTTATTAATGTTTATTATTAACATAGTTTTATAATTTAGATTCTGCTTATTTTATATTGTTCCTACAATAGGTATCTTATAGTACATACCTATGTCGATAAAATATATACTTTTATAATGTATTTAAATTGTAATTAAATAGAATCAAAGTGCTTTTCAAGACACAGAACCCACCTGTGGGCCGGTGCACCACAGTACCTTCCATTTGACCGGATCTAAAAGCGGGCTGTTCGTCTTGTTGACAATCCCAAGTTAACTAATAATCTGGAGTCTTTAGAACACCGAAAGGACGTGAGTTCCCTTTGTGTGTTTTATAGACTATATTATGGAGAGTGTTCTGAAGAGCTATTTAGTCTTATACCACCGTGAGGATTCTCTGCCCGTATATCACGCCGCAGAAACAAATTTCATCCTCACCATCTGGATGCCTGATACAGTCCTACCATGCGCTAGGTCTTTTCTGCCACGCACTTCTAATATATGGAACGAGGTTCCATCCGCGGTGTTCCCACATTCTTACAATTTGGGGATTTTCAAGGGGAAAGTTAATAAACATCTCAAAGGCGGGCAACACATCAGTGGCGCATCTGGTGTCGCAGTTGTTCATGGGCGGCGGTAGTCACTTAACATCAGGTGATCCGATTGCTCGTTTGCTCGCTATTATTATATAAATAAAATTATTATTATAAAAACAAAAAACCCGACTGCATAGAAGTTATGAACTGAAAAGAGAAAAACAAGGATCACTATATCTATATAAAATTTGAAATACGTTATGGTGATGGAAGCGGGGACAAAATACTTTATTTTCTGCGGGGAAAGAAAGATCTACCAAAACTACGTTTGTCCCCGCCTGCAGCACCATAAAGTATTTAAAATTTTATATAGATATAGTGATCCTTGTTTTTCTCTTTTCAGCTCATAACATCTATGCAGTCGGGTTTTTGTTTTTATAATAATAATTTTATTTGAGACTTTTTTGTTTTAGTTTATGGTATAGAAATGATACGGTACACTTTTTGCCATTTTTTGTTAAAACGGCAATATAAACATGATATGATACTTATATTTTTGAAATGGTCTTTTTACGACCTCTCATTTGTTATCCATATTGCTAAGATAAAAGAAAGAAATACATACATCCCCCCTTTTTTCTCCATTTACAGGCGCCATTTTGAAAATTTATATAGCCTATGTCACTACCACAATTTTAACAAATTCAACGACACCTCACCTGTCAAAATCCGTTCAGTCGTTTAGGCTGTAGCGCGTGCCGAAGAAATGGACATACATACATAGATACATAGTCGGGTAAAAAAGGAACCCAATTCCGGGCTACTTACTACAAAATTTTGGAAATAAATCAAAATTTATTAGAAGACTGAATGTTTGATATTTTTTAGCCCAGGACACGGACCCTTATCATCAGAGGCTAACAACCATAGACAAACGGCATACCAAAAAAAGAAAAAGGTCAATAATAAATGACTTATTAGAAAAAGTACCTACCAAATACGTATGTACAAATAGAATTCTTATGTTACTATTCTGTTATTCTTTTTTATTACCCATCACAAGTATAACCATATATTCATTATTAATTATTTCTGTTACTTTATTTCTTTTAATTATAAATAATTATGCAGGTGCTGTATTTATTTAATTAAGCCAATACAAAAATAAAGATCAAGATCGGTATGTAGGTGTAATATATAGGCGTACAAAAAAGGGCATTTCACATTCTAGTGTTGACCATACTCTTATTACTGGGACATAATTTATTGAAAAACAATATATACCTACCTAATAAATATTAACTTAATAGTAAATTCAATTTTTTCTTGGTAAAATACAGGTCTATTATTAATTTTTTTATATTAGGTATTTATTAATTGGCTATATGTGTGGCGACCTCCTATAACGATTCTGGCAACATGGTTAAGAATTTAAACTATGGTGAGTGTTATCCATATTATTAATAACAAAAATAGAAACGACTCAAAACGCACTAAAAAGTAAAAAATAACTGTGTCATTTAGTTGCTTTAATTTACTTAAGCATATCTATAAAGTCGATGCCAGCAAGTTTAAGGAACATTTATTTAACGTAGTAAAGCAGTTTGTGGGTTCTAGGTAATGTCCTTAAAGTAGAAACCTTGGCTGGCACCGACTCCTAGATATGCTTAAGTAAATTAAAGCATCTAAATGACACAGTTATTTTTTTACTTTTTAGTGCATTTTGAGTCGGTTCTATTTTTTGTTAAAAAATTTTATTTCTTACTTTTTAGTGATTTATTGCCACTTAACGTACTCGTACTATACTTTTATATATTATACGGCACTTGTAGCCAAAAAGCTACCGATACCGAGACAACAACCGAAATCGCTGCAAGTGTGCCTATAAAATTTGAAGAGTTCCTTCAATTTTCCCAGGATATCATAATCAGATCCTAACATGATGACAATTGGACCATCTTGGAAGTGTGACCTTTCTAATAAAAAAAAAGGAATTATCAAAATCGGACAACTCTGTAAAAAATTATGCGTTATAAAAAATTATACGTGTCGCATTGAGAACCTCCTCCGTTTTTTTTCGTCGGTTAAAAATATTGGCATACTCCGACTTGAGTTTCAGCCGTTATATTTTTAATAATATGGTTAAGAAGTTTAAGATAATAATTGATTTAAGTTTAAATGATATTTGGAGTTCAAATTGGAGGAAAAAAATTCACGATCAAATGTCATAGCCACGGCCGGCCAGCCAATTTTATATGTTAATCAGTTTTATTCTTTATACTTATATTTTAATACAGTGTGCCTTATGTAAGATTTTACTGCGTCGATATCGAAAATAGTAAACGCAAATTTTATATGGAATTGGAGTAGCGCCATCTAGTTAAGTTTAGAGTAAACCCTTTTTTTCTATATAATTTGACGTTACGAGTGAGTACGTTTTTACGCAGTCACTCGGTGAAAAACTCGCACTTGCTCCACTGTTCAGTTTTATTACGCCTCGTTCTCATAGGGTTGAGCAGAGACTACATCCTTTCATTTGCTATGGTCCTTGCATATTTCCTTTTATCTTCAACACTCTCGTTAATACTTTCATATTCCGTTGATTGCCATTAGTGCAGATTTCAGTTAAAAATCATGTAAACAAGACTATGATGTTTTGTTTTTTGGCCAATTTTAAAAAATCCAGAGAGAATTCTAATGTTTTATTAACTTTTAAAACGCCTTCAAAAAAAACCGAGCTTTCTACTTTAAAGACTTTACCTAAACTTGGATGGAAGTAACTTAAAGTAAGTAAATGACGTAGTTATTTTTTACTTTTTAGTGCGTTTTGAAGGCGTTTTTATTTTTTGTTAAAATTTTAGTATTAAAGATTGTGTACTGCAAGGTCATGAATATCTGTAATGTAAATATTACTGGAAATTAGTCCGTATCAGTAGGGCAGACATTTCTTTCATAATCTCATCATCAAGTAAATATAAGACTGGGTTAAAATTTTCTCACCACAGTGTGAGTGAGGCTCGCGTAGTCTGACGTCACTAATCATCACGGGCAGTGGGTGGTCCGCTAAGTAGGAAGCGAAGTCATTTGACCCGTTAATCGTACTTGACTGACACAAATGAACAGGTCAAACGGTGCTGTGTGAATTGCGCTCAATGGTATTCCATTACTGCAGACAATGGGATACGAAAGACCGTATATAGATGTGTGAGTTGTGTAGCGCTTGTACTTTGCGCGGTTTGATACTTTATGACAAATACCTATACTACTTTGTTGGATGGAACATGGAAGGGAGCTTACTTGGTAGGAGTAGGACGAAATCCACACCCCTTTAGCTTTCTATACGACATCATACCGGAACGCTTAACCGCTTGGCGGTAGGTCTTTGTCGGTAGGATGGTAACTAGCCACGGCTGAAGCGCCCCACCAGCCAGACCGTGATCAATTTAGAAAATCTTAATTGGCCCAGCTGGGAATCGAAGGACCTCCGACATTAAATCCATTGCGCACACCACTGCGCCACGAAGGCCGTCAAGCAGCATTCTGGATCTAATCCTCATGATCGTGCTCTTACAAGATTGGGAGCAAGAAATACGTCTCACAAAATGCCACCCAGTGTCTGTTACAACAGCAACCATGCTCTTAAGAATCGAATAGACCAATAGATACTAGAGGAAGGACATAATCATAGCTGTTATATTGTAACTACTTCCTCAAACGACTTAAAATTTCAAATTCAAAATCATTTATTTCAAGTAGGCTAATTATACTTTTGAAACGTCAAATTAGACTATTTGTAGTGACTCTACCACCGGCTCGAAAGGCAGCTCCTGTTGAGAAAAGCCGGCTAGAAACTCAATAGTTGCTCTTTTAAAATCATTAATTTTACAATATTAACTGTATTGTTACATAAAATTATTTATTTTACTAAGTACTTGTGTGAAGTTGAAAGCTGATTCAATTGCCTCTCAACCTCTTTGTCATTTAAAATTTCATCTATATTATAATAAACTTGACTCAGTAAGTGAGTTTTAATATATTGCTTAAACTTATGCATTGGCAGATCTAAAACTGAATTGGGCATCTTGTTGTAGAAGAGTACACCCAGTCCTTTTGGACTTTTCGGAGGCGATACGCTGATAAAACTAAATTATGTCGATTCCTAAGAAGACGATCGTTTAGTCCTTTTTCTGTTTATACATATTCGTATTTTGTTTGACAAAGACTAGGTTACTGTATATATATTGACAGGCTACTGTAAGGATTCCTATTTCTTTAAATTTATCACGAAGGGACTCACGGGGTTTTAGTTTATATATCGACCGAATTCCTCTTTTTTGAAATATAAATACTTACAGAATTTATGTCAGCAGCCTTGCCCCACAATAAATGCCATAAGACATCACACTGTGGAAGTACGCAACTTCAACACAAAACTCTACTACTTGTTACCTGCTAAAAAAATATTTAGATATAAACACAGATAAGTAGAAAATTTGAAACACTTTAAACTGCAGTTTAAAGTGCAGCAAGCATTTCCATTATCACTCAAAAAGTCCACAGCATAACGCAAAATATTAATAATTATAATTCAGCATTCAGCCCCCACTCGTAAAGCTAGCAAGTTAAAGGAAGTTAAGCCGGTATTAAGGCCATACAATTCCAATAAAATCCAAAGCTGCAGCATTGCGGACTGTCAAAAGCCGGCGCTCGGGTCACAGTTCACCCCTCAAGTGTCCGGAGCACTCTCCATTACCCACCCCCGCCTGGCCGTTCCTGACAAGACTGACCCTTTCCGACTGGCGCTACCATTTGCGCAACTCGAAATTATTTTGTATTTTACACCTGGCAAATTCAAGAGAAATTGTTCTATAGGTACAAGTAGTCCTTTCCAACTAGAAATACCATTTGTGCAACTATGCAAAAGTTAGCTTACGACATTCGAGTAGCCATTTTATATGATTGTGAAATTTAATTATGTAGGATGATGCTGTGGTGCTTCAGACAAGATTCTGTTGGAGAACTCGTATGAGGTAATATATCTTATATAAGTAGGTATATCTAACGTGCGTTACGACTAGCTATAAATAGAATCTCACACATGATTGTCCACCTGACTGTCCACCCAACTTCATTTTGAAAAAGGCACCAGAAGAAGAAGAAAAAAATTTCAATCACCCCTGCCGGGAATCGAACCCGAGACCTCCATCTTATACGTACACTGCGCATACCATTACGTTGCGCCACGAAGGCCGTCAAAAGTCATTGCAAAATAGAATCTTATTGACAGCTAGCAGATCAAACAGACGCTCTATATCAAAGATTACTTGCTATTTTTCCACAATTACTCCCATTTGTGCAACTTTAGGAATAGCCAGAGAGTGTCCTAGAAGGCTTGACTGCTATTAGTGCTAACACTTATGTATGGTAGTGAAAGTTGAGTAAGCTAGAGGAAGCATGAAAATAAAATAAATTTAGTGGAAATGAGAAAGAAGAAGAAGAGAAGTGGTTTGTTCATGTAGAGAAAATGAATGAAAGGAATTACGAAAGAGATTTATATGGCGAGAGTAAATGGGAATGTCGAAAGGGGAAAACCAGAGCAAACGTTCCCGGATCATATCCGTTCTGATTAAAAGTCCAGGTCAAAAGTGTCCTAAACCGACGTATTTGTAAGAAAGGTTTAACGAAATTGAAAAATAAGCTAGACAGGCAATACACAAGGACAAGAGTCCTAAATCTAGCAATGCACGTCAATCGACTGATGCGATAATAAACCATCTATAAGTACGCGTGCCGCGTTAGTGCCTACGACTCAATGTCTAGGGACGTAGTAAAACTAAATAGGACCTTATAGTAGGTACCGACTTCATAGATATGCTTAAGTAAATTAAAGCAACTAAAGGACACAGTTATTTTTTACTTTTTAGCGCGTTTTGAGTCGATTCCATTTTCCATCCATAAGTACGCGTGCCGCGTATGTGCCTACGACTCAATGACTAGTGACGTAGTAAAACATAATAGGACCTTATAGTAGGTAATTTGTACTGTAGAAAACAAACGCAATTGTCTATAATCCAGTCTCGACAACACGATTGCAACATTGTTGCACATAATCTGCTCCCGTCCACGTGTTCCACACACGTAACTTGAGACTGCGTGCTGATCGGCAAAACGTAATGCTATTACCACAATCTAGTACAGCTTCAACGATTAAACTTTAAAACAAGAAAATTTAATTTTACAAAAATATTTTAAAATTTTAAATTCTAGCAATACCTAAGACACATCATGCACCATGATAGATATCGGATATTGCAGCGCATAATACAAGGCAAGATCCAAGGCTGCCAAAGACCTGACCGGAGACGAACCTCCCGGCTTAAAAATTTACGCGAATGGGTTCATAATCATTGTTCCGGGCTGCTGCATTCAAAATTAGAATATCTATAATAGTCGCTTTAGTGTGATTGCCTGATCTTCGTCCTTACTAATGTATGTATGGATTGAAATTTGTTACTCTTTCACGCAAAAAGTACTGAATGGATTTTGATGAAACTTAACAAAAATATAGCTTACATATCAGAATAACACATAGACCACATTTTATCCCGAAATTCCCGCGAGAACGAGAACTACGCGAGTGAAACCGCGGGCGTCCTCTCCTATTATAAAATCGAAAGTTTGTATTTATGGACGGATGGATTCCTGTTTCACGCAAAAACTACCGAATAAATTTTATGAAACTTTACAAAAATATAGCTTACAAATATAACACATAGGCCACATGAGAATGAAACTGGTCTCATTACGATTAGGTTTTGCGGCTCACCTCTAAAGGTCTTCAAGTTGTAGCCTCACCAGTCACTCGTGACTTTCATTATGAACAGATATCATATGATCGTCAGACCTTAATTTCATTGTGAAGTTTAGATAAGTATTTATTTGATCATTTCATTAGAATCGTTTTTCAGTTGCTTTGTATGAACTTGGACGCACTTTGTCAAAGATTTTCAGCAAAATTAAAAACACAGAATTATGTTTAGATTCGTCATTTTTAACCGACAAAAAAAAAGCCGAGGAGGTTCTCAATTCGACACGTATATATTTTATTTATGTATGACCGCGCATAATTTTTTACAGAGTTGTCCGATTTTCATAATTCTTTTTTTATTAGAAAGGGCACATTTCCAAGGTGGTCCCATTGTCATTATGTAGGATCTGATGATGATAAATAATAAATAATAAAAAAAATAAAATAAAAAGCCTTTTATTTCTCCTAAAAATGTGTTTACAATTTTACTTATGTACTAAAATATAAATTGCTTACTATACCTATATGTTTAATTTAATTACTTTTTTTATAAGTACTTATATTTTTAATTAAAAGAAGAACCCTTGACTGTGAAGGCCTCCTCCAGGTTTTGCCATAGTGAACGGTCTTTGGCCTTCTGCATCCAGTTTTACCCTGCGAAGTGCGTGATGTCATCCGCCCACCTATAACGCGGCCTACCTCTGCCTCGAGATCCATTTGGTCCCGGCCATTTCGTTATCCTGATAGTCCAGTGGTCATCCGTGAGTCGAGCGACGTGTCCGGCCCATTTCCATTTGGCTTTAAGTGCGAAGACCAAGACATCGATTAATTTAGTTTGTTGTCTGATGATAGAGTGTCGGATTTTGTGTATTTTTCTTACTTTTGTTATACTACGTTCCATAGCTCTTTGACAAGATCTTATCATTGTTTTTGCTTTCTTAGTAAATTTCCAAGTTTGGCAGCCATAGGTTAAGGTAGGTAGAATACAAGAATTCATAATTTTACTCTTTAGTTTCATAGGCATTTTGCTTTTTAATACTTCTTTCATACTCCAAAATTTATTCCATGCAAATTTAATTCTCCTTTCAATTTCTTCTTCATTGTTGTTTTGAAAGGATATTTGTTTACCTAGATAAGTATATTTTTTTACAAATTCAAGTCGTGTATTTTCTACCAACATAGGAGTTTCAATATGATTAGTCATTAGTTTTGATTTATTAAAATTAATTTGCAATCCTGCCTCTCTGCTTGACTCACTCAATGAGTTCAACATAAGCTTCATTTGTGTACTGCTTTCTGAGAATATGACTATATCGTCGGCGAATCTCAGGTGGCTCAAATATTTTCCCTGTATGCATATTCCAAGATTGCTCCATTTTAGAGTGCTTAGAACTGACTCTAACACAGCTATAAAAATTTTCGGAGATAACGGGTCACCTTGTTTTACACCGCGCTTAATAGCAAATGATGGGCCGGTGGATTCTAGTTGTATCTTACTTGTACTGTTTTCATATAGATATTTAATTATTTTTATGTATTTTTGGTTTATATTTAGGCTTTGTAAGGTTTTCCATATAGCATGGTAATTTAAACTATCGAAAGCTTTTTTATAATCAATAAAGCCCAGGTAGAGTGGCTTCCGGTATTCTTGGAATTTTTCGATCAACAATTCGACAGCGTGTATATTATCTACTGTAGAAAACCCGGATCTAAAGCCGGCTTGTTCTATTGGTTGACTAGAATCTATTCTCCCTTTTATCCTTTTCTCTATAAGTGAGGCTGATGATGATATCCTGGGAAAATTGAAGGAACTCTTCAAATCGTATAGGCACACTTGCAGCGATTTCGGTTTTAGTGTAAGAATCGGTGGCTTTTTGGCTACAAAAATAGAACCCACTCAAAACACACTAAAAAGTAAAAAATAACTGTGTCATTTAGTTGCTTTAATTTACTTATATAACTATGAAGTCGGTGCCAGCCAAGGTTTCTACTTTAAGGACGTTACCTAGAACCCACAAACTGCTTTACTACGTTGAATAAATGTTCCTTAAACTTGCTGGCTCCGTAAATAGCTCCGCTCATAAGAGACATCCATGAAAGAAAAAAAAAAACAAAAAATATACGGGTACAATTGAGAACCTCCGTTCTTTTTCGTCGGTTCAAAATGAAAATGGTTTTAAAAATTAAGTTTGAGCTTATTTTTACTTGCATTTTTATATTACCACTAGGGATAAAGGATACGTGAATATCTTTCTATTAAAATTTATTGAATGAAATAGTGGCAATTTTATTTGAATAACACACAATTTAATGTTTTCCTTTTCCGACATTACACTAATATTGTGTTAAATGTCCTTTTGGCGTTTGTTTTCTCCCTACTATAAAGTAAACACGTCTACGAGGCCTGATCAAACAAATATATTTTGTCCCACAGGTTACTTCCTTAGGTACGCTTATCGTAATCAAGAGCAAGGAAATTTTCCATTAAAAATAAAACATACTTGTTTGACAGTTATGTACTTGATCGTATTTTATTGTACTTGTATTATAGTACCTATTTGTTTAACAACAATTTGATACAGGGGACACATCTTGACCAGGTGGACAAAAGGAGCAATGGCCCTCCCACAGGTTGAAAGTTGCCAGTAGATAAATAGTTATTCGTATCAATGAAACTTTTACTTCCGTATAAGTTAGTCGTGTATAAGTTTAACGCTTCGCAGTGGCCGTGTGGAGATCAAAGGTGCAATTGGCCCTAATGGAGGGGTTATTGCATAATCAGTACCATAACATCTTACTAAAATACCTGCTTAAAAGGTTATTTTAGTAAAAATATTGTAAAAGGTAATTTTACAAACACAAAGTGAAATAATTATTTTATTATGTCATATTTAGTGCTATCTGAACTACCGAATCATACTCACTCGATACTAGTTTTATACTCGTATAAGTTAGTCGTGTACCAGTGGTAACGCTTCGCAGTGGCCGAGTGGACATCAAAGGTGCAATGGAGGCCTAAGGGAGGTTGAAAGTGGCCAGTAGATAAATAGTCACTCGACACTAGTTTAATACTCATATTAGTGAGTCGTGTACCAGTGGTAACGCCTCGCAGTGGCCGAGTGGACATCAAAGGTGCAATGGAGGCCTAAGGGAGGTGAAGGCGAGTAGTAGAGGATATCGCCCACACTCGAGTGGCGGCTAGAGCGCAAATTAGCACTCGAAACCTTTTCACGTGAACTAACGAGGAAGATTTATTTTGACATGCTTTCATGAAGACTTCGCAGGATAAGTGGTGTTTTTAATGTAGGTACATAAAATGTATGATAGTAATCATCAATCATAATAATTATATTTTCCTGAAGGTATTTTAGTTACGGCGGTGAATTAAGTGCACGTTTTTTGGAAGATTGATATATTTAGCTATCCTAATAAAATATACCTACACCATGATGGACTTTTTTGTAGACCTTAATAAAGAGAAGTCTTAATAAAAAACTTTTTAACAAAAAAATTTAACCGACTCCAAAACGCACTAAAAGGTAAAAAATAACTGCGATGTTTAGTTGCTTTAATTTACTTAAGCATATCGAAGAAATCAGTGCCTGCCAAGTTTAAGGAAGACTTATTTAACGTAGTAAAGCAGTTTGTGGGTTCTAGGTAACGTCCTAAAAGTAGAAACCTTAGCTGGCACCGACTCATAGAACTAGAGTTCAGTAAATTAAAGCAACTAAACATCGCAGTTATTTTTTACCTTTTAGTGCGTTTTGAGTCGGTTCAATTTTTTTGCTAAAATGTTTTATTTCTTACGTTTAGTGACTTATCGACACGTAACCTACTTGTACTATACTATTATAGTACATTATAACGCACTTGTAGCCAAAAAGCAAAAAGCCTATAAAATATGAAGAGTTCCTATGATTTTCCCAGAATATCAGCATCAGATCCTAATATGATAACTATGGGACCATTTAGGAAGTGCGCTCTTTCTAATAAAAAAAATTATAATTACCAAAAATCGGATAACTCTGTTAAAAGTTATGCCTGATCATATGTAAAAAAAAACATAAAATATACGTGTCGAATTGAGAACCTCCTCCATTTTTTTTCGTCGGTTAAAAAGATACATTGTTTTGGTATATCTCAAAAGTATAAGGCGACGTTTTCGATGAAAGCTCCGAGGGATCATACATTTTCCGACATTTTTAATAATTCCTTAAATATCAGTGAAAACCTTTTCTATGAAAACCCGTTTAAAGTAGATACTATTTGAGTTTATCGTCAACAGACTGTCGCGGATGCAGAGGACTTTGGGTCTGTACACATAACTGCGATGCGAAGCAAATTCGCAACGCAAAAAGTTGCGACGCGCATAGCTGCGATGCGATTTCGTGCGGCAAGGCGTCTATCTTCTACGACAAGGGTAACCATTCTTTACTAGTGTCCCAAAGAACAGGGCACTACTCAATCAGTGAATTAAAAAAAATTGATGAAAAAATTGAACCAACTTCAAAATACACTAAATAGTAAAAAATAACTGCGTTATTTAGTTGCTTTAATTCAAGCATATCTATGAAGTCGGTGAAAAAGCAACGCACTTTGTAGGTAGGTTTGGTAACGTGCTTAAAGTAGGAATGGTTTTAAAAGTCGCTTCAATTTTTTTATTGAAATTTTTTATTTTTATTTTTTCGTGATTTATTGACACGTAACCTACTCGTACTATACTGTTAGAGTACATTATACACTTGTAGCCAAAAACCTAAATCGCTGCAAGTGTGCCTATAAAATTTGAAGACTTCTTTCGATTTTCCTAGAATCTCGTTATCAGATCCTAACAAGATGACTATGGGACTAATTTGGAAGTGTACATTAAAGTAAACGTCTTGTCAAACGCCGTCTCAGAGCTGACTAAAAAGTTTTGTTAACAAGCAACGTAATAAGAATGTGCGATGCGAGTCAATTCGCAAGTTCTTGCGATGCGACGCGCGGGCTCGCAGATTTTTGCAATGCGACGTCGCATCACAGTTTTGCGTACAGACCCTTCGTTTTGTTTTCTGCATCCGATTACTCCGCATGTACCTCATAGGTAGTAATGATGGAGTTCGTTTTTATCTGCGCATCCTATGAACAATTGCTTGTTTTTTTTTTTTGCAATTATTGATAGATATATTATTCCAAAAAGGACTCTGCAACTGATCATTGACATGTAGGTAAAGGTCAGGTTCTAACGGTTATAAATTAATTTTGCAGCTGGTAAATATTTAAAAACCTAACAATAAAAAATTGTAAATTTTTAAAATTTTTTAATTCTGTACAGGGATTTTACCATTTCGACTACGTAAGCGGTAAGGTGGTAAAAGTCTGCCGTGTCAGCTAGTAAAAATAAAAAGGAACACTTCCGGGCAAACAAAAGTACATTTCTGATACCACAAGGGGGTACATAAACACGTGATTCACAATATTCAAAATTATAGTGTCCGGCACAAAATATGAGCCCGAACCTCCCCTAATTATACACCAATCCGCTAAACTGTGAAAGAACACCAAACTTGGCCGGCTTCTTGAATAAACCACGCGATATCGATCCCCCATATTAAGTTTTAGTTCGAAGCCAATTAAACTGGTATAAACCTCTTATGAGACACCCCACTGCCCCCTCCTCCTCACTAAACCAACATGGCGTCACGATTGTCACCTCCGGTTAGGCAATTTTTCTTTAATTTATCGCAAAAAGACCTCGACTCTAACACACTGTAATACAGCGCATGTTAAACGCAGAGTAGAATGCACCTGAGGATTTATTCTTTAAACACGTGTGCAATATTACCCCGTTCTACTCTCGTAGTAAAGTCATTCAATTTGCAACTTTATTAACTATTATATTTGAGTTCAAATTGGATTGTCGGCACTAATGAATGTAAGCACTGTTGTTCTAAATACGTGGCGGAGGCGTGACATTAACGCCCGCAGGGATTGAGAATTATACATGAAGGGTTGTCGCGGTAGGGTTAAGCGCTCAAGAAAGCGGGGATCATCGGGGTGCTTTAATATTGATGGAAAAATGGCCGATTAAGACGCTCAGAAACGAGTAAACAATCGATCTTGAGGAATTGATAAAAATTGGTTGTCTGTAAAGTCGGTTTACTGACGATAGTTGAACGTGACAATGTCTAAAGAAAATACTGACGGAATGGTAGCATTTAATTGGTTATTAAAATTTTTAATTTAAGTATATTTTTATAAATATTAATTTAAATTAATAAAAAAATTGATTTTGATTTTATAAATTTATATTTTAACTTTATAATAAACTAGCAGTCGCCCGCGACTTCGTCCGCGTGAAAACCTCTTAGGTACCCTTCTAATTTTAAAGACAGACTTTCATATAAAATGTGTAAAGGCACATTTAGTGTGCTCATTCCCCGCTCCCCCACTCAATTTAATTTTTTTATAGTTTCCCGCGAAGCAATATTCTTCGTCCCGTCCCTTGTACTGAAGGTCTACATTTTTTTTAAACATTGTATGACATTACAGTACATTAACATTAACAATATATATTTATGGCAAGCTGATGGGTATAAATTGATATTAAATAGTATATACTCTTGAGTCTAGCCTTCAGAATAAACAAAAATAATTTTACAATCCGACACGCAGATAGAGATTAGCCCGTTTAAACAAACGAAAAAACTCTTCCGTGTACTAAATAGATATTTGAACAAAGATCGAATTCTTAATTCATCATCGTATATTATAACATAGATCTAAACTCCCCTCCCGCACGCGCACCCCCGCCTTGGTGACGCTCACTTCGCAACGCAGAAATAGTAATATTTTAATTTCGCCATAACTTCTAAACCAAATGTCCAATTTTAATCTTTTAAATACCAAATATTATCTACATAAACTGTACTTAGTGATGAAATAATTTATTTTGATAAGGATTAATAGCATGAGTAAAATAAATGCGTTTAAATGTAGTCCAAAAAAAAATTAAGATTTTGAAATAAAAAAATGGTTGTTGTGCCTCACTCGACATAGATAGGTATAGTGTGTCGCGGACTTTTTTGTAGATATTTATAAGATCTCCAATTAATTAGAACATTTTATGGTTCTATCTTTTATAGTTTACGCAGCGTACGCAAAATAAGTAACTTTTCTGGTTGATTTTTTACACCTTGTGTCCGAAAAACCCAAATATTTTACGGAACCCTAATTTTTTCCAAAATAAAATTTAGCCTATGTTACTCGTGGATAATGTAGCTTTCGAATGGTGAAAGAATTTTTAAAAACGGTCCAGTAGTTTTTGAGTCTATTCATTACAACCAAACAAACAAACAAACAAACAAACAAACAAACAAAGTTTTCCTCTTTATAATATTAAGTATAGATATATAATTTTTTATTTAAAATTAATATATTTAATAATTATATTTAATAGACGGACGTCGAACGCTGCCGAACGCGAAGGCCAATTGTGCTTCTTTGTCGCTCGTTCCGCGCTCTCGCTTGCACTTCAAGCCGTACATGGAACGCCTCAAAGCGAGGTAACGACACATGACGTCATGTTTTTTCGTGCGTGCAGCCGGCTCTATCGAATTATAAGACGTTGTCACGTCAAAAACATGTAACATTCTATATAGTCAGTATATTCTTAATAGGCCTTTAAAGGTACTTAATTGCTCGCATCTATTTTCGTGTGACAATATCATCATTAACATCATTAGTATCAGGGCATATTATACGGTACGGTTCTTTATACCTAATAAGTGTTAGGTAACTACCAATTTTTGTTATCGATCTTCATTCACCTCAAATTAAATAGCTACTCCTACAGATATTCTATTTTAAATTCAATTACTATTTTGAAAAGTCAAGCCTGTCGGGTCGATGTGTACCTAGTGACTCTACCACCGGTTAGGAAGGCAGATTCTGCTGAGAAAAGCCGGCAAGAAACTCAGCAATAGATCTTATAAAAAAATTTTTTTAACAAAAATAGAACCGACTCAAAACGCACTAAAAAGTAAAAAATAACTATGTCATTTAGTTGCTTTAATTTACTTAAGCATATCTATGAAGTCAGTGCCAGCAAGTTTAAGGAACATTTATTTAACGTAGTAAAGCAGTTTGTGGCTTCTCGGTAATGTCTTTAAAGTAGAAACCTTGGCTGGCACCGACTCCTAGATATCTTTAAGTAAATTAAAGCAACTAAATGTCATAGTTATTTTTTACTTTTTAGTGCGTTTTGAGTCGGTTCTATTTTTTGTTAAATTTTTTTATTTCTAACTTTTTAGTGATTTATCGCCACGAAGCGTACTATACTGTCATAGTATATTATACGGCACTTGTAGCCAAAAAGCTATCCATACTTACACAAAAACCGAAATCACTGCAAGTGTGCCTATAAAATTTAAAGAGTTTCTTAATTTTCCCAGGATATCATCATCAGATCCTAACATGATGACAATGGGACTACCTTGGAAGTGTGCCCTTTCTAATAAAAAAAGAGGTATCAAAATCGGATAACTCTGTAAAAAGTTATGCGTGGTCATACATAAAAAAAATACGTGTCGAATTGATAACCTCCTCCGTTTTTTTTCGTCGGTTAAAAAGATTGTTACAATGAGTATTTTATAATATACAATCTAACTAAGATACCCTATATCTTATATGCAATAGAAAGTATAGCCGATTGCTTCGATTTTATACCTTGGCTAAAATTGCCGACACATTTTGCAGTTTTTCTTTAACATGTTCCAAACTCTTTTCTCAGGTGGTGGTATCAACACCTACGGACAATCTCTTCATCGCTTATAGGGCATATAATTTCTCTCTGATTAGGTGCATGCATAATATCGGATGTTTCGATCACATAGCTGGGTAGCGGTATTTCATCTGCATGCCAATATCCGTGCAGCATGCCTTGGGAAGCATGCCGGACCTCGCACTCTCCAGATAGCATTCCTATACTAGCTCGAGCAAGATTTACAGATTTTTGCAATATATTGGAGATTTCTTTAATATTGACGTATTTTTTGTGACATTGCATTTCTATGAGTCGGCCTGGTTACACTTTGCTGTAGCAATACTTACTCTGTAACGATACTTACAAAAATCGACAAGTTCAGAATTCATCACTATCTATCTCAACCAGACAGACAGATAGACAGATAGACAGTATCAGACAGAGAGAGATAAAGACGAATTTGAAATATACACACAGTATTATAAAAACACCCTTGCAAATAGGTTAGTAAGATATATTAATAATGGACGCATTTTATGGCGTTGCTTTGGTCTTGAAGTTAACTCTACTTACCTACAATTGTTGACTTAAGAATAGTGCATGGATAAGAAGGCGCACTTCTGCATATAGAGAGTAAGCGCTGTTTTTTTATATAGCTATCACTTGATTGCAATCACGCCTGATGGTAAGCGAAGGTGCAGCCTAAAGTGGAATACGCTTGCCTAGAAGATGCCTTTACACTCTCGTCTCGAAGATACCCAAATTGTAGAGGATATTCATAACGGAAGCTAGAAAGACATTCCATATAATATAGTTAAATAAAAATAGAACCGACTCAAAACGCACTAAAAAGTGAAAAATAACTGTTTCATTTAGTTGCTTACGATTACTTAACATATCTATGAAGTTACTGTGCCGCCAAGTTAAGGCCTTTATTTACGTATAAAGCAGTTTGTTAGATCGAGGTAACGTCCTTAAAGTAGAAACTGGTTGTCCTGACCCAGAAATTTTAAGTTAAAGCAACTAAATGACACAGTTGTTTTACTTTTTAGCGCATTTTGTGTGGATATATTCTTATTTAATATATTAAAATAATTTTTTTCTTCTTTTTAGTGATTTTTTGAATAATATTTACCATAATACTATTATTCCCTACGGCTAACCGCTATCTTATATAATTGAAACAGCAATACATTATTCATCCAATTGTTTTAAGCATATTTTTTGTCAATAACATTAAAATTATGAGATGATACTTGTGAATTCTACCTTCATTTGTAATTTTTTTGTTGAAAACCAGACCACGTCAATAAAAAGTTATGCGTGGTCATATATAAAAAAAATATACCTGTCGAATTTTTCTCTAAACAGTAATTATTTTATTACGGACGTTGGTTTTTCCACGTGCTGAAATGTTACTCGTTAATAACCGTTACATAACCTACAAGGTTTGTCAAAATCAACACAAACACAATTATATACCGATATGGTTTGTTTTTAATTTCTCATCCAACTTAGGAATGCAACGTTAAATTGAGAATGTTAATTCTAGCAGTTAATAAAATTATAGAAAGGAATGACAGGAATTATATTGCATGAACATTAGGTATGTTGGTGCCTACTTATTTATTTTGTTACGTGACTGAATGTCTAGAAATACTTTATGATGTTTATAGAAACTAAGGGTTAACTATTATCTAATTTACTATAGATGTGTTGGAACTTTTGTGCCGAGGTGTAATCAGCAATTTATGCGCCTTGTGCCAGCGTGCGTAACTGCGCCCCACAGATTGGTAACTAACTATAAATAAGGTATTTTTTGTATATGGTCTGGTCAAATTTGCGCCCCTCCAGGGTCTGCACCCTATGCTTGGGCACCGCTTTTGTTACCACCTAGATGATTCTGTAAATAGAAGCAGATAGAGATGAATTCAAAACACATTGTCAAAATTCGTCACAGAAGAGTCGGAAGATTTTTCATACAAATACATACTATAAACCCACTTTCATGGCGAAACTTCGTCTTCTGCTGCTGCGTTCAGTCGACTATAGACTTGTACTCTAAATAAGTATTGTCCTCTTAACCTATTAGATATTCCGGGCACTTTGCAATTCACTTTGACAAAAGCTTATTGTCAAAAACAAATTAAAAATTCCATGACAATAAATTAAATTAGAAAGCTTAAAACGAATTAATATATTCAATATCTTTTAAATAAGATTTTTAAATAGATAGAACAGCACTTATACTAAAGCCAAAGTCGATTTAGTATAATCTTTAGTGACATCTGGAAGGAATACAGCCTTAAAGCTTAGAAAGAAAGAGGTGCCGTTTTCGAATTCAAAGTCCCCAAACACTTTCAAATTAGTATAGATGTAAGATTGACAAACGTTCATCCATCAACCCTAACTTTTCGTGTCTCAAATATACTGTTTATTTTGAAGTCGGTTAGAGGTTTCGGGCAGTATCGAAGTTTTTAGAGTGTGATTCAGCGAAACAAAACAAAACGACCCGTCTACACGACTCAACCAATAATAAGGCTATTGTTTTAATACAAATACAATATTGCGTGTATAAATCGGATGAGCCTTGAACAGCGGACACCATGGAGTAGAATTTATATTCTAAAATAGTGTTAATTGTTGGTTATCTATTCATATTGGAAGTAGCAGAAAATACTAATGAAACTGTACTGATAGGTGATTGTTATCAAAGATTCTTGATGAGGTTAGTAAGTGGGTATGAGATCTTTTAATATTTATCGACGCTTTTTATGTTACATAATAATGATCCTCATCTGTACTTTGATTTGCAATTTAGATGTCTCATTTTTTAAATACAGTTAAGTATAATAAAAAATCATAATTTTACTCTTAGCATCTGTATACTTGTTCTTTGCTGGATGGTAGACGACCAGAAATTTTCTGTCCACGGCCAAACTCCACGGTCTCGACTCACCAAGTCTTGTATTGCTTAAAATGTATTCAGTTCTTAATCCTGCAGTTATCTTAGATGACAATTATCACTGCGAAAATAGCTAAGTTTAATTCTTCCTCGATAAAATTTGACAATATTAAAAATAAATGTCTTCTCCAAAGATGTCTCTCTTCGCGATTCGGACAACAGATCTGCGGCGAGCGTGGCGCCAGAAGTCGCCATTTGTATTTATTTATACCTCTTTTCTTCATATTTTGTATATCTATACCTTATCAAGTGGGTAGGTATATCTTGTAGAAATCATATCTTCAGTTATTGAATAAAACGAAGCAGGCGTTACTTCAGCTCATCATTATCAGCCTATTAACAGCCAACTATAGAGCCAGGCCTCCCTTTTGGTTTGATAAGGGGTTATGGAGGGTAAATCCACCCTGCTGCTCAAATGCAGGTAGGCGGGCTTAGGTTGTCGGGACGTCAAAGTGTCTGCTTCCGCGATCCTTTGGCGTCCCAAAAAGGTTGCAGGCAGCTTCGCCAGCCAGCGAGTCCCACATACCCGATCGTAGACTGCATAGTTCTTCCTGGGCAGTCTGCGCCCGGGATGCGTAAACGCATTTCACAGCGAATAAAATTATTATTATAAAAACAAAAAAACGGGTTTTTTTGTTTTTATAATAATAATTTTATTTGAGACTTTTTAATTTGTGGTATAGAAATGAGACGGTACACTTGGTATACTTTTTGACATTTTTTGATATTTATATGATATAATATTTATATTTTTGAAATGGTCTTTTTACGACCTTTCATTTGGTGCCCATATTGCTAAGATAAAAGAAAGAAATATACACATCCCCCCTTTTTTCCCCCATTTACAGCCACCATTTTGAAAATTCACATAGCCTATGTCACTTCCACAATTTTGCCAAAGTCAACAACACCTCACATGTCAAAATCCGTTCAGCCGTTTAGGCTGTAGCGCGTGCCGAAGAAATGGACATACATACATACGCTCGAAAAACATTACCCTCCTTCTGACGCAGTCGGGTAAAAAAAAGGCGGGCTTAGGTTGAAAATGTTTAATTTATTACCGGTCGCTAACAGATGTTGATGATAGTGACCGGAAACAGCGTTCCTGTTACGACCTGAGCTTGCTTGCCAAGAGAAGGAGATAGAATAGGATAGGTGATAGGTGAAGGACTCACCTATCACCTATCCTATCCTATCTCCTACCACCTCTCCTATCACTACCAACTTCGCAACTCCGGGTTTAGAATATAATGAAAATTTTTTAGAAGAACGTAAAACTCAGAATTATTCCACGACCCGACCCAGAATTCCAACCCAGGGTCTCGTCGTCGAAGCCGTACAGACTAACCACTAGACCAACGAGAAAGGCAGTAGGTAGTAGTACATAAATGAGGTCCTTTAGAGTTCTCCGACTGGTTTATTTATGTAGTTGCCAGTATAATTGTTGGTACTGTGGACTTAACCTAAGCCTCAGTTTAACGGGAACCTTTTTTTTATCGATTACAAGTTGGCCCTTGACTGCTATCACACCTGATGTTAAGTGATGATGCAATCTAAGATTTTTTTTTATCGACTACAAGTTGGCCCTTGACTGCTATCACACCTGATGTTAAGTGTTGGTGCAATCTAAGATGGAAGCGGGCTAACTTGTTAGGAGTGGGACGAAAATCCACACCCCTTTCGGTTTCTATACGACATCGTACCGGAACGCTAAGTCGCTTGGCGGTACGTCTTTGTCGGTAGGGTGGTAACTAGCCACGGCGAAAGCCTCCCACCAGCCAGACCAAGACAAATTAAGAAAAATCTCAATCTGCCCCACCGGTAATCGAACCCAGAACCTCCGTCTTATGAATCCACCGCGCATACCACTGCGCCACGGAGGTCGTCAAAAATACCTAAATACAAAAATATCTATTTTTATTAATCGTATATGTTTATAAATAGTATCAATAGGTACCATACTTCTTAATCACGGCTAATCAAAATCAAAATTCATTTATTTCAAGTAGGCTGTATAAAAACTCTTTTGAAACGTTAAGTCTTTCAGTACTTACTTACCTACCTACTAAATGTGTATGTAACGATTTAACCTAATTGTTGCACGTATTGTATTTGTATGTGCATGAATGCTACAATAAATAATTAAAAAAAAAATGAAAAAAAACCTACGTGTTGCACGTATTGATTAGGAAGGAATATTATACCGAGAAGAGCCGCAAATAAATAAGGAGTGGATAAGGCTGGGATCGAACGCAAGATCCACCAGCATCAAGGATTTAATTCCAACCAGTTAACCGTAGATCTATTAAAGCTCGAGTTATTAGCTCATATTGCTGAGTGGCGGCCTAGCTTGATCAATTAGTGTCCACGCACAGTCGCCCACGACCTGGGTCAACAAACTATACCGTGCCTTGAAGTTATACATTTGGGAGTTGCGTGAGCAATAGAATACAATTTACAAGGGATAATCACTATTGAATGTAAAATTATAGCAATGCAAAAATATAGTGGATCACTACCGAAAGTCGTCGAGACCGATCACAACCAAATGATGGAATGAAGGGTTACCCAGCTCGCTTGCTCGCGCGTCAAGTTCTTTAACTACAAATTATAATATTCTTCTCTATTTTCATATCATTAAGGTACAAAGTTTTAAGTATTATTCAAATCTTATGGAGAATTCAAAAATAAAGAGTCGCGCCTGTAACTACAATTATAATATTCTTCTCTATTTTCTTATCATTAAGTTACAAAGTTTTAAGTATTATTCAAATCTTATTTTAAAACTCAAAAATAAAGCGACGAATCATGTTTCAACAATCACGTGAAAATATATCAAAAATTTAAGAATTTCAAATTTTTGTGTTCAAATTACGTGACTTTCGAGTTGAAAAGATTTATAAACCTTCATAACTTTTATCAGCGACTGCTTAGCTACAAGTAACTTTATTACTATTTAAATAGAAGATCTGTACAATTAATGACATATATATCAGGGCATCTCTGGGGCAGACTTCTATACATGTTTTACTTGTCCTTTGCTATTGGTACGAGTACATAAGTTGAAGCAACGTTTCGCTCTGCCTCTGCGCCTTAGTTATGAAATATGATAAGTAGATTTTATGAAACAATTAAACCCCAGAATATGAAAGTAAAGCCTATACTTACTAGGTAGGCACATGTATTGAATCCTGATTCAAAAGCTAGCTTTACGTATTTCGGCCGCAATTCAGTCTTTAGGGTTTTACCTAGATATTATTTTCTTACAAGTTAACTTTATTTATCATTTCTTTCAAGTAGTTTTGAAATTTTTAATTCTTCATAGTGCATTTCACTCACGCGAGACTTCGGTCAAGCGTAAATCTGTCATCGAATAAAAAATATGTAACCTTTTTTAAAGTTTAATTAGAATGATAGGTACCCTGTGGTCCATATGTCAACACCGAGTATTTTAGGGTTTCCACCAATCTGTGCTTGGTTGGACACATTTAAAAAAATTAAAATACTTGAAGCCAAGCGGTTCTGTTACTGATGACGATCGAGAAGAAGGCGTAAAGGACACTGGACACAGGCATTACGTTATTTGTTTGTGCTGTATATCTCTATCTTCTGGTGAAAGCCACATTCATACTACCTACCTTTACCTCTAAGATTTACGCAATTCAG
This sequence comes from Mycalesis mineus, assembly GCA_034621355.1. Lineage (NCBI taxonomy): Eukaryota > Metazoa > Arthropoda > Insecta > Lepidoptera > Nymphalidae > Mycalesis > Mycalesis mineus. Next base: position 15,654,979 of record CM067888.1, on the reverse strand, counting down.
AAACAAGTTTTTAATATTTTAATATGCCTAAAACACCTAGATAAAATACAAAATTAAAAAAGTTCTTGGTCTTCAAATAAAAAGGCGCATGTGTAAAAAAATAATAAAAAATTAAATAAAAATAATAACTGTGTAAAAGTTATGCGTGGTCATACATAAAAAAAATATACGTGTCGAATTGAAAACCTCATCCGTTTTTTTTCGTCGATTAAAAAATAATGCAACCGAGTCTATTTACTTATTGCGATATCATTTTGGGAATGCCCAGTGATTTTTAAATTTGCCGGATGTTTTCTGTAGCGAAACTCAGGATTTATATTGTTTAATCGTACGAAGTACAACAATTTTATAGTTTAAGTGAGTAAAGCGTGCTAAAGTGTTTAAAACTTTAGAGCGCGGTCTCTCAAGCAGGCTAGCACGTGGGCACCCCAGCCAGGGCTCCCATGGCGGCGCCGCTTTGTCGGAACATCAAACCCGCGGCGCGCGCAAGCGCCACCACATACCAAGAAATCATTTCTCGCTCCGGTACCAGAACGCACGATTTAAATTTACGACGAATTCTGGGCTTTTAGGGATTCCTGCTTTTTTTTCGTCGTGTTGAGACATCGGATGATGAAATACTCGATCGATGTTGATCTGTAACTTTTATTTATAGCGCGATAAGTGCACTATTCACAATCATGTGGGTTTTTAGCCGGTAGGAGTCCGGTACTATCCGACAAGGATGTTCATGAAGATTTTCTCCTTCTAGAAAAATAAGTAAGTATCATAATGTATCACTTTCAGTCGGAGATTGCAAATAATAACAGAAGCAATGTAATGTGTACTACATAATATATAAGTACGACTTTTAAGAGGTGCATTGAAACTCAACACATAGATTTTGAGTGTAGGCTGCTATTATACCTAATGTTAAGTGATGATGAAATAAAATCAACACACATCCCTTCGGTTTCTACACGACATCATATCTACCGGAACGCTTAATCGCTTGGTGGTACGTCTCTGTTGGTAGGGTGGTAACTAGCCACTGCGAAAGCCTCCCACCAGCCAAATATGCGTAACAAATCTGTCCATAATAAACATACTGGTAGGGAATCTGGATGCCTTTTTTTGGTATCGCGGAGAGGGGGAGGGATCTCGAAGGTACCTGTTTCTAGGGGGAGAAGACGAGTTATGTGGAACTTTACTACTAAAACTCCTTCAGTGGCCGCCTTTAGAACAAATTGAGAGACACAGGCACTTCAGTGAACTCGCCGGTGCCTCCATTGTTCTCTTGCATTGTACTCGTATGTAAGTATGTATAGCAGCTTATGCCTTGAACTTAGGTACCAACTTTTATATTTCTCGTAAAGAAAAATTCTTTACTTTGTGGAGACACCTTACCTATATTTTTATCTATTATCTAGTAAAAGTGCAAAAACTTATAAAGTTTAAGTTATAAAAAGTGAAGAACTTATAAAAAAGAAAAACATTAAATTTCTAAATAGTTTTCCCATTAATAATTTCATTAATATTAGTTTGTAGTGTTAACTAATAGGTACGTAACCTACGACGAAAACATCTCTACATAGACCACCCGCTCTCCTACGGCGGCGACGACAGCGGGTGGACTATGGGCTACGAAACATCACATCCCGCTGTGATCTCTACGTCACAGCATCACTCGTGTAGGTATAATTTGTGATATCGACCAAAATAATCTTGTAGAGATGAGTTCTCCTATAAATACTTTAAATTAAGATCTAATAAAGGCAAATGATTTCAACGAACGACTTCAAATCACAGGATTGCAAACCGATTGTTTTACCGAAAGCCCGAAATTGTCGTGACCTGATACTTCGTGGACCACCCAATTTCAAGTTTAGGCTTTTTTTTTATCGGTTACAAGTTGGCCCTTGACAGCTATCACACGGCACACCTGACGTTAAGTGATGATGTAATCTAAGATGGAAGCGGGCTAACTTGTTAGGAGTAGGATGAAAATCCACACCACTTTCGGTTTCTACACGACATCGTACCGAAACGCTAAGTCGTTTGGCAGTACGTTTTCCGGTAGGGTGGTAACTAACCACGGCGAAAGCCTTCCACCAGCCAGACCAAGACAAATTAAGAAAAATATCAATTGCTGGGAATCGATCCCAGGACCTCCGTCTTATGAATCCACCGCGCGTACCACTGCACCACGGAGGTCGGCTTTCGCCAATCTCACTTTAGTCTGAAGTCTGAAAACCAAAAGTAGTCGTAATTCTGTCAAATAATAGGTTGTTGGGAAAGTAATTCCGTTTTTTGTCAAAACTGTCTTTCATTCCCAAAAAAAAAACGAAATGACTTTCCGAACAACCCAATAAAATTTTTAATAAAAAATAAAACCGACTTCAAAAAGAACTAAAAAATAAAAATAATTGCGTCAATTAATTGCTTTAATTTACTTAACCATATCTATAAAGTCAGTGCCACCTCTTTGACCTTCATCGACCTCGGCTTTTTATCATTATTTTCCTTAGTGACCTATCTATCATGAAATTACAATAACTTAGGGGTAGGAATAAATACCCTCCCACAGAATGATAATACCTTTAGTATGAAGTGTATGAAGGTAATTTCAAATTGTAATTTAATTTCGTTTTTGCAACAAAATAAGACAAGAACGTGTTTGACTACAATCGCGTTCGCCATCATGGATTCTTATTGGATTGATCGGAAGCAAATTGAATCGTGGTCCTTTCGAAATTCGAAATTTGAAAAAAGTAAAGGAACGTTGGCGCCAACGCGCCCACGAAGTTCTTTATTTGAATGTCTGCTAACATTCCTTGATTGTTTTCTTTTTTTTTTTGATGTTTTAGACAATGTTAACTGATTTTTTATAACATAAATAATCAAGGAGGTTTATCTATAACGAATTAAAGATAAATAATATATAGTAATCTATCTACTCGTATGTAGCTATCCAAATGTAAAAATAGTTTTTATGAATAAATATTTTTGTTAGGTATCTAGGTTATTTTTGTTGCAATTTTTTATTTACCATTCAGATACTAAGTTAGGTTATGAAATTGATTTTTTCTCGAAATTAAGGACCGGCTTTAATCTAAAATTTTAATGCTTTATTATATTGACGTTATAAAATTCGCCATAAAGATAACACATAAAGCATCCCATTTTGATTTATCTTTGATACCTCCATTAAATAAATTTAAATCTGCTGTAAGAAGGAATCGCAATGGCCCATCACCTGAACTAAACGCAACATTAACAAAAAGGTTTTATCCAACTTTAAATGACTGTATAATTGTAATCCCCTGCCACTTGAAGCATTGCCACAGAAAAAAAAATAACAGCACTATTCGACTCGCCGTTCGAATTTCGAAAATGTGAAATGCGTTCAGAATATTGTCATAGAATGCGAATTAGTGAATCGGCGCGGAATAGGAACGCAACCGTTTTGCAATTCTTTCTTCTAGAATTGGATTGTAAGTAATCCTTGCAAAAAAGAAATAAAAATACAATGACGACATCTTTGGGTAGGATTGTCACTAATAACGTCTCTTAAATGTTTGTTTGTTCGTCTGTAAAGCACGCTCCTGTGATTGACAATTGTCATTTTGTATGTTGTGATTTTTTTTTAATTTTACCTAGGCACAGGGTGGTTGGGATTAAGGTAACTGTTAAACTAGTATTTTTAAGCCGTGTGTGAATACTTACGTTAGTACCTACGCTATGGTCTACGTATTTACCAAATAAGTACTGTTACTAGATAAATATTATCACAAGGTCTTGAGCAAAAACATCTAGATAATAAAGAATTCTAAGTTTGGTATAAAAGCATAATTTTTCACTTTGAAACATTACAATATAAATGATATAAAGTAGTAGTTTCGACGTTGATAATCTTCCAGAACCTTGTAAAAGAAATTGAACAACCTAACTTGAGATTAATATTAAAATAAGCTATAGATACCTACCTACCTACCTACTTAATATTATGTATCTATATTTGATAAGCGTAATTTATCAATGGTTTGTAAATAAACTGTTTATACACGTATAGCTAGATAATCTGTTTTTATCCTTATGTAGAAAATAAAAATATGAGTACCTACCAACCTTATTTCGAAGAATAAGAGACGCGCTATTAAAACCTTCTTACATCGAGCAAAAAATGTTGTTTTTGGTACAGTTAAAAAAACCTACGACAAACAAAGTTAATTTGGCATTTTGTACCCGGAATTCATTTAATAAATTAACACCGAAATCCATTTATTTTCTTGTGTACCAAAAATAAATAATTAATGAATTGAAATAAAAAATTTAAATCGAACAAAAAAGTCACAAAACTACCGAAACGACACTTAAATTTGTTTCGGCTTGTTGCCTCCCAATTGATTTATAAAAAAAACCTACTTTCGAAAGATTAAATTGTCATTTGGAAGGGAACTTGCTCAGAACTAGTTTAGCGGACCGTATTGAAAAAAAACCGACCAGTTTGCGGACTCTACTTAAAGCATGTAAATACCATAGACTTCAAAAATTATAGACAAAATCCTTATAATAGTCGACGCATTTTAAACTGAGTTACTTGAGATTTGAAAATTGAGTTAACAACTTAGGTATCGGGGAGTTATAGTCAATCCATACAAAAGTCAGTACCTACTTACTACCAGGTGTTTTTATTTCGTTAAATAGAATATCCAAAACTACATAGAACGTTTAATTAAACTGTCAGTGACATTTATTACCCGACGACTCTGTTTGAAATGCGTCGACTACAGCAAACTTTATTGTAAAAACAATAAGTAGGGATATTATTTCTATAGTAGTGTTACACACCAAACAGATGGCTCGCCTGATTGGTAGAAAACTATCATTCAAATTCGTCATTCAAGTCATACCTTACATAGTGCCGCCCTGTATATATTAATGTCTATAGATACTAAAGCGAAATGCACACATTTTATGCCTAATAAATTTAAAATTGTGTTTTGTTTTTTATAAAATAATATTTAAAAGATATTGAATATAAATATTTAAAAGATATTAATTAGTTTTATGCTTACTAATCTAATTTATTGCCATGAATTCGTCATTAACAAGTTAACTAAAAAAATTGGGAGTAAAATGACTAGTGATTTCTACCTTCATTTTTAATTTGTTTGTTGACAAGTATTCTCAATCGAGTTTGGCTTTAGTCTAGGTGGTTAGGTACATCGGCAACAATAGCTTACAGGCCGTACCACAGCAATGCTGCAGTAGAAGTAAGTATGTCGATAGTACCTACTACCCTTGTGTGTTAATTTTTTTTTGCAATTTTTTTCTCAATGAGGAATAAATCACTTCGGACTTCTGCCTTTCGACAGTGTCTGTCCGATTTGCACTCCAAGGACTGGCACTGAGCTGCAATGCATTTCTTCATGCCCCTTTTACGTATATTCTCTCTTTTTCTTCCTCCTTTACACATTTCTTCACTCTACAACCTTCTCTATGGCATAAGTGCATATGGGAGGCATCGAGCTCTCTAACTGAACTGAACTGGCATACTAGTGTTTCTCTTGCGCTATAAATCTTGGGTTCATCTGCCAGTGCTGTAGAAACAACACTGCTTGCTCCGCATGTTGATAGCAGCTTATGCCACAACAAGTTAATATTTTTTTTGACTACAAGTTGGTCCTTGACTGCTATCACACCTGATGTTAAGTGATGATGCAATCTAAGATGGAAGCGGGCTAACTTGTTTAAATCCACACCTCTTTTGTACACGACGTCGTACCGGAACGCAAAATCGCTTGGCGGTACGTCTTTGTCGGTATAGTTGTAACTAGCCACAGCAAAAGCCTCCGCCCAGCCAGATCAAGACAATCAAGACAAAATAATCGTACCCAGGACCTCCGTCTTATAAATCCAACGCGCATACCACTGCGTCACGTGCTATCTGCCCGGAATCTCATTTTTTAAGCAGTCAGAGCTCCCACTCTGCAAATGGCTCATCATAGCTTGTGAAACCAATAATGGTAGGTACTGTACAGGCTATGATTTTTCTAAGGTGAAGTAATTAATTTCCTTAAATATGCTTACTCGTAACTGGTGACCGAAGGTAAGTGGTGGCTCGTTTTTTGCGCAAAGGATTAGCCTGGCTATCCAACGCCAGTACTCTTGCCAACATTTCACTTGGGCATGATTTTTATAGTTATTAGGATAAGTTAGCTTAAGTCATTATTGTATTCTTTCTCAATAAAAAGAAACCTTATATGTATAGTGAGGTAATGCAACCCTATATGACAAGTAAAAGCTATATATAACGTAGATAGGTATTGTTGTAGGGAAGCGTTAAGACGTCTTTGTTTTGCGGAAAAGTGCCTACGTGTCGCTACGAACGTTCCTACTTATTGTGGCAACTGATGCGAACACAAGCAGCCTCTAGCCTTCCTTTGCCGCGCAGACCAATGTGCGCGTAGATGTTCATATTAAATAAACTTTATTATTAAAATTATTTTACAAAAAATAACTGACCAATCCAAACTCATGCTAGCCAGTAGTTAGAAATGTTGAATTGGACATAATATTTTAACAGACGACTCTGCGTATAATATTGTTAGATCTTGGCGTGTCTATCGGTCTTAGACTGGCGTTTGCGTAATCACCAGATCTAAATACAAAACATAGAGGACGCGTGAAAAGCTCTAATGAAAGCGTTTTAGAACATATAATCCAGAAATTGACAAATTTGGGTCTACCTAAAACATAATGGCGCTTATAACGGCCTCCGCGCAGTGGTTTCCGCAGAGATTTTATAAGACGGAAGTCCTGGGTTCGATTTCTGGCTAGGCCGACTTACATTTTCTCAATTGGTCCAGGTCTGACTGGTGGGAGGTTACCACCCTACGCAAGACGTACCACCAAGCGATTTACCGTTTCGGTAGGTACGATGTCGTATAGAAACCGACAGGGGTATGGATATCATTCTACTCGTAACAACTTAGCCCGTATCCATCTTAAATTTAAAAAAATAATAATAAAAAAATAAATATTATAGGACAATTACACACATTGCTATATAGCCCCAATGTAAGTGTAGGTAGCTTGTGTTATGGGTACTATGATAAATGATGAATATTTTTATATATACTATACATAAATACTTATAATATATAGATAAACACCCAGACACTGGAAAACATCCATTCTCATCACACAAACATTTTTCAGATGTGGGAATCGAACCCACAGCCTAGGACACAGAAGCAGGGTCACTACCCACTGCGCCACTCGGCCGTCGCAAATTGTATCACTTACCATCAGGAGTGATTGCAGTCAAGGGCTAACTTGTTATGAATAAAAATAAAATTTTTTAACAAAAATAGAACCGACTCAAAACGCACTAAAAAGTAAAAAATAACTGTGTCATTTAGTTGCTTTAAATTACTTAAGCATATCTATGAAGTCGGTGTCAGCCAAGTTTAAGGAACCTTTCTTTTACGTAGTAAAGCAATTTGTGGGTTCTAGGTAACGTCCTTAAAGTAGAAACCTGGGCTGGCACCGACTTCTAGACATGCTTAAGTAAATTAAAGCAACTAAATGACACAGTTATTTTTTACTTTTTAGTGCGTTTTGAGTCGGTTCTATTTTTGTTAAAAAATTTTATTTCTTACTTTTTAGTGATTTATCGCCACGTACCGTACTTGTACTATACTGTCATAGTATATTATATATCACTAGTAGCCAAAAAGCTACCGATACCGTGTCAAAAACCGAAATCGCTGTAAGCGTGCCTGCAAACTTTGAAGAGTTCCTTCAATTTCCCCAGGATATCATCAGCAGATCCTAACATGAGGTCAATGGGACCACCTTGGATGTATGCCCTTTCTAATAAAAAAAGAATTATCAAAATCGGACAACACTGTAAAAAGTTATGCGTGGTCATACATAAAAAAAAAAAAAAAAAAACAAATATACGTGTCGAATTGAGAACCTCCTCCGTTTTTTTTCGTCGGTTAAAAATTGGTTGTCTGTAAAGTCGGTTTACTGACGATAGTTGAACGTGTCAACGTCTGAAGAAAATACTGATGGAATGGTAGCATTCAATTGGTTATTAAAATTTTTAATTTAAGTATATTTTTATAAATATTAATTTAAATTAATAAAATAATTGATTTTGATTTTATAAATTTATATTTTAAATTTATAATAAATATATTAATTTTTAATTTAAAATTAATATATTTAATAATTATATTTAATAGACGGATGTTGAACGCTGCCAAACGCAAAGGCCGATTGTGCTTCTTTGTCGCTCGTTCCGCGCTCTCGCTTGCACTTCAAGCCTTACATGGAACGCCTCAAAGCGAGGTAACGCCGCATGAGTCATGTTTTTTCGTTCGTGCAGCCGGCTCTATCGAATTATAAGACGTTGTCACGTCAAAAATATTTATTATACAGATTGATCTTGTATTACTCTGTAGCATGTCATGACGTCACCAGTCAGAGACGCACACGTAGACACGTACGTTAAGCCTCCGTCTTTAACACGCTCTCTTGACCCGTGAGGAGCGAAATTGTTCGGAAAATAGCCGCGCGATGTCGCTGCCTGCCCGGGCTGCGTCCGAGGGAGAAAAGAGCTTCTTTGCGTTCAATTTGTTGGAACATTTTTTTCTAAACCTAAACATGCAAAGAAAAGACCTCCAACACTGAAATTGAAGACTGGTTGATTTGTTGAAATGCTTCAAAACGTTGCGCAAACCGTTGCCTACCGTGAAAAAAATTCAATACCCTATTATTATAGGGTTACTTATTATTGTCTTTAAGGTCAGTAGGCTGGCATTGTATTTATTATAGTAGGTACCTACATACATTTATTTCTTTAAACAGCCTGCGTAGCGCAGTGGTATGCGCGGTGGATTTAAGTACCTACTCGTATAAGACGGAGGTTTTGGGTTCGATGCTGGAAAGCTTCGGCTGTGGCTACCACCCTACCGTTAAAGACGTACCGCCAAGCTATTTAGCGTTCCGGTACGGTATTTTGTAGAAACCGAAGGGGCGTGTATACTATCCTACTCCTAACAAGATAGCCCGTTTCGCTTTTTTATTGCATCATCACTTACTATTAAGTGTGTATGCAGTCAAGGGCTAACTTGAATGCATACACACCTAAGTATTACTAAATAATAAAAAAAATGTTACATAGATATTTAACATTACTTAACATCAGGCGTGGTAGCAGTCAAGGCCCAACGTCTATAAAAAAAAATTTACATACATTTATAAGAATAACCCACTTGGAACTAGTTAGTTTAAAGAGATAAACAATAGGTACTACATCAGAAAATTCTGAAAGTATCCAGAAAAGAATATTTGTGTTAGAATTGTTCACCCCAAAAGTCGTAATTCGCCGAGGCAGCGGTATCACTTTACGTTTTCAATGTCATTACCATCTCGACCCGACTCTCGCTCCTTCCTCCTTTAATGTTCCCGAGAAAGTTTTCAAGTGCTACAGGTTTATACACGTTCAACCAAATTATTTACTTTGTATTTAACCATAAGGTACACGTACATTTTTCTAAATGAATAGGTAAGACAGTCCCATCTTCGGTTCTAGACATTAGAACTTGGGTAGAAAATGTTGAGATTTTCTTTCTCCAAAGAAATTATTAGTCGATAAACATTCTAGGCCGTTGGGAAGTTGGTGGTGCTATGTTACTTCTTAGTGAGAACGTTAGGTCCTTATCAAATGTTGGTATAGTGATCAATACTAAAGTTACGAATATCATTAACCTATGATCGTCGACCCGCATTAAGCAGCTGCGTGGGTCTAAGTTGTATATATTTCCATCTAAAAGGGATGCCAGAGGAAAGAAATTGGTGAATCACCACGGAATTCTGAACTCGGAGCGGCACAAATTGCACGTGAAGGAATGCCAAAACGAAACATCTTTCACTGTAAAAATATTATAAGATCTAATGGAAAGACGACCTTACCTAGCACTCTCTAACTCTATCATATTCTACCTCTATCATATTCTCTTACTCTATCATATTCACTCTCTAACTCTATCATATTCTCTTTAGTTGTCTATAAACCACACATACATTCATAAAATCACAGAGGTGTGATGTTATGAATGTACGAGTATGTGGACTTCACATCCTTCCACTTGCTACGATCCTTGCATATCTCTTGCTTCTTCCAATTTCATTAAACTTTTCATACAAGTACGTCGGTTTAGGGTACTTATGACCTGGCCTTTAATTAGATTGTCCTAGATTTGGAGATTTAACAATAAGGGCGTGTTAAATGAAATCTAAAAAATTGGTTGTCTGTGAAGTCGGTTTACTGACGATAGTTGAACATGACAATGTCTTAAGAAAATACTGATGAAGTGGTAGCATTTAATTGGTTATTAAAATTTTTAATTTAAGTATATTTTTATAAATATTAATTTAAATTAATAAAATAATTGATTTTAATTTTATAAATTTTTATTTTAAATTTATAATAAATATATTAATTTTTAATTTAAAATTAATATATTTAATAATTATATTTAATAGACGGATGTCGAACGCTGCCGAACGCAAAGGCCGATTGTGCTTCTTTGTCGCTCGTGCCGCGCTCTCGCTTGCACTTCAAGCATTACATGGAACGCCTCAAAGCGAGGTAACAACGCATGACGTCATGTTTTTTCGTGCGTGCAGCCGGCTCTATCGAATTATAAGACGTTGTCACGTCAAAAGCAATTTCGAGCGGGTAACAACCCGCGACGCTTATCTGTAACAGTTAAGCTATTAGCGGGTCCTGTTAATTACTCGCTTCCTTAAGGAGTTAATGTTTTGTCAGTGAGTTTGCGGCTGCCGGGGATTTTTCTATTTCGTTGCTGTTTTCACCCTGCGTTTCAGTTAATTTACGAACCAAACTTACCGCCTGCTTTGTAATGAAACCGGTTAGTATGACGATTGACTTTATTATAAAAGTACCTACAACACTTTGATCTATGGACTGTGGAGTTCCAAAGCGTTGGCCATTTGTGTCCCAGATATAAATTACCTAAGAAATTAAAAAATATTTAAATGGTTATTTTTCAAATAATACATATCATATAATATCTTATGCGGCTACTGAAAAGCTTTTGGAGATTATGCAATAACTCAGAACCCATACTTCTATTTTGTGCGTTTATCCCTAATAGATACATTTAATTTTTTAGACAGATTTAATTTATTTCGACACTCACACGTGCACGCTCTCTCTCTCTCTTACACACACACACACGCGCACGTAATCACGTACACATACATACACACACACACATTTATATAATATGTAAATTATGGTACAATGTTAATTATTTAATGTCAGAGTGGTGGAACCCTGATAACCTGTACCACGGGTTTTATACCTATAACAGGCACCAGCGAACCACAACCCAATGTATAATGGATTTAAATCAAAATGTACTATATCCCCTCTCCTATAAGGAGGGAGGCCTGGTCCTGTAGTGGGCTATTAATAGGCTAATTATTATAAGCCTACTGGGAAAGGAATTTTCGCTTTTGTGCAGTTAGTAGTGCCTACCCTAGTTATAAACCTAGTGCACGCCACTGGCCTATTTGCTAATCCAGATTGAAATCTATCTCTATGTCAAATATTATTGAAATCGGTTTATCCTTTCTTGAATTATAAATATCGTAGTTAAATGTTAAAAACCCACTTATGTACCTAACTAATATAACTTAACTATAAAGAAATAACGTAACTTAATCCATACCTCCCAACAACGTTCCTTACTTCCCTGATCAATCATTATTGATGAGGATTGATTGATTATAAATATATGAGAATCGAACCCAGGACCATTTATAAAGCAACACGCCCAACTCTGAAGTTAGTACACCTACACGTAAATCGATTAAAAGTGTTTTCGTCGCTGAAACAACCTCAAAAACGAATGTACTTCGTCATTGTATCAACGTTGTAACTAAAAAGCAAAGTTGTATGTTTGCAGAATACTCGTAGTTGCGCAGAAATGACGTGATGTAACTAGTTTTGTGTCCCGCGGACGTGTTGGGGCTCTTCTGACCCACGGCGCCTTTGGATTGTTACGGCTAGAAACATTACCGGCACAGGGAAAACTGTAGAGACAATGAAATATTATAAAATAAAAAGTTGAGAGGTGTCAAGGGACACCCGGATGGAACGAAGTTCCTTTCGATTAATTAGTGAAGGAATTATAATAAAATTTTATTTTTTTTAAGTAATAATAATATTTGTTGTTGTACACCGAAACACCAGAGGGCGCCACGAGAGCGCGAGACAGCATACAGCACGGGCCCCACGCGCACACACATCAAAGGCGGCGGCAAGATCCTTTGATCAAAAAGTGTCGTGACAACTTTTCGTACGAATTTTTTCCGTCTAGCCCCCTTTCACAACGCGCGATAAGGAACTTCGTTCCAACAACTGCTTTATGTTTAGGAGACATTTAAAACACGACAATCTTGATCATGAAGAATTGATCAAATAAATCAATATGTTTTTTTTTATTTACATTATTGTATTTGTTAGTATTCCTCACTTAATATGTAAAATGTTTTTCTTTCTTAGACGAAGACTAACTACTTATAAGTATCTAGTAGTAAGACACGCTCGTTTTCGATATAGAGTTGCCTCTCCACTGCACCCCTGTCCCAGTACAAATGGCACAAAAGGATCGCGAGTTTCTTTCGTCCTGCGCCACTTTCATTTCATATTTCATTTTATATTTTTATTTATTCGATGTATTTTTATAGCGTCGACTAGACTCGGGTGGCTTTTAGAGATCCGTGGTGGATAAGTAGAAATTTATCCTTATTGACACATTTTCTTCTGAAATAGGCGTAGATAAATGTATCATCAGAACTATTGAAGAATCCTTTCATGACACTTAACATCAAGTGGAATCAAAAGACCAAAAAAATCTAACCTAATTTAATATACCTATTTATTAGTAGCTGTACCGGCGGTTTCACTCGCATATTACTCGGTGCCTCGTTGGTCTAGTGGTTTGCCTATGTGGCTTCGATCACGAGGTCCTGGGTTCGATTCCTGGGTCGGGTCATGGAATAATTCTGAGCTTTTTCATTCTGCTATGAAATGTTCAGTACATTCCAAGCCCGGAGTCGGGAAGTTGCTGGTGTTACACCCCCGTGCCTCGGAGAGCACGTTAAGCCGTCGGAACCGGTCACAATCATCAACATCTGATTCTTCTTCTTCTTCTTCTGCGTCGATTTCTTCAATACTGAAGATCGTGTCCACACTGCAGTGTTAACAGGCTGATAATGATGATGATGATGATTATTCGGTGTTGGAATGCCGAGACAAACAATAGTCTAAGTCACTGGCGTGCACTTCATAAATGCATAAACGCACTGCCTACCCTGAGACACATTACGAACCAAAGTGGCGTGCACAAGGTTTGCACGCCACTTTGGTTATCTGGCTGGCTGTTATCTTGGTTATCTGGCTGGCAGTTATCTTGACTGGCTTATCTGCTAATTCAGATTAAAATCTATCTCTGTGTCGAATACTATTTAGATTGCTTCATCCTTTCTTAAATTTTAAATGTCGTAGTTAAACTTTAAGGAACTACTTAACTTATATACCTAGTCATTGTAACTTACAAAGAAATAACGTAACTTAATCTAAAGTACGCATCCTAAGTTCCCTGATCCTTAAAAAAATAAAGGAAAATATAAATAGAAGCCTCTCGCACTTGGCATTTTGATCGTACCCAAGTTACAGCGTTGACATCAGCGTTTTCTGATCTTACGACCATCTTCATACGGACACAAATTGTTAAAGTACCCTCAACATTAGGTATACTACCAATAACTTAATAGCCACTACCTACATGGATATAAATGTTATTTTTGATGGTTGTCGAATAAAACAGACTATCGTTTTATTTATGAAGGGCAGATAAGCTTTTCTATAGAAAAAAAACCTTCATTTGGTATCTACCTATAAATAAATAAATAAATAAATATAGGACAATTACACACATCGCTATATAGCCCCAAAGTAAGCGTACTCGTAAGTAGCTTGTGTTATGGGTGCTATATAACTGATGAATATTTTATATATATATATATTATACATAAATACTTATAATGTATAGGTAAACACCCAAACACTGGAAAATATCTATTTATATAATATATTTTTGACGACCTCCGTGGCGCAGTGATATGCGCGGTGGATTCATAAGACGGAGGTCCTGGGTTCGATTCCCGGCGGAGCAAATTTCTTAATTTGTCTTGGTCTGGCTGCTGGGAGGCTTTCGCCGTGGCTAGTTACCACCCTACCGACAAAGACGTACCGCCAAGCGACTTAGCGTTCCGGTACGATATCGTGTAGAAACCGAAAAGGGTGTGGATTTTCATCCTACTCCTAACAAGTTAGCCCGCTTCCATCTTAGATTGCATCATCACTTAACATCAGGTGTGATAGCAGTCAAGGGCCAACTTGTAATCGATAAAAAAAATCCATGCTCATCACACAAACATTTTTCCAGACGTGGGAATCGAACCCACAGCCTAGGACGCAGAGGCAGGGTCACTACCCACTGCGCCACTCGGCCGTCGAAACCTATACGATAATATCTCACTGTTCAACTTTCATAACTTTAATTTTTAACCGGATAAGTTTCTTAATTCGATCAAACTAAAACCAAAGCTTTAAGGACGTTACCTAAAACCCACAAAGTGGTGTATATGCTAAGTACTTCATTACATAAACTTTCCTTAAAATTAGATGGCACCGACTTTAAAGATATGTTTAAGTAAATTAACGTACTTACTCGTACGTAAATAAATGATACAATTATTTTTTACTTTTAGTACATTTTGAAGTCGGTTATATGTTTCATTTTTAATTTTTAAGATTACTACATAAAAAATTAAAAAAAAGTTATTATTTATCACCATAACTTATGTATAATGTAAGACAGTAACATATAGGAAAGGATAATTCTTGACAACGGACTTGCCATTGGACTGCATAGGTAGTCTAGGTACCTAACCTAATCCATTTGGCTTCGATTACGAGATCCTGGGTTCGAATCCTGAGTCGGGTCACGGAATAATTCTGAACTTTTTCATTCTTCTATGTAATGTTCAGTACATTCCAAGCCCGGAGTCTGGAAGTTGGTGGTGTTACACCCCCGTGCCTCGGAGAGCACGTTAAGCCGTCCCGGTCACTATCATCAACATCTGATAGTGATCGTTAATAAATGAAACATTATCACCCTAAGCCCGCCAACCGCATTAGAGCAGCGTGGTGGGTGTACACTCCATATCTCCTCTCCTATAAGGAGGGAGGCCTGGCCCTGTAGTAGGCCGTTAATAGTATAATTATTAAAATTAATAAAAATTAAAAATAAAGTTATTATTTATCACCATAACATAGGTATTTTAAGTAATTCTTGACAATGGATTTGGCATTGGACTGCATAGGTAGTCTAGGTACCTAACCTATAAGCCGGGAAGTTGTTGGTGTTACACCCCCGTGTTTCGGAGAACAAGTTAAGCCGATGGTCCCTTGGTCGTTAATAAATAAACATTATAACCTTAAGTCCGCCAACCCGCATTTGGGCAGCGTGGTGGGTCTACACTCCATATCCTCTCTACAAGGAGGAAGGCCTGGCCCTATAGTTGGGTATTAATAGGCTGATAATGATGAAGTCTTGCCATCCATTAGGCTCATAGTGCCAGTTGGCTTAAATTTTACATAGGTACGTAACGAAATATATTCTGCTATATCTAAATTCAATTTCAATTATTTATACAAAAAAATTAGAAATATCTATTTTTGACTTAGCAGAAACTGTTTTTCAAATAGATGGTAGAGTACAGACTTCATTTTTCAAAATAGCTTGAAGAGGATACCTACTTAAAAAATGAATTGGAATTTTAACTTCGAAAATCTTCTCCAGTAGCATGAGATAATAAAATCTATTTACATTTTCCTTGTTTTCCCTACAATTTCCTCCCTAGGTAGATGAAGGCTCGGTCGGGTAGTAATGCGTTGTCACATTATTCAATGTCTCGCGCAGTGTTATGGGCACTAACATAGGTATACAATAACTGTAAGGTTTTCTTGGGTGTTAGCGTACAATAGATATACCTATTTACCTACCTTCCTAATAGGTACTTACAAGAATTTTGCTATTTTTTTTTATTTTTATTCAATAACATCACACTACTACTATTATAAACGTGAGGTTTGTAAGTATGTACGGTTTTTACTCTCTCGTGTAAAAGCTATTCAATGGATTTTGTTGAAACTTCGCCATAATACGTAACTTGAACATCAGAATAACACATAAGGTAAATTTTATCCCGAGAACGAGAACTACACGGGTAAGACCGCCAGCGTCCTCTAGTTCTATCTAATTATTATTTTTCAACCTATGGTAACATTGATATGGGATGCCTCCTGTACTACATTAATAACTAGACGAAAAAAAACGGTGGAGGTTCTCAATTTGACACGTATATTTTTTTATGTTTGACCACGCATCACTTTTTAAAAGTAGTCGGATTTTGATAATTCTTTTTTTATTAGAAAGGGCATACTTCCAAGGTCCCATTGTCATCATGTTAGGATCTGATGATGATATCCTAGGGAAATTGAAGGAACTCTTCAAATTTTGCAGGCACGCTTACAGCGGTTTTTTTGGCTACTAGTAGGTACAGATAGTCAGGTCTTCGTGTTGATAAATCACTAAAAAGTAAGTAATAAAAATTTTTAACAATAAATAGAACCGACTCAAAACGCACTAAAAAGTAAAAAATAACTGTGTCATTTAGTTGCTTTAATTTACTTAAACATATGTATGAAGTCGGTGGAGTCCAAGTTAAGGAATATTTATTTATATATATATATATATATATATATATATATGTCTGTGTATACATATATATTTTATGTTTTTATAAATTTTAAAAAAGGAGAATCTGTGTTCAATCTTTGTTTGTGAATGTCGCCTAAGAGCTGTGTAGGTTTCGGATATAATTTCACCTATTTAAAAATTGTTTTTGATTTTTAAAAAGGGTCAAACATTCCCAACCTGGTGATCCTTATAGAAGAGGGGATGATGATGACACCCACCATGCTGCTCCAATGCGGGTTGGCGGGCTTATGGTGATAATGTTATTTGAAGGAACACTTCAGATGTTATGGGAGGCACACTTAACGTGCTCTCCGAGGCACGGGGATGTAACACCACCAACTTCCAAACTCCGGGCTTGGAATGTACTGAACATTTAATAGAAGAATGAAAAAGCTCGGAATTATTCCATGACCCGACCCAGAAATCGAAACCTACCTACCTACTTGAAAAATGAATTTTAATTTCATGTTTGAAGTGCTTCTCCAGTGACATAAGATTAGGGTGGTAATGCTTCGATTACCACCCAATTACAGCCCACTACCCCAGGAGCAGTTTTGTGGATCTTCTCCATATCCCGTCTCTTATAAAGAGGCAGGCCTGGTCCTGTAGTGGGCCGTTAATAAGCTGATAATGATGATGATGATTTAAATCGTGTAGGTAAAAAAAGGTACATACCTACTCTTAAATCTTAGCAATATACTTTGACTATAGTACCTAAACCCGTAAGTGACAAATTTCTAAGCACACAAGTGACAAAGCTCCAGATAGATCCGATGCGAAAGTATGCGGTCTGTACCAAAATTTCCAATATCCAGTGCGGGGTGGCGGGCGCTAGTCGCAGGAGGGTGAGGCGGGTGGTCTCGAGGCGATGTTCGCGGCGCCTGCAGCCAGCGCCCGAGATAAGCGACGGCCGACGCCCGTCCTATGAAATTATAGCACCCTCCTGACTCTGCGCGCGGTGTAGTAGGGTGCTGGGAGATTTTGCTTGCTAACTATTTCACTTTTTTTATTATAAAGAATATTAGCTACGATATTTTTAAAAAGGTAACATGACCAAGGTATGTAATATTGTTTTTTTTCTAGGTATTATGTAGAGGACTTCTGACATTAAGCGTTTTTGTACTCTGGCCAGAGATTAGAATTCTAATATGGTTTTTACAACTTATCACATCTGAAATATATAGGTATACCTACCCATAAACACACACCATTACATACTGAATAGTACCGACCTACACAAGAAATTAGAATTTGAATAATGAAGAACAATTTAATAAACTTGCGAATTAAAAAAGCATACGCACCTATCTTCCTTCCTTCTTCCTTCCTTCTTCCTTCAATTAGGTCAGTGTGGATTAGTCTTGAACTATAATATTGCTTATTTATAGGTAGTTACTAAGGTAATTTCCCTACCTGGCCAATAATTACAAATACCTATTACTGTTATTAATGAAACGAAAACTGTTTAAAGAGAAAGTTAAGTGCTTTGCATTACATGAAATTCTGAGTTTTCGTTTTACTTTAATTTTTTAATGTTAATTTAAATAAAAATTAGGATACACACATCAGGGACTTTTGTTGTATCTAATAGAATGTTTAATAGATACCTACTCGCCTACCAGTATATAATATCAGCTTGTTTAATATCGAATATTTGTTACAAATAATAAAAAAATAAGACAAGAAAGTCATGCAACTACACCGCGAGCCTCAAGAGGGTGTTCGGGTCGAGCTCTCCTCCGGGCCATTTGTCAGTGACAGGACGTCACAGAGGGTGAGTCCCCCCCCACATTCCGCCGCACGTTTGTGGTCTGTGTGCGACTGTACCCACCTACAACTACCTATAGCGAGCCGGCTCGCATGGACATTCAGAATTAGATTTTGAATTAAGAACGTTTGTTGGCTTCTAAATTCAAATTTAGGTACTATCACAAACAGATGTCTTCATCAAAGTTACAGTAATTTGTTTATAGCGAAATTAATTCAAAGCGCTGTCATGTTCTATAGTTTATAATATCGAGCTATATCTAACCGCTGAATTATCGTAAACGACACTTTTATCGTAAACAGCCATTTTAGTAGGTACAAGAAGCATTTTGGAACGGTAAAGGATCTCGACTTTTCCCCCTTCCTCTTCTTCTTCAAGTGTCTCTCGGACTAGCAAAGGTTGGCAATCAGCTTCGCAAATTCCTCTAAGTATATCTTTCGTGATTGGAAAAAATTGTGCAGTCGCGATTATGGCAGTCGCGATTCTGGCCCACTCTCTGATCTTCCTCAACCAAGTCTTCTTTCTGCGACCAACGCCTCTTCTACCGGCACTTTTACCCACTTAATTGCTGGTTTTGCATGCAATTGATGCCAGCTACCTTCCGGATGTCTTCGCTCCAACTATCATACACTTTGTACACTTAAGTATCTACCTAAATTTAAAGAAGCAAAATCTCCTAATAAATATCGCGTATTATTAGACTGAAAGAGTTTAGCATCATATTATAAAGCTGGAAGCATTAAATTAGTTAGCATGTTTGCATATTCAAATAATTTGGCAAGGCATGTAAACATTACGAGTTATATCAACGGCGCTATTATTTGGCAACTAACCTTACGAGCATAATAAAATTGTAGTCTGCATGTTAGGTGCAATACTTTCCGAGCCGAGGGAACTTTAACATTTAGTTAACCTTTTAGGAATAAAATGAAAGCTCCGTAATTGGTACCTAATGTAAATTATATGAGTTGATCTTTTTTGTATAATCCGTATCTTTTAAAAATGTAATTTAGCATCATTATGAATTCGGTCCATCAAAGCTTTTTGTTGTTGTCGTCCTTAAAGTGTGTTTTTTTTCAATACACAAAGTGCTTTGGTACTTTTTTAAATTACATACATACATAAACATCACGCCTTGTTCCCATAAGGGGTAGGCAGAGACCACATTCCTCCATTTGCCACGGTCCTTGCATACCTCCTTAGCTTCTTCCACTCTCATTAATCCTTTCATACAAGTTCGTCGGTTTAGGGTCCTTGACCTGGCCATTATTTAAAATGTCCTGAATTTGGTCCAGGAACATTCGCCTAGGCATGTAAATCTCTTTTGTTAATCTTCTTTCATCCATTCTCTCTATATGTCCAAACCATCTAAGCATCCCTTTCTCAATTTTAGTCACTACATCTTCTTTTACGCCACACTTATCTCTTATCACACTATTTTTAAATTGACTTTCCTAAAAACACCATTTTTGAGTTTTTCATTCTTGTACATTCCAAGCCCGGAGTCGGGAAGTTGGTGGTGTTACACCCTCGTGCCTTGGACAATGTTAACCTCTCAGTTCCAGTCACTGTCATCAACATCTGATAGTGATGGTTAATAAATGAACATTATCCTACGCCCGCCAACCCGCTTTGGTGCAGTGTGATGAATCTACGCTCCATAACCCCTCTCCTATGAGGAGCCTAGCCCTGTAGTGGGTTGTTAATAGGCTAATAATGATGAATATCTATAGCTACGGTAGGCTAGGTAGATAATTTTCATCAGAAGGGGGAAATTATAAAAAAAAATTGATTGTCTGTAAAGTCGATTTACTGACGATAGTTGAACGTGACAATGTCTTAAGAAAATACTGATGGAATGGTAGCATTTAATTGGTTATTAAAATTTTTAATTTTAGTATATTTTTATAAATATTAATTTAAATTAATAAAATAATTGATTTTGATTTTATAAATTTATATTTTAAATTTATAATGAATATATTAATTTATAAATATATTAATTTTTAATGTAAAATTAATATATTTAATAATTATATTTAATAGACGGATGTCGAACGCTGCCGAACGCAAAGGCCGATTGTGCTTCTTTGTCGCTCGTTTCGCGCTCTCACTTGCACTTCAAGCCTTACATGGAACGCCTCAAAGCGAGGTAACGACGCATGACGTCATGTTTTTTCGTGCGTGCAGCCGGCTCTATCGAATTATAAGACGTTGTCACGTCAAAAACACAACACAAGAAAATATTATCAATATAGAAGAAAAATGTAAGTATCTACTCGTATGTATACTGCAATTCATCCAAAGGAATATCTAGATAATAGCCTGTTTACTTCATAAATGTGTATGTAGATTTATAGTTGCGCCGTCACCGACAGCTGGGCTACGATGTCCACGTTTATGTGCAAGCGAGTGTAATATCTCAGCGCGCCGGACATTCGACTGTTTTATGAGAGAATTATCATACTTAACTACTGACTATTGTGTAGGTCAAGATAGATGCTCATCTAGGGACGTAAGTCTAAGGTAGATATGTCAAACATGCGGACCGCGGATCGCATGCAAGCCACTGTATTTCTGCGACCTGATTTTCGAAAACTGTCAAAAAACCCGGCCAACAATAAATAATTGTTATAAAAACTAAAAACTGCTTTAAAGTTATGAACTGAAAAGAGAAAAGCAAGGATCACTATATCTATATAAAATTCTAAGTACTTTATGGTGATGCAAGCGGGGACAAAATACTTTATTTCTGCGGGGAAAGAAAGATCTACCAAAACCACGTTTGTCCCCGCCTGTAGCACTTGAAAGAGAAAAAAATACACACGTCCCCCTTTTTCCCCCCATTTACAGTTGCCATTTTGAACATTTATATAGCCTATGTCACTACTACAATTTTAAAAATTCAACGACACCTCACATGTCAAAATCTGTTCAGCTGTTTAGGCTGTAGCACGTGCCGAAGAAATGGGCATACATACATACATACATACATACATACGCTCTAAAAACATAACCCTCCTTCAGACGCAGTCGGGTAAAAACTGGTAAATATTAAAAATTAGTACACCTGTGTATCCTTCCGCGAGAAAATCTTTTTTCCAATGCACCGAAAACGAAAACTGTAAGTACGTTAAGTATCATTTATTTCGAAGAAAGAATGAATATAGTAAAGCTAATCCTAATAGATAGGTGTAACTACGTATTTGTCATCATGGAATTTGTTGTAGATTTCATGGAGAAGAACAATCCTACTGTACATTGTTCTGTTATGTTTCGAAGGGATAAAGCAACGTTTTAAATAAGGAACAATGAAGAAAATGAGGAAGGAAATAAAAACACTTATAACATTCATTGTTATTAGGCAATTTAGACAAAACTGCAATCAACTTCTCACTGATATTCTCGCTAGTCTACAAATAAGTAAAAAATTACCTAAGTACCAACACTACTTTTATGTACCAGGAAATTATTGGCATAAGAGGCGTTAGAAACAAAACACAACAGCAGAAAGTGTAACATTTATTACGCAGATAGGTATACAGTCCTAGTAGCCACGCTTGAGTCCAGTGTAAGGCGATTACACCCCCTGATATTGATCCCCCTTTCCTGCCGCCCTAACTTACTGGGATCTGCGAGAATTTAAGACGGGTACTTTGCCACTTTAAATGGTTAGTCGGTTTGTGCTTCTTGACTTTAGACCGAACTAAAAAATCAAGTTTTATTTTAAGTAGCTACTAACTTATTTACTTATCTCTATATTTAGGTAAAACTGTTAATTTGAGAGGGTCGCCGTAATAAAGATACCTTTAGGTAGATATCCTCGCAGATGAGCGTGAGGATAATAAAATAACTGATTAATCGGCTTACATGCAATTTGTCTTTAAAAGGCTTTTTGCGCCACCGTGCTTGACCAAGATCAATTTTTTTTAATTTTGAATGGCTAAAATAACAGTTCGGACCGATAATTAAAAAAATATTAATGGTCTTGTTACTGTGATTAGTTCTGTATTTACGAAACCTAAAAGCCTGCTGACGTGCAATGTAATCACGCCATGGGCATGTATATACGCTCTAAAGATTTGCACAGTTGTGAAAATAGTCCAATAGTTTTAATTATAGTTAAATTACGAATTAAAAATAATTATTATGTAAAACAAAATAACATCTACATATAAATAACATTAGAGTGTTTGTTTGCAATATTAAAATAGAAGGTTTTTTAGTACATGCATGTAAATACACCAGAATAACAGATTTTACCATTTTTGTTTATCTATCACTCATGAGGAGTATCATTTAGGTATATATGTAACTATCACTCATTCCCACAGGCATGGGGACAATGTGTGTGAAACCGCGGGCATTCGCTAGTAATTACTAAAAGTACCAGGCTGTCATAATACCTCAAGAGGCACGACGTTAGAACAAAACCCATTCCACTGTTGTACATTCTAATTAGATACACAATAGTCAAGTAGCCGCACTAGGGTCCAGTAAGGCGATTACACCCCCTGAAATTGATCTCCCCGGCCATCCCCTGCCGGGTTGACTTACAACGGGATCTGTGGGAATTCGAGATGGGCGCTTTTGGAACGTATGTCTTACGGTCAGTGTTTGGGTTTGGAAATTATGGTGTTTATGTTAGTGAGCTTACTGCGGGTGGGTAATTTGGTTTGTGCTTTTGTGTTTTGTGGGAATTTAAACTGTTGTCTAACTACTTACTTACCTAAAATTAGTTTTGAGTTGTGTATTTAAGTGGATAATTAGGTAGTGTAACATTACGATAGGTTTATAACGTCCTCTCTACATAACCTACGTTAAATCTTTATGCATTTATTTATTCATTACAAGTTAGCCGTCTCGGTAGGGTGGTAACTAGGCACGGCCGAAGCCTTCTACCAGTAGGATCTGTAGCAGTTTAGAAAATCTTAATCGATCGAGATGTGAGTCGAGTCCACGACCACCGTCTTATAAATCCACAGCGATACCACTGCACCAAGGAGGCCATCAAACCGGATGGTTACAATACTACCTTTTTTTTATCGACTACAAGTCGGCCCTTGACTACTATCACACCTGATGTTAAGTGATGATGCAGTCTAAGATGGAAGCGGGTTAGCGGGCTAACTTGTTAGGAGTGGGACGAAAGTCCACACCCCTTTCGGTTTCTACACGACATCGTACCGGAACTCTAAATCGCTTGACGGTACGTCTTTGTCGGTAGGGTGGTAACTAGCCACGACGAAAGCCTCCCACCAGCCAGACCAAGACAAATTAAGAAAAATCTCAATCTGCCCCGCCGGGAATCGAACCCAGGACCTCCGTCTTATAAATCACCCGCACATACCACTGCGCCACGGAGGTCGTCAAAACTACTCTTCCTTATTAGATATTTTTTCCGTGACTCCAATATCACCTGATGTTAAGTAACGAGGATACAGAAGCCTCACTTCTTTTTACTTTCTGTCAGTTTCCGTGTGATTTAGATTTGAACGTAAAATTATTTTCACCTATCCACCTACGTAGCTACCTACTAACAGGGGTCCAACAAGACGGGCCGGCAAAATTGTCAGTGTTTTAAAAAATCGTATCGCATGTTATGAGATCTGCCGCCGCGTCACAGAGTAGGTAAGTAGGTACCTGTGTCACGATTTAGGTAAATATCTCACGGTCACGTTCGCGTTATCTAAGATGGCGGCGCCCTACGCTTGCACCGCAGATGATGGGGCAAGCAACATATTATTTTTTTTAAACTGGCTCTGGGTTCTAGGTTCTTTGAACCCATACCTACCTACTTATTACCTACAGTCAAATCAAGTCAAGAATCAAATTCAAAAGAAGGTAGAAAATGCAAAACATTTTATGCCTAATAAATTTAAAATTATGTTTTGTTTTTTAATACAATCTTATTAAAAGTTATTGAATATAATATTATTTCACAATCAATTTATTGTCATGAATTCGTCATTAACAAGTTAATTAAAAAAATTTGGTGCAAAATGACTAGTGATTTCTACCTTCATTTCTAATTTGTTTGTTGACAAGCATTGTTTGGCAATTGTGAAAGACCCACCACCTTGCTCCAATGCGGGTTGACGAACTTAGGGTGATAATGTTTCCTTTATTAACGATCACTCTCTGATGTGGATGACAGTGACCGGGTTCGACGGCTTAACATGCTCTCCGAGGGCTGTAACACCACTAACTTCCCGACTTTAGAATATACTGAAAATTTCATAGAAGAACGAAAACCTCACAATTATTCCCTGACCTGACTCAGGATTCGAACGCAGGACCTCGTGATCGAAACCACATCAGCTGACTAGAGTAGACAAACGCGACAGTAGATAAATAACAATCTCACTAAGCAATAAGATTGCTGCCTATAAAATGTCTCTCGCATTAGAGACTCTCCAAGTGTACTTAAGTTGGTGTTAAGTTCTTACGGCCTCTTTTTGTTTTCTCCATCAAAATGGCGGCGGCGTGAACGATTTCATTCTAGGCAACACTGACGCTATGGCGATTAGTTTATCAGACACCTATCTAGCTACCGTCTGGCAAAATTTTTTTGGCTTACCGGCTTTTAGGCAACTATCCTAGTCATAGTGGCATTATAATCTTAAGATCGTTTCCTAAAAAGAAAACGCTCGTAAGTATTTTCGATGTGTAAGTAGGCCTTAAGTCTCAGGGCCACGTCGGTATCAAGATGGCGTGAACAGCGTGCAGATGAGGGGATTGTCAACTTGCTGTCACGAACATCTGCTGCCGAGACGACTGAATTGCAGCGCTTATACCTACCTACTTATGCTAGATATACCTAAGTAGATACAACCTATCTAAGTAAGGTGGTATAGTTTTGTTATGGATTCTTGCTGGCCTCCATGGCGCAGTGATATTTGCGGTGGATTTATAAGACGGAGGTCCTGGGTTCGATTCCCGGCCAAACAGATTGCGATTTTCTTAATTTGTCTTTGTCTGGCTAGTGGGAGGCTTCCTTCGTGGCTAGTTAGCATTTGTCTTTGTCTGGCTAGTGGAAGGCATCACCACTTAATATCAAATGTGATTGCGGTCAAGGGCCAACTTGTATTCAATAAAAGAAGCATTTCGTCAACAACGACCAGTTTCTTGCAGGCAATAAGATCTATCTAGATGTCTTAAGTAAGTAGATACACCTGCCTATGACGGTCTTGCACCATCCCGCTTTCATTTCCAAGCTTCTATCATCAAGGTTTACCTGTAAAAGATTGCTCCAAACAATAAGGCCGCCTTTGCATACATTTAAAAATATTATTTATTGATATTTTTAGATTTATCTACTTACTTATGTATTGTTAATAGATATTAAGTTTGTGTGCAGTAGATATAGTTTGTCGTCCTTTTCTTGTTCTCCTAAGACAACAGGATAGTTCGTATGATAGATTACTAATTTTGACATTCTTTTTTAAAGGACGTACTTATAAAATTTTTTGCTGGCTCTTCCGAATTATAAAGTGAAGGCTATCATTGAGAGTGCCACAGGTTGAAGATCAGGAAACTTACTTGTAGCATCTTAAAGATAATCAACAATTATTTATTTAGGTAGGTTAAATCTCCTAGCATCTTTGTCATTAAGAAACTCATCGTTTTTATCTACCTACCTCCTACAAGTTGGCCCTTGACTGCAATCACACCTGATGTTAAGTGATGATGCAGTCCAAGATGGAATTGGCACCCCTTTCGGTTTCTACACGATATCGTACCGGAATGCTAAATCGCTTGGCGGTACTTCTTTGTTGGTAGGGTTGTAACTAGCTATGGCGAAAGCCTCCCATCATCCAGACCAATACAAATTAAGAAAATCTCAATCTGCCCCGCTGGGAATTAAACCCAGGACCTCCGACTTATAAATCTACCGTGCCGCGGAAGTGTCAAAAACTTTGCTCAGATTAGTAGGTACGTTGCTAGAACCAAATCTGCCAAGGAAATCTGGTTACAGAATAACTGCACAGTTAATGTTAGGTAAAATACCTACCCATAGGTACAAGTCAGCCAGGTCGATACATAGATCAAATCTCTATTAATCAACACCGACTTGTTTCAGGGACCGACCAATGGGAGGCCAGGATTATGACCCTTCACACCGAAGGCGAGAAATACGACACCTCTGTCCAAACATATACAAAATGATACAAAACAACCACCACAATCAAACCAAAATAAACTTTATAACAAAGATAATAAAGTTTATATTGCACTGTGTGTGCAAGGTGTGAAAATTGACGCCTATAAGCTTATTGCTATTCACATCAGAGCGTTTATTAAATGAACTCTAACATAACACTATAAGACTGAAATTCCTTTGTTCGTTTAAATCTATTGTGTTATATGTGTTATGGTAAAATTTTTCTTATTTCTTTACTAATATGGTTGCTTTTTATTTGTGATAGCTGGTGTTAAATTTAACACCTAGTTTCAGTTCTATGTACGATTTACTATTGGTGGGATGTGGATAGCAAGATTATTGTTGTATGGTTATAGTTTCTCTTATGGCGGTACTTAATCTATTGTCACTCGTAAACGTGTTTTTTTTTTGATGATAAGTCGCTTGACAGTTAGTTCAATGAGAATAGGTACACTTGAAATATAATCGGTAATATACACGATCGTTAGGTAGATACAAGTTAGCCCTTGCAATTACACCTGGTGGTAAGTGATGATGCAATCTAAGATGGAACGTGGTAATTTTTTAGGAGTATAATTAAAATCCAGCCCCGTTGTGGTTTCTGCATGACATCGTACCGGAACGCTTAATTGTTTGGTGGTACGTCTTTGCTGGCAGAGTGGTAACTAGCCACGGTCAAAGCCACTCACCAACCAGTCCAGTGAGTGTGAGATTTTACCGCGTCGATACCGAAAACAGAAAACGCAAATTTTATATGGAATTTGAGTCGCGCCATCTAGTTATAGTGAGAGTAAATGCTTTTTTTCTGTTTAATTTGACGTTACGAGTGAGTACGTTTTTACGCAGTCGCTCGGTGAAAAACTCGCACTTGCCCGACCGAACAATTAAAAAATTTCAACCGACCTCGCGAGAAAACCCAGGACCTCCGTCTTATAAATCCACTGCACATACTACTGCGCTACTTAGATGATACTTAAATTAAAACACATCTAATATGTTAGTAATCAATCTCTCATTACGTACAATAATCATTTTACCTAATATAAACATCCAATAAAAAACAGCCTAATCGATTCCGATTATTGACAGACATTTGAATTTCGAACGATATATTTTTAAACGAGCCGGCCTTTCTTTTTTTACCGCCGCAAAAGCTGTCGCGTTCACGCGCCGATGAACTTATTACTTTTTAATTTTCCTATCCAACCTCCTTCGTAGATCACATTACATTGTTTCGGTTAAAGAACATGCTTGTGACATGGGATCCTATACTTTTAATTTTTTTTTAATTGGGTTATAGTTTTTATGGGTACATTTCATCGGCTATCGATTTCTCAACAAATGTATCTTGATCAGTAGTAAGGTAGGCACTTTGTTTGAAAGTGATCTTTATAAAAACCTCGGGTTAATTTGATTTGAGGTTTATGCCCATGGCTTGTTTTCGGTTACTCTTTTATGTTCGGTTGGTAAAGTCAGATGATTCGGTGCAGTGTTCATACTTACCTTCATTTATCTTAGGTATGGTATGGCAGTTCATTGGTGAGCCTCCTTTATGCTCTAAGGACATTTGCTCCTCGAAAAAACCTTACTTACCTCTCTATCATTGTAGTCAATTAAAAGTAAAGTTTTGTAGATAGGTAGGTGCGTAGGGCTAGAGAAGAATAAAGAAGCTACCTGTCCTAGCTTTAGATAAAAGCAGTAGCACAGCACATTTCTCATCACAATGTAAAGATCTCCCGCTCGTAGATTAGCCAATATTTATCTACTGCTCGTGGCTTTGCATCAGTCGATTGCCATAAGCCAGTGGATACCTACCCTTTTTTTGGTGACGCGGGGAAACCTTCTAGAAAAAGTGGATACCTACCTAGAGACGAATATTTTAACATTCCATAGATTCACAGTGCGGGTGCCGGGTCCATCGTGTGGCTGAGAGAAAAATGCCGAACAGAAACCGAGACTTGCAGCACGAAGGTAGGCTTAAGTGTAACTTTTGTGACTGGTCAACGCTCGCCTCCTCTGCTCTAATTAGGTATACCAACTGCCCAACTTCCGAGGAGGATCCTACTAGAGCAACTTTGGATACCCTATCCAGATTGGAGCTTATTGCAGTTCTAATCAGGCCAAGGTCTATAAACATCCAATAGTGTAAGTATCCGTTTCTTCACGTCTGTTTCATTGCTACCGATTGTTATTTACGGGCTTTTGCACTCAAGTTAGCGTGAACGCAAATTATGATAATTGACGACCCTGTACGTCTTTGTACTTGTAGGACAAAAAAACGATTGTAAAGTTCCGACTCGTCCTTAACGGGACTTTAGTTCTGTCCCATAGTTGGTCATAGAATAGCAGCCGACTTTTACTAAAACCAGATAAGTATTTAGATAAAAGGGAATTAAAGGAAAAAGAAACAGTATAAAATATGTGCAGGTAGGTAAATATCTACGAGTACACTAAATAATGTGCTTGAACATGAAGTTCTACACTCAGCACTGACTAGTTTTTAGTTGTGGAAGTTTTTTATTCAGTAGATAGGCAATTACATCTTGATGGTAGTAAAATAATTTGTTATTAGTAGGATCAAGTCCACACTCTTTTTGGTGTTCTGAAATGATTGATGATTCCTTTGCCTATGATGCTTAATTTTTTTTCTAGGCATAATACGAATATATTTTCTCTACTTAACTCTTGATTGAAGGCTTGACAGGTTTACTTAACACTTCGTATAACATGCAAAATTTTAATTGCCTCTAAGTAGCGTACTACGACGTACTACGAGTAACAGTACTAACTGTCTCGTTGTCTAGTGATTAGTTTCATGCGACACGGTCCTGGGTTCGAGTCCTGGGTCAGGCTGTGAAGTACTGGAAGGAGCCCTGGCTCTGTAATTGGTTATTATGACTGACCTGCCTATTCAGACATTGTTTATAACAGTGTCGAGTGCGTATATTTGTATAGGAGTGGAAATATTCGCGGGGTGGCAGTGGCGGTGGGGGCGGGAGGGGGCGGCCAGTCGATCGTCAATTAATATTAAGTTGGAATCTGTGGGATTCCGCGCCGCTGTCCGAATTTTATAGCGGCGGGCGGCGGGCGCCACCCAAGCCGCGGCGCAAAGACGTACGTGGAGACGCTGTTGCTAAATTTACTTTGAATCTAAGATGGAAGCCGGCTGACTTTTTAGTACATTAGTAATAGGATAAAATCCACATCCCTTTCTATTTCTACACGACATCTTTGTCGGTCAAACAATAAAAGATACTTTTGTGGAATTCAAACTTAATCTATTACAATTCGCAATTTATTTATTCCTTAAAACGTGGTTTCTTGATATCTTGGCAATAGAACTTTGTGGGTTCTTTGAAAGAATGATGAGCATCTGTTTATATTCTTATGCATTTTTTAACACATCTTCTGTATATTTCTTTTGTTTAATAAACTAATAATAATGATTTAACAATATAATATTTTGTTGTGAACACCTAAATATCATGAGAGGTAATCATATTATCTAAATATAAGAAATGACTCGGTTTCATTTCTATCCTTCATGTTTCACAGTTACTTCATTTTAATATTAATTTGTGTGTAAAAATAAAAAGTTGTTCTATGACATTTTAAATTATTTTATTCTTGCAGTAAGTTTTTAAATCCTGTTGTTTTGCCCGGTACCTATTTGAGCTCCAAAATCCGGTAGCTTTGTACTTCTTGCCCAGTTTGTCAGAATTTAGAAATGAAATTTAAACTATCGCGAGTATTTTCCATATTATTAAAATATAAACGGCTAAAACTCACGTCAATATTATCAGAGTATGCCCGACTCAAACCCATATCTTCGTGGTCCTTAGTCTAGTCGGACATAGTCACCTAGTCGGACATACTCCTATAACAGTGACGTCAGTTTCAGCCGCTTATATTTTGGCAATCTTATTAAAGAAGTATATTTTTAGTGTAACATCGTCTCCACAGTTTCTGTGTGCAAAGCGCGGCGCCTAGGCCGCAGCGAGGCGCGTTGTGGCGGCGTGCTCCATTATTTATACGCGACTCTCACCGTAACATAGCACAACATAACATAACATAATTTAACATAGTATAACATAACATAACAAACATAGTACAAACGCGCCGGCCCCCGTGTAGCCGATTGCACGTTGTGCAGCGTTTTATGAAGTTAGCCTTTTTGAGTTACTTAGGGATGTCATTTAGTTGATTAACTATTGCCTTATTAGTAGGGTTGTCAGCAGTTTATTAACTGACTGGCATCACTGACAGATCAAGCGAATTTAGATTATTCTTAACACTCTTAATCTCATAGTCTCAATAAAATAAAATACCAATCTCCCTAAAGTATTGTAACTAATCTTTCTTATTTAGGTATATAAATTCCTAATTTACCTAGGTACATTCTCCCTAATCTAAATTACTGATAATAGTTATTAGGTTAGGTAGTAGTAGTATATTCTGCCAATAATTAGTTGTTTTTGAGATAAACATGAACAGGCATATCAGCAAATATAAAAAATTGGTCAGCCTGGAGTCTATAATATTTTTTCGAAACCAGAGAAAAGCGCGTTGGTTTTTACTGCTTTTTTGCTGGTCAAGTAGGTAGGTATTCCTTTTGCCATTTGGCAACGGAACTCTAACAATGAAATAAGATACCTACCTCTCTAATTTACTATATCTAGCTACTGCTAATCTTGATAGTTGGTTACTGGAACACATCGTCAAAATATCGTGAAGTCGTCAACGAAAAAATAAGGATAATTTGAAATATTAATTATGTTAAAAATAACTGTTCTTTAACAAGCCACAAACGTTCACAACAAAGGCTTTGAGTAGCCAGTTAATGTTAGCTATTTGATTTGCTGTTACCTTACTTGACAATGAAGGTGGTGATTTTAAATACAACCTTCGTGCACGAAACCTTACCATCGTTTGTGGCACCACTGTCTACGCAATTTCGTATTTTCATTCAATTACCAACTTTGTGTCTTTGAGGAATGGTTAGTTCTGAAAATTGCCACCCGCAAAATTAAGGGGCTAGTGTTGTAACTCCAAAATAACCCTCGGAAGGCAGCCTCGCCGCAAAATTATAACAACGCGGTATAATTAGGGATGTGCCTCAGTAATTTCAACGTCTTGCGGTGTAACTTCCTTCCCTATTGTTACGATTTTCGTTACAATTTTTACCGATATTTTTTTATGGCGCTAATCGATTAGAATATTTTGACAGTTGCGGTTGTTTTTCGATATGTGAGAAATAGTTTTTTCGATCATTCCCGTGGGTCGTATTTTTTCTGACCTGTCTATTGAGTCATTCAAAAATAAAAAAACAGAAAGCTGACCTTTTAATAGGTAGGAACAGTTGGAAATTTCATATTGTTATTACTGATCATAAAACTACGGGATTAGGTAAATGGTCTTAGCTAAGTGTATATATCTGATGGAGCCTCTGAGATAAATGATAAAGGAATTAATGAAAACTTGTATGAAAATCCTACCTTATGGATGAGAAAACTATTGAAATTGGCCCATAAAATTTTACATGGTAAAAACCGAGACCACAATAAATATTCAAATGAAAATACCTAAAATATCAAAACATGTTGTACCTTCCTACACATTTTCTGATCACGAAATCACGGGCGTCTGCTTATTCATCACCATCATTATCAGCCTATTAACGACAGGGCAACTCCTCCTTCCTTATAGGAGAGAAGACTTGAGGACACATCACGCTGCTCCAAAGTGGGTTGGCGGAATTAGAGTGATAATGTTTATTCATGAATAATCACTATCAGATTCAGCATCTGATAGTGATTATTAATGAATAAAATAATAGTGACCGGGACGTGGTCTCGACGTGCTAACTTGCTCTCAGAGGCATGGAGTATAACACCATCGACTTCCCGACTCCTAAGCGTTTATCGAACTTTAAAACAAAGCTTTATATGTGTTATATTTTTTTTTCTTTATTTGACGACCTCCGTGGCGCAGTGGTTGATTTATAGGACGGAGGTCCTGGGTTCGATTCTCGGCGGGGCAGATTGATATTTTTCTAAATTTGTCTTGGTCAGGCTGGTGGGAGGCTTTCGCCGTGGCTAGTTACCACCGTACCGACAAAGACGTATCGCTAAGCGATTTAGCGTTCCGGTACGATGTCGTGTAGAAACCGAAAGGAGTGTGGATTTTCGTCCCATTCCTAACAAGTTAGCCCGCTTCCATCTTAGACTGCATCATCACTTAACATCAGGTGTGATAGCAGTCAAGGGCGAACTTGTAGTCGATTAAAAAAAATAATAATTTGCTTTTTCGCTTATCTACTGGCAATTAACACATAGCCTCGTCGTTACAAGGCAATGAGAAGAAAAAATTAATCTTCAATTATAATTACCTTCTCCGAAATTAATGGCCGCACGATCTCAGGAGTTCATTATATTTCACTCGACCTTATTACGGGTAACACTGAAAGCTGCTCGTTCACTGGTCAACAACATATTCATTAGTAATAGGTATCTACAATTAACCGATTAGTACTCTGTGGGTATTAGATTAATTAATAAAGCACGATTTCGGTATAAGTTACCACATTAGTTCGGTGTTTTAACTTTAGTTTATCTAAAGAACTTAAAGTCTCAGGTCCGAGGCCTAAATCCCATAGGAAGATAGATGTTTCCTACGAGTGAGTGCCGGTGAATCTGAAATTGTCTCCTAAGGTTGTTGGGATGAGAAGCGCTACGAGATGCCCATCGTCGCAGTTGATGGGTTCCTTCAGGCCTGAGAGCACTAATCGACGGCGTCGCACCATGCTTTTTAGATTCTTCAATGGATTACTAAAAGACTGTTCCTGACTGACTGTCTGTCCTGTTGTGGTTTTTCTTCCGATTCCCGACCCTTAAGTTGTAACAATATTATTAAAATAGAAACGGCTAAAACACACACGCGGGTTCGAAACGTGAGTTTTATGGAAAATCAAGATAATTCCTCTATTACAAGCTCTATCACAAGAAGCTCTACCATTACTCAACATACATTTACTTCAACTATAGTAAGTTTAATTCACCAAGGCGCTCCCCACTAGATATTTGTCGCGAGGGGAAACCGGAGGGTGCGGGGAGTACAGTTTGAACATCAGTCTCGAGTCGACCACGGCTCAGTATACATGGCTGTTGTAGGTTATGTCGCTACGTGTCATGAATGAACAGAATGATGCTCTACTTAAATTTTTTTACCAACATTAAATTTCTAATGTCAAGAAAAACTTATCGTACGATGATAAAATACATATTTAAATGTGACTTTACAGTATGTTAGTTAGTTATATAGCTTCGGAGATATTACAAAATTTCTAAAAAGTACGACAAACCGCGACGAGTACTGCCGCATGGCCTATCCAAATGATAAGTTGTTTAAAACCTCCTCTGTTTGTAATATTATTTTCGTTTATTGTGAAAGCTAGACTCAAGAGTGAAATATACTATTTAATA
The DNA here is from genome assembly GCA_034621355.1 of Mycalesis mineus. NCBI lineage: Eukaryota > Metazoa > Arthropoda > Insecta > Lepidoptera > Nymphalidae > Mycalesis > Mycalesis mineus. The sequence continues at coordinate 15,620,647 of CM067888.1, read as the reverse complement.
TCAAGCTATCTATACCCATCAGCTTGCCGTAAAACATATATTGTTAATGTACTGTAATGTCGTACAATGTTTAACAAAAATGTAGATCTTTAGTACCTACACGGGACGGGACGGAGGATATTGCTTGACAGGAAACTATAAAATAAATTAAGTTGAGAGGGGGAACATTAAATTAAATAGGTTTAAATAAAGTAGAGCATACTGCAAACGTGACATTCATCTTGACTTTACAAACTGGACGCTTTGTGTGAGTGTGCACACATTGCTACTCGTCACGTAGTACCTAATAAAACTCACATTCTTGCAGTTTTTATTGCACACTTGAACTCTAAGCGTTTGAAAAACAAAAAAGGACAAGCCTTGGTTGATTAAACAAACTATAGACTCTATTTAAATGAAGAAGGGCCCTATTACAGACTGTGGCACTAGTGTGGACACATCAATTGTGAAGTAATTATAACATGTTACCGAATCAATTAATGGCATTATGTATCCAAACGGTGAGTCGGAAAAATTATACTTACAGAAAAATACAACAAAAACTGAATCTTAACAGTAAGTGTTAAAGTCTACAGTCATATTAAATTATAATACGATTCCGATTAAAAACGTCTTTTTATGGACATATATATTCAGTTCCAAGAAGATAACAGTCGAATTGCTCAATTGAAAATTGTGATTAATTCAAAAACTTGGCATAGTCGTAATCGTTTATATGTGCTAATGAATTCCAATTCATTCAGAGGACGAATATTCTCAAAATATTTTTTTTATTAATGAACAATAATGGACACAAAAGTCTCCTTTTATACTCAGCACTCTTAAAATAAAAGTGACTGAATTAAAAAATTAGAACTTGTACGAAATGAGCAGTACTACTATTTTCAAACATATTGTTGAGTTTTGTCAAATGTCGTCTGAGTGATATTGGAGATTACTTTTCTAGGTTTTAATATTTATTTTATAGGTAAAGATTTATCAATATCAGTCTATTCAAGATCAGTTCTCCCTCCTTATACGAGAGACGATATGTAGGTTAGATCCACCACGCTGCTCCAATGCGGTATGGTGAGACAGGCACAGGGCAGATTGGTATCTACCTACTTGCCAGGGAAAACCATCCCCTATATAGAAAGTCATACAGGACAAGTAGGTACCTAAAATTAGTAGCAATACGTCTTGCGTACAAAGTGCTCTACTTATGCGTTTATCAACTAGAAGCGTAGGTGTAGCAATTCAACTTGGCGGCAGAAATATAAATAAAATAAATATTATTATTTTATTTCAACATTTTTACAGATCATGGAGTGTTAGCAGGCAATGACCAACTTTAACAAGTGTTGGTACTAGGTACATTTATTTTTACTTTAAACTACGAAAGATCCGACTTGTCAGTATGAGAACCAACGACCTGTTGTTCAAATACTGACAGTCGAGCCTGTCAGCAAAAGCCCTCATCTAATCTGGACTTTTCTATTAGCTTAGTACTAACATATAATACATACCTAGGTAATAGTGTACAACTATCTTTCCCCGGACGAGCTCTATCTCTTATACGAGCGCTAATAAACAGCTATTCTACTGCTATTAGATACTAATTTAAAGATAACATGAAGCCAAAATAAATTGTAGAACACGATGATATAACCAAGGTTTATTGTGAAACCAGAAATGTGGTAAGTAATCCGATACATCTGAAAAGTTAACCGCCATCGCCACTTCGGGCAAGAAACTCAACACGGGGCTCCAGTACACGCCCTGACCGATAACAAAGCTTTGCATTGGAGCTTGCGTACACTTGCGACTAATTATCGCATTTATAATACTCTAACCATAGGATTGCAAGCTTTCATCTGCACATGTGTCATAGGAAAAGTAAATACCTATCCTACCAACCCACGTATTATTTGAATAGTTAGCATCGTATGTTCTAGGGCATTGTTTCCCAACCTGTGGTCCACGGACCCCTGGGGGTCTGCAAGTATATGTATGGGGATCCGCGGTGTAATTTCTGGACCTTACATATATCTATACTAATAAGTCTCGTAATCGACTTACTGCTTACTTAGCAATAAGTCTTACTTTTTATTTTATTAAGGGGGTCCGTGAGTACTACGCTTGATTCCCTAGAGGTCCGTGGCTGAAAAGGGTTAGGAAACAATGTTCTAGGGCACAAAGTAGCTTAATGTAGTAGTTTAGATATTAATCGTCAAGTAATGAAGATGATGTAGTGATTAAAATCGAGAAAGGTATGCTGAGATGATTTGGTCATGTAAAAAGAATGACTTACGAAAGGGATTTTGACAAGGCAAGAGTGAACGGGAATGTTGGAAGAGGAAGACTAAAGCGAACGTTCCTGGATCAATTCTAGGATATTCTGATTAAAGGCCAGGCAAAAGTACCCTAAGACGACGTACTTGTATGAAATGTTTAATAAAATTGAATGAAACGAGAGAGACGCTGCTTTGAAGTTTGCTTCACGCCGCGTTGCATCAACAAGCGAGTTCATGACTAACGCCCCCACGTGGATTTGAAACTAGTCGGACATACTCCGACAACAATGACGTGAGTTTCAGCCGTTTATATTATAATAATATAGAAAAATAATTTGTTGAAAGGACATTGCCAAAAATTGTATGGAAGTGTACGCCAGGCTGCACAGTAATGATATATATGTCATTAAATCATTCAGATTTTCTATTTACAGAAAAACAAAGTTGTATGTAGCTATGCTGTTGCAGGAAAAAGTTATAAAGGTTAAAAAAGTTGACTTTTCATACTACGACGACGGTCACGTATCTAATTCGGAACACAAAAAATCGATTGAATTTTGCTATAAAACATGGGTAATTGTTTAAAATTCAATTTGTATTTAAATAAAACAGTTAAATATGAGCATAAGTTTGGACAGACTGGGACAAATTTTAGCAATGTCCTTTCGCCATAACTATCTATAAGGCAGTCGTTACAAAATCGTATGTATGTACTTACTCTATTCCAGCTATAAATCGAGTCGTATTTTCCATTGAAAAATACATGATAATTAATACCATCATAGGAATAAGGTTCACAATCGCATCCACTTTCCGAACATCAAGCACCCTCGATTTCCGAACGCCATTGTCAATTGAAAAATTAAAAAAAAGGCGCGGCGACAATGCTCGCCTATTGAGTGACAGCAGATGTCGGCGTTTGAAATTTGAAAATCATTGTTGCCAGTGAAAAAAGTGGTTGTAAGAGGTAATCGATACGGTTTGGTTTTCGGTCAAACCTACGAATTTTCGGATATGAGAATTGGTTATAAGTGAGATATAGAATAATTGAGATTTGTCCAATGAATTTTAATTAACATAAGCTTAAATATTTATATAGATAAATAGAATAGTATAATAAAATAAAACGTTAAACCCTGTGTAGCATCTGTGATTGTAACGTTGTAAGATCAGTAATTATGACGACCTCCGTGGCGCAGTAGTATGCGCGATGGATTTATAAGACGGAGGTCCTGCGTTCGATTCCCGGCGGGGCAGATTAAGATATTCCTTAATTTGTCTTGGTCTGGCTGGTGGGAGGCTTTCACCGTGGCTAGTTACCACCCTACCAACAAAGACGTATTTTTCGTCCCATTCCTAACAAGTTAGCCCGCTTCCATCTTAGACTGCATCATCACTTAACATCAGGTGTGATGGCAGTCAAGGGCCAACTTGTAGTCGATAAAAAAAATCCCAAGTCACGTGGTAGTTCCAAATTTCTTTTATCTGTTCTAATAAAGAAGGCTGGACCTTGCTAAAAGTAAACATTTCTCTTTAATGAGAGTGGAAAAAGCTAATGAAGTAAGCAAGAACCGTGGCAAATGGAAGAATGTCTATGCCGCCCCTTATGGGAATAAGGCGTGATATTATGTATCTATGTACTTACCTATCTATGTATTAACTCATTTTATAAACTAATAAAAAGTTCTTTTGTAAATACGAAAGAACTTTTTATTATTATTTTGTAAATACGAAAGAACTTTTTATTAGTTTCGCATTGTTTATCTGAAAGAATATTAACAATAGAGATTTATGAGGCGAGAGTGACTGGAAATGTTGGAAAGGGAAGACCTAGGTGAATGTTCCTGGACCAAATTCAAGACATTTTAAAAAATGGCCAGGTCAAGAGTACCCTAAACCAACGATCTTGTATGAAAGTGGAAGAAGCTAAGGAAGTAAGTATGCAAGGACCGTGGCAAATGGAAGGATGTAGTCTCTGTATACCCCTATGGGAACGAGGCGTGATGCTATGTATGTATGTATGTATGTATGTATGTATGTATGTATGTAGGTATGTATGTATGTATGTATGTATGTATGTAGATATGTTTACTTATTAGATATCTTACTATGAAGTAGGTAGGTAGATACTTTTTACTTTTTATTTATTTAAACTATTTTAGCTAAATTAAGTACAAAAAATATCTCCACATTAAGTTTGCATCTGTTTATTTACTTAGATAGATACAAGTAGAAGGTTTGTTATGCATCTAGATATTTTTATTCAGGCATTAGATATACCTGAATAATGCCTAGTTTTAGTGGCAGCTAATCCTTCTTTGTCCATAGGTACGTAGGCACATAACTTATTACCTACTTAACATTCACATCAAATAAATGATTAGATTAAGTAGCTGGAAATATTTAAAGAAACATTTTCAGAGGGTAAAAATAACAACGTCTTGACAAACCGTTAGCACGAAAGTCGCTAATAATTTAGGTCTCCGATCAAGATTGCATTTAATTTCATTTGTACACGATTGCTACGTACCAACTTAGGTACCTACCTACGTAGGTAAGTTCATTACCTAGGGCTATGTAGGTATGCCTAGGGTCACCTACTACAAGCATAGGTTTTCTCTGTTTTATTAGTGAAAGTTGGATATGGCAGAGGAAGCATGAAAATAAATGCAATAGAGCATTGACACGTTGGGTGCATCCCAGTAGTACCCCATACCGTAGTTCTATAGAACTGTTGGGATATTTTCGGTGCTGTCAAATTATATCCCAATAGTTCTATATAGTACTGTAGTATAGTTTTTGCTCTTGACTTTACTTATACCATATCTATAATTTATAAACTTAATATTATTTTGATTGATATTTCATTTTGTTTTTAACAAAAAAATTGTCAAAAAATGTAGTTGTGTCTAAAAAAATATTATCTTATTTTAGGAGGTAAAGGGGGACACATATTTAACCACTTTGGAAGTATCTTTCGCGCAAACTATTCAGTTTAGAAAAAATATATATTAAAAACTTCAATACCATTTTAAAGACGTTTTGTGCAATTTAAGCAACGCTGTATTCGATATAGTATGTTTATAGATACTCTCAAATTTAAGTGAACATTTATTATTCCAATCAAAAGAGATTCCATATTATACTTATAAAAACTATAGATATCTTATATGTAACGTACAAATAAGATGTTGATATCGACATTTCTTTAATTTTGTCCCATTAGTTCTATATATAGAACTAATGGGACACTAAGCACTAATATGGTGTATCAACAGTTCTATAGAACTCAAATTACGGGGTACTACTGGGATGCACCCGACACGATCGGGTGGAGTAAACTGAGTGACAGAATTAGAATAGTGCGACAAGAGAGTAGTTTGGTATAAAAGAAGATGTAGGTACTTAGTGACTAAAATCGAGCAAGGTATGCTGAGATGGTTTGGTCATGCAGAAAGAATAAATGAAAGGAGACTTACGAAAGTGCTTTATAAGGCGGAAGGGAAGAAAGACCAAGGCCAACGATTCCTGGATGATATTCAGGACATTTCGATTAAAACCAGTATCCTAGGTAGATACCTAATTGTATGAAATTGGAAGAAGCAAGAGAGATATCTATGCTAGGGTCGTGAAATGTCGTGCCTTTTGGATTCTTCCAATATTTTCCCATGAATACTGAAAAAATTTTATTAATTCATAAGTAGTTGCCTACGTAAAAGGCTAAGTAGGTAGTTGTAGTGTATTCTGTGAACATAAATGTTAAAATGATCATGCCTAAGTAGGTATCAAATTTTGTACCTTTACTAAGTTCCTAATTTTTAAAGAAATAATGAAATCATAATTCAACTTATTGTCAATATTTTTTCTCCTGTATTATTTCCTGCAGGGAAAAGAAGTAAGTAGTTATAGAAAATATTTTTAAGCCATTCATTGACATATCTAATCACAGATTAACTAGGGTTAATTGATATACTCAGTCTTTTTATTTTTAAGAAATGTAGATACTACACTCTAACACACTAAATACAGATATTGTAGATACGCCTTAATTCTGGTTTTAGAAAAGTGCCTATCATTAGTCGAAAGCAGCTATAGAGCTGCTTTCGACTAATGATAGGTACTTTTCGACTAATAAGCATAGGCTTATTAGTAGCGATCTTTCAACGCTGATATTACTACGTTTCTTTGAGATTAACTAGTCTAAAGGTAACATAGGATGTTTAGATTAAGCGATTTTTAATAATAAGGCAGTAGGCTAGGTTTAGTTTTACATCTAGCACACAGAACCCAAGAAACCCCTCCTCTATAAAGGGAGCTTAGTTTTTCTTTCCAAGGCTAATCTTGACAGGAAAGCCAAACGGCAAGAGAGCACCTGGTCGTCAAAGGCGATAATGGTTAGATGACATTAGACAGTGGAACGGACTCAATTACCAAAAAAAAAATTGGAAAGCTTTTCGCATAATGACCGCCAAACTTCATTCAGAGCAGTGATGTAACACGTGATGATGACATGGAATCAGTACGAATTTTTTCGAGAAATTAATTTCATACATAGAGCAATAGCACAGAGTCTACTGACACTATGGCTTTTAGCATCTTTTATTTTATCTGTATTAAATGAATTTGTGCTTCACAAACTTTTTAACTAATGTCTTTGCCTGCTTTTATTCAATGAAATAATAATTTCATAAAAAACGCAGCTACCGACAGGATCAAATCAATCGCAATTCCCAAAATCCTATCCCCATCATCCCGTCCCATACATTAAAAATGTATTCAGCTATCAAATGCAATAAAATAAAATAATCCGCGATATTAACGATAACAATACTGAATACGTGCGTTGCGACGCAGCAATGATCTATAGATCATTTCGCTCGATCGCTATTAGTTTGGATCGAAAACGCCCCACCCACTTTGAAGCCCACTGAACATTAATTGGATGCGAAAATCGATCACGGACCGCCCATAAAGCAGTCATCTCTGTCTATTGTAGGTACATACCCTCGTATTTCTATCCCTTTCTCCCGGCGGCGGCGTTCGAAAGCTCTTTTTTCTTTTTCGTTTTGTGCGCGGGCGCATCGGAGTCACAATGCTTGCGCGGTCTTCAGAGAAAAATATGTTATTTTATTTTTACTTGTCCACAGCCGTCCTGTGCAATATTTGTATCGGAGGGCCTGTTTCTTTTATTTTTTTTGCTTCACTCGAAGTTTTAGACGTCTAATTTGAAAGTAAGGCGGCGGCGACTTTGAAACGTTACTAACTTTTTAGTATCATTTTTTTCTTAAACTCTTTATTAAACTTGTTTTTGGCGACGTTGGTAACGGTAAGGGTTTTGTGGTTGTTTTTTAATAACTTTTTAATATCTGTCTATATTATCCTCATCAGCTTTTGTCAATATTTATGTTTACCTGTTTGTTCCAAACTTAAATCCACATTGGCTTAATCTAATTGATTAAATTAATATGAAAAGAAATAATAATGAAAAACAATTTTCAATACGTCTTCCTTCTTTTTCATTTAATAGGTAAATATTATCGTGACTACCTACTAGGTACCTACCTAGGTAGTCACGACCATATTAAAATAGGTCAATACTATATATAAGTATATGTCAAAGAAGAATTTTGACGATATTTATCCCACTCCTTAGATATAAGTTAGCCCGCTTCCATCTTAGCTGGCATCATCACTTAACATTCAAGAACTAACTTAGGTATAATGAATAAAAAACAACTTAGTAGTAAAGTGATCGTGATACCTAAGAATCTTCGTTAACTTAAAACTCATAACCGAATATCTTTGGGTTTTAAACACCACAAAAGAAATCCACAAATCCTGTTGTGGACTTTTTTTGTTTGTAGGTTTTTCCTTAAACTGCTATGACTGCTATTAGTCCTTTATCATCTACCCAAAGGTTCACTCTTTCTTCTAAAACTAAATCCATATTTATAATCTGTAGATATCTTATAATAAGTAGCTATCTAAGTAAGCGTGTTTTGTCTAAAAAAATTGTTAAAGATAAGACATTTTAACTTGAACCTACCTACCTATTACTAAAGCCAAACTCGATAGAGAATGCTTGTCAACAAACAAATTTAAAATGACGGTAGAAAATGCCACACATTGTATCTATGCCTAATAAATTTAAAGTTATGTTTTGTTATTTAAAAAAATCTTATTTAAAAGATATTGAATATATATCTAATTTAATTTTAAGCTTACTAATCAAATTTATTGTCATGAATTCGTCATTAAGTAGTTAATTAAAAAAATTTGGTGTAAAATGACTAATGATTTCTACCTTCAATTATAATTTTTTTGTTGACAAGCATTCTCTATCGAGTTTGGCTTTAGTATAGCTTTGATTCCTATCATTTGTTGGTAAGTATCTCACTTGTTTAAGGAACTGACAGATAAATACAAAGTACATGAATAAAAAGGTACTTTTTAATGGTAGATATTAATTAATCTATTGGTAAGTGGATACCATCGCATTCAAACAGCACCACCTCGGGCATGCAAGGAAATCCTACACAATGCCTCACTGTGGCCACAAACAGAGGCGAAGTACGTGTTAGACCTCATGTACCTAAACCTGTTATTATATCGATAAAAATGCCTATCCGGTAGTGGGTGCATTGGGTTTTCGACTAGGATAGGCGTTAAGTATACATACTAAGAAATTAGACATAATGGAAAATTCCTTTTCCCATATCGATATACCTACAATGAGTTTTTTGGATAGGCAGGGCATTTTCACATCAATGAAATTCACATCACTGGCCTATCGGACTCGTACAACGCAATGCAGCAAAAACTACAAACAAAGACGTATCGCCAAGCGATTTAGCGTTCCGGTACGATGTCGTGTAGAAACCGAAAGGGGTGTGGATTTTCGTCCGACTCCTAACAAGTTAGCCCGCTTCCATCTTAGACTGCATCATCACTTAACATCAGGTGTGATAGCAGTCAAGGGCCAACTTGTAGTTGATAAAAAAAAAAATACTTCCATCGACGAACTCTATTACAAAAAGCTGTACTATTCTTAATACTCAATAAGTAGGTAAACTAAAAATCAGCAAAATATGTACTTAGCTAGGTAAACAGATATTTAATTGATAACCCCATGTACTTATTATTTTCATTGATTTTTACATGTTGTAGATCGCCACTCGCCGATAGATGGCGTTAGTAGTCATATCAATCCTAAAGGTATCTTAACTCGAATGAGATGAGGTTCTATGGAATGAGGCATAATAATAGATCAGATAGGTATACATCTTAGGATGTATCATCTAAATAGTTTTATTTTATTCATCTATACTTAAATTTCTTGGTTTATCTATGTAGGTACCTACTTACTACCTACCTAGGTATACCTAGGTATCTAGGCAGTAACACCATAATAAGTAGATGTTGCAGTTTCCCCTATGACACTCTCAATGCACGTGTCGCTCCCCTTCCCTTATCTTAGGATCTTCAGGAGATGTACCTTTATCATTTTAAGAGCATGCTTGATGCCCTGTACAGATCGTGGGATCAGTTTCCATCCTTATTTTCCATTTTCATTTTCCACATTGGATGGAATCTGGAAAAGTGGAAAATCATAGCCTACAAACATTTCAAACTTCTCTGAGCTCTAGGCATTTGAATTATTATTTTTTTTTTTCTCATAACGTATACATCATCGTATATCTATCATAGATTAACAATATTAGGTAAGAAAGTAAAAAAGTAATATATAAAAATCTTGAAATATATTAAGCTACTTAGGTAGAAAATATAGACAGATTCAGACAGAGTTCGACATAAAAAAATGGCTGCAACATGAAAAGGTCTCATAATGCCATGGATTCTTCAATCCGCAAACTTTTCAGGCTTTCAAGAAATTAACTGATTTGTCGTGATATAAAGGGCTTAAGCACTCGGTAACTACTTTAGGACTTACATAAGAACCTGCGGTAGATGTAGGCATGCTTTCACTTAGAACTTGGCCCCCTTTAGGTCCCCTAGGTCTCGAGAGGCCTTCACACGGGTAGCGATGCGTGCCAAGCGCATGCTACATAGCTATACCGCTGTAGGCATGCGTGGGGTGCAAAGATTACCACTTTTTGTACAGATATGCTAATTGTATTTAAAATGCATTTGTTTCAAGTATTTGAAAAGTAATATCTGTCAGTAAATCAGTCTATTAGCAGCCCACTACAGGGCCAGGCCTCCCTCCGTATAGGAGAGGGGATATGGAGCTTACACCCACCACGCTGCTCCAATGCGGGTTGGCGGGCAATGGTATATTGACCCATGTCAATGACAAATGATTTTTGACGACAGATGTGTCGTCAAAAATTCGTCGTGATATTAATTATATTTATTATTATATTAGATTAGAATATATAGATAGTATAAGTATAACATTTTCAACTTCAAGTTTAAAAATTAAATAGGTATTTATATTACCTAGGTACTTAAGTAGGTATACCCACAGCCACACACGCCACGAGAATAAAAAGCCTTTGATCTCTTCAAAGTAACACCTGAAAAGGCAATAAACTTTTTATGCGACTTCTTTACTTACGCAAACATTTTTAATTAGGTGGGTAGTCGAATGAAAACCACTTTAGTTTTTATAAAAAAAAACTCGAACTCTACTTACATTAAAAATCTATTAGCTCTATAAAATCAGATAAGGTGGTGGAATTGTAAATAAGAAATGGCCGTGTCATATATTTTTTATTGCTGACACGGTTTCAATTTTAAATCGTTGCCACTCACCGCCGCTCGTTCGAAGTGTCACCACTGCGCGTGATTGATCTTTGCCGTCGTTTTAAGGCTGATCACACAACTGTCGTTAGTGACATTTGTACATTGACATGAATTAGATTTTTTGTCTTATTTGAGTAAGAATAAAATGATCTAGTATTTTCGCTAGCTGGGTGTCTTTCAGAGGTACTACGTAAGTACTGGGTACCTACCTATGTACCTATGTACCTACTGAAACTGTGTTTTATTTTAAATGGCTGTCACTCTACTTGGCTCGATCGAAGTGTCACCACTGCTTGTGATTGATCTTTGCCGTCGTACTAAGGCTGATCACACATCTGTCGTTTGAGTGGCATTTGTTTGAGGAACTGTCGACTTTGACACGAATAGGATTGTTTTTGCCTTTACTAAGATAGCGACTGAAATCATATTTCAATCAAAATGGCCCTTACTACTCATAACTACAAGCTGTGTTAGAGTGATTATGTATATTGTCTAAGATATTGGAATCGTGTTACACTTGTTGTGATTAATGTTAGGTCAAAAGGCCGACACTACCTTTCGGTTTCTACACGATATCGTAACCGGAACGTAAAATCTGTTAGCGAAACGTCTTTCGGTAGGGTGATAACCGCCCGGTTTACGTCCTTGACGGCGTACCACCATCAAGATAAATTTAAAGTTAGCTTCTGTTAACCGTTGGTTATGATAACCGAACCGTTGGTCAGGACCACCGAAATCTTGGTGCCACAAATCCACCGCGCATACCACTAAGGACACTTGGAGGTGTTTAATCTTTGAAAAGTAAGTTGATACCTATTGTCATTAGGTTTACTAAGATGGCGATTGAAATCATATTTAAATTTAAAATCGCTGCTTACATACATACATAACTACAAGCTGCGTAAGTAGCTTGTAGTTATGTATATTGTATGTAGATATTAGATATAGTGTCACCACTGTGTGTGTGACTAATGTCAGCCGTCATACTAAGGCTGATCCTAGTTCTAGCGACACTCATTACACTTTAGTAAGAGAGTAGTTAATCTTTGAAAAGTAAGTTGATACCTGTTGTCATTAGGTTTTCTAATGTGGTTTTCACCAACCGATAGAGATATTTTTAACCGATGAAAAAAAAACGGAGGAGGTGCTCAATTCGACGCGTATATATTTTTTACAGAGTTGTCCGATTTTGATATTATTTTTTTTTATTAGAAAGGGCACACTTCCAAGATGGTCCCATAGTCATCACGTGTCTGATGATGATATCCTGGGAAAACTGATCTCGGTGTTTATGTAAGTATCGGTATCTCTTTGGCTACAAGTGTCGTATAATATACTATGACAGTATAGTACGAGTGCGTTAAGTGCTTGTTTGCTATCTGCAAAATGTTTACATATCGAATGTGCGAGCAGCTTTGCCCGCCACTGTGCATGATTGATCTCCGCCGTCAAATCAAAGTTATCTCTTATCAAGGCGCAGTGTTCCCACACGAGATCAACGCACCGACAAACATTAGCCAATAAAATCTCTTCACAAACTACTGTTAAAAAACTTTTATTTTACCAATAAAACGCTAACAATTCTAAACTAACTACGGGTTAAGAATAACACTGGTTTAAATGAACTTCGAGCTATTGGAATATACACCTTATAGGTTAGATAATAAGGGTTGTTTGTAGGTCGGTTATTTTGGTCGAGTTATGGCCCACCCACAGTGATTTTCTTCGAAAATACGCTATAAAAATGAGTAGACTGCCGAAAGTTTCAACTGGTCGTCATAGCATGAGTCCTAACCTAATTAGACGAAAGCTTTCATTAGGATTTATTATTTATGATTGTTTTGTTTTATAAATTTAGAGACAGTTATGACCCCTCATTTCTGAGGCACGTGGACTTCCATCATCACCATTATTATCAGCCTGTTAACGGCCCAGTACACATCCACCACGCTGCTTTAAAGCGGGTTGGCGGGCTTAGAGTGATATTCATGATAGTAACTGGGTCCGGTGGCTTAATGAACTGAAAATTTCTTAGAATACGTAATGAAAAGCTCAGAATTGTTCCATGACTTGACCCAGGTTTCGAACTCAGGACCTCGTGATCGAACCCACATAGGTTAAGCACTAGAGCAGTGATTCTCAACCTTTTTTTTGTTGCGGCACATATTTAATGATTTCAAAATTTGGCGGCACACAAAGGAAAAGATATAAATTATTTACTTACTACAACACACTGCATAAATAGTTTATGACAAAAATTTTAAATACACCAAGACCCCGCTTTGCGTCGCTAATGTGACGCTAAGTGAATCACAAATTTGGAAAGCAAATAATAAAATAATTTATTGTGGATTTAAATATATATCATGTTAAAAATATTTTTCTTTTTCAATGATATAATTTAATGATATTAGCATTATTATATATTTGAAAAATTTAGCGGCACACTTTTGAAATTTGGCGGCACACAAAAGTGCCGCGGCACAGTGGTTTTGAATCACTGCACTAGAGACTAAACCAACGCCTAATAGTTGATTCTTACAAAGAAAAACATTTCCCGGTCTGGCGATCCGTAATAAAACCTAAAATAATTAACTAACTTAGCCTAAGCTCCTACTTTTAGATCCTATTGTTGTATATTGTTTATATTTAAATATCTACCTAATAAGTAATATAACAAGTCGCAAAAAAATTAACAAAAAATAAAACCGACTCAAAACGCAGTAAAAAGTAAAAAATAACTGTGTCTTTTATTTGCTTTATTTTTTACTTTTAAGTGCGTTTTGAGTCGGTTCTATTTTTTGTTAAAAATTTTTATATTAATAGTGATTTATCGCCACATAACCTACTTGTACTATACTCTCATAGTATATTATACAGCAGTAGTAGCCAAAAAGCTACCGATACTTACACAAAAAAACCGAAATCGCTGCAAATGAGCTTATAAAATTTGAAGAGTTCTTTCCATTTTCCCAGGATATCATCATCAGATCCTAACATGATGAAAATAGGACCACCTTGGAAGTGTGCCCTTTCTAATAAAAAAAAGAATTATCAAAATCGGACAACTCTGTAAAAAGTTATATATATATATATTTTTTTTTTATGTATGACACATAAAAAAATATATATATACGTGTCGAATTGAGAACCTCCTCCGTTTTTTTTTCGGTTAAAAATACGTCTAATCATTTCAACAAATCAATATCGTCGACAATTGCTCCATAAAAGAAAGGAAAGGAAAAGTGGACGACAAAAAGGAAAACATTTTCCTCTACAATGGCACTCGACGGAGTGCAATAAAAAGCCCACAATTTAAATTGGAAACACTCCGCTGTCTCGCCACCTCGCCCCCAAATCTCATAACCGAATTTTCCTGATCATACCTACTCCTTTGAACACTTATTATCCCATCTTGGCGACCCTCATCTAAATGTTACAACCTTGTCTCACTCACCACTCCTTTGAAATCTCTTTTAATATCAATTTATGATCACTGTGACAAGGTTGCACGTAATCCGTGTTGAAGAGATTCGTTGCTTATCGACTGATATCTACGCTTTTGAGACGGAATTGTCGGATTTTTCTTTTGCGTGAATATTTATTAGGGTTTTATTAAACGTGGTGAAGGTTATTTTACATTAAGGACTTTTTATTTTTGTCTCGCAATTAGGCCTGACTTATAGGTAACTGTTGAAGTACCTTTTAGATTAATTTGTTGATTTTTGTTTAACTGTAGATACAGTAAACACCAAAAATCAATAGGTATCTACTTGTAGTCGTACATAGTTAGTTCGTAGTTTTTTATTCTTCTATGAAATTTTCAGTAAGTACATTTCAAGCCCGGAGTCGGGAAGTTTAGTTGTTACACCCCCGTGCCTCGGAGAGCACGTTAAGCCGTCGGTCCTGGTCTCTGTCATCAACATGAGATAGTGATCATTAATAAATGAAACAATATCACCCTAAGCCCGCCAACCCGCATTAGAGCAGCGTGATGGGTCTACGTTCCATATCACCTCTCCTACAAGAAGGAGGCTTGGCCCAGTAGTAAGCCAGAAAAAGGCTAAAAATGATGATGAATGACAGTTTAGTCCGCTCCGAAAACGAGATGCATATGGGTGAGTAGTGAGCAAATCGATTTTATAGGGCAAAATAGTTTTCAGCGCAGCTATGATATCTGCGCTATTGCCAAGTACTTTAAAGCAAGCTAGAAGTTTAGCATTGACTGTACAATATAGGTAAGTACCTACGTACCTACGTACAATACAGTATAATTTAGGAACACACAAATTGCTGCTACTTATTCCATATTCTATTTACATAAGAGAGTGGACCGGACTCAATTACCCACAACTAAAGAGAGTTGTAGAAAATTTTTAACAAAAAATAGAATGGGACCACCTTCGAAGTATGACATTTCTAATAAAAAAAAAATTATCAAAATCGGACAACCCTGTAAAAAGTTATGCGTGGTCGTACATAAAAATATCGTGTGTGTGTGTCGAATTGAGAACGTCCTCCGTTTTTTTTCGTTGGTTAATAATAGAAAAGCTTTTCGCATAAGGACCGCCAAACATCTTTTAGAGAATGGCACCATGTGGTGATGAAGATTGAACAATTCTCATTTAAGTAATTGCCTCCACACAATTTTACCAGTCTCTCACTTTTTAGTCTAAGCTAGCATTTGAATGTAATCACGCCTAGAAGTTCATATAGCGTATGGTGACAAGCGCTTGCCTACAAGATGCCTTTACTATTGACTTGAAGATAGTTTTCTAACTATACCTACCTGTTGTAGGCGATAGGGAAACTGGAAGTGGAACCGCATTTCTTATCAATGCAATGTGTTTAAAGAAGAACCAAACCGTTGTGTGCACGTCCAGGGGACATTGACAAGATCGGTGCGGTGCGGATCTCTGCGACGTCAGCGACAGTTTTATGATAGAACGATGAATTATAGGAACGAGGTCAAATAGTTCCCGAGAACAGTCCCTTTAATACAATTATCTTGTACTTACCTAACTACTTTAAATAGATAATTACTTACCGGTAATTAAGCAACATCATTATGCAATAATCAACAATCCAGGACATTCTGGATAGGGGTCAGCTAAAAAGTAGGTACCCTAAAACTGACCTTATAACTAGTCGCTTGCTTTGTTGCTATATAAGCCTTTCAACCCACTTAGCCACGGGATCCAAAGGTCTTATATTCTAGCCACTTTTATGCTAAGGATTGTCATATCTTGTAGTTTTAACTCAGGAGATCGTCAAATATAGTTTAATAAGTAGATACATCGAACTACTCCCCGATAGATGGCGCTAATTACAAACTAATCAATTGATCCACGAAATATCCATGATTCAATCTTACAAGAAGGTAGCTTGCAAATTGTATATGCTATCAGTATTTAGATAGAAGTCACGAATTTGTAGTTTGATTTCTATTTACCCATCCAGGATATACTTAGTGATGTTTGCTAGTAATTTAATTGGATAAAATTAAAACTTAACGCGGTATTTTGCATTTTGAAAGGCAGTGATTTAGCAAATCGATAAAAAATATAAGATTATAAGTGGGTGAAATTCATAATGGACAAGGAAACGTATTGACAGGAAAATGGCACGACTTAGCGATATAAATAGAAAAAATGATCCGTTTTCTATAGGTTAGGCGTGTCTACACTTGTGTGGGTTCATACGGCTGGTTGGAAAAACGCAAAGATACCTGAATGATATAAAAAACGAATTGTAATGGAAGATTCTACTCTACGTGGGTGTATCTTAACTCCAGATTTTCCATTTTATTTAAATGTAACGGAAGACTGTTCCCTGTACCTGGATCATTAAATACCATCTTGAACTTTTAAAGTTTTCATCCCTCTGTATACTTAGATATCAATAGTACAGCCTTTGTAAATAATTTATCTAATACCCTTTATATTAAATTAATATAACCTATAGTTAGGTAGGTACCTATTACCTATACTAAAGCCAAACTCAATTGAGAATACTTGTCAACAAACAAATTAAAAAGGAAGGTAGAAAATGCAACACATTTTATGCCTAAATTATGTTTTGTTTTTTTAAAAAATCTTATTTAAAAGACATTGAATATATTAATTAGTTTTAAGCTTTCTAATCTAATTTATTGTCATGAATTCATCATTAACAAGTTAACTAAAAAAATTAAGAGTAAAATGAGTAGTGATTTCTACCTTCATTTTTAATTTGTTTGTTGACAAGCATTGTCAATCGAGTATAGCTTTAGTTTAGGTACCTTTTTCCTCAATATTTTTTAAGGAATGCAACTTGTTGACTTAGGTACCGGAAGATGCTTCAGTGTTTTAATTTTGTTCGAATTTAATGGCAACAACAACACAATGTTGATAAAAATGGAAAAAAATACTGTAATTTTTAGGTCAGTGTCTGTTTTCAGTGGATGGATCTCAGTTGTACCTACCTAGAGTTAAAACAAGGAACTGACTAGGTATTGCAAGAATTAGTTATAAAAAAATAGTAGGTATATAACTAAATAGTCCAGTCATTATTTATATATTTACGGTCATTTTGACGGCCGAGTGGCGCAGTGGGTAGTGACCCTGCTTCTGCGTCCTAGGCTGTGGTTTCGATTCCCACATCTGGAAAATGTTTGTGTGATGAGCGTGGATGTTTTCAAGTATCTGGGTGTTTATCTATATATTATAAGTATTTATGTATAGTATATATAAAAATATCCATCAGTTAGCATAGTACCCATAACACAAGCTACTTAAGAGTACGCTTACTTTGGCCCTATACTTATAACGATGTGTGTAATTGTTCTGTAATATTTAAAAAAATATATATTACTTATTAAATACTGCCCTCGTGTATCTACAACACTTGCACACTTGGGATCGGGACGTTTCACAACTTTATATCATGTACCTACTTAGATACCTATCTACCTAATTTTCATATGAATTTTCAGGTTATACTTCTATTACCAAGTCGTACCTATATTACGTAGATGGGTCTTCCATAGATATTTGTAAATCATCCCATCGTCATGCAATATGATACGAATATAGTTCCTTATGACAGGTATGAATGCAACGCATTGACAAGAAAAGTGCACAGTTTAGTGGCAAAGATAGAACTCTAATGCCTAATGATATTTAAATGGATCTGTGTCCACCACGCAAGTTGTTATACCTACATATAGGTACTATCCTTAGGGTCTATGTCTGTGAAGGTATCGGTATAAGGTTTTGACAACCTCCGTGGCGCAGTGGTATACGCGGTGGATTTATAAGACGGAGGTCCTGGGTTCGATTCCCGGCGGGGCAGATTGAAATTTTTCTTAATTTGTCTAGGTCAGGCTGGTGGGAGGCTTTTGCCGTGGTTAGTTACCACCCTTCCGACAAAGACGTGCCGCCAAGCGATTTGGCGTTCCCGCATGATGTCGTGTAGAAACTGAAAGGGGTGAGGATATCATCCTACTTCTAACAACTTAGCCCGCTTCCATCTTTGATTGCATCATCATTTAACATCAGGTGTGATAGCAGTCAAAGGCCAACTTGTAGTCGATAAAATAAAGGTACCTAGATTACCTCGTTGAACCTGTGGTTACTTTATGTGGCTTCAGACCACGAATTCCTTGGTTCGAATCGAAGATTTTTTCTGCTAAGAATATTTTCAGTAAAATTCTAAGACAGGTCTCGGAAAATTGGTGCTATTTAGTACATGCATGTGCTTAAGAGAGCACGTTCATCCGTTCCCGGTCACTATCATCTACTGACAATGACCGTTAAATATTCAAACATTATCACCTAAGCTCGCAAACCTGCATTGTGTGGTGGGTATAAGCTCTATAGCCCCCCTCCTACAAGAAGGGAGTATACCTAAGGAAGAAGGGAGCTTTGTAGTGGTCTGTTAATGGGCTTATAATGATGATGTAGGTACCTACAGTAGGAACGCTGTATCTATTTTCTACATCATCAAATCATTTTTTCATTTACCATCTGAATATTAATTTCTCAATTCCTCTATCATATCTATTATTGTTTCATGACCTGCCTTCTTCTTAGTTCTACGGTCAACTTCGGCTACAAATCATTCAGTTCGACTCCGTTGGGTTATCAAAATCATTAAACAAACGAAATTTTTGGTTTGAAAAATTCTCTGTAGCAGCCAGAAGCCATACAGTTAAAACTCCTTTCGCTACAATTCAGCTTAAATCCAGGGTTCGAGTTTGAAGTTCACTGTTTTATACCTTACACCGTGTTACCTAGATACCTACCCTACCTCGTAAATTATATAGCTAGGTAAGTAGGTGCTTTTTTTTTTTATAAAGCCGTCGGTCCTGCACGGCATCTGGGACTTCGATATTAGATTGATAGAAATCTCTTTATCTACCTATTTTCTAGGAACTTTAAAAATAAGATATTTTTGTTGTCTATATATTTGGATGAATCGTAGAGTTCGCTTTAACGATAAGACCGACTTTGCATGCTATTATTTAGTTTAAGTTTCTCTTGTAGGTCCTACCTACCTGGGGTGTGGGTCAGGTAACCTCCACGTGGTACACCCTGGGCACCGTTCAATGGATTGTTGATGTAAGATCAGCAAACCATTGAACGGTGGCTAATAACCTGACTGGGGGGAATGGGGACTTCTCTAAGTGTGCCAAAGGGAAGCACACTGATGAAGGTACGGTTCAAGCGAGTATCTATACCGCCACCGTCGAGTTCGTAATCCCAGGATGCTACATAAATAAATTCCAATGGGACCGGAAGTCTTGCCTTAACCGGCCGGACTATGAGGAAGAAAACCTCTATAAAAAATTACCCCGAATCTCAAGCGGCGGCGCACCGTGATGGGATGCATGGCTGACGGGTAAATCAGTCGCTAGTGCGTACCCCCGCCAGGGTACCGGCCGACACCCGTGGCGAGTTACGAATAGGCTTATCTGGGTGCAGGGGGCACCACCCAGATGGACCACATATATCCCCCATACTCGTGGGACGCAAATGGAAAATATCAATCAAAAACACCATATGAGAGGGCCAGAAGGCCCGCTAGACGAGGATGAGGCGTGCGTTTTTGCACGTCCGTCGGGAAAGGAGAGCGAAGCAGACATTTCTGACTGCTCGACCGCTTCAGGTGCCAAGACGCGGAAAAGACGGCAGCCATATCTATGCAGACCCGGAAAGGCAAAAAAGCCGACGATGGATGAAGAGGATTTGCCAGATCCCTATGAAACCGTTTCGGCTACAAAATCCAAGAGAGACCTTCCTTCTATCGAAGACATCCAGCAAGAGCTGAAAAGCAAAACGTCCGAGGACATAAGGGGTCAAATGGTTGACTCCGTCTCCAAAATTGAGAAAGTCGTTGACAGTCTTCGGAGCTTGAGGGGACCAAATGCGCAAACTCTTCGCATGGCAGCTCGCTCAGCGCTTGCTGCGGCATCGGAATGGACACTCAGGACCTCAACTCCTGAAATAGAAATTCTTCAAAAAGAAAATAAAGAAATGCGCTCGGAGCTCACGAGTTTGAGGGCTGAAGTAGCGAGTTTAACTGCGGAAGTGAAGAATCTTCGTCTGTTAGAAACTGGAATAGAGTGTCCAAAAATCACACATATTGATCAAAAAACGGACCCACTGACGCAGCCCACAGACAGTGATCCACTAGTGCGCTGTGTATCAGCTATTATGGACCGAAAGCTGGCGGAACTTCGAGCTGAGCTACTTCCTGAAAAAATTGCTCTAGATAAAAATTCGGAGAGTGCTAACAAGAAAAAAGAGAAGAATAAAAAGAAGAATAAAAAAGAAAACTCTTCTCTACCATTACTGTCACAACCAGAGAAGTCTAAAGAACCTCTGATTTCGTCAGCAAATACAGAGTCAAATCCAACGGAAGTTGAGACAGCAACTTGGAGTAAAGTCCTGGGGCGTAAAAAGAGAAAATCTTCCTCAAGTGCACAGGCGGACAAAGATACCACTTCGGGTGCAGCTAAAACATCGAGTCTTTCGACTAAAATAAAAATGCCCCCAGCTCCTCCTAAAACCGCGGCAATAACTGTCACTCTGACTGATGACTCTAATGTCAACTATGCCACAGCTATGGCAGCTGCTAAGCAGCGAGTAAAATTGGCGGATTGCGGTATATCGCAGATTCGTCAAAAGAAAGCTATCACGGGGGGACTCATACTACAAATTTCGGGTCCTGACTGCGCCAAAAAAGCAGATGTTTTGGCAGAACGACTTCGAACAGCCCTAGCTGACATGGGGGTGCGAATTGCTCGACCTTTCAAAACAGGAGAGTTGAGAGTAATGGATCTGGACGAATCCATTACCAAGAAAGACATAGCCGAAGCAATTGCAGCTGCTGGAGGATGTTCTCAAGAGGAAGTGAAGGTAGGGGAGATACGTCCCAGTACCTCTAGAATGGCCACGGCTTGGGTTCGATGCCCTCTTACGGCTGTCCGTAAACTCGCAGAAGTCAAGCATGTTCTTATCGGGTGGGTTAGCTCAAGAGTGCGAATTCTGGAATCGAGGCAACTACAATGCTACCGCTGCCTTGAAGTAGGCCACATTCGTAAGAAATGTCAAAATACGGTGGACAGGAGCTTATGCTGCTATTGCTGCGGGGAACGCGGGCACAAGGCCCGCGAGTGCAAAGCGCAAGCTCCAAAATGCCCGGTGTGCGCAGATCTTGGTCAACCAGCAGACCACAGGCTGGGTGCAAAAAACTGCAACCCACACAAAAAGAAAACTCTGAATAGTGAACGCACTGGGAGAAATAAAAGTACCAAAATAAGTCAGTCAACTAGTCAACTGACGAAGGATGTCTTGAGTCAACAAAATTCGAGCAGTTAAGAGTGCTTCAAGGCAACCTTAATCATTGCCGTGCAGCTCAGGATCTGTTACAACAGTGCCTCATGGAATGGTCGGTTGCTCTCGCAGTAATGGCAGAACCCTACAAAGTTCCCAACCATCCTCGCTGGTTCGGCAGCGTTGGGGATACCGTCGCCATATACTGGGGTGAAGCGCAAGGCAATCCTCATTGCTCAATCTTACAGAGAGGATCAGGATATATTGCAGTAGAGTGGGGCGATATAGCAGTTATAGGTTGCTATATCTCTCCGAACTCCGGCCTTAACAGCTTCGAAGATTACCTTGACGAGCTAGCTGCTTGCGCTCGTAGATGTTTACCCCGTCCAATAATAATATTGGGTGACTTTAACGCGCACTCAAAGGTCTGGGGAGACAAACGAGATGACCGGAGAGGTCATGTTATTCAAGAATGGGCAGCTGAGCTAGACCTCCAGTTACTAAACGAAGGCTCCAGCAGTACCTGCGTAAGGTGGCAGGGTGAGTCCGTCGTAGATCTTACGTGGGCAAACGCTTCTGCATCACACATGGTGTCTGGATGGCGGGTTGCGGAAGAAGTAGTCACGCTCTCTGATCATAGACACATCCTGTTCACAGTAGCTCAGCGACCATCAGTAACTGCCGACCATGTAAACAGTTTGCCACAGCGACGCTGGTCACTGAAAAAGCTTAACAGCGATATGCTACTTGCGGCTGCTCACATTGCAGCGTGGCCGAACATGGAACAGAATTTCTCAGGCAATCCAGAAGAGCAGGCCACCTGGTTTCGCGAAACCATGACCGCTATATGCGATGCTTCAATGCCCAGGGCTAAAACTACTAATAGAAAAAAGGTTTACTGGTGGTCTGAAGACATAGCAAGATTGCGTAGAGCCTGCCTCAAACTTAGGCGGCAATATACTAGAGCCAGGAGAAGGCGACGGAGTACTACCGAAGTTATTGAAAGCGCATATGCTGCTTACCGGGAGGCTACAAAAACTCTCCAAGCCGCTATTAAAAATGCTAAATCAAAATGCTGGAAAGAACTTCTCGAAGGGCTCAATAGGGATCCATGGGGACGCCCGTACAAGCTTGTACTGGGTAAACTAAGATCATGGGTACCGCCACTAACGGAAACTATGGATGCAGAACTATTGAAAAAGGTTATTGAGGCACTCTTTCCCAGTATTCTGAACCTACCGGCGAGTCCTGCGATACCGATAGAACATACCACCTGGTCTGATGAGCTAGAGGTATCCGAGGATGAACTAAAACAAGCAGTTAAAAGGCTTGCAAGCCGCAATACTGCGCCTGGACCGGATGGTATACCGGGTCGAGCGTGGGTACTTGCTTTGGAATCAATGGGGGAGAGAATGAGATCTTTATTTAACAACTGCCTCCAAGAGTCCGTTTTCCCACGCAGCTGGAAAGATGCGAAATTAGTTCTCCTAAAAAAGCATGGTAGGCCTACAGATTCTCCCTCTGCCTACCGCCCTATATGCTTACTAGATGAAGCGGGGAAATTATTTGAGAGAATTATTGCCTCGCGACTAACGTGTCATTTATCTGACATTGGCCCTGACCTATCCACTAGACAATTTGGCTTTCGTCGAGGCCGATCGACGATAGATGCGATCCTGCATATTCGTAACATTTCCCAGCAGGTCGTTCGCACTGGAGGGGTAGCTTTAGCGGTGAGCTTAGACATCGTAAACGCCTTTAATTCCCTACCGTGGGTGGCAATTAAGGATGCTCTAATTTACCACAACGTGCCCCCATACCTGCGTAATATAATTGGGGCGTATCTGCATGATAGGTCAATCCACTTTATAGGGCGGGATGGCGTTACACATACAAGGCAGATAAGCTGCGGAGTTCCTCAGGGATCCGTGTTAGGACCGCTGTTGTGGAATCTGGCATATGATGTAGTTCTGCGTGTTGACCTCCCTAATGGTGTCCATACGGTTTGTTACGCGGATGATACTATAGTGCTGGTCGAAGGATCTACCCTTGAAGAGACTGCAAGACTCGCAGAATACGCAGTCTCAAAGGTGATTGCCAAAATCCAGGAACTGGGGCTTAGGGTAGCCGCGCAAAAAACGGAAGCTTTATGGTTTCATAAGCTTCCGAAGCGTCTAGAACCACCAAGTACCTCGATTCGGGTTGGTGGTGTCGATGTCCAGGTGGGCAAAGTCCTAAAGTATTTGGGCCTTACCCTGGATAGCCGATGGGGATTCGAAGAACACATTGACAGATTGGTGCCCCGGATCCAAAAAGTTGCTGGTGCAATGCACGGCCTACTTCCGAATCTGGGTGGGCCACAGGAAGGTGTCCGACGCCTTTACGCGGGAGTGGTGAGGTCGATGGCTCTATACGGTGCACCCGTATGGTCACAACGACTTTCTAGTGTGCAGCGCCTAAGGGCAAAATTGAATAGTGTGCAGCGTAAGATTGCTATACGGATAGCGCGGGGGTATCGGACAATATCATATGAGGCGGCAACCGTGTTGGCTCGCTTTCCGCCCTTCGATATACTCGCTGAGATGGATACAAAATTATACCATCAAAATCGCACAGCAATTCAGATATCCATACCCACGCTGAAGCTCAATGAGAATAAGCAGCAAGCGTATCAGCAGGTGCTGACTGCTTGGAAAATACGACTCGAGGAAGAAAAAAATACACAACAACGAGCTGTCGGAGCCATCTTGCCCAATTTTAAAGCTTGGCTAGCAAGAGAAAGTGGTAACGTTAGCTTTAGATTCACTCAGGTACTCACCGGGCATGGTTGTTTCGGTGAGTACCTGCATAGAATTGGACGCGAGGCTACACCGCAGTGCCATCATTGTGGAGAAAACAAGGACTCTGCACAACACACACTCCAGCAGTGCCCTGCTTGGGAGACAGAGCGACATGCCTTGGTTTCCCAAATTGGCAGAGATCTTTCTCCTCCTGCCATAATAGCTGCAATGCTGGCAGAGACAAAAGCCTGGGAGGCGGTAATAACCTTTTGCGAAGGAGTCATGTCAAAGAAGGAAGCCGCTGAGCGGGAGCGCGAGCGAAATGACCCAGCTCGAAGGCGCAATCGCAGAAGCAACGCAGCCCGAAATTCCGAAGTTCTTGCTGTAGAATAGTCTCAGGCGTAGAGACATTTAGGTCGCGAGCTGTTATAACGGGCTCTGGCAGCTTACTTCACCACCTTGAAAGCGACCACGGGCTAGACAACGGGTTTACAATTCTCCCCGAGTAGAGCCTTTACAGGCAGTGTGCAAGGGAGGCACTGGTATTCGTTGGTTCGTAGAGATCCCAGAGTCTCCCCCATTGTACGGAGATGGCCACCGAGGGGGTTTTAGTGGGTAAAAATCCCACATAACCTGACTTTTCCCTCTAAGGTTAGGTATCTTTCAAGAAGATTTCCCCCCCGTCAAAAAAAAAAAAAAAAAAAAAAAAAAAAAGGTCCTACCTACCTCCTATATCTACCTACCTAATGTGAGTTCCATTGTGTGCAATAGAGAATTATAAATAAAAAAATAAATATATAGGTACCTAGATATTTTTTTGAATTACCTAAATTAATTATTCATATTAATTTATTTATTTATTTAGGTATTTAAGCTGGTAACAAACTATCTTACATAGAAAGTTTTAAAAGTATCTACCTAAGTATTATTAGTTAAAGTTCATCCTATTGCTGGACATCTCTCTCGGACAGGCCTCTCTCCGTTTCTCTTTCATTATATTCTATCTAAGGTTGATCTTGTCCACTGTGTGCCTTTGAAGGCAGTTAATTCTTCGACCTGGTGGTCTGTCTGCTTCTTTCTTTTTCGTTTAGCGACCCTTGGATATCTACCAGGATGTGATTGTCGATCTTGTAATAATATGTCCAGTTCCATTTTGAGCTCATTATTATTTTTTCTATGTCTTGTACGTAGGTACATTTATACATTTATCTATACAAAGTATACTTTTTAGCCTTAGGTAGGTATCTATAGATATGTTTGTTTGGCCACACATGGCAAAAACATTAAGTAGGTACTTAGGTATCTATTACTAGAAGGGTATGTACCTATATATAATATATCTTGTCTATTAGGAATAGTTATTTATCGACATTAAGTAATTGTCACCATTCCTTTTACGTACCTACTTACCTAGATATCTTATCCAAAAACTAAATATTCACACCACAAAGATTTCACTCAATAAAGATAGATATCTACGTATTTAAATTCTGACTTTTCGAATAAGTAAGTACGTAGAGCAACTGCTGAGTTTCATGCCCGCTGGTCTCGACACAATCTGCTTATAAATCTGTGGCAGATAGAGTTGTAACTAATAGTACCTAAATTATCAAATTATCAATTTAAAAATGCTTTTAAACTGAACCTAGGCAGAATTTTTTTCATTCGATTACTTACTTGTTTCAGTGAATCTAACTAGGTAGGCAGGTAGGTAGGTATCTATTCGGTAGATTAGCAGATATCTACTTACCTATCTACTTTAAATTGTAGAAGTGGCAATTTTCATTTTAAATCAAGCAAGCAAGTACTCAAGCATGTAAGCTAAAGGTAGGTAGGTATCTACTCCTTTCCATTCAGACTAATTTTAGTCTAATTTTAAACCTAGATAGGTCCTACACTTTACCATAATTGTTGTCAGACATGATTCTAAACGAGCGTAGATAGCGAACCTACCTAACCTAAACCTATTTACTAAATTGAAAAAATATTTTTGATATATCTATTGAGTTGAAAGGTAAGAGGATCAGTATCTAGATAAGTAGGTATAGGTAGATATTTTCTACATATAGGCAGGTATTATTTAGTAAAATCGTTTTTCATGTTGGAAGATATCAAGTAGATAGGTACCTACTTAGGTATTTCAGTGTAGGCAGGTAAGTAGGTAGTAGATAGGTAAATTAACTGAAACATATTAAAGTTAATTAAACTAATAAATTCGTTCCTCGTTTACAATAAATATGTAGGTAGGTAACAAATAATAATACAAATTAAAAATGTAAAGTTTTAAAGTTACCTTTTAGTTAGGCATAGTAGGTACCTACTTCAGAGAGTAAAATGATAATTTCAGGTAGGTAAGTTGAATAGTAAACTTTATTGGAGCTTTTAATATGAACTTCTGTAACCTCAAGACAAACTTTTAAGATGATAACAAAGTTGCGTCTGCCGGAGTCAGAGCGCGTGTGTCGGTAGAGTGCCGGCACAGCGGCAGAGCGGCGGTAGAGCGGCGGCAGCGCGGCGGAGAGTCGTCGAGAGCGGCGCACAAAAGATATCGTCGCCGTAACGAGCTCAATTGATGAACGAACGGAAACGTGTCCAATTAGAAGGAGGCGGCGGCGTCGCCCCCGCGCGGCCGCCGCATTAACCAGATTAGCAGCCGCGAGCCGCGAGCCGCGCGGCGCGAGGTGTGCGGCGCGAGGCGTGCGGCGCGAGGTGTGGCGGCCGCGGACACCTCGTCGCTACAAAAAACAAGCGCGCGGCGCCGCGCCCCGCGCAGGGGCGGGCCGCGCCGCGCCATTGGCCGGGCGGGAGGGTGTCGCGCGCGGCGCCGCCGGCCAGTCGACCGACGCCTGCCGCGCGAGCGGGTGTCGCATAGTGCTGCGACCGGTGCATGAGCGGCGCCCGCGCGACCGCTGGAGCCGACGGGCACTGGGGCCGTGGAGCGCGCGCCGTGGGCCCCGGGCGGCGCGGGCATGCGCTTCGAGGGCGCGGAGCGGGCCTTCCACCCGCTGCTGGCGCCGCGGCCGAGCGACTTCTCGGTGTCGGCGCTGCTGACGGCGGGCGCGCTGCCGCCGCCGCCCTACCTGCCGGCCGCGCTGGCCGCCGCCGCCGCGCTGTCCGCGCCCTGTCCGCTGCTTAAGCCGCCGCCGCCGCCTTACGCGCCGCTGCCTCCCGACGACGACGGCGTCGTCGACGATCCCAAGGTCACGCTCGAGGGCAAGGACCTGTGGGAGAAGTTCCACAAGCTGGGCACCGAGATGGTGATCACCAAAAGCGGCAGGTCAGTGTCAGTGCCGGGTGACCGGGCAGTGCACCGGGTCAGTGCAGTGAGCGACATGTGCCATTGTTTACAACAACAGTTCCGAACTTTCGTCTCATTCACACGTTCTAGCGCCGAAGTTGCGAGTTCTAATCCAGTTTACAAACACAAAACCTGCTCAACTCGTCCGCGGCCGTTAGCATAATAATAATGTTTACATCCCACGCTGACGTTAACATCTCATAGATGGAATAGGATCTATCGCAATACTAAAATCGCTAACAATGTTACTCATCGTCTACGTTAACTTTCCGAAAAGTAGGTGAGTTTTACTACATAATTATGAAACTTACAATTATTCAGCATAACTTATGCCAAGATAAAAAAAATATCCTTGAACTATAATTTCTCTAGAAGTCAACAGAACTGTTGTTGACTTCCCACCTATTCAGCTCTACAATCCATGTTCGTCCGATTAACCGTTTCCGTTTGCATTGCAATTGTTCATTGAAGTATCAATAAAAAAACAGCAACCAGTTGTACTTAGGAACACAAATGTCAAGTTCATCGCTACAGTTCTTTGAAAAGACAAAAACTCAACTAAGAATACGTATAATGTTAATGAATTGTTCGCTCCCATGTAGGGCGCATGTTATAGGCGCATTTTTGCGCTGAACTTGACGACCGACGGGAGCGGGGCTCGCATTTAAATGCGCGTTGTGTTGTAAAACGACATTTGTGCTGTCCCATTTACGGCAAAATCTTTAAAAGTTTTAACAAAATAAACATATTCACTAAGCATAAAAAATGAGAATAAAAAAGCATCCAAAAAATGAACGAAACTGGTTCCTACAGAAGATGTTATTTTTTGTCAAAACGATTTTTTCCTTCACGAAAATAAATTAATGGACAAAAAGATTAATCGTGTTTTACGAGTGGCTAAAGGTTTTATCCTAAATTTGAAAGATCAAAGTCAATAAGTTATAAATATCTCAATAAACCTTAGGATCATAAAAATGTTTCTTTGACGTGATAAATTCGCCGATTCGGTTATAAACATAGGTGCATGCAGAGTCAGGTAGTGCTAAAAAACGACTAGTGTTAAAAGTAAATTTATTAGCTTTACTTAGGTATAGGTATTGCATTTTTCTTTCTTTTGTACAATCATTGATACCTTAATATTTGCATAAATAGGTAGTTCACCTTAAACCTTCTTTTTGATTAATTACATAAAGGACATAGGTAAAAATGTATAGAAGTCTGCCCCAGAGATGCCCAGAGATGATATATATGTCATTAAATAGTACAGATCTTCTTTTTAAACAGTAATAAAGTTACTTGTAGGTAAGCAGTCGCTGATAAAAGTTATGAAGGTTGATAAAAATTGACTTTTCATACTACGACGACGATCAAGTGATTTAGAACACAAAAAATCGATTGAAATTCTTATATTTTTAATATATTTTCAAGTGCTAACTGCTATGACACATAGATAGTTGTTTTAAATTCATTGTGTATAAATAAAATAGTTAAATATGAGCATACGTTTGGACAGCCTGGGACAAATTTTGGCAATGTACTTTCAGTATTTAAAGTTTGTTGCAATATTTTGTAATAAAAAAGATTTTGCCCTAGCTAAATAAATACTTGTGCTTATACTTTGAATAATTGCTTTTCTGTAGGTCATACCTACCCGTTACAAACATAAAAGATACATACACGGTACACCTAGTTATTAGACTTAGATAGGTGAGACAGCACTCAAGGGCCAACTTGTAGCTAGTAGATACAAATAATACCAACCTAAATTAAAAAAAATACAATTTTTTAATAAAAATGTTTTGCAAATCTCAATAATAGCTTTAATTTAATTTAGCTAGACTGATTTTTGTATGATAAAAAAAACTTTATGACAAACCTTTTAAAAAAAACCCTTTCCTAAAAAAAATAATTTTTAAAAAATCGCGTTATTTCGCGCCTTTTAGAAAAATCGCGTTAAAATAAATTTATTTCGTTCAGGAATTTATTTAGGTACCTATATCTACTATACACATACAACATACCAATACCAAATACCATATTTTATATTATTTATCATGCTTTTATGTAATTAGGGTCTTTGTTTTTTTTTATATTATCTTTGTTATATCTTTATATTTTTTTTTGCATAGCAAATTTTATTAGCTTGTAAAATTACAAAAAAAATACGTTATTACATGAACAGCAATTAGCAAAGTAGGTAAAAAAATATCACAGTAAATTCAAATAAACTATGTACATATGTGTATTTATATAATTATTTGAGCTTCATCGAATCAGCTTTTGCCTAATCATTTTACAAAAATAGGTATAAACGCATTCAGTACTTTAATAGGCAAAAGTGGTGCTGTTAAATTAATACTAGGTATTTATGTGTACTAAGTTAATTTTTGTAGCGATAAAGAAGAAGACATAAGGATTACAATAAAACGTGCAAAGGCGGCCTTATTGCTAGAAGCAATCCTAAGCAAGACGCCTAGAGGCATAGACAGATAGGTATATATGCAAGCGAAAGTGTTTATAAAAACGATTTATAAAAAAAGTATCTAACTTACTATACTAAAGCCAAACTCGATTGAGAATCCTTGTCAACAAACAAATTAAAAATGAAGATAGAAATCACTAGTCATTTTACACCTATTTTTTTAAATTAACTGGTTAATGTCGAATTCATGACAATAAATTAGATTAGTAAGCTTAAAACTAATTAATATATTCAATATCTATTAAATAAGATTTTTTAAAATAACAAAACATATTTTAAATTTATTAGGTTAAAAATGTGTTGCATTTTCTTCCTTCATTTTAAATTTGTTTGTTGACAAGCATTCTCAATCGAGTTTGGCTTTAGTATAGCTTAGCTTAGATTCCTAGAGTTAGGTATCTAACTGTAATTAAACTGCTAGCAGAATCATTACAAGCAGATAACATGACTGTTATAAAGTAAGCCTACCTACTTGAAATAAACCAATCTAAGTTCAAGTAGATAACTATATATTTATATATGTGTTTATCTACAAACTATATATATATATACACCTATATATACCTAGGTTCTTGCCTTTGGTAGTATGAATTTCAATTTTAAACACAAAACCATGCCAAACAGAATTAAAGATATATAGGTACCTACCTAGCAGGGAGGCACTGGTATTCGTTGGTTCCTAGAGATCCCAGTCTCCCTGATTGTTCTGAGATGGCCACCGAGGGGGTTTTAGTGGGTGAAAATCCCACATAACCTGACTTTTCCTTCAAATGTTGGGTATCTTTGAGTAGATTTCCGCCCTGTTAACAAAAAAAAGAGGTACATACCTAGTAGGTATTTTTAACTTTAGTAACTTTAATTCGTTATTAAATAGCTATTAAGAAATACCTTTTTATAAAGGCAATATTTTGTGAGTGTGTTTGTTACTTCGTCACGACTAAACGGCTGAAACGATTTTAATAAAATTTGGTATGATTAGCTGACGCCCTGGATTAACACAGCATAGACCACATTTTATCCCAAAATCCCACGCGAATGAGAACTGCGCGAGTGAATTCGCGGGCATCCTCTAAGTAGTTATTTAATAAAGAATATTTATTGATTTTAACATAGGTAGTTATTGTTTACTTAAGTACCTACCCACTACGATAAATTTATAGTTAAGTCCTATTCCAAGACATAAATCAAATGCGTATTGGTTACCTACCAAGTATAGTTATTTTTAATTATTTAGAACAATAAGTACCTACTAACTATCTGAACCGGTATATTTCGTACCTACTCCGTTCTTATAGGTAAAATATAGAGCCTAGAACCATCACATTGCAATGAGAGTTGGCAAACTTCATAAACTTTAAGTAAAAAAATAATAATTAAAAAATTATAAAATAAATAATAATGCAATAATTCGTTTCGAAGTAGTTACCTATATAGGCACCTACTTAAAAATTAATTGTGATTCAATTTGTATGAAGCGGGCAAAGGGAAGAGATACCTTAAGTAACACATTTAAACAATATTTACAGTTCGCGAGGGGTGCCCAAAATTTTAGGGTGACGACATCAAAGAATTTCCAAAAAAGAAAACTGTTCAAATCGGAAGCGTTTTCAAGGCGCCGGGCTTTCCCGACAGCTTTTGAACCTTTTTCAAAACTTTGTTTTGAATACGCTTCAACCATTCTTGACTGTACAAACTTTTTTATAATCCTTTTAAAACGCTGTTGTTATTAAGGAGGTAACCTAATAAAGAGTAAACAGAATCACAGGTTAAGTTAATATTTTTTTGTTTTATATTGCCCGCAGGAAAAAGGCATTACACCGTACAGTCTTGTCTTCAGTGTTTTCAAATATTCATGTCCAATTTCATTGTTAAGGCATATCATTGTTATATTAGGTTATGTTTAATTTAAAAGTAAACATTATATATTTTGTTGGCTACCAAAAAGTCAATAAATAAATCAGAGAGTTTATTCAAGTTTACCGCCATATACGTCTAACTTTATAACTTGTTTAAAGGATAAAAATAGAATCCCAAAGTTTTTGGGATAGTAACAAGATGGCGCCCTTCTAAGTCA
The DNA here is from genome assembly GCA_034621355.1 of Mycalesis mineus. Taxonomy (NCBI): domain Eukaryota; kingdom Metazoa; phylum Arthropoda; class Insecta; order Lepidoptera; family Nymphalidae; genus Mycalesis; species Mycalesis mineus. Next base: position 15,588,157 of record CM067888.1, on the reverse strand, counting down.
TTGACAGCAAACGTCAAACACATCAATCTCCCAATAATATCTACATTTAACATTGTTGCATTTCTGGGAGAATACTTATTCATATGTATAAACATTATATTTAGGTATACCTAATTTATCTATCTGTCTTTATATTATATAGATATTTACTTATATAGAAACTACTACTTTAAAAATAAATAAAACATAAATAGAAGGTATTACTTCTTAGTATTGTATTCTATCGTTAAAATGTAGGTGCAAATTTCTGCAGCCCACCTCCTTATAGTCGAACTAATTAATTAAATTTATCATTTGTCTGTTGAATATTTACTTTCAATAAATCACTCGCAGATAATTAAATTACCTAATTGATAACAAACGAACTTTGAAAAGGTTAAATGTATGACACCACCTACAGTAGGTAGGTAGGTACCAATGTAAATTTATGTAGCTGTTGATCTTTGTTAGGAAGATTGGTTTGCTTTTGTCCCAACTTTGCCTAGGTTATTCTACCTATTTGGTATTGTAGGTACGAGTAAGTAACTGTTCCAAACAAAATAGTATTCTGTACCTAACCGTTGGTAGGTAACTAGGTACTTAAGTACCTACTCAACTGCAACTTAAGCAATTTAAGTTTCTTTAGTTTTTACTTTCTTTTTTATTTACTAGTTCTTATTATAGATTACCAAAACAAGGTATTAAATCAGCCCGAAATAAATTAAAACAATTTAAAACGCAACAAGTCAGTCATCTCTACATAAAAAAAATAACAAAAATCCAGTAAAAATAACAATGGATTGCACTTCTAGCTTTAAATAATTTACTAACAAAATGTACAAATATTCAATAAACGTTGGCCAAACACTTAGCCCTGGGACATTGCATAAAAATAATAGCCTTGAATACTAAAAGTGCAACAAAAATAAAATAATAATTATAGTGATAGCACAAAATACATAATAATTTAATTTAATATTAATATAAAATATCATTCTTAAAAACATTGAAAATCTATATTAATATAATATCTTTTAGGTAATTATCACAATTCAGACAACAAACTCTAGGTAATTGGCTACATGATTCAAATATTTGTACCTACTTCTGTTCGTAACTGATTACCTGTACTTAAAACACATAGCATTATTATTATTTTCTTGTGTTAAGTGTGTTATATATATATTATAAACAGTGTTTATAAAAATATAATCGTGTCGACTATATTTCTATAGGAACAAAGCGATTGCATTATAGGTAAAGGGCGGTACTTTAATTATAAATTTATGTACTCATCTAATATATAAAATTTCCCTGTCACAATGTTAGTTACAGTACTCATCCGAAACGGCTTTACCGATTTTTACCAAATTTTGTATGCGTATTCAGCAGGTTTGTGAATCGGCTACTATCTAATTTTCATCTAATTTTTTTTTTTAATTTTTAATGCAAAACAACGTTTGTCGGGTCAGCTAGTCTAATATATAAAATTTCCCTGTCACAATGTTTGTTACCGTACTCTTCCGATATGGCTTTACCGATTTTTACCAAATTTTGTATGCGTATTTCGCATGTTATTCGTACTTAATCGGCTTATTATGTAATTTTAATCTAGATTTTTTAAAAATTTAAGTTTTTAATTCTAAAACAAAGCGATTGCATTATAGGTAAAGGGCGGTACTTTAATTATCAATCTACGTACTCATCTAATATATAAAATTTCCCTGTCACAATGTTAGTTACCGTACGGCTTTACCGATTTTTACCAAATTTTGTATGCGTATTCCGCAGGTCTGAGAATCGGCTAATATCTCATTTTCATCGAATTTTTTTTAAAATTTTTAATGCAAAACAACGTTTGCTAGGTCAGCTAGTTTTTACATAAAAAAGATATATTTGTCTGATCAGAAATAAAAAAACCTCGCCATTTTGTAGAAAAAAGGAACTAATTTCTTCTACTTGAGTTTGTATAATAGACAATGAAATTACCAGGTTTAATAAATGACAGATAGGTGTGTGAAAACATTAAATTTAATTAGATATGTAAAAAAAAATAATTCCAAGTATTATTGATTAAGTTATTCCAAAATTAGCAATATATTTTTGAAAATTCCCTCCGAATTTTTTTTTAATTTACCGGGCGATTTCAGTCTACTTTCTGTAGCCAAAAAGTACTAGTGGCGTCCCAATCGAAGTTTTTTATCGTTTTGATCAAGCCGCACCAACTTATTGGCTATATGATCCAAATATTTGTACTATTCATCAAACATATACCTTTTAATTGCGTTATTATTGTATTGTTGTAGAAACAGTGTTTATAAATAGTCGACACTACAGATAAGTGTCGTAAAGCATACATTAAGTGGCCCGTGTCGCGCTTATAATGACCACGGGCGTTCGACGCAAATATTTAATAGGTGTCTCATTTGACGACAAAATGGCGATCGGTTTGACATTGAGACATTGGAACAAAGAGCAGTATTATAGGCTAAGAGCTCACCACTGATTCTACCCCTGGTTTTTTTTAATTTTCGCTTAGTGTAACCAGTAAGTGCGTAAGAGAAAGAAGTACCTATGAACCTACCTATACTAAAGTCAAACTCGATTGAGAATGCTTGTCAACAAACAAATTTAAAATGAAGGTAGAAAATGCAACACATTTTATGCCTAATAAATTTAAAATTATGTTTTGTTATTTTAAAAAATCTTATTTAAAAGATACTGAATATATTAACTAGTTTTATCTTGCTTATCTAATTTATTGACATGAATTCGTCATTAACTAGTTAATTATAGAAATAGGTGTAAAATGACTAGAGATTTCTACCTTCATTTTTAATTTGTTTGTTGACAAGCATTCTCAATCGAGTTTGGCTTTAGTATAGACATCATTATAAGCCTATTGATGGCCTACAGGGATAAGCCTTCGTTCTTGTAGGAGGGGATAGGTATGGAGCGTAAACCCACCACGCTGCTCCAATGCAGGTTGGCGGGCATCTATTATCTGTTTAACCAATTTAAGCAATTATGGCTCTTGTTAAATAGGCATTAGTTTATTTTTTAACAACTATCCTGATTGATCTACTACCTAATAATAATATAATATAATAAATACTTTGAGTTTGTTACAAATTGCTCTAATTTTAAACAGTGCCTAAAGTCTAATATTAATAACTTAATTCAGTTAAGTCTTAACTAATAAATATTTGCATAAATATTGCCTCATCTATTCAATAATTGCAGGTTAATAAATATCTCTGAATAATAAATAATAACTCGTTTATAAGTGGCTAATAAAAGTCAAAACTTTATTAAACAATTTTACTTAAAGCTAGGTTTACACTTATTGTAAAGTTTTGTTTATTTATCTTGACTATTTATAAAATAATTTTGCCACAATAATCTAAAGGTAAATTTAGTTATACAGTTATAACGGCAAAAGTTTGTGAATGTGTATGTTTGTTACTCTTCATTATAGTTACAGTTAAACCAAAAATAAAATAATTTACATAATTTTATTTTTTGGCTTTTGAGATTCTTCGGCCGTGGCTATTTACCTACCACGCTACCGGCAAAGACGTAGCCGCTAAGCAATTAAGTGTTGCAGTACGATTTAGTGTAGGAACCGATGCATGTAGAGTTCATTCTGCTCCTAACAAATTCATCATCATCATCATTATAAGCCTATTAACGGCCAGGCCTCATTCCTTATAGGGGAGGGGATATGGAGCGTAGACCCACCACGCTGCTCCAATGCGGGTTGGCGGACTTAGGGTGATAATGTTTCATTCACTATCATGATGACAGTGACCGGGACCGACGGCTTAACGTGTTCTCCGAGGCACGGGGCTGTAACACCGCCAACTTCCCGTCTCCGGGCTTGGAATGTACTGAACATTTCATAGTAGAATGAAAAACTCAGAATTATTCCGTGACCCGACCCAGGATTCGAATTCAGGACCCCGTGATCGAAGCCAGATAGGCTAACCACTAGACCAACGAGGCAGTCGTAAGATTATCTTTTTTGAAAATATGTACCCATACTTATGTTTGTTTTTATGTCCTATGCTTCGCCCTCTATGAAGTATTCGATACATACAGTTTTGTAGTTCAACATTCTGATTTCGATGTTATTTTAATAGAACTTTAGTGACAACGTTCAATGAAAATCGAAAATATAATCTAAGATTGTTATTCTGGCTAAGTTATACTTAGATGGTTTTTTGAAAACTTTTAACTTGTTTGATTTCTAACCGCTAGATCAACGAGGCAGTCATAAACAACAAATTAGCCCGCTTCAATCTTAGATTTTATCTTCAATTCACACACATCACACAACATCAGGTGTGATGGCAGGCAAGGGCTTACTTGTAATGTAAAAAGAAAAGTAACCTTTTTGAAAAAAAAATAATGAATTTGTCAATAACTTTGTTTAGTAGCAATTTTCTATTAAATGGAAATTGGAAGTAATAAAAACAAAAAACTAATTTAAACTAACATAGGTATAAAAATAATAACACTTGCCCAAAGCGCTTGTAAAACTTGAAATAAATTAATAAGTACAGTTAATTCTAGTTGGGTAGTTCTAAAATACAATGTGTTTACCTACATGAAATCGATTCAGTAACTTAATTTTCTTTTTTTAAACTTATTTTTATTATTTTTTTTTTAAATTTTCAACAATTTTATATGATGATATAAAAATATGAAGTGATTCGAGAATACTTTATATTATATGTAGGTACTTTTAGTTTAATGTTCGGGTCTAAGTTTCCACGCGGACAAAATTGCGAGTGTCTGCTAGTTAGCTTATTACTTTGCCTATTAAGTCCATTGTGTCTACGATTAGTCTATATCTATTATACAGTAGTCATCCTTGGAGGATGGAGGAAGATCACTAAAAGCTCACAGCGGCACCAAACTGGACAAAGGTCGCAAATGACAGAGATCAGTGGAAGCCGCTGGAGGAGGCCTTTGGCAAAAGGCACACTGTGCTAAGGAATATTTTCTCAAAAAAAAATGTATTTAAAAAAATGTAATTTCTTATCACAGAATAAAGGGCTTATTATTATAAAGTAGTATGTACTTACCTTAACATTAGATAACAAAATAAGCATTAAGTAAACAAGGCTCAGTTTTACGTAGTGCTGCAAATTAAAGGCTACGGACGGTAGGTACCTAACTAATGCCTATAGGAAAATTACAGAGCTGGTATTCATGCAATAGGCCGATAAAGTTATGTTATTAAAGTAATCGCTTGTGAGGTTTATCGAGAGAGTTTACACATTTGGTTTTTTATTGAATTTACCACCAATCCGTATTGGAATAGCATGGTGGGTGTACGTTTCATATTCCCCTGTCTTACAGGAAAAAGGTCTGAGTGAGTGAGATTTTTTTTTCTGTCCAAATAGTTACGGTATGTAGGTACATTTAACTAAATCCTTTAACTTAAGTTTTAAGCTCTAAACACCTAACTATGATTATTTCGTAGGGGAATCGTCTTTTTACTAGGGGAAGCCTAGGAGTGGAATTTTGGAAATTCGCTCTCTCGACTCTTAATAATTTTTTTTTTGGTTTCACATGTCACAAGTCTTTAAACTAAGCATCAGACTTAACAGTCAAATACTCGTAACATGGCTGCCCACGTGACCGCGTGTCTGGACCCTAGAGTCCTATAAAGTAGATCCTAATTTAAATAAAAGACGTGTGGCACTCGAAGACTGCCGCGGTTGAGCTATTGCATATAAGTTAAGCAACATCGGGCGCGGTTAGTACTTGGATGGGTGACCGCCTGAGAACACCGCGTGATGTTGGCTTTTTTTTAATTTTTTTTTTTAGTTTGTTTTATTTTTATTTTATTTTTTTTAAATAAATAAAATAATCCAAGTACTGACCGCGCCCGATGTTGCTTAACTTCGGTGATCGGACGAGAACCGGTGTATTCAACATGGTATGGACGTTGGCCAACAAAGACGCGAATAAGACAATCTAAAAAACTAAGAAGGGTGGGGGGCGTTAGGTTTTTTCGTTACGGAATTTCTCGATTCGGTCTCCACGCTCAAGGCCCGTGATAAAAGCTATGCAATAGCTTTAAATGAAAAAAAAGCAGTTGGCGATGTCTACATTTTTTGACGTGACTACGTCTTATAATTCGATAGAGCCGGCTGCACGCACGAAAAAACATGACGTCATGCGTCGTTACCTCGCTTTGAGGCGTTCCATGTAAGGCTTGAAGTGCAAGCGAGAGCGCGGAACGAGTGACAAAGAAGTACAATCGGCCTTTGCGTTCGGCAGCGTTCGACATGCGTCTATTAAATATAATTATTAAATATATTAATTTTAAATTAAAAATTAATATATTAATAAATTTATTATAAATTTATAAAATCAAAATCAATTATATTATTAATTTAAATTAATATTTATAAAAATATACTTAAATTAAAAATTAATTAATAACCAATTAAATGCTACCATTCCATCAGTATTTTCTTAAGACGTTGTCGTTCAACTATCGTCAGTAAACCGACTTTACAGACAACCAATTTTTTTCATTTCTTTTAATCTCGCATGCCTTCAATCAAAGCTCAGGCTTAGGAGTACAACATTGAGTCCTAGTGTTGCATTGAGGCAGAAGTAATCCAGTGTCCGGCGGAGCGTCGGCCATTTTGTGGGCGTCGCCTGTAACACGATCTGTAAACAAACAGCATAATGTGGTGGACTCCCAGGACTTTAGTGGTAGAGCTTTTTGTGATAAAGCTTGTTGAGCAGTGGCGTGCTCTTCATTTTTTTTTATCGATTATAAATAGGTCCTTGACTGCTATCACACCTGATGTTAAGTGATGATGCAATCTAAGATGGAAGCTGGCCAACTTGCTAGGAGCAGGATGAAAATCCACACCCCTTTCGGTTTCTACACGACATCGTACCGGAACGCTAAGTCGCTCGGCGGTACGTCTTTGTCGGTAGGATGGTAACTAGCCACGGTGAAAGCCTCTCACCAGCCAGACAAAGACAAATTAAGAAAAATCTCAATCTGCCCCGCCGGGAATCGAACCCAGGACCTCCGTCTTATGAATCCACCGCGCGTACCATTGCGCCACGGAGGTTGTCAAATGCATAAAGTCACTGACTACCTTTAGGACACATTAGGAACCAGTATTTGAGAAAGAATTTTCCATTTCGAATAGTAATTACCTATAGTGCCTACCGTTGTTATAAACCTTGTGCACGCCACTGTTGTTGAGGAAGTATTACTGCACTGATTGGTACTGCCAAGTATTTTTTTGACTGCCTTTTTGGCCTGGTGGTTACCTTATGTGGCTTTGGTCACGAGGCCCTGGGAATAGTTCCGAATTATTCTTTTTTCTATGAAATTTTCAGTAGGTATATTCCAAGCCCGGAGTCGGGAATTTGGTGTTGCACCCCCGTGCCTCGGAGAGCACGTTAAGCCGTCGGTCCCGGTCACTGTCATCAACATCCTAGCAGTCAAAAATTAACTTATTAATAAATATCTTGCCTACTTCTAAAAATACGACAAACAATTGGTTTTATTAGTCTTTCTGTTCAATCTTATCTCAGAAACTAGGTTGATACCTATCTAGGTATACCAAGTACCTGTGGTTGTAATAATTAAGCATCCAAAATTTGACCCAATTATAAATAGGTAGGTACTAAGTTACTTAAAGGACAAGTTGCCATTTATGTAACGCACACAAGACACGTAGTGAAACTAAGTTATGACAATTAAAGTCAGGTGCAGCGGTTGCAGAATAATTAGTCCAAGAGCCCACGCATGCAAAGAGCAGCCCAGTATGCGTTACGCGTCTGCGCGTGAAATGTACGAGAGATTGTAGAGTCGCTTAATTAATTGCCGCCCAACATGCCAGCGTCTTACAAATTGACTGCGATGTGAGATCGTATCTCCACCGCGTTTTGTACAATTCGAGGCAATGTGTTTGTATAGCACATGCTGTTTTGCTGTTTCCTGATTTTGTTACTGTTTATAAGTATAATATAACGTATAGTTCAATATTCACAGGAATAGTTATTTGTACTTATTGCCACGAAAGGCCATATGCTAAGAGAAAATAAAGAAAAGTGGACAAAAACAATAATGGAATGGTACCCGCGAGACGGGAAGGTCCAAAGTGGAAACGCATTGCCAAGGACAGGAAAAAATGGAAAGTTTTGGAGGAGGCCTTTCTCGAAGGACAAACTGTACAAATGATCAGCAAAAAAATCAAATAACAGAAAATAAAAGAAAACTTCAAAATTAAACATTAATTAAATTGTAACATGATTGTATGTAAAAATTATGTATGTACAGGAATAAAGGCTTATTTTATTTTATTTTATTTATTTATTTATATTGCCATGAAGTAGTGTCAATAAGCGTCGTGGAAATAACAAGCACAACTGTTGCGACGTTTCGGTCCCAATTGATCGCTCCGTCAGACACGCACATTACGGCAATGTGTATATATACACGTTCAACCACTAGTAGAGCTCACTCGCCTTTGTGAATTGCAAAAATTATAACACTTATTTAAATACTAGAGGACGACCGCGGTTTCGCCCCCGTAGTTCTCGTTCCTGTGGGAATTTGAGGATAAAATGTGGCCTATGTGTTATTCTCATGTATAATCTGTATTACTGTAAAGTTTCAACAAAATCCATTCAGTACTTTTTGCGTGTAAACGCAACAAACATCCATCCATACATACGAACAAATTTTGACGACCTCCGTGGTATGCGCGGTGGATTTATAAGACCGAAGTCCTGGGTTCGATTCCCGGCGGGGCAGATTGAGATTTGCATTATCACTTAACATCAGGTGTGATAGAAGTCAAGGGCCAACTTGTAGTCAATAAAAAAAAAACTTACGCCTTTATAATATTAACAAGGATTAATTAAATATTTTTTTAATAAATTTATGTATTAATTTTGGCAATTTCAACGTTACAACAGATTATATTACTATGGTAATATAATTTCCCATTGACGTGACCTCATATTACAATATCGTTTGAAGCTCTAACAATAAAAAAAACAGCCAAGTGCGAATCGGACTCGCGCACCAAGGGTTCCGTAAATTTTTAAGGTTTTGGAATTATTCCTTCATATTATGTACTATATCTAATACATTACTTCATGCGAAATTTCATGATTCTAGGACTAGCTGCGAGTAGTAGAGAGTTAAATATACGGCTTTAAATATTAAATTTGCTGTATCTTTTGATTGCGTTGACATAGAAGTTTGATTTTGATACTGCTTAAAGGTATTATCGATTTCAGTATTAGATATAAATTTCAATTGAATACCTCAATTCAGTCACTCAGCAAAGGGGGTAAGTTTAAAATTGTTAAAAATATTTTTATTAAATTTTGTAACTAAAAATTTACAGTTTTCGTGATTTTTTCATTATCTGTGCTATATGACGTTGCTTCGTGCCAAATTTCAAGATTCTAAGTATACGGAAACTACCCGTTAGGTTTTGATTTAGTTGCGTTTAGTTGTAAGTTAAATATACGGTTTATATTGCTAATATCTTTTGATCGTGTTACAGCTTGAATCTTTTAAAGACTTAAATATTTGATTTAAATTTCAATTTAATACCTCTACGGGTGTATGAGAAAAGGGGGTAAACTTAAAATTTTTATAAACATTATTGTCACATGATGCAACTAAAAATTTACGGTTTTCGTAATTTTTCTATTATGTGTACTATATAACGTTACTTCGTACCAAATTTCAAGATCCTAAATTTACGGGAACTACACGTTTAGGTTTTGATTTACTTGACCGAGTCGAAAATTGGGCTTTATAAACGGCTGTATCTTTTGATTGCCTTGGCTTAGAAGCTTCAAAAAAATCACGACTCTAAGGGACAGCAGACTTGAGCATTTGACATAAATATCAGCGTGATACCTCCACGCGTACCTGAGAAAAATGGTCTTGACAGACAGACGGACGGACAACGAAGTGATTCTATAAGAATTCCGATTTTTCTTCTTAGGTACGGAACCCTAAAAATGAAACATAATCTAGTCGCAAGCGAGCGTGAACACACTACGTGTATAAGACATAGTTTACGACGTGTTACAGAATTACTTCGCATGTCGATTGTACCGTGAGCGTTTGCCAGTTTTTTGTGTGCGCTGTTCGTAGAATATTAGGTGTAATTACGTAGATCGAGAGATGGTGGTATTTTATACATAGTATTAGTGCAACAATCACATTATTTTTTTAATTAATACTAGAAGTCGCTATATCTGGTTTAAATATACACATAGATGAAAATAGGTCAATTAATTTCTGAGTCTTTAAGCAAACTGCTTAAAGACTGCGTGACATCTTTTCGTCCAAAATTCCTCAGTGCCTGAAGACGAAAGTCTTTGAACAGTGCGTGTTGCCGGTGATGACATACGGATCCGAGGCTTGGACGCTAACTGCGGGCTTCATAAGAAGGCGCAGAGTCACTCAGCAGGCGATGGAAAGAGCAATGCTCGGAGTATCTGTGTGATCGAATCAGAAATGAGGAGATCCGCAGAAGAACCAAAATAACCGACAGCTCAGCGAGTCGCAGAACTGAAGTGGCAATGGGCGGGGCACGTAGTTCGAACAGCTGATGGACGTTGGGGGCCCAAGGTGAGAGACTGTTGGAACGGGTCGTTGTGTTTGGAAGTACCTAAAAAAGGCCTATGTCCAGCATTGGACGTTCATTGGCTGATAATGATGATGATGATGAAACAAACGTGTCGATGAACGGACAAATAAATGCAGGTGTTATTGAATCTGTTTACCGACAGAGCGAATAAGTAAAAGTTAAATAATACGTACTAAGATAACAAATACGTTGTTACGCAAAGTAACTTCATCATCAGTCAATTGTTCAATTAATCAAAATCTTTGTACTTTGTATCTTTGTAAATTTGGTACATAGTCGTTGTAGGTAGGTAAATAGCTGGAGATGTTTTTTTTTTATTGTAGAAGGAAATCCTCATGGATGACATCCGGTTTATCCGGATGACTATGTCCGACTGCATCGAAGTATTCGTGCCCTACGGACTAAAACCTCCTACATGCACCGACCGACCTTCTCGGTACCGTTTATTCATTACTTCGAGAAGGGGCTGGAGATGTTACCACTGTCTCTCAAACTATTTTATGTGTTATCCACTAACAGATAACACGCGAGAGTCATGGCCATGCGTACTAGTTCTCATTCCTAATTCTAGGAACATCGTTAATTAGACGAAACGCGGAAAAGTGTAGAAAGATATACATTAATCATGTATGCAAATGAAAACGGCGCTTTGAAAAAATGTTATTCTAACTAATTGCGTGATGGACAGACACTCGCTTTGTAACTTGCGATACATACTATTATAGATAGGGCGTAATCGCTAACGTGTTCGAACTAATTTACTGATAATTGTATGAAATTAATATTTTTCACGCTGTGGTAGTTTATATATTTTTTTATGGACTACAAGTTGGCCCTTGACTGCTATCACACCTGATGTTAAGTGATGACGCAGTCTAAGATGGAAGCGGGCTAACTTGTTAGGTGTGGGACGAAAATCCACACCCGTTTCGGTTTCTACACGACATCGTACCGGAACGCTAAATCGCTTGGCGATACGTCTTTGTCGGTTGGGTGGTAACTAGCCACGGCGTAAGCCCTGGCTAACCAGCCAGACCAAGACAAATAAAGAAAAATCTCAATTTGCCTCGCCGGGAATCGAACCCTGGACCTCCGTCTTTAAAATTTAAATTAATATTTTTCACGCTGTGGTAGTTTATATAGGTATATACAAGTTAGCGAACTACTGCGATCGCTCATCACACTATCTGTTAAGTGACAGTGCAGCTTGAAATTTTTATTAAAAATAAAACCGACTTCAAAACGCCAAGAAGGTCGCCACTTTAATTTCTTATGATAATTGTATGAAATTAATATTTTTCACGCTGTGGTAGTTTATATGGGTATTAATTAACATTGTTATAAACTGAAAAAGAAAATGTAAGTAAATATAAATAAATTAGAGATAAAAGTTGGCAGAGATAAAAAATTTGCAGAATAAGCACATCCCACCTGATCTCAAGTGGGTATAAAAGCTTTGCCATCACCTTGCACTGCAGAGAACACGTTCTACAATACGTTGCAGCTATCAACGTGAGGCATAGGCTGGTATTAAGCCGTCATGACAAGTGTTCGTATGCCTGTCATTTGCAACTATACCCTTCATAACGAAACAATGTTTTTCCGACAGAAATAGGCGGTTATCATTCTTGCCCGTAATTATTATATAGAGAAGCAAATTAAAAGAATATTAAAATAGATTATTCCTCTATTCTACTACGAAATAATTGCAACAATATTTTGCGTAGTTCCGATCTCCTTAGACTTCCATTATGCGGAAAAAGTAGATACCTATGATTTTTTGATCTTAAATTTGATCTAAGAAATTCTAAGTGACAGCCAAGAGTTGATAGTCGATGGTATTACATCCGTGGTCCTCGGAGCATATTTTAAGCTGTCTGTTCTTTTTATTATTATTGATATCAGATAGTACTTGATCGTTACAGATTAAATATAAGCCTACCTACCACCTCTTTAGATTATGCAATCTAGAGGTACCATTAAATACCATATAGGGCCAAAATACTCACCAAGACAAATCAAATGAGCCAAGTTCAATGGGATTGTTAGATTTATTCTGGAGTCCCTATATCCAACTTCCAGAGCCAGAAAATCAGCTCTACGTTGATATATAGAGTTGATACGTAGATATACTTGGGTAAATTAAAGTAACTAAATAACGCAGTTATTTTTTACTTTTTAGAACGTTTTGAGTCGGTTCAATTATTTTTTTATTCCCATCTAAAGATAAATCGCTTCAAATCATCATCATCATCATTATCAGCCAATGGACGTCCACTGCTGGACATAGGCCTTTTTTAGGTACTTCCAAACACAACGATCCTGAGCCGCATGAGCCCAGCGGCTCCCTGCGACCCGTTTGATGTCATCAGTCCACCTGGTGAGGGGTCGACCAACACTGCGCTTTCCTGTGCGGGGTCGCCATTCTAGCACCTTCGGCCCCCAACGTCCATCAGCTGTTCGAACCACGTGCCCCGCCCATTGCCACTTCAGTTCTGTGACTCGCTGAGCTATGTCGGTTATTTTGGTTCTTCTGCGGATCTCCTCATTTCTGATTCGATCACGCAGAGATACTTCAAGCATTGCTCTTTCCATCGCCCGCTGAGTGACTCTGAGCCTTCTTATGAAGCCCGCTGTTAGCGACCAAGTCTCGGATCCGTATGTCATCACTGGCAACACGCACTGTTCAAAGACCTTGGTCTTCAGGCACTGAGGAATTTTGGACGATAAGATGTCACGCAGTTTCCCGAACGCTGCCCAACCGATTCGGCGGTTCACCTTTTTCTCAAAATTCGCTTCAAATGTGCCTATAATATTAGAAGAGATCCTGCGATTTTCCCAGGCTCCTTAGGTGGTACTATAGTTAGTAATATAACACTGAAGGTATTTGTAAATTACCTGTATGTTAAAGTTAGTTGTTAACTCATTAAGTATTTGTACAAGTGCAACGGTGTGAAAAATATTAATTTCCTACATTATCAGCTAATTAGTTGCAACTTGTTAGCAATTAGTTTCTATCTTTAATTTATGTATTGGAACCTTGCAAAGTGTTGTGTTTACCCATATCATGTGCAGTGAATAATTACAATTATTTATTTACCTTGAAACAGCTGGTACTTTTAACCGACGAAAAGAGACGGAGGAGGTTCTCAATTCGACACGTATATATATATTTTTTTTATATATGACCACGCATAACTTTTTACAGAGTTGCCCGATTTTGATATTCACATATACATATGAAGATTTGAGATGGTATCCTGGGAAAATTGAAGGAACTCTTCAAATTTTGTGTAAATATCGGTAGCTTTTTGGCTACTAGTGCCGTATAATGTGCTATGAAAGTATGGTACGAGTACGTTACGTGGTGATAAATCACTAAAAAGTAAGAAATAAAAATTTTTAACAAAAAATAGAACCGACTCAAAAAACGCACTAAAAAGTAAAAAAATAACTGTGTCATTTAGTTGCTTTAAGTCACTTACGCATATCTATGAAGTCGGTGCCACCTGGTGGTAAGTGGTGACGCAATCTAAGATTGATGCGGTCTCACTTGTTAGTAGTAACATAATATCCACACCCCTTCGGTTTCTACACGACATCGTACTGGGACGCTAAATCGCTTAGCGGTACACCTTTGTCCGTGGTTAGTGGCTATCCACTAATCACGACCGAAGTCTCCCGCCAGATCCAGATCAAGACAAAAAAATCTCAATCGGTCCTGCCGGAAATCGAACCCAGGTCCTCCATCTTATAAATCCATAGCGCATACCATTACGCCACGGAGGCCTTCAGCTGGACTATTAAATTAAATAAAATTAAATTTTAATTTTGCTCAAAAAAGATTATTATTATAAAAACAGAAAAAACTAGAGATGTGACTTTATTGCAAGACTTAAAAATACCACCTTCCGTTGCGGAACCCTAAGAATCGGGGTGAAAATTCGCGCGAATGACGTTCGATATTTAAAATTGAACAAAAACAACGCGCGCCACTCGGGTTCGGCTGCGCTCGGCGGCCGGTAATTAGAGCTCTCGTAAACCCTGAGGGTCCGACGTCAATCGGTTCGAGCACTGAGGTATTGGCGTCAAATGTACCCGAGAGCTGTAACTGTCAATGTATCCTTGGATACGGCATTATAGTGTAAAAGAGTGGGGTGTTGTGTGTTTGAAATGTTTGTCTGTGTTTTGTGTTTCTGTAGCACTGTAGAGCTGCTAAATAAGAAGAAGAATGAGACGATATAAGTACGATATCACTTAATATTAAAATTCGTCACATAACTATTATTGATATTAAAAATAACAGTTAAAATTTATTTATTATTTATTTGTACCCCACAACGAAGACCAAAAATACAATAAGTAGAGTTGATACAAATGTCGGCGTTATCACTTGACGGCGATTTCTTCCGGGCAACATTAGGTTTTTAAAACTTTAGGACACAAAAATTATGATTGTAACCGAACCATTCTTAGCTTTTTGTCTTTTTCCAAGATCTGAGAATAGTTAGATATTAAGACTTAGACAACGAACTAAAAAACATCTTACTTGCCTCTAAGGCAGTAAGTAACGTATTGCTCAACTAAACAAGGTCAATGATATGCTAGTGTAACTAAACGCTCAATAGGTATTAGCACAATATTATTAATATTTTATTTATTTTACTAAATCCCTTATTCTCCGTGTAATATAACGCAATAAAATTTGTTTTATAACGAAATAAGAGTTTATTTTTTTTGCAAAATTAATAAAATTAAATATTTACGAATCATCCAAAGTTTAGTACATCCGTGGAAAAGTGCTCGAAAATCATCATTGTGTGGGACGAGTATGTTTATCAATGTATCTGCTTTGACCAGCTGATGTCATCGGACGGTGCAAGGGTATTCCTATTCATCGCTTTATTTTCTTTTTTTTTAACCACAAGTTAACCTTGCAATCACACGTGATAGATGAAGCGGGGCTAATTCGTGAGGAGTAGGATGGAAATCCACACCCCTTTCGGCTTCTGCACGACATCGTACCGAAACGCTTACTAGCTTGGCGTCTTTGCCGGCACGGTGGTAACTAACTACGGCCAAAGCCTCCCACCAGCCAAACCAGGACCAATTAGGAAAATCTCAATCAGCCCCGCCGGGAATCGAACCCAGGATCTCCGTCTTAACCGGACCTGACGCTACAGAGGGCCGATCAATAAATAAATATTGTATCCGCTACATAGCAGTGGCGTGCACAAGTTTAATAATATAAGCATTATAGGTGTTATTTATAGGAAATAGAAAATTCCTCCAATACTGGTTCGTAATGTTTCCTCAGGGTAGACAGTGCGTTTTTGCATTTATGATGTGCAAGCCACTGTTACCTAGCTATTTAAAGATTAATAAACGTCCTTGCATAAGTTTTCTGTGAACAGTAGGTAGCTAGATATATTTAAAAACATAATTATGTCCTCAAATAGTTAAAATAATCTTAGTGACCCGTCATATAACCCGTGGTAATTTAAACAAGACATAATCTCCGAAGACATAAAATGAAGACATTACCGCATCAAAGCGAGCCGTTCCACAATATTACGTTATTAATTTATCTAAAAGGATAATTTATAATAATTCACGTTTAAAATTATCAGTTTTCCATAGACCCCCTCTATCTGCGTGGCCCGAGGGTCAGGAACAAGGGGCCGCTTTCATGGTAGCGCCACACAGAATCTTTGTGCCTAATCGTTTAGATAATGTCCACTTAAAAGGCAGTAAAATTTTATGATTTATACTTGAGATAACATCTAATCGTTATCTGTGTTGAGTTAGAGATACTTACATATTTTCTTATATTGTGAATATATTGTACTTATGGCTATTTAGTTAGTTTCTATGCAGTAAAATTGGGTACAAGGGGTACACCAGTAAAACTTCTCTACAATCTGCTACAATGCATTTATGAATAGCCAGACAGTGTCCCAAAGAACTGGCTGTGCATAGAGGTGTGTTGGTGCCCACACTTATGTATGGTAGTGAAAATTGGGTATGGCAGAAGAAGCACAAAAGTAAAATAAATGCGGTAGAGATGAGAGTATTGACGAGTATGTCGGGTTAAAACTTTGTGATAGAGTTAAAAATAGTATGATAAGAGAAAAGTGTGGTGTAAAAGAAGATGTAGTGACTAAAATTGAGAAAGGGATGCTTAGATGGTTTGGTCATGTAGAGAGAATGGATGAAAGAAGAATAACAAAAGAGATTTACAAGGCGAGGGTGAATGGAAATGTTGGAAGAGGAAGGCCTAGGCGAATGTTCCTGGACCAAATTCAGGACATTTTATATAATGGCCAGGTCAAGAGTACCCTAAACCGACGAACTTGTATGAAAGGATTAATGAGAGTGGAAGAAGCTAAGGAAGTATGCAAGCACCGTGGCAAATGGAGGGATGTGCTCTCTGCCTACCCCTACGGGAATAAGGCGTGGTGTTATGTATGTAACCTGCTCAAAGACCTTGGCCTGAGTAGAACTGCAGTAAGCTCCATTCTACAGCAGAATCCTACTAGATTTTGTTTGGCAGTGAATGATTCAGGTAGAGAAGACTTTTATTACAAAAGCAAAAATGCTAAAACACTTGTAGTTAGTTCTTTTAAAAAACAGTATTTTATATATGATACTAAGATCACGTAGTATCAGGTAAAACATCTAGCACAATGCCTAAGTCTATTTAGTGCATCGGATTGAGACCTTACGTGCTCAGTGTGACGATATGACGCTAAGTTTGGATAGGCGCGTGCTCCAATTTTTATTGACCTCTTTACTACACCCGGAAGGAGTCTGCATTCTGTATCTGTGTAGGCTAAGGCTAAAGCTCTGCGTGACGTCATCTCAAATCCAACATGGCCGACGTATCTAGATGTTAGCAAATAAACTCTTCCGTTTATTTGGTGTGTTCAGGATAATTTCAGTAAGTACACGTGTGTATTTTAGGTTTAAGTTAGCTTTGGAGTCCGTGTTTCAAAATTTCAAATCACTCATCGACTAGTATCGCTGATGTGCAGTGGACTTGACAATTTAGTTTAAAAGTATGAATGAATATTACTGCTTTGCTTACATACCTTCTGTTTAAAAAGTAAACGTGCTAGTTTGTACACATGAGTACCTACTTTAACCTAGCCGTCTACCCTACACAAAACAGACCGCTTTTTAGGTGATTCAGTTAATAACTCGGTACAAAAACATCCGTATGCCATTGTTACATCACCGCGTCCTTGCCCAAAACAGAGCAGACGAGACCAACTGACTCCTAGAACTAATATCAATTGCAAATTTAAAGGAAACAGTATGAACAATGCTAATAAGCGATGTGGATTCCTCTTGCGTACGCCGCGTTCGATACAGTTTCGCTGGCCGAAATCCGCCGGTGTATGCCGAGGCGTCGATTGACGATCGTACGCGGGCGTGACGCGAATATTTTGTACAACAATCGAGCCGACCCGGACGTTTGTTTGGAGGTATTCTCTATTAGATATAGAAGATATAGATGTCGCAACGTTGAAGCAGCGGTGAATCTTGTATATTTAAGGCAGAGTGAGTATTTTATAAGCAGGCGTCCTAATTTTGAATTCAAGTTAGTTTTAAATCAGAAATGTAATCAAGTGCAAGCCAACTTAAAATGTTAAATAAATATTTTCAGTATTAAAACTCAAGCGTTGTATGTACACACTTATTAGTATAAAATAATTAAATATTATCCCTTATTTCTAAACTTAAACTTTAACAATTACTATCAAAGGCTGGTAATAATAACTCATATTTATTTATTTAGCAAAATCTGTAAAATTTTGAAAATAGTAAGAAAAAATTGGACTTTGGTTAAACAGCTCACCGATAATAATTATATCGTTTCCATGTCAAAGTTTCATTGTCGTCACTTTCTGTCCATGTTCAGTACCAACGATGTAACCGTTTAACAGAATAAACCACGCCGTATCGGGGAATAATAAACTAAGCGTTAAATCCTCAAAATTAGCAGTAAACCTTGCGGTTTTAATGGATCCATGTAAATGCTGGCTACGTACTTACTGTGATATATTACGTTTTAGCTTTTTACTCGGTTTTTTGTTGAATTTTATCTGCATTTCGTTGTTTCCTCAATAACGTTTCTTTTTATATGTGTATTGTGTGTCGCCGACATATATTGTATACGAATCAAGAAAGATTCACACCTACACTAGTTTACCGTTCAGCCCTTTAAAGCTTTATTTTAATTCAAATTTAAGCTGGGTATTTTCCAGCTAAACAATCGTAGTTAAAACTGTATTCTTTAAAAAGTGGCAAATTGGTATGTTAAATTGTTGTTCTTTTTTATTAAATGCTAAAATGTCATGCCCGTCGTGTCACCTGATGTTTAATGATGAGTGCTTAAGTCAATAGCGCGCTAGTTTGGTAATTAAAATACTAGTCAGTATTAATTAATAACGAGTCATTTTCAATATCTATTTAAGAATATTTAAGCTGTTGCGGAGATCATGTCTTAGTCATACTTATTATTATTAACATAGTGTTGGTCATAGAGTCCCATCTAGGCATAAAGAGTGTGTGACTGATTCCAAGCCGAAATCCGAAAGTTGGTGGTGTTACACCCCCATGCCTAGGTTAGCACGTTAAGCCGTCGGTCTGGATCACTATCATCAAAAACTGACAGTCGTTACTCATTAACGATCATTATCATCCTAAGCTCGTCAACCCGCATTGGAGCAGCGTGGTGGGTCTACGCTCCATATGCCCTATATAGAAGGGAGGCCTGGCCCTGGAGTGGGTTGTTAATAAGTTAATAATGATAAAAGAATGTGACCCTGGTCATGAAATAGGACAATAAAATAATAAGATGATAATGATGAATTCAAGGAGATAATTGTATTCTGATAAATACAAATTAATCACATAATTATGCTCTACTTTACCTTCTAACCACGCGAAGTAGAGGGCAGTTATTGTTTTACAAGCACCAAGCAAAACTTAGGGCGCATTGCTAGTTATTATTTTATAAGTTTACGTTCGACCGCAAAATGACTTCCTTTATGCGTTGTAATTAGATACGGCCAATGCATTAGTCACGGGTGAGGCTTACGAAAATTTGATACGATTTGATATCTCATTTTATTCTCCGCTGATTGGTGTGAATGTGACGACCTAAATGGGCGGGTCGTTGAGACAATGAATTAGTCTAGACAGATTGATTTTGAGAACGAATTGAAAACATATAGAGGACTTTGACACTATACTAAAGCCAAACTCGATTGAGAATGCTTGTCAACAAACAAATTTAAAATGAAGGTAAAAAATGCAACATATATTATGCCTAATAAATTTAAAATTGTGTTTTGTTATTTTAAAAAATCTTATTTTAAAGATATTGATATATTAATTACTTATAATCTTACTAATCTAATTTATTGTCATGAATTCGTCACTAACTAGTTAATTAAAAAAAATAGGTGTAAAATGACTAGTGATTTCTACCTTCATTTTTAATTTGTTTGTTGACAAGCATTCTCAATCGAGTTTGGCTTTAGTATAGATTTTTTTATTACTTGCAGCAGTATCTTGCAACTTTACTTACGTAGACTTCTTACCTATGTGATTTTCTTGAAAAGCATCTAGGAATGCAATCCATGGTTAATATCTAAAGCACCGAGATACATTAAAGTTTTATCTAAGCCATTACAACTGTTCTGGAGTTTTTTTTATTGACTACAAATTGGCACTTGACTGCTATCACACCTGATGTTAAGTGATGATGCAGTCTAAAATGGAAGCGGGCTAACTTGTTAGGAGTGGGACGAAAATCCACACCCCTTTCGGTTTCTACACGACATCATACCGGAACGCTAAATCGCTTGGCGATACGTCTTTGTCGGTAGGGTGGTAACTAGCCACGGCGAAAGCCTCCCACCAGTTAAAGTGTATAAACCAAGTGGACTAAAACTTGTAATACTTGACGAACGTTATGTTGTTATGAGGTTTTTGGATTTGATTTGCCATCAAAAATTCATATTAAATAATTTCTATATTGACTAAAAGATTTGTGATCTAAAAAGTTCAGCTGTTCATTTGAATGCAATTGTCTCCAAAATTACAAATACGAAAAATCTTTCAAAAATCAGATCATAAAGTAATATTATTTTTGATATTATTTTTGTAATTAGTTGGCTAATATGTTTTGTACCACCAAATGTAGAGCAAATTAAATATTAAAATAATATTTGCTTATTTGCTATCTCCAATCAATCTTTTTGGATAAATGGCTCTGGGTAGTTATCACCCTAGCGACAAAGACGTAGGTATTGCCAAGCGTTTTGTCTTCCGGTACGATGTCGTGTAGAAACCGAAATGGTTGTGGATTTCATCTTACTCCTAACAAGTAGCTTGCTTCCATCTTAGGTGACATCATCACTTACTACCTGGTGAGGTTGGAATCAACGACTAACGTGAAGTTAATAAAAAAAAACGTTTAGCTGTATTTACTGTTTAATTTTACAGCGAGTAAAACCAAGGGGCTCAACTACTTTGTAATAACCTGTAGGTAATGAGCAATAAAAATACAATAAAAACAAAGTGCAATTGTTTATTAAAGCTTTCTTCATAAAGTTGTCAGAAAAACGAATGATCGGCTATCGCGTGCGTATAATCGATACTAATAATAATAATCGTAATTGCCGCCATTTGCAATTGCCGTTTAGCTGTTGTTTCTGACTAGTAAAAGCTCGCGACTTTGCACGCCTACAAATTTTGCTTTATATAGCCCTTGACTGCCACCAACCAACCACACTACACTGCAACCAATGACACTTGATGGTAAGTGATGATACAATCCAAGAGAACAGGCTAACTTGTTAGGTGCAGGATGAGAATCCAGACACCTTCGGTTTCTATACGACATCGTATCTTGGTACGCTTCGTGCCACTGGGCCTCGGAGGTCCTCATATATCGCCAAGTGTTTTATTTTGGGTCACAAAAACTATAACAGGCTAATTTTCACTATCGTGGGCGCGTGACACGCAAGCTCTATTAACTTGTAGGGGTCCGTTACAACTTGAAATTAGATTTAGCATTATATCAACCTTTATCTAATCCCGTGTATTTATCTAAATTACGCCCTCTCCTAAGTATATTATAAGGACGGAGACTGCATGTCGATTCTTAAAAAAAATCAATTAAAATACAAACATCTCGCTAACATCTCGTCGATCGTCTCACCTTCAGGTCGACTGCCAGTTCAATATAGCAAAATGTAATTCAAAAATATTTTAACGACCTCCGTGGCGCAGTGGTATGCGCGGTGGATTTATAAGACGGAGGTCCCGGGTTCGATTCCCGGCGGGGCAGATTGAGATTTTTCTTAATTTGTCTTGTTCTGGCTGGTGAGAGGCTGTCGCCGTGGCTAGTTACCACCCTACCGACATAGACGTACCGCCAAGCGATTTAGCGTTCCAGTACGATGTCGTGTAACCGAAAGGGGTGTGGATTTTCGTCCCACTCCTAACAAGTTAGCCCGCTTCCATCTTAGACTACATCATCACTTAACATCA
The DNA here is from genome assembly GCA_034621355.1 of Mycalesis mineus. Classification (NCBI taxonomy): domain Eukaryota; kingdom Metazoa; phylum Arthropoda; class Insecta; order Lepidoptera; family Nymphalidae; genus Mycalesis; species Mycalesis mineus. The sequence goes on along the minus strand of CM067888.1, from coordinate 15,565,940 downwards.
GGTGTGATAGCAGTCAAGGGCCAATTTGTAGTCGATAAAAAAGAAATACCGATTTTTCAAGAATCGCCTCCCTGGTGGTCAGAAACTATATTTACGAGTACCTACATAGATACTAGCAAATCGCCTGTAACTTCGTCCATTATTGCAATAAGTAAGTTAGTGCCAAGTCTTTAAGAGGTTTGGAAACCGCTAGGTACTTAAAAACACAATAAAGTGAGCCCAACGTGGACTCACACCGGTTTTCCTCTGTAAATCCGTGAGCCCAATGTGATAACTTTGTATGGAGAATAAGAACTTGTTAAGCTGATTTCCACGTACGGAACCACTCGCCTCGTAGTTTAACAGAATATCGTAGTTTTTTTCGGTTTTTCTCACAGCCTACTTGTCATTCAAGCGGTTTTGTCGCCTTCACTTATAATGATTAGGCCAATTTACGAGGAACCGTCCGGAGGTTTTTGGTCGAATTAGCTGTAAATACGTCTCAAGGACCGCTTCTTGCGATGGATGGGTCAATTGGTTGTTTTTTTGTCTTTGGGTGTACCTTTTTTTGTTGGAGCTTCCGTGTACTGGTTTTGTGATATTTTGAGTTTTGTGAATAATTTTGTTTATTTACGTGATGATAAAAATATATATATGTTATATTGAAGTGATCGGCAAAATCAAAGGGTTTATTTTAATTCTAATTCCAGTGAATTTCTAAAAAAAGTAAGTAACGACATCAATTATAGTAATAATTCTATTACAATTAATGAAATTCAATAAAAAAATGTGTGCGTGTACTAGCGTACACTCGTAAGAAGTGAAACTAACTAACTAACTTTTCAACATTCAAGTATTAGAAAAAATTGATAACATAATTACACCCACGTGTTAGTGTATTGAAAAATACAATCAAAAACTGAGTTTAATTTTAAATAACGTGGAAAAATAAATACCATAATTACCACCAAAACTATATCTAACTTTAGCAGAGCGTCATCATTATCAGTCTAGAGGCGGATTTAGGAGCTTCAACCCACCAATATACTTTAAAGTGGACTGTTTGGTTATTAGTAAGCTTGATAATAAACACTATTATTATCTTCAATCTATTTTTAAGAACCTTATATAAGACACAAGTTGGCGCAGTGGTATGCGCGGTGGATTTATAAGACGGAGGTCTGGGTTCGATTCCCGGCGGGACAAATTGAGATTTTTCTTAATTTGTGTTAGTCTGGCTGGTGGAAGACTTTCGCCGTGGCTAGTTACCACCCTACCGACAAAAACGTACCGCCAAGCGATTTAGCGTTCCGGTACGATGTCGTTTAGAAACCGAAAGGGGTGTGGATTTTCGTCCCAGTCCTAACAAGTTAGCCCGCTTCCATCTTAGACTGCATCATCACTTAACATCAGGTGTGATAGCCGTCAAGCGCCAACTTGTAGGCGAAAAAAAAAAAGTTTAGAGTTAAAACCCACCATGCTGCTTCGTTCTCAAATCTGAATTCTCTAACTGTTATAACCTAGGTCAGGGTAGCCATAAAATAAGAGTGGATAGACATCTTGTCAAGCAGGTTCCGTCTTAGACCATATCTACGCTTAGGTACCGTCATGTAAGATCATAGTCAAACGTAAGCCTATTTAAAAAAATCACAGTTCATCTGTTTAAAACGATTATATGCTAAATCCAAATATCTATAAAACATTGAAAATTGACAAAACAACCTGCTACAACTAGCCACACGTATTGACATTGTCAAGTACAAAACCATAAAAACAAAGACCTTATTTTGTTTCAATTCAAATTATAACACACTAATCTAAACCACCGACCGCAATTAGAGTGCTAATAAAAAATTCACCAAAACATTCGCAAACACTAGTGATGTCCACGTTACAATTAAAAATATCGATAACGTGAACTCGGTGTCCGACTCCGCGGTCTTTAAGTCGAGATCTCGCCGCTGTCACCGCGCAGCGCTACCAAAAAGTCGGAGCTGTAACTCATAAGTTCATGTCGCGACGCATTCTTCTTTGCTCGATTCGTATCCCGATTCTTTATACAGGTTGATTCTCATTTAACGCATTGTTATTTATATTTTGTTAACACTTCGCATATAGGCACTACTCATAGAATATAGTTGGTTAGGTACCTATAGTTACTTATTAGTGAAAAGCGTTAGTTTGTTTAAAACAAGAATCTAAACATAACTTTCTTTTATCTTATTTATAATAAGAAACTTAATAACTGATTGTGGATACTTTTTATTTTCATAAATGTGTAGTTTGTGTATCTATGTTTGAATATAGTGGATATTACACTAATGTTTCAGTAAAATTATCGCAGTCAGAACTTCCTTGTAATGTGGATATTCATAAATTATGAGATATTTTCTATTAATATTGAAGTCAACTTTTTGATCTTAAACTAAATTGTAAAATTAAATTAAATTACTATTCCAATATCGTTAAAATCGCTCCTTTTTACACCAAATTCTTGTTCAATTTTTAACACCTGTCACCTTTCTGTCCTTTGCAGTTAAAGTTTCTGTGATCTCGTTTTAAAAAACAAAACACTCTGTATAATAAAGGTTGGTCCGTGGCGCCGTCTGTAAATTCCCTACCGGCCGCGATGCCGCGATAGGAAGCCTATATGTATTATGTATAACAAATGGGAGACATCCAAAATAAAGCAAACAGCCCTCTTGGCCCTGAATTCGTGGGGCCACTCCACGTGGATACATTCCCGACATTTTGTAGGCCGCCATGTTTTTTCTTATATTGGCGCGCGACGAAAGTTGTACCGTATCGATTTGATTTTTGCTCAACTAAATAATACAATAAAAATAAGAATAGCCACATTCCCCCATATTGTAAACTCTTGGCTGTCTTTATTAATACTCTTACAGATTTTTAAGTGCATACATATATACTATTTCTAATAAGAGAACCTTGTATGCCATACATAGGTATTCACTCATGAAAAGACCATTATCAGAATTAGGTCATTGATAAACGTATTCGTCTTTTTATCGGCATGTTTAAATTTTTAAATATAGCATTATAACTTAAAGCGACACGACAGTGATAAAACAATATTTACAAAGTATTTTTATAAATAAATTCTTATATAAAAAAAGAAAAGATTATCCATAACTAGCCGTAAATTCTTAGATAAGAGGAAATTATTCACATTAAGGTTTCACGTTTTGATTCACACATACTTGCATAATACTAGACAAAATAATTTAAAGCTTGTTATTTCTCTGTAAACATTGAATGTTTCATAAGCTGTTTAAATCAATAATACATATTAATGTTTTAGGTAGGTACGTAGTTTTGAGGGAACGGTGCTAAATTACTTTGTACAGCATAAAAACTAACTTTACCTCAAACTGAATAAGACACATACTGCACAATTATTAATTAAATCACTCAATTAAATTAATAAGTAGATATGCCTGACTACTTGTAATAGGTTTCTACTTGTCTACTAACACTAAAATACCTAAGTAGTTTTGTTTTGGAAAAGCTGTAATCGCTAAGTTCAGTAGCTCCCAGTAATTATTAGAAACATTTACATAAAGTACAGATTTTAAAAATCGATTATCGACTAAACAGTCGATTATCTAACCGTCACGTCCTTTGATTCACATCACTAAAACTAATACAATCACACGTCACGTATATGGGGCGACATTCGAATGTGTATCACCGTATTTTGGCTAATTGTTTACTTTCACTTGTAATTAAATTGGTTAAACCAATTAATCCCATTGCTTAAATCAATTAATCCCATTAAATTGAATTGCTGAGAAACTATTTAATTCACTTCTGGAGGTTTCATTGACATGCATGGTATGCATGTTAAGTTGCCTTTATGTGTACTGCTTTCCAGTTTCTCAAACATTAGTCAAATCTACCGGTAAATGGACCAGTTATCTACCTAAAGACGTAAAACCAATTTGGCATATCAACAACTACTTCGCATCATTACTGTAGATTTTTTTTATCGACTACAAGTTGGCCCTTGACTGCTATCACACCTGATGTTAAGTGATGATGCTGTCTAACATGGAAGCGGGCTAACTTGTTAGGAGTGGGACCAAAATCTACACCCCTTTCGGTTTCTACACTACATCGTACCGGAACGCTAAATTGCTTGGTGATAAGTCTTTGTCGGTAGGGTGGTAACTAACCACGGCGAAAGCCCACCAGCCAGACCAAGACAAATTAAGAAAAATCTCAATCTGCCCCGCCGGGAATCGAACCCAGGACCTCCGTCTTATAAATCCTCCGCGCATACCACTGCGCCACGGAGATCGTCAAAGATTTAGTTTATTTAAATCAATTGCATTCAATTTATAATATATTTTTACTTAAGAACATTAATTGTCTCTTTGATCGTAACCTATAGTGATACATAATAGAAATAACGTCTAAATATTCTGATAGGCATTGCAATTAAATATACTGTTAAAAGTAAATTTTATAGAATCAATTACTTCATCATCATCATCGTTATCAGCCTATTCACGGACCACTACAGGGAGGCCTTTCCCTGTTCCTTATTGAAGAGGGGATATGGAACATAAACCCATCACGCTGCTCCAATGCTGTCTAACGGGTTCAAGGTGATAATGTTTCATAACCTATTTAAATTTAAATACAATAGATTTTTCGGATCCCTATTGTTTGTAATATTTAATGATAAAAATCACCTAATTTGAGTGGCATATAATCTCTCTTGTTTCTTTCTAAACATATAGGTACGGTAGTGTTTATAATAATTTTAAGTGTAAGTAATGTACCATACAGAGACACAAATCAGAATCTATCAGGTGTCAGACAGGTTGTCATTAACTTTGAACTTAAGTTTAATTATTTGTTTTACCATTGATAAGCGTTTCAGAAACTGGGGTGTTAATATTATAATTGACATTTTAAAAAATAATTTATATGTATTAACATAAAAACATGTATTAAAACACTTCAAGTAGGCCCTTGTACGAGGTACTTAATATAAATGGACAGGGCTGTTTTTACTTTTAATGGAACGAAAGGAAAAGCACATAATTTTAATTATTATTTCCGTCAAATTAGCAATGTGAACAAATTGAGTTCGAGCATTTTTTGTTCATAATAACATACACAGTCGTGTCGTAGGTTTTATTTATATATTTTAAAGTTGTCTTGCTTGTACTGGCAGTTTGAATCTGGAGATCCTGGCTTCAAGTCCTTCACCAGGTTTTGGATATGACAGGACATGAGTATTGAATTAAATACGTTCTTCAAATGAATTTTCATTAGAGCCCCGGATTTTGGATGATGGTACTGTTGACCACCCGTATCTTGGAAACCGCAAGCCGTTGATTACTAGTTATAATTATAAGTCGATAATAATCAAATAATGATTGCGAAGTCAAATAAATTTAAAATCAGTTTCGTCTCACCAACTTATACTAGAGATTGATCTATTAATTAGTGATAAGCTTCCTATTATTTATTCTCATATTCCTTATGTATTTTGTGTTTGTATCTGTATTTTTCTTATGTGTGTGGTATACAAATAAAGAATAATAATAATAATAACTTACATTGGAGCAGCGTGGTGGGTATGAGCTTCAAAAAGATAACATAAGGATAGACCCTTGGTCTTGCTGTAAAAGTATAGTCTTGGTCAGGTAGAGTTTGCGTTGAGAGCAGTGGCGTGCACTTCATAAATGCATCAACGCACAGCCTACCCTCAGGACACATTACGATCCAGTATTGGAGAAGGAATTATTCACTTTGTGTAGTTAGTACCTATACTGCTTACCTTAAACCTTATGCACGTCACTGGTTAGGAGTATAGTTGCGCGTTGTGACGTGTCAATGTCGATGTTTTTTAGTGTAAAAACTCGCCGGACGATTTGAATAATTATTCGTTCGTTATCGCGACATCTATTTCTGGTTGGATCGCTCGAGCGACGGGCGACATGACATCGACAGCGTGTCCCTGTCGGGTTTTTCTCGCGATTAATCGACACTTGTCCCGATGCCACCGACACGACTTTTGATGCGACCCGCGTTAAAGGGTTTCTTTGTTTTGTTATGGTTTTTTTTTTTAATTTTTTTGATCGTTTGACCGATGACAGGCTTTTATGGATGGAGTTTCGGATGGGAATAATGAACTGTGTGGTTAAATGTTTTAAATTATAATTAAATTGTGGAACTACCTCTAAATTATATTGCTAGGCATTTTAGGTTTTTGGTGAGTTAAGGATTTTAGTTTTGTTAGTGGTTTTTCTCTTGGAATTCGTTAGTCAAATCTGCCTATGTAGCTTCGGGTCTCTAGGTCTTAGGTTTGACTTCTAGGTAGGGGTATAAAAACCTAACCCGGAATGGGGGTCTCGTGCCTTGACCTACGTTAAACCGTCGGTCTTGATCATAATCATACGAGTACATACTTACGTCGGATAATGGTAAAGTCAAACATTATCATCCTAAGCCCGCCAACCCATATTGGAGCAGCCTGGTGAATTTAAGCTGTCTTTCTTCCTTACTCTCTCCCACGGTGGGAGGTCTTGCTCTGACTAGACCATTAACAAACCGATGATAATTATAATGATGACTACACTTATTGGTTATTGAGATATGCGTGAAGTTAACAATAATTGTCGAGCATTTTAATTCTGGTACAAAAGAGCCGAGATTGAATTTGAGCCCTTTCGTATTTCAGTCAAGTTACCGTTGAGCTCTTAGTGCATTTCTCTAGCTGTCAATCAATAAGAAGTAGAACCTCAAAGAGTTACAGAGTAGCTACATAATAGAGGGATCGTAACGAGGCCACCCCAAGGCGTCGCGCGGCGCACTACATAGAGCCTTGCTTATCTTTATCCGCTACGGAAATCCATAGAGTCGACACCACCCACTAAAATAGAATATATTATTTTTTAAATCACATTTGACATATTCGTGACAACATTATAGTGACAAATTACCGCTTGAGCGATCTCGTGGTCCTGTATATTTGATGCTTAGGTGACATTGTTATTTTAATACGCATTTTCTCATTAGATAACTATAGATACTAAAGCCAAATTAGATGGAGAATGCTTGTCAACAAATAAATTAAAAATGAAGGTAGAAATGACAAGTCATTTTACACCTAATTTTTTTAATTAACTTATTAATGACGAATTCATGACGATAAATTAAATTAGTAAGCTTAAAACTCATTCAACATCTTTTAAATAAGATTTTATAAAAAACAAAACAAACTTTTATATTTATTAGGCATAAAACGTGTTGCATTTTCTATCTTCATTTTAAATTTGTTTGTGGTTATGCTTTCCACCTTGGTTTTGGCTTTAGTATAGTTGCCCTCGGGAAAATAAAATTTTTTAACAAAAAATAGAACCGACTCAAAGCGCACTTAAAAGTAAAAAATAACTGTGTCATTTAGTTGCTTTAATTTACTTAAGCATATCTATGAAGTCGGTGCCAGCAAGTTTAAGGAACATTTATTTTACGTAGTAAAGAAGTTTGTGGGTTCTAGGTAACGTCCTTGAAAGTAGAAACCTTGGCTGGCACCGACTGGTGCAGTAAATGAAAGCTAATGACACAGTTATTTTTTACTTTTTAGGCGCTTTGGTCGGTTCTATTTTTTGTTAAAAAATTTTTTTTGTTACTTTTTAGTGTATTTATCCCACGTAACGTACTGGTGCTATACTGTCATAGCATATTATACGGCACTGTAGCCAAAATACTGGTAGACAAAAACCGAAATCGCTGTAAGCGTGCCTCAAAATTTGAAGAGTTCCTTCAATTTCCCCAGGATATCGTCAAGCATCCTAACATGCGGACTATGGGACCACTTAGATGTATGCTGTGTAAAAAAAGAATTATCAAAATCGGACAACACTGTAAAAAGTTATGCGTGGTCATACATATAAAAAAAAAAAAAAAAAATATATACGTGTCGAATTGAGAACCTCCTCCGTTTTTTTTCGTCGGTTAAAAATTGACCCAACCCGTTTTTACAGTTTTAGCTCTTGTTTAAGTTATTAGTAATGATAAAAAAAATGTTTGTAAGTATAACTTCTTTGTAAAATCTAGGTTTTCCATGAAGTTTCCAAAAAATATAACAAAATACGATTAACTTAGTAGTATATTCTTTGTAGAGACAGAAGTTATAGGTTATAGGTGATTATATTGTCTAGCAGATGATAAAATTTAACATCGTAGCAGTAGTATACACCTAGTATTATTAACGTAAATTTCAATCAAATGTGATTAGACAAACCTTGAAAAATAACTTCAACTGTAACTCTTGAATATATCCCACGAACATTAATATTAGGTATATTTAGTATTAACATTAATTCAATAGCATTGAATGTCGTGGGAAAGTAGATGTACAGAGAATTGCAATGGAAAGATTATGCGTTATGGCAAGGGCCACCAAAGAGGTCGAGCATTTACTTACGGAATGCTGTCTTGATAACTCATGAGAAAGAGAAGTGCTGAATATGGCAAATCGTTTTCGCATTGCCCTTGCAAAACATTTAAGTTCAAAGGCATTCAATATTATTGCAAAATGTTTCGATACATTCAATTAGTCTATTCTGATATCAATAGTTAAAGACCTTAAAGGTTTTGTCCATCGATTTTCGCAACATGGATTTCTGCATAGGAGATTTTCACAACAAAAACTTAAGTAGTAATTAAATAATAGGTAAATATAGTCTTGATTTTAACTTTTGTATCTACTAATCTAGCAAGTACAAATGAAATATATCTTTGAGGAATTATGGATGACCTAAAAGCGTGAAACACAAGGGTTGTCATTTCACTGATGTTTACTTGATTCATGTAGCATATTGCTAAGGATTCTCAACCTTTTTAGATTTTGATCTTGATAAAACCAAGTGGTTGATTACCAGACACAAAAATAATATGTGGTACACATAAAGGAAATGTTTTTCTATCTTACTTTTAATTGTACCTATGTACAGTCCAAACCAGCAAAATAAAAATTATTTTAAAAATAATACAATGTAAGGATGTTCGAGGTTTCTCTGGAGCTGACTTGACTACTGGTTATTTGGGCTAGCCCCACAATAGTAATTCTTATAATTTGTTATATATTTTTAATAAATTTTTATAAGTATTGTTGAAAATTAAAAAAAAAAGACATTGTAAATAAATAAATAAATCTCCATGGTTTTTTGTGTCGATTAGGCCGGCTACCGTCAGGCGGTACGGACGTTTCGATAAGAGAAACGAGATGTCACTGTTTTTTGTTAAACGTTATTTATACCTTTTTTATTTCTTTTGTGTATCTCTTCCAACGTGCCGACTTTTGTCTTAAATCAAACATCACGAGCCGTTTTTAATTTTTGAAAAAAAAAATAACCCTGTAGGCGATTGTCCTTGTAATAGGCTATTAAAGCAAAGATGGACGTTAATTTTGGAACAAAGGTTTTTTATTGAGTCGCAGTATTTAGTATAATATTTGTTTTTGTAAAAAGTTATAATAAAATATATTTATTAATATTGCGCTTGGTGATGCTGCTCATTTGGACTTTTTCTAAGATACTTAAAAATAATAGGTACAATTTGCTGTATATTCGCTTGTTTAATTTGAAATATAATTTAATATCCTATGGATTATTCTAATATTTAATTATAAATTGAATTTTAGTATGACAGTATGTTTACTAAAGACAATTTTTGCTAGTAAAAATATCGTTTCAGTATAGTGCTATATATGCTTAGCAATCAATCTATTATATATATCAATCGGGTTTTTATTATGAATTTTTTGGGAGATAAAAAAAACGACTTTAAAATGCACTAAAAATTAAAAATAATCGCTTCATTTAAATACTTTAATTTACTTAACCACATCTATAAAGGTGGTGATATCCAAGTATTAGAAAAGTTTATTAAACGAAGTATAGATTGTTCTGATCGTATAAACGAAACAATGACTGAACATTAGTAATAAGATAACTCGACTAAGTAGTTACAGCAACCCATTCATCATTTAAATAAGCAAACAATCGCAAGGTGCAATTTTAAACAGTAGCTTCCAGTATCAGTTTAAAGTGCCACTTTAGAGTGTTCAAAGGCATCAGTATAACACATCACGGAACAAAATTGGCATGCAATGCTGCAATTGAGGTATTATGTGGCAATAAACATAGTAACAAGTTTCATACGTGTCGTTGTTTGGCACGACAGCAGTGTCAGACACTGTTAGCGCTGTTGTGCCACTTTGAAAAATTATACATTACACTGCATAATGCGATACAATACCATGCTGTATTTTCAGTTATGTATACTAGTGGCGGTCAGCGGATTCGTCAGCTAGGTAACCTTGAACTCCCGGCGGGGCAGATTGAGATTTTTCTTAATTTGTCTTGGTCTGGCTGATGGGAGGCTTTCGCCGTGGCTAGTTACCACTCTACCGACAAAGACGTACCGCCAAGCGATTTAGCGTTCCAGTACGATGTCGTGTAAAAATAGATAGGGGTGTGAATTTTCATCCTACTCCTAACAAGTTAGACCGCTTTCATCGCTTAAGATCAGGTGAGATAGCAGTCAAGGGCCAACTTGTAGTCATTAAAAAAAAACTATGACATTCTAATTGAATTGCTGAGTTTCTTGCCGGCTCTTCTCCGCAGAATCTGCCTTCCGAATCGGTGGTAGATTCACTACGTACTGACAGACTTGACGTTTCAAAAGTGCTTGTAAAACAGCCTATAACTACTTGAAATAAATGATTTTGAATTTTCTGAACTATAGGTTCATACATGCTGAAGTTCTTCTTGTATCACTGTATTGATTGGTGAAAACCGCGAATATTTTCCATATTATTAAAATAGAAATGGCTGAAACGGTTGTTGGGGTATACTCGACTAGTTTCGAATGCATTCTGATTCGATCCTTAGTCATGTGCTTGCTTGTTCGGCGTACCTATTTTATTATTATTTCTAGAGGGGACGTCTGTCAAGGCCAAACGGGTGGTCAGTCCTCATTAGAACCATTCCACCCAATTCCAGTGATTGAGACACAGGTTCACTGGTGTCCCGACAGTGCCCTCCTTCTCAAGCCTACCTGTACCCTTCGTGAACCTAACAATTCCCCTATGGCTTACCCAGCGCGTACATGGGACACTCAGCTAAGAAGTGATAACTGGTCTCCTCTTCGCCACACTCTGGACACGAAGGATCATCCTTTATTCCCATTATCTTGAGATGCCTATTGAGTAGACAATGCCCAGTTGTCATGCCTACTACTAGTGCTATGTTGGTTCTGCTTTGTGACAGTAGATACGTTGTTTTCTTCTTGTCGTATGCCTTCGGCGTACCTAAAGAGAAATGTGAACATATCAGAGACGAATATCTTAGCATTCCATGGATTCACAGTGCGGGTGCCGGGTCCATCGCGTGGCTGAGAGAAAAACTCCGAACAGAGCCCGAGTTTTGTGACACGGGTGTAGGTTTAAAGGTACCCTTAGTGACGCGCGTCAACACTCACCTCCTCTGTTCAAGTTATTCTCCCTGCACAGACACATTCGGAAGGAGTCTACTAGAGCAGCTTTGGACACTCGTTCCAATATGGAGCTTACTGCACTTCTAGTAAGGCCAAGGTCTTTTAGCAGGTTGTACAGAGACTTCGCTGGTATACCCCTCGCACCCACTTCTACCGCGTATAAACTAACCACATAGCCATTTTTGGTTAGTTCATTAGTAAGGTCATAATATTTATTCACTTTGAATACATGGTCTTTAGGGATGTTTGTTTCCCACGGCACTGTAAGCTCAACAAGTACTATACGTTTGATTTGTTTGGAAAGAAGAAATATGTCCGGTCTAGATTTCGTAATAGCTAAGTCTTCCGGGATTTTATAGTGCTTTTCATACGTGTCCGTTAATATATATCCACATAGGCCACGTTTTATCCCGAAATTCCTACGGGAGCTAGAACTAAGCGAGTGACTTGAGTGACTTTAGGCATCTAATTGTCCAGCACATATTAGTGTATAAGCTGGTGACTTTAGGTACCTAAAGAGGCACTGTGCAGCACGTAATAGTGTATACTAATAAATTTAATGCTTATTCAGATTGTAAGCAGTTACTCATTTAGAACCTATAAAAATTACGCCCACTCTTATATTGTCACCCCCCATCGCTTTACAATCGATTCACGTACTCTAAATCTTTAATTTAAAACTAAAAACACACAGTCTTACAATGCACAAAACATCCCACGTCGGGTTTTATTAAGGTCTGAGCTATTAACAATTCATAAAACAATCTCCCATAGATATCAATAATCCCATCAGGAAAAATAAATAAAAAATAATAAACCGGTTGACCACTCCATATATTTTTTTGTTATTTCGTTTTTGACACGAATATTTATAATTGGCGATGATATTTTGCGTCTTAATGGAGTTTTTCGATGATTCGCTTCGTAATCGATTCGATTTAGGTTTTTTTTTTAAATGAATATTACCCACTTTGTTGTACCTTGTATGATGAACATTAATACCTACCAACGAGTCGCGACTTTGTCTGCGCGAAATTTAGTCTACCGCAGATATCGTTTATTTCCTACATTGTCGTTATCAACTTATTGACGGCCCAGTACAGGGCCAGCCCTCGCTCTTTATAGGAGAGGGGATATGGAGCGTAGACCCACCACGCTGCTCCTATGCGGGTTGGCAAGCATAGGGTGATGTTTCATTTTTTAACGATCATTATCAGATGTTGATGAAAGTGACTGGGACCGACGGCTAAACGTACTCTCTGAGACACGGGGATGTAAAACACGACCAACTTCCCGACACCGGGCTTGAAATGTACTGAAAAGGAGATTGCCAGACAATGTATAGGACTTTAACCCACTAATAAAAACTTATTGTACAACATTGTATTATGCATCATTTTATTGCACTTTGTTTACTATTAAATATAAATTACAATTAAAAACTTTCCCTAGAATATTAGTAAGGAGTATTTGACACGAGTCTAACGTTGGTTATCGTCCATTTCCGTATTGCTGTTCCGTATAGTTGTCACACTGACATGACAGTCGCAAAGCTTCATTGAAGACATTTTTAAACATACTTAACGACTCTGGATACTAGCCTTTTAGAGCCCACTGTTGATGAAAATACAATAAAAATTATTTAAAAGACTAGAACCCAGTGCAACAATAAAGATTTGAAAATGGCTAAAGAGAGTAAATTAAAAGGAAATAGTTCAATTACGTTTTTTTAACACAATTTTATTCCGATGTCCAACAGTAAAACTGACTTATTGTAAAACATTTATATAATAATAGGATATTTTTAGTATATTTACCATTTGTGTTCTATCTGGGTTACGATCTGGCATTTTCCGTTCACAGAAGAATGAAAACTCGGGAAGCTGGTGGTGTTACAGTTACAACTGTGGGTACAGGTCACTTTCATCAACATCTGATACTGATTGTTAATAAATTAAAATATTATCACTCTATGCCCACCAACCTGCATTGGAACAGCGTGGTGGGCCAACGCTCCACATCCCCTCTACTTCAAGGAGGGAAGTCTGGCTCTGTAGTTGGCCGTTAATAAACCGTTAAGTAAGACGCAAAGTGAACCTTTCCAATCCAAGTATGGGAGGATTAAGAGATCGATAAATATAAATCGCATTGACAAGCGGATAGGAAAGTATTATTTTATGAAATACTTTTAATTACTTTTATTAATTACTCGGGAGTGTTCGGTAGCGGCATTCGCTTATCTTTATAGGCGATCGAGGCACTACATTACTGGCGCGCCGTGCGTGCGCCTAGATGTAGCACTTCTAGATACGACAGTACGCGATATAAAGTTAAAAGGGATTTAAATAATCTTAACTTGATAGTTTAACTATATTTATTAAGAGCTAGAGGAAGCCCGCGGTTTTGCCTGCGTTGCTCTTCTTCTCCTTCTTTCTTCCCGGGCTTTTTCCGCACTTGGCCACGATGTTGGCCGTTGTGCGTGATTCCTCCGGTGTTGGTCCCCTCTGGTTTATTCCAACCAGCCGAGCTCGCTCCAGAAGCTTAGGAGGCCGCCCAGGTCGCCGATCGCTTTATGGAGTGTCGCTGAGGAACCAATGTAGGTAGCTCGTTGCTCCGACACACTGCTGCATCTAAGCATTACATGTATCGGTGTCGTATTCCTCCATGCAGGCTCTGCATAGAGGACTGTCAGTGCGTTGCTCTTGTTCTCGAGATAAAATATGGCCTATGTGTTATTTTGATATGTAAGCTATATTATTGTGAAGTTTCAATTAAAAACCATTCAGTAATTTTTGCGCGAAAGAACCACAAACAGACACACAAACTGTCGCCTTGATAACAGTAGTATGATGACAATAGTTGCAGTATCACTATCCCTTCATTTTATAAAACAAAATCTTACGCCACGTCTGTCTGTTCGCGATAATCTTAAAGACTTTTGAACAAATTTTCTTGATGTTTTCAACAAAAAATAGTGTTATTATATATAAACATACATCAGAATAATTCTATGATTTTTTTTCATAAATTTTACGTCCACGTTGGACAATTTTTAGGGACTTCAAACACAACGATTTCATCAATGGTTTCGACACATTGTTTGTAACGGGCCCCGTCTAGTGCGACTCGTTGAACTATAAAACTTCCTTTGGAGAGTAGGCCCAATTTTAATTTCATAAAAATTTTTAGTGACGTATAATTACTCTGCTCAAATATACATCAAAAGCTCAATTTACATGAATGAACTTAACAAAGACTTTGAAGTCAAATAGACTTATAAAACTGTGACCGCGTAAGTACACCCACGTGCCACTTCTATCGCCTCTGACTCTGTGGCCGCCCACATATTGACATAACACGTTATTCCCCGCGTTTGCGTTGGTATTCTAATTTACTACAGAGGAGCTTTTTATTTTTTTACATCTGTTACACTTAAATACAATAAAGTTAAAAGGTAGGAGCAATAAATTCACGATAAGGATTATAGCTACCTAGCTTTGTTACTGTATATATAATTTCATGAAACTTATTGAATTCATTTATTTTCCGACGCAAAATTCATCAACATCATCATCATTATCAGCCTATTAACGCCCCACTACAGGGCCAGGCCTCCCTCCTTATAGGAGAGGGGATATGAAGCGTACACCCACCACGCTGCTCCAATGCGGGTTGGCGGGCTTAGGGTGGCCCTTAACTGCTATCACACCTGATGTTAAGTGATGATGCAATCTGAGATAGAAGCGGGCTAACTGTGAAAATCCACACCCCTATCGGTTTCTACACGACATCGTACCGGAACGCTAAATTGATTGGCGGGAAAACCTCCTCCGCCTTATAAATCCACCGCGCATACCACTGCGCTACGGAAGTCGTAATGTTTCATTTATTAACGATCACTATCAGATGTTGATGACAGTGACCGGGACCAACGGCTTAACGTGTTCTTCGAGGCACGGGGGTGTAACACCACCAACTTCCCGACTCCGGGCTTGGAATGTACTGAGCATTTCATAGAAGAATGAAAAACTCAGAATTATTCCGTGACCCGACCCAGGATTCGAACCCAGGAGCTCGTGATCGAAGCCAGATAGACTAACCGCTAGACCAACGAGGCAGTCGTAAGATTATCTTTTTTGAAAATATGTACCCATACTATGTTTGTTTTTATGTCCTATGCTTCGCCCTCTATGAAGTATTCGATACACTCAGTTTTGTAGTTCAACATATATATATTCTATTTATTTTATGACATTGTAGCTTCCAAATGGATAAACTAATTTCGATATTATTTTAATTTATTTTCGGGACAACGATTAATGAAGATCGAAAAGTCAATCCAAGGAATTTTTTAAACTAAGGTTGTTGTTCTAAGGCTAAGTTATAGATGGTTTTTTGAAAACTTGTTCTTTATTAATGTCAAATGATTTGATTAAAATGCATCATTACGGAATTAGTAATATAATCCATATTTAGATGATACAAAATTTTTACACAAAAGCTTAATAAATTTCATAAGTTTGTTTCTACATCGATGCACAAAATTCGCCATACTAACTAAATTATTGATATTTGACCTATTTATAAAAGATTTTTATTTTTTTTAATAATTAAAATACGGAACCAAACAAATATTAAAAGCAGACGGTATTATCATCACTTAATTCGGTAGAGCATGTGTTAACTGTTAAATAGTCAAAGGTGTAGTAGCGTTTATGAAACATTTATGAGGTAACGGCCCATTAGTTTTAATGATATTAATTGTTGGCCGATGGTGGCGCTGATGCCAATTGTTGCTTACATACCTAATACTTGGATGTTTGTTTTTTATGCTCGTGTTTTTAATTTGTGTGTGTGGGACACAGTATAAGTTTCATTGTTTCAGTTATGTCTGTGTAACTTTATGGCTGAAACGGAATTAATAGTTGTTCATTTTTTCTTTTTAAGATAAGATTGACACGTATATTTTTTTTAAGTATGACAACGCATAACTTCTTACAGAGTTGTCCGATTTTGATAATTCTTTTTTTATTACAAAGAGCATACTTCCAAGGTGGTCCCATTGTCATCATGTTAGGATCTGATGATGATATCCTGGGGAAATTGGAGGATCTCTTCAAATTTTGGAGGCACGCTTACAGTACAGTATACAGTATATCAAAAAACATTAAAAAATCACAGGAATAAAAATATATTATACTTTTTAGTGGTTTTAAATGAAATAATTTGATAAAAATATAATTGCAAAACCTATAAATCAACCACAACAACACAACTTTGATGCCATAGTAATCTATGCTTTTGACCACAGACCCTAACCATATATATCAATATACATCTGAATGCGGTCTCTCAAAAATTATGTATGTGTACTATATACCTATCAATTCCAGTAGAAAATAAATCGTTTTGTTAACGGTTTTTAATAAATAATATTTTCTAGTAGTTATTCCTGAAATAATAATGATGAAAAATATTGAATTTCGGAACGCATCTTTGTCATCTAAGTCCATAGATTAAAGACTACTAGATGGAGTCATAACGCGGCTGTAGGTTCAAGAGCGTGACAGACTTATTTCATTCGGCCTTTATTAGAAAGTGATACAAGATTATTTTTTGTCCCTTTCAGCGTGTTCGTTTTTATTGTTTGTCAAGAGTGGAGTTTGTGACAGACAAGGGACATATCTGAGCAATTATTAGCTTTTTATTAAATTTGCTGATAAATAATATAACTTTGCGGTTACGATATTAATTTAAACGTTATCTTGCTATGGTGGGTTGTAATATTTTCGGCTGCAACAGTCGCAGCGAACAGAAAATCGAAGGAATTACGTTTCATACGTAAGTAGGCATAAACTTCATTGATTGATGATTTAAAGCTTAGATATGTTATTTTTTAGCAAATTTCATGTATTATGCGTTTACTAAACTATCTTATATAAAGTAATATTTCGTATTTTACGATATTTTAAAACTTAACGTTTTATGATGTACTTTAAATGTTGACATGTCATGTCAATAATGCTGATTTGCTGTCTCACGGGTGGACACGCTATGGGCTCTATCTAGTTGTCTTTAATCTACGTCTAAGTCCGTAAACTAAATGTCATTTGTGAAGCCCGTGCTAATGACAGTTGTCAATGTCAATGTTCCATCATAGACTACGCCATTGTATTGCCTGTACGTCTTAATAGAAATAATTTTCTAATCTTGAAATAGGAATATTTCGTAAGAAGTAAGCTATAACTAACGTCTAGTTCATCACTCTAAACATGTTGAATTACTGTACATTTACCCGGCGCCACACAAATCTGAAACAACCCCGTTTTTCTAAATCTTATCAGCCGTCTAGGCGATATTGACCAAAAAAATCATAAAAATTTTCGCAATTGGAAAGTGAGAAACTTGGTTTAGTTTTAAATTAAGTAATTCAATTACATGTTACTAATTACAGTTACAATAATATTAAAAAACAGTTATAATTAAGATTCGGAAAGGTGACAGGCATTTTTTTTGTGTATCTTAAACTAAAAGTTTTAGATGTAGGTATCTAACCTTACTGATTTTACAGATCAGAACCAAAGCAGAAATTGGAAAATAAAAAAAATGTTTCGAAAAGAATGTTTCTTCGCGTACTTGAAACCAACTTCCTGTTGCAAAAAAAAATCAAAGGTATTTCTTGCGATAAACTTGTCCCGTATTGCGGGTAACTGGGGAAGTAGACGCAATAGAGTAAGCAACATCATAATGAGCAATATATTCCTCTGATGTTACAAAAAGTATAAACATAGTTCATTTCATTTAAACATAGTCAAAAGTATGGTAAAATCTAACATCAGTAATCTCGCATGCTTCGTTTAAATGCTCATTTTATCTCTATAGCTAAAAAATAATAATAAAAATAATAAGTATACCTATAATTTATGTCAGTCAAAAGTAACTGTTTGCTTCTAGAACATTCTATAGTGATATAAATCGATAGGTTGATAGGTATCGTGCGGAGTGCAGCGTAAGGTTGCAAAGGTTGGTGTACTATAGCGATGTCGGCTGAACTTACTTAA